>LS997565.1:8115004-8715004 GCA_000469685.2 Haemonchus contortus
ATATTCGTCTAGACTAACCAAGCTTTTCATCTCTCCTGGATCGTTTTACTGGTACGAGACTCGTCTAAGAGGATAAAAGTACGGACTTGTTTGTCTGGCCACCGCAAGCCATTGAGAAGGCCAGGTACGCAGGCCAGGACCACTTGTTAGGCAGAAAACGTATCGCAGAGGCAAAACGTCATCAAACAATTTTCGACTCGAAACAAGATAAAAGGGAGAAGAAGAAAGGAGTACAAATCAAATGGAATTTCGGGAGAAGTATGGTATACACTAGCTCACTGAAGAAGCTCACTTTATCCTGAAACCAAGAGAAAGAGTACAATTCCTCATACTAGAAGACTAATGGCGAGTTATTTGTAAATGCTAGCAAACAAGATAGAGCTTTATAAGCAGGAGCCCTCTCAAGTATACATCAAGTTACGAGTTTTCCATCGAGTTATTGGTTCATTGAGCTTCAAAACTAAAGATGTGCAATAAGTTTTGTACAGATACATGTGGAAAGAACTTTTATCAAAATAACACGGTCCAAATCAAATGAAGGAAACAAAGGACAACCACAACTGCACAATTCACAGAATGCCTTACAGTCATTGTACAAGGCAACATATTTGTCAAGAGTTCTCTAGAAGCAATCCGTTTCCAGCATGAAATCATTGTGTGGCCAGGAATACGATCCCTATCTTCGTTTTCCTCGGAAAAATATCCATGCGAGTTCGTTCTCCTGCTCAGTTGCTTCAAAATTTCTACACTCCCATCACATAACGAGGGGACTTCATTACCCGTAAGGAGTATATTACGGATATGAATAGAAGAATGTAAAGATGAAGCCTGTGTAACTAAAGAAATGGTCTTTGTTCATTCGGTTGAATTTTCTGGTTGATCTGCTACACAGGGCCATATGAGGGGTAGAGGGCGTGGGCTTAAGTAGGTATTTCTGTATGGAAACCTAAGGAATTGACATGTATCTGACTCTGCGCTGCTATTCATTGACGTATACACAGGCTGTAAACTATGTCTTCTATACAAACAAATAGACTTACATAAAACCAGTCAAAAGGTTTGTTGCTATATAAGAAATTACTCAGAAGCATTTTTAATTTCACATGATACAACTGTAACGACTGTTGTTCACATTCTAATTCCAAGAAGTACATAAACGTCGTAGGTCTTCGCTGAAAATCCACAGTAGATAATCGTTGATTCCGGAGTAAAGGTTGCTGAAAAATCTTCTAATATCACAGCAAATAATGATTGTATCTATGATGAACTCATCTTAAACCTACCTCTTTGCTGGAGGGAGGGGGAGGGGGGAGAGGAAAAGAGGCAAACTTTCAGCAAAATGAACAGTTTGATTCTGACTTTCTGAAAAGGTTCCGTAATCTTTAAGAGCTCGAATTGTGACCTAATCAAATTGAAAGAGAGCGGAACAAAGAACAAAGTCTTCGAACCTAGATCAATCCGCCTGAGGGATGCGCCCTGGCATTCGGTTTCCATTCAGAATCGTAGTTTCGATTCGAACCCGTGACCACGCGTGTGTGATAGTGCGCCACTTGCCATTACAGCACTCCAAGGATGATTGATGGAGTTTCTAGATGGACATAAAGTACAAAGTGGCATTTTCGCGCTTTTTGAAGCTACGTGTTCTGCATGCCATCCCTGGACTTCACTTAGGAATACTGGCTAACAGTTTTGGTTCCCATAATTGCAACAATCATTCCGAATTCAATTAATTTTCTTAACTTCGCGTTGCTATTTTCATGGGAATCTCTGCTTCTCAACGCTATAAAGACAAGTGCTATGTATCGGCAGCAATTCTTGAGAGAAAAATTCACATTGACTTTCATTCGATACTCTTGTTTTATACAATGGAAACAATCAGACTAGAACCATTCGAATTACTTAGTTTTTCGTTTGAAACTTCGTGGGAATTGAGAAACAACTTTCTGCTTTGCTTCTGCAATCTTTGAGAATTCTGCTTCCCCTTTTGAGCTCCCCCATCGGGCTCGGGATCACCAGAGATGTGAGACAGATGGGCAGAATGCAAATCTGGTTGGTGAATTGCCAAGATGGCGATGCGCGGGAGGTCAGAATGTTGACCACGGCCACAGGGCACTCGCTACGGGCTTTTACGGGATGTGCGCGCTCCTTATCAGACCAAACCCCTCCCGCAACCATCCGCCACCCCCACACCCTCTTACCTCCATCCCCATATTCCATCCTACTAACCTCTTTAGAGGCATGATTTAAGATGGAAGTGGCTTCTGAGCTATCCCACTGGGATAAAGCAGAGGCCCACCGAGATGTAAACCTGGACATGTAATACACTTTCCTCGCTATCTCCATGAGCAGCAGAAAGCAATCCATTTCGACATTCCTGAGAACCCTCCCTCAACGAAGCCTTTCAGCATGGGAATGGGGATTGATGAGATTTACACCTTTTTTCAACAGTATTTCCACAAAAGTTCATAGCAATAACCGTTGAACTTCTCACTTTTGCCATAGAATGAAAGAGGGATAAAGGTTTTGACGTAAACTAACCCCATTTTGCTCGCGGCCCCCACGCGTTCGGTTTCCATCAAGAAATCAGTGGCATGTGAATGCGTGTGTGAATTATATGACTTACAGTGACCAGCCAACTGCACAAGGCAGTGTTTTTATTGTCCCAGACTAGTCTAGTATGCAAAATTCACCGGCCCCGAAATAACGGCAAGCTTAGTTGGCCTGGGCGAGTATCGATCCGGCACTCACCTTGGCATGCATGTCTTACCGATGTCGACAAATCTTGTAGTGATACAGAGTGTGTAGAATGAACTTGCCAGAATCGCAACTTTTTTTCTTTGAGCATGAATGAGAACGAATATCAGGAAGGAATACGAAAGTATCGTAATGATCCAGTAGGGGAAAAATACTTTCTCAGGAATTGATATGAATTCACTGATACATAGTTGACGATCGCGAGTTTGTTCATCGCGGAAATAGTATAATTCCGAATTCAATCATGAAGGACCACCATAGTAGTAGGACAAAGAAATAATGAGGAGGAACCTACCGGATAGCTACGAGGCATGGGGAGATGTTCAGTTTACGATAGAAGGGATGTAGGTGAGAATATGGATTGGTAGGTAGGATGGGACTCATTAGTACCTTTTGTAGAAATTTTTTGTAAGTTGATGACGGCTTTAAGTAGATGAACTGATTAAGGTGATAATTCAAGCTCGCTCCTATTTATGAGCTTTTTCATACGCGATCGAGAATTTTCACGAATTGTGTACTTTTTGTAACTTGGGAGGTCTTTTGGAGCCACAACCAAGATGATACAATGACTTTATTCGGCTAACGTTTCGGCCAATCGCCTTCGTCAGAGCCTTAGATGTTACAAGAAGACCGTACCGTAGACGGTCTTCTTGTAACATCTAAGGCTCTGACGAAGGCGATTGGCCGAAACGTTAGCCGAATAAAGTCATTGTATCATCTTGGTTGTGGCTCCAAAAGACCTCCCAAGTTACATCTATACTATGCCAAGATTAAACGATAGTCGAACATGGTTGCTGTGTACTTTTTTCTTTTTTTCTCCTCTCTTCCCTCTAACGATGAATGGTACATCGTTAGCGATGGTGAATTACGGTAAATATGAACCAAATTTTAAAATATATGATTGAAGTATGGATTCTTTCCCATGGAGAGCCCTTCGATGCAATCCGAGTTCTTCGGTTGTGATGTTTAACAGAGCTAGTTTACAGCACTTCAGAAATCCCTTGAACTATCTCGATTGCCGTTTGTTACCAAGAATTTTTCGCATATATACCTTCTCCGGGTTTGAAACTGTAGGCGGATAAAGTCTTTGACGTTGATGATTTCTGTTTTGGGATGCGCCCCGCATCCGAGTTCCATTCAGCAAGGTAAAGGCGTATTGTATGCATGTTATCTATGCAGTGGCTTGTGGTGGCCAGGCTATGTATAAGTCAGTGCCTTTAACTTCTCAGAAGAGTTTGTTACCAATTAGCCAACTAAGAGAAGATTGAAGGCCTGCTTTGTCTGAGCTTCAGAAGTAATAGTTCAGTGACAAGATATTAAGTCAGGCGAACAGTAACTGCCGAACATTTCGCCATTGTCAAGATCTTCTGGAAGCTGTGATCTTCTGCAAGTACCAGGGAGTTTCTCTGCAAGGGTATTGCCCACGTGTAGAGGCTCGGCATATACGGCTTCTTCCTCACTTATGTAACCATAAATTGATCGACCCACCTTCAACACATACTTCTTTACAATTTCACATCCGGCCACTGCGCAGTCGGAATCCATCCAACATGTGTCACGTAACCGGCCTGAATCTCCTTCCGAACGCTTTTACACCTTCCTTTTCAAAGGTTTTAACAAAAGTTTGAAAATGAAGCTCGATGTGTCCAACAGATTGCGATATCATGAAATCTAAGGATATGTTCCAATACATGAGTACGTCCCACATAATATAATATTTCCGATGCGGTCTATGAACATTGCGCTACGTAATTCCGGCGAACCCAGAGGATTCAATCACATCCACAAATATTCTGATACATCGATATTTTCGAAAACTCCAAAATTATCATTTTCTTGTGATTTCTGTTATCACTCTTCATCGGAACTGGTATCTGCCAATGACGTGTTCGCCACCAGCTTGAAATGACTAACTCAGCAAATAAAAACGCAGCTTATCTTCTCGAGCAGTCATTGCGACCATATAAAGCTATTCTTTGGCCCAGCAACTGCTCTCTTTTCGCTCTACTATGTTTATTGAATGATTTCTGCAATCACCCTAACTTTCAAGCCTTCATGATTTTAGAATAACCTTGAATTACTTATTAGGTTGCGGAGAGAACTCTTGGCAAGATGATCTTGTGAACCTCGACTGACGAGACTTTTTTATTTTGCAGGCATCTCCCTATTTGGAGACAAAGAACAAAATGGTTGAAACTGCTCCACCTCCTTATCCGGGCGATAACAAACAGGTGAGAAGGCTAAAGTTACAGCCAAAGCGACGCAAATAGCCATCAATATCCCTTCTGCGTGTCTGGTTCTACCTCTTCGTCTTATTCTTTTTCTTTACGACTGCACTGAATTTTCAGATGCCCCAACAACAACAAGCTTACGTACAGCCGGGACAGCCACAAGGAGCAGCCTATCCTGGAGCCGCATACCCACCGTATCAGCCACAGCCTGCCTATCCTGCTCAGGTTCACTACACGACCTATCCACAAGCATATCCACAAACAACTATTTACACAACTCAACCGCAAACTGTCATGTGAGTTAGTCTCGAAGCTGTTTCTCCTATTTCCGTTTCTTCATTACTGATATTGGGGTTGTCCAGCCCAGATTAGTGAGTCCCAAAGCACTCCTTGAGCTAAGCTGTGTGGTTTCGAGTGTAAGCGATTCAGCAGTAGCGTTACCAACTAGCCAACCAGCGATTACCCTATTCCAACTACCCCGTTAGTATGATGAAGATATGTATCGATTACGGAAAGAGCTGATGCGAAGCAGTCCACCGAATCTCTTCTTCAGCTTTCTTCTAGTGTTACCCGAACATCTCAGGGTCCGCCGACCCACTCACCTAATAATTCATATAAGCAACAGGTGCTTGTATGGTGTCAGGGGCGAGTGATGGACTTGCAATGCTTCCTATTTTATCGCAAGATTTTGCTGACGGTAGCACAAACCATGATGTTAGTCACAACAATTTGGATCCCAACATGGCTGTCCCATCTGAAACTTTCAATCAGACCTACTCTTGATTTTAGTCAAAGGTTGGGAGGAGGAGAAGTGGAATCCTTCATTGTTTTGAAGTGAAGGTGAAGCCTTCTAGTTTGAGACTCGCCTAAAACAACTTCTGAGTGATGAATTTGAGTTTGTCTAGAAGCAAAGTCTAGAAGTATAAGAATACTGACTAACATGACAACTGGTTTCCTCCCACTATTCCTCGTGTCGTTTGAATAAACGTCCCTGCGATGATTTGGATCGGAACTCGGCCCAGATTGGAACGGAACTTGCTACGACTTTCTCATCTCAAAAAAAAAGACAGGGTTTGAAGACTTTAACTAGCCATTCCCATGCCTGACTTTCATTTAACCGATCCTATCTTGCTCTCACCCGGTTAATTGATTCGGAATCTTATTTCTGGTTATTCAGAGTCGACGACTGCCACCACCACCATCGTCATCATCATCGAGAAGAGAACTCTGCGGCCAGCGCGTGTTGTGCAGCTGCTGCATTAGCGTGCCTATGCGCACTTTGCATACGATAAAGATTATTCTACACAGAATCCCATCCGAATGCACCAAATTTTCTTTTAAGACAAGCCTTTTATTGTAATTCACTTCTTGCTACTTAATATTTTGTTTTCCATAAGACGAGGTTATGGCTGTCCAAACTTATTGTTTACAAAATTGATCTACATTTCACATACATAACTAGAAATGTACTCCAAAATTTGATTCCTCCAGTATCCGTCTCGAGTACAAGTCACTAGCTACCATTATACCTTGCGCTGACTAATAGGCGAAAGGTAAGGCGAAAGGGTCGACGTCGATCGATATTCTGCAACCCGACGACTAATATGATTTATACGTATTCAGGGAGTTCCGTCATACCTTCTCCACTCCATTTTTGTTTGGGTATCACTTTGTGAGAAGACGACAAGATGCGGTTACCCTACGAAATCTGGTAGTGCCCCTGTTGCCGTTGAATCCTGGTGTGAGCCATCGATCTGCGAAATCTATCGATCGATGTCGGTGCCGACGCTGCAGCGTTTCGCCTTTCGCCCATCAGCAGCACGGAGTATGAGGGCCACGAATAGCACTCTTGTACCGTATGTTAATACGTGATAATTGCCAGTATGACCTTAGTGAGTATGACCTTCTCCTGCTCCTCCACTGTATTAGAGGAAAGTCCTGATTCGTTCTAGTGTGGAAACCGAGACAACTGAACAATAGTTTGAGCAAGAACATATTTCATAAGCATCTTTCCCGTGAACCTGGTTGAAGAAACGGTGAAATTGCAGTTGGGGAAAGGGGGAGCTGGGCCGTTCGTTTCCGTCTTCCGTTCCCTAATTGCTCTCTCTCCTATTACTATGAGATCCCGGTGCTCCTCCTCCTTCTCCTTGGACTCAAGCCAGAAACTTCTTCCCCCTGTCCGTAGCCGTCTTCCTAGTTCAGAATCCCTTCTAACAATAACGGCCACTACAGGTTCACTGAGCTGGCGTCGTATCCTTCTCTGCGCTTTAGGCATTACTGTTAAAGATGCGCAGATCAGCTGGCTTGTGGGTAGCCTATTCAACAACGCATTACTTAACTCCTTTTTCCAACAGTTATTCGAAATTACTCTCAATATCATGCTATTTGGGTAATCCATGATTTGTGACTGTGATTTGAGTTGTAACCGATTATACAATGAAAAAGTACTTCCTCTTAGCTTGGCTTCAACAAACCCACGGGTGGAAATGGAAGTTAAGACAATATCAGCCCGGGTATAAGCGCATTAGCGTTGAAAAGACTAAAACTTGTTTGAAATGTTAATTCTGGAGAGGACATTTCTTACGCTCGACAAATTTCCAACATAGTGAACTGGATACAATCTTAAGATTGCCCTTTCTACGTCATGGCTTTCACCTTTTACGCTCATTCAGACAATTACCTGATAAGCCTATGAAAAAGAAGCGCTGGTAAAGCCTTTCTAGTTCCTGTTTTCATCGTTTCTGTGAGGGGAAGATGTGTAGTGGCAACTGGCGCATTAGGGTCCGGGAACTTCTCCCCTAACACGGCGTCGCACACGTCGCACCCGCCGCCTATCGCAGGATTGCGATGGAAGATTGGAGCGCGCAATTTGTGAGGTACGGAGTACTTTAATTATTCGAATTGGCTGGCCGCTCTTTTCAATCCCAATGCGGTCTTGATCGTCGTTTATACAGGAGGAGTCATTTTAATTAATCAAGTCTAATAAACATGAAAACTAAAAAGAAACAGAAGAAAAAACGATAAAATCCAATGAAAAAGCAAGCCAGTCAAGGAAAAATATCGTGTCCTATCGATTGGCGGGGAGGCGGGGTGAGTACGGTAATTGGAGTGACATTTGCCGCATGTCGCAAGGGAGAATGCCGCGATAGGGGAGAAGTTCCGTTACCCGGCGCATTATCGCCATGCATGGTCGGAGTTCGATCCATGAAGATTATTCGCCTGAGCCTTCATATTTCGGGGATTGGTGATTGGTTCTCAAAGCAAAATAAGTAAAAGAAATGGAAAAAAGGAGTTCAAATCAAATGGAAACATCTTAGAAGTATGCTATACACCTGCTCACTTCATTAGCCTACAACATTTTCCTGAAGTCAAGAGAAATGCGATCCCTTGTACTAGAAGACTAGTTGCTAGATGAACTCGTTGGAGAACAAGATAGAGCCATTGATAAGAAGCCATCCCAGGCATACATCAAGTTACGAGTTTAAAATCGAGCTATTGGTTAATTGAACTTTGAAACTCGAGATGTGCAAGAAGTTCTGTTCAAATACATGTGAAAATAACTTTTATGAAAATAACACGGTATAAATCAAATGTAAGGAACAAAGGACAACAACAACTGCATAGCTCACAGAATGTCTTACAGTCATTGCACAAGGCAACATATTTGTCAATGGTTTTCTAGGAGCGATTCATTTTTAGCATGAAATCATTGTCTGGCCAGGGATACGAACCCGATCTTTATTTTTCGGGAAAAATCCTCGCGAGTCCTCATGGGTTCGTTCTCCTGTTCAGTTGCTTCAAAATTTCTACACCCCACCTCATAATGAGGGGACTTCATTACCCGCAAAGAGTACATCACACGTACGGATATGAATAGAAGAATGTAAAGATAAAGCCTGTGTAGCCATAGAAATGGTCTTTGTTCATTCGGTTGAATCTTCTGGTTGATCTGCTACACAGAGCCATATGAGGAGTAGGGAGCGTGGGCTCAGTAGGTATTTCTGTATGGAAACTCGAGGAATCGACATGTATGACTCTGGGCTCCTATTCACTGACGTCACAGATTGTAAACTATGTCTTATATACAAACAAATAGGCTCACATAAATACCAGTCAAAAGGTTTGAATATAAGAAATTACTCCGAAGTATTTCTAGGTTTACATGATACAACTGTAACGACTGTTGTTCGCTTTCTAATTCCAAGAAGTACATAAACATAACGTCGTAGGTCTTCGCTAAATATCCACAGTAGATAGGCGCTGATTCCGGAATAAAGGTTGCTGAAAAATCCCATCATAAATTCACAAGTAAAGAACTCCATTAATGATTCATGATTATTTCATTTTGAACTTATCTTTTTGCTAGAGGAGGGGCAAAAATCGCAATTTCCATAGAATAATTTGATTCTGATTAGGAAAAGGTTCCGCAATCTCATAGGAATTCAAATTGAGACCTAATCAGATTAACAGACAGTGGAATAAAGGACAAAGGAGGAAAAGATAAAGGATAAAGTCTATAAACTTCGACCAATTCGCCTGAGGAATGCGCCCTTCATTCGACTTCCATGCAGAATCGTAGTGGCGTATTGAATGCGTATATGGCCTATACAATGACTTGCGGTGGCCAGCCGATGTACAAATCAATGCTTTTATCCTCCCAGACAAGTATGTACCACTTTGCTGACCCCGCAGGGATGGCAGGCTTGTCTAGCCTAGGCGAAGATTGTTTCGGAATGCCAACCCTTAACCACGCGTGTGTAATACTGCTCCGCTTACCACTACACCAGTCCAAAGATGATTGATAAAATTTCTAAATGAAGATAAAGTACAGTAAAGGAGTTCGTGCTTTTTGAAGCTACGTGTTTCCCCGGACTTCACTTAGGAATTCTGGCTAACAATTTTGGTTCCCGTAATTGCACAATCATTCCGAATTCCATTAATTTTCTTAAGTTCGCATTGCTATTTTCGTGGGAATCTCTGCTTTTCAACGCTATAAAGACAAGTGCTATGTATTGGCTGCAATTCTTGGAAGGAAAATTTACAAATCTTTCATTCGATATTCTTGTTTTGCACAATGGTAACAATCAGACCAGAATCATTCGAATTACTTAGATTTTCGTTTGAGGTTTCGTGAGAATTGAAAATTGTTAACTGCTTTGATTTCCACTTTCCCTCTTGGGCTCCCCATCGGGCTCGGAAGAGCCAGAGATGTAATACAGACGGGTAGACTACCTTTCTGGTTGGCGAATTGCCAAGGTTGCGAAGCCCGGGAGGGCAGAATGGTGACCGTGCCCACAAGGCGCTCACTAGGGGCCTCACGGGATGTGCGCGCTCCTCATCAGCCCAGACTCCTGCCGCAAACACCCTCCACCCCACATCCTGTTACCTCCCTCCCCGTATTCCATCCTCGTAACCCCTTTGGAGGCATGATTTAAGATGGAAGTGGCTCCTGAGCTATCCCACTGGGATAAACCAGGAGCTCACCGGGATGTAATACATGGCACTGTCTAATCAGAAAACGGTCTAGACGGGCCGTCATAACGGGACAGTTTAGCCGGGCCGTTATAACGCCGCAAAGTGTGTATCGGTATGTGTAAAGTATGTGTATGTGTGTAAGCCACACCCACCAGCAGACGAGTTCTAACGGCGTTGCAGGGTTGCGCCATGGGCACCCATCAGCTATCAGCTATTCTGAGCATTGAATCTGTGGCCCGGGATATCACATGTGGCACTGTCAAATCAGAAAACGGTCTAGCCTGGCCGTTATACCGGCTCGAAGTGTGTATCGGCTGTATGCCGCACCCACTAGAGGCTGAGTTTTAACGGCGTTGCAGAAGCTGCGCCTTGGGCAGGAAGGAGATGTAGGAAATTAAAACAATTAGCCGTGACCGATGGTGAGAGAGGAGGGCAGTTTTTAATGTTTTTGGTTTTATATAGTCAGTTTTTTTTCGCATTTGCAACAACTGAGATCTCGATGCACTACTCTCCATCAACACTTCCCTTTTCAACTCGAAAAAGGATTCTTAAAAATTAATGTGAGCTGTGTGTCTGACTTGTGGAACGTAGTGTCCGCTAAGAGGTAGAAGGCGTGAATGGCATGGTAGCATGCCGCACGGAACACAGCCACCGAGTACCAAGGAATCGCAGGAAGACAGTGGTTGATGTTACGGCTCAATTTGAAGCCACAGATTTATTGGATTCGGGCGGAAAGGAAGGAATCGATGCAAGTTGGAGTCCTTTGCCCTGTATCCAGAGAAGGATCGCACCTCAAGAATAAGAATTCGGAGTGATTTCTTCTTGTTGCCGGCTACTAGAAATGGAGGCGGAAATTGAGAATAATTAGGGCATTCTGCGTTTCCGGCTGAAGAATCAGCAATCAGAACTTAACTGGGTCTTTTTTGCATAGGGCCAAGGCGTTTGTCTGAATTGGCAAAGGCTATGACTACAGCTTCTCTTCCTTTGCTACTGATTTCTAATAGGAGCTTGTAGTCATACCCTTTGTATGTGTTAATGGCATGAGGAGCAAGTTAATAAGCAATTCATCCACTCGACATTTACACCTGTTGTTTGACTATGCTGCCATGTGACTGCAGACTTTCAAGAACGAGGGTGGGCTCTTCTCCAAAGAACGTTCATTTGATTTTTTCATGTGTGGACTTATTCTTCAAACATTTTGTTACTCAAACATTGGCTACAAATGTAACTACAAAATTGAGAAAAGGTCAGGGCTCGTTTTCCAGAAACGATTCACTTTTCTCTTGGCTTTTTCGTATATGAACATGATCTTCAGAGCTTTTGCTAATGAACAGCATTGGCAGATCGGGACGACAATATCAGAAGTTAATTGTGTCAGAAATTTTGTGAATGTTCCGCAACATTTGAGCCTCGCATACGGTGCTTGGGAACGTATGGAGGCCGCATTACCGTCTGGCGATAGACAGTAGCTGACCTTAGCGTCAAAGGCCCAGTTCACGATAATTCTGGGATGTCCCCGATTGCGCGCAGTGGCATGCTACGAGTGGGAAGATTTGAATTCCCAGTGGGAAGGATACGGTAGTCGCCGCTATACCACTGCCGCTCGCAGTAGGAATTCGGGGAGAAGACTACCGCCGCCCTCGAGGCAGCCGTAGAGGTTAAGCTTAACTTCGAAATGCGAACATCCATTCAGGCAAGGAATCAGCTATTCTTATGATCCTATTGTCGTGATTTTGAAAACAGAAAGGTTGACCCGAAAAAAAAAATTACCTGATAGGGTTGTAAAGAATATATGAGACGACTGTGGAATAAGGAATAAAAGGAAACGCTTCGAAAAAGATGAATAAAAGGAAAATAATCTGGACTGCCACTGAAAATCGGATTTATTTTTTTTTTTGAAAAAAAAAACTCATGAAGGTAGTCAATGTATCCTTACCTACAATGGAAGCCATCATAAACAGTCGGTACTCTCTTCGCATATACGAGTCTTTGACGCGTTTCGCATCCATCTGAAATGTTTTCCTTAAGTTTCTGGCACATCGGGAGAATTCGTCAAATACATATTAATTATCTGAAGGAATAACAGAGAAATGAAATCCGCTTATGTGATGCAAAATGGAATCAAAGCTATCCTTTGCTTCGGTAGCTCATCAGTCTACTCGGGACCCATTCCAGAACAGAATCACGTTACAAATCGTCTGATGTCAGTACCAAGAGAAACGGTTTGGGAATCGGATGTGTTGATTTCTACTCATGGAAACAATTTATAGTTTTTACCAAAAGCACATCTCATAGACTGCTCCCACATACGAAGTCTCCAACAACCGCTAAAGGAGACGGGTAGGTGAACAAGGGAGGTGGTGCTACGGCGCAATGCTACGGACAGTGGAAATAGTTAACGGCTAGGGGCACATTTACCCAGAACTGGATGGACGCGGCAAAGCGCGCGGCGAAATTCGTGCTGATTGAAACGGCTTTGGCGCCTAGCATTGGGGCACGGGTTCCAAGTGTATTGGATAAGTGGGGCCAGCTGATGCTTATTTTCTATCCCACTTCAAATTTGTGCCCCAATGATAGGCTCCAGAGTTGTTTCAATCTTCGCAGCAGGGTTTGACGCGTCCATCCAGTTCTGGGTGAATGTTCCGTCCCCCATAGGTAACACCCTGAGGGTAAGAGGTTCCGTTTCAAGGGCTCGATGCCCTGAGGGTGCTGTCAAACGAACTGGTCGTCACTGTTGGTCGGGGTAACGTCCGATTATATCGCTGATGCAACTAGGTCACACCGCACACGTCGGGCGCACGGCGCAGCCCACAGAGATATCGCGGCAAGCCATGTAGGGGTTCGTGATTAGAATTTTTTCGGTCGCGCGGAAATTCGAATACAACATTGGTGGTGCAGCGGTTCTGCTCGCTTTCGGAAGGAAATCTTCTTTAAATGACCTCCCGACATCATCATTTCCTAAATCCTCTATTTTCTTCATGGGGAAAATACGACGCAGCGCATCACTGACAACGCAAAAGATACGATGGGACTGAGCTCGAATATTTCAGTACACTTCTACCTAGTGTTTTCTATTGTAACAACTAATTAATCAAGCTCAAGGTAATCCCTCCCGCATACCTTATCATGCGAGTGTCGCCTTCTACGAAGGACATAAAATAGCCAACAGTAAGCCACTACGAGAAATATACTATTTGTTGATAGAAAAATGCCAGCAGCTGTGAAATATCCCTCGGAGACTTTTTTGCTGAAAATTTTCAAGTTCACTTATGAAATTTTCACAAAATTCAAAAAAGCTGAAATTTCGAAAATGAAAAATAATTAATTTGTTCGGAGAAAGTATCCTATGTATTCGTAATAATATATCACATAAATATAATTCAAATCATACTCAATAATTCGCGGTATTACACCTCCATGTTCAGTTCGCTCGAGAGTAACTTCATTTCTGAGAATCAGTAATGGGAGTAAATAACCAGGAATGATCTGGATAGCTATAGCAACTTGAAGGCGTCCTCCACACCAAAACTGAAATCAAATTTTTAGAAGAGAGCGAGGAAATACGAATTATAGCATCCATAATGTTATCTTGAATTTCAATGTGCAGCCTCAGTTTACTGCCCCTTCAAACAACTTCTATCAACCGGATTCAATTTATCATAATTCGGTTCGAAAATCCAAGTCCAAACCTAAAATTAGTCAAAACCAGTGCGAGTTCCAGAACCACCATAGCTATAGGATATATGTGCCTTTTAGTGAGAAAGGGGTGTACGAGATAGCAGTCTATAACCGTCTGGGTTTCTCCAACATATGCGAACTCTTCGCCGCCGTCTTAACGTTTCGTTATGAATGGTTCAGCCTCAACACGATAACACGGCCACTTTTGGGCGTGTATGTTCGTCGACCTAGCCGGTTTGGAGAATTTACAACACCTTGGCGAAGTCGTTTCTCAACCTGACAAGTTCCCACAGAATTTTTGGGTGGCCACAGATTCATACTGTCCGGAAATCTTGGGAACACTTTTTTCATCGTGAACTGTAATTTTCAGATCCGTTCGTCTTGATATTACCATTCCTGATCATTGCCTTCAAAAATCTGGTCTTCCTGCTTACGTCTTCTTGCTTATTTCTTCCTGGTCTCTGATTTAAGAACATCAGAATGGGAAAAATACCTCCGCATATCTATGTGGAAACATAATAGCTGAGAGACGGTTTGCAGCCGCAATTGATACAGAAAATGCCTGGCACATCCCTGCAAAGAATCACAAATATCAGTACTCCGAGGGGAAACAACTAAGCTTGATATGATTTGAGCCGATAGCTACAAAGGAGAAACTTCGGAGTGTTCAATCGAATCTATCATTACTGATTGTGCAAAACATACCTGAACCCCAGGTAAGGATTAAGTATGTGTATATATAGAACTTTCCCAGACTTATATAAACGTCTGTGAACCATCCCCACATAGGAAATACTGAACCGAAGTAGTTGTTGAGAAGCGTTACTGTAAAATATATCAGTAAAAAATGATTAACAAGAGAGTTGAACAGCCTCTAATTTATTGCAGACAAGAAGGAAACGAACGTCAGTGCATGAGACTGGCAATCGGACTGTTAAATACATACATATGCTTTTACCCAATGATTATTTATGACAAACTCCCATATTATATTCGATCAGCAAGGGCAGGTTGAGGAGCGCTGCTAGCAAAGGTTGGTCACTGATCAAAGTCCGGATCGATATTCACCTAGGGCAACTGGGCTGTCCCGTCCCATTTGCTCGTCTCTTGAGCCACTGATTGGTGTTGGTGGGATTGGCGTAAGCGGCAATTGGCGTTTACAGTCAGTTCGAACTTCGTTTGTCTGAGTTTCAGCTGACTAAGATTTGGCCTAGATCAAGCGTTATAGGATAAACCTTCGAAGTCTCGAAATGCTTTCAGGCCTTTGGCAACTACGATTTTTGTCGGAACTTCTGGGGAATAAGCTTTCACCTGTTTGGCCAGGAAGCATTAAATAATAATAAGATAGCAATTATCCTGGTTACAAGAAGGTAATCATGGAGTGTACCTTTTAAAGGCCACAGGATTTTTGAATGGGAGTCGAATGGGTCGGTGCTCCCCTGAACGGGATGATCAAGAAGAGCCTTCGTTCTTTCATCCTTTCTTAAGATTTAGCTATTGATGTTAGCTATAATCTGCCCCTTAAATTCAGGTATTTCTCTTATCGTTTCTGATTAATTGGGCACTCATTCTTCGAGTATGCTACTACTATTGCTGGGGTTGCTACAGTGGGCAAATACGATTGACAACTTTTCCTATACTTTCGAAGGGAGCCTTTCATCAAATATTCCGGGCCTTAAGAATATCCGCTACAGCAGTTTCATGGGAAAAGCGGTAGAGCATGAAATAATGAATCTTACCTATGTCAGCAAATCCTGCGGCAATGCAGATTTTGTAAAATGAACTCGTCAAATTAGGAATCTTTTTCTGTTGAGCACGAATCATTACACATACAAGAAATGTATAGAAAGGCACTGTGAATAACCAGTAGGCAAAACAAATTTTCTCCGTAATATTGACGAGTCCAGTTACGAGTTGGGAGCTGTTATAATCCATTGCTGCAAGTTTCTCCAGCTGAAATTACAGAATATGGAACTGCAGACGAAACAATCGAGATGATTACATTGATAACGGAGGTCCCTGTTTCGAAAGAAGAGTTAATGAACTAGAATTAAAGTGAAGTGACTAGGAGATCTGGGAAACAATTAAGGAAATTTCCTCAATTTCCCATTAAGAGATGTTCCAGTCATAATGAAGATTAGCATCTATCATACAGACTATGGACTTTGTACTGGGTCCACCTACTGGGAACTGCCTCTGAGTAAGCAATGATGGGTAGCAACAGGGCTCAGCAATCGACAAAGTCATTTGTACCACTCCAGTTGACCTAGTAGGTCTTGTAAAGTCTACGAATGACCCAAACTTAGGTAAATTCGGAGTTTGGTCAAGGGTGGCCCCGACCCTTTGTAAAACGGCATTCCTATGTTGTAGCGTGACGGTAAGAGGAATTCCTGTCATACTCATGCCGTTGCCCGCAGTTGAACATGGGCACTTTCCTATAGTGTTGATTTACTAAGGGCCGAAGAGGCTTGGATTTTAGATCCTTACAGGGGACTTACGCGAAGTATCCCCATCGTGGCGTCCATTTCGCTGAAGTGCGGAGATGGTTCTGAATGGGCTGTAGCAGGTGGAATAATTCAAAGTAAATCGAGAATACTGGCTAAGACAAGGACTGCCGGAGGTGCAGGAAAAGCGACATCATAACAATCGGTCCCAGTTGAAGACGGCTCCGAGGCGGTGTCAAATCGTAGGCCCGCAATCCAGTTAGTATGAAGGCCTTTGTTTGAGTATCCCTTCTCCTACCAACGTCGTATGTACGGTAGCTCTGGTTGGGCGGGATCCAGGCCCGCCTGACAAGATATGTTCCTTGAAGTCGTACGAAAAACACAACCCTCATTCTGGAGAACAATCGTGAGACCACTCAGTGGCAGCCACTTGTAACTTATTAGAATTCAATGCTAAACATTTCCCCACCTCCATTTACATAAAAAAACGACAGGCCTCAAAGTTCGAATAGTCTACTTGTGGGTTCATTATAAAAACAGGCAGAGATTCTGGGGTGGTCGGCTTAACAAAGAACGTGCGCAGTGACACAGGACTTTGATGGCAGCCAGTTGTTTGAGAAAGTATAAAACTTCATAGGAAACTGCTAGAATGCCACGTGAAAGGGCAAGAACATTACTACAAATTGCCGTCAAAATTGTAGTTTTATTGTTTGAAGTTTCGACCTTCTCAGCAAAAACAACGTTTAATGAAATATCAGTGTTATTGTTGCTGAGCACCTAGAAAGCACTGTAGTCATACTGAATAACGTTCCTTTACTATTTCTGGCAATGAACCATTTATAGGCAATAGACAGAGGTGTTTTTATTTGATTGCTCATTTGATACTCACTGAAATGGTTGAAAATATTCACAACGATGGGGAGTTTTGGGTAAAATTTTAGCCTCGGACGAGACTCAAACTAGTACTAGCGCTTTGTAACTCGCACTGCCTCGCCCTCGGGGAAGCACGATCTCGGAAGTGCAAGCGATGAAAGGTACGGTGCTCGGAAAGTACAAATACGGGATCGAATCCCATCCAAGGCGAAGTTTTATCCGTAACTCGCCATTACTGCAAGACATTTATATCGCGTACTGCCTCGAAACTACAACAGTTGAAAGGAAATCAAGGGAAGAGCTATTTTGTAAAGACGGTAGATGGCAGGTGGAGAAAAGGTGTGAAGCGGCTACTAAAACAAGTAAAAAAATTAAATCATGGGTCCCTCTTTTCCGATTTATTTATGAATGCTGATGTAGCTGAAGATGTTGCGAATGATGAGTTAAGGATCATATGTAATGGAAAAGGAGAGGCATATATTTGAGGATTCTAAAAGCGCCTTCCGATTCGAAGGTGGTCGGACTGGATTGCAAACTTCGGAAGTGACTTGAAGTTTGCAATCCAGCCCAACCACCCTCATTTAAAAAGTCACAGAAAGTTTGAACCTGTACTTTGTGGGAAAAAGTATCGTGACAATGACACGGTTCTGGAGCTAATTACACCCCACATGTATAATTCACACGCTTCGTTTCAACGAAAGATAAATACAAGTGAAAACCTTCATTGCAAGTTTGTAGTGCACCATTTAAGTTAAGGCTGATGTCTCGGATGAGGGACTCTGTAGTTAGGCTGCTTTTCTTCACATACAGTTGACCATTAGTGAGCGAAATATTATTTGCTCAATTTTCTTTGAGGCGGAACTTTCAAACTTCGGCATATTCGTGAGAGGTTCACGGAGCTTTTTGCTGTCTTTTCCACCGCGGAATCTCAAAGACGGGGTAATATGGGAAACGGAACATTCGTGCGTCCGGAGATTCGCGGCAATTCGAATGACTTTAGCGCTTATCATTGTGCCATAAACTTGAAGTAGAGCAGATTAGCTAATCCAGCTGATCACGTTAATCTTCTTTACATTATACCTGCGGGCAAGTGATAGGTGCCAGGGTCGTCAAAATCGCCATGAACTTTGACGACCCTGGCTCAAGCGGCGCAGATCGACACAAATGCTTCAGTTTAAATCACTTTCCCACGCGCGGGTATTCTAATAAAGCGTAGAGGGCGTATTTAAGAAATGAATGGAATACGCTAGAAAAAGAAGCAAAGTGGAAGTGGGATGAGGCATGTTGACGTTCTATTTCGTGTGGAAATCAGAGGACTAAGGGAATGAAGCAGTAAGGTGGCGAGTTGAAGATGCCATCTATTAGAGAAAGGCGCAGAACCGCTGCAGCACTGATGCTGCATTCAAATTTCCATGCGCGGGAAAATAATCCAGTCTTCAAACTATTGGCGCGACTAGTTCATCGCCAGTAGAATCGGTTGTTTCCGGGTGGTATGAACAAACAACATCAACGACTAGAAAAGCGTCGCGATTAAGCTGTGAATGAGAAAGTTCCACTCACATTTCATATCCTATGCAATAAAGTTGACGAACATATTGAGCCAGGTGATTTCAGGACAGCTCATCTATTATAATTTCAAAAAATATTGTACTTTCACAAGGCATTCTAAAAACACTTGAGCAAAAAACGCCTACACACGTGGTAAAATCAGAAACCATCTCCTCTCCTGCAGATCCACTGGCTCACTGCCTCGTTGCTCTTATATCTCTAACTCATCGAGGGATAAGAGATCCTGGTATAGTGGGTTGCTTCCCGAGTTTATTGTCATCGAATCGGAGGTGAAGGACTCGTCTCGTTTGTCAGAATACGAGATAGAAGCCACTGGCGTTATGCCATGCTCACCAAGTTTGTTGGGGACTGAGAGTAGAAAAATCAAAAAAGTGAGGGTTGGGCAAGGAAAATTTGTGAACTTCGACCTAACTGTTTGATGACGACGCCCAAAAGGGAAACCCAGCGCCGGGATGCGCTAAGACTCGCCGCCGCGCAAGCAGCGCGTTGCCGCGAGTCGGAGGGCAAACCAGATCTTCATTTTGAGTACTACGCAATGCAGTGCTTCAATTTGAGTTGCTTTTAGCCCACACGTGTCCTTTCTGACAGCGCTGGCATTACGTCAGCACAGAAAAAATGCTCCTGATCAGGAAGTTGAAGCTCTTTATGGTAGTCTGTGGCGAGGATGAATCTGTGGCTTTCTAGTCTGGGATGTGTGAGGCTGTCAGATCGAAAAACGGTTCAGATGGGACGTTATAGGAGCTGGAAGAGTGTGTCCACTGTATGCGACATCCAGAGGTGACCATGTTTCACAAATCTTGAATAGGTCGCACCATTCCTAATGGAGCACATGGCATGGGTAACGGAACTTCCCCCCGATTGCGGCATTCTCCCTTGCGGCATGCGGCAAATGTCACTGCAATTACCGTGCTCAAACCCCACCCCCCGCCAATCGATATGACGCGATATTTTTCCTTGATTGCCTTGCTTTTTTAGTAGATTTGATCGTTTTTTATCTTTCTTTTTCTTGTTTTTATGTATATTAGACTTGTTTAGTTAGAATGACTCCTCCTATATTAGCGACGATCAATATCGCATTGGAATTGAAGGGAGCGGCCAGCCAATTCAAATAATTAAAGCACTCCCTACCTCACAAATTGCGCGCTCCAATCTTCCATCGCAATCCTGCGATACGCGGCGGGTGCGGCGTGCGCGACGCCGTCTTCGGGGAGATGTTCCCGGACCCACATAGCATTTGCTGCTTGCACAGTCCGCGATTTGGCGAGCGACCAGTCGCGCGACTATGAAAGCAGCCATACCGAAAATTCAAACAACTGGTTACGGCCGTGGCGACAATGGAAGCCAATTTTTCGGACTTCTGCACTGTCCGGCACCGAAACTCCCATTATCCTTTTGTTTCGTTTCCAGGCGTCGCAGAATTATTTCGAACTGTCTTCAGAGCTCCCGCGCGAAGTGACCCAGTCTCTGCTTTGCGACCGCGGCGCTTCCTGATCAGATGTTGAGCCTACACTGATGTCCTGGATTCTCTTCCGCTGGTGCTTGACCTTTTCTAATGTAATTTCATTTCAACGCTTTTTTATTTTTCCCGAAGTATACTCAATTGGGAAATCTCGTTCCATTGAACAAACATCAATCATACCTTTAGAAATCTAAGCTTAAATGTAATAATACGATTGGACGGCTTATGACTGAATGTAGCCTTCAGAATACATGCTACTTTTGTAGTGCTCAAACAAAAACTCATGGCAACTGTCCTTTGTATTAACCTTTGAAGTGATGTGGCTTTGCATGTTCTCTTAGCTCCTGAGAGCTTCTCAAAGGGAATGCCCTATGATTAAAAAAATTAAAGTAAAAGTGCAAGCATGCTTAAATGGCCTATAGAGGCTTTTGAGAACACACAGTTATTGAGGTTCCTGAATACATCAACAGCATCGAGTTTTCCATTCAGAAAGATCAAAGACAAGCTTCTGGCTTTGAAGGTAGTTTTCAACTCAACACCGTAACCGTGCCATTCTGCAAGAAAATCACATTTTGCTGATAGTCTTATAGGCTTCCTAAAAAGTGTAAATCTTATGGGATGTATGAAGTCGTTGTGACTAAAGGGTTGATAGGAAGGAATTCCAATCGCTGCTGACAAGGCGTGCATTTGTGTGGCAATAGGGACACTATGTTTCAGATCTTATTCTTCATTACATGCTATCGATGAATCCTGACACCTATAGGCATCTTTCATAGTCCACGACCGGTCGTGGACTATGAAAGATGCCATACTCCAAAGACGAACCAAAACTGAAATCATTGTAGAAGGCGCCTTGGGAAAATAGTCGATTCCTTTTTTCAGTGAATGCCCTCCTCTGAGAGTAGTGGGCCATAACAGGTGGCGCGGACTCTACAAAAACCCCTGATTCTGGATGTAGTAAACAGTGCTACCGACTATAGAGCCCTCGTTGGTTCTGCGTGTCTATTTTTCGATCAGAATTCATCAGTTGACTTTCTAAAAAGACATGTATTTTCGCTCTGTTGGAAAAGTTTGGGAAACGTTTTTATTACGAATTATGACTTTGATTGTTCATTAAGTGAACTTACTGACAGTTTGTCAGAGTATTAACATGAACGAGCCTTGCTAACCAAACATCAGGACTTCACATTGGAACGCCAGATTTATCAGCTTGCAGACTAGAAGTGTGCAGATACCAAGGAATACATGCGAAATTAAGTTTTATTCAACTAATTCTATATGGAGCAATACGGATGAAACAGAGAACAACAACAACTGCGTGGTTCACAGGATATAGTCAGTGCCTAATGCCGTATCATTCTAAGTGTAGACGTGGCATCCAAAAACAGTTGATTTTCAAAACAATGAAATAATTCAAAACATGGATTACAACTCCGATCTTTCTTTTTAGGACAGATCTTACGAGTTTTAGTTAGTTTATCTTACTGTTCGCGAAGTACCTTATCTTCTGAGTACTACCCTAACGAGTCGTTAACGTCGAAAAGGATAATTGGAAGATGAAGCATGACCCGCGCGAACAAATTGTTTACCTTGGCCATTAGCAGCAAGGGATAAGTCAGGAGATCCAAAGAAGTTGGGTTGCAGAGCACTTCAATATACCTTGGAGAGTTTTGTCAAACCGAATTGCTCTATGTTTGCAGCCCCTGACTACCTCCTCGCTCATGCAACTCTCCTCTCTCAGCCCACTCAAAACCAGCGAAGGGGTTTTGTTACTGAAATACAAAGTTGCGATAACATTATAATTTCATTTCGATGGTCGACAAGAAACGATGGTGACGGTTACGTTCACTGGTTGCTTTTTGATTCCTAAGAGTTCGTAGACATAACGCCGAAGATCTTCACTGAAAATCCATAGTAAATAAGCGCTGACTCCGGAGTAGAGGTTGCTGAAAAATCTCTGATAAGTATGCCAGAAAGCGTTGTATCTATAATCAACTCATTTTGAACCCAACTATCGTGCCAGCGGGGGAAACGAAACCCCAGGGTAGTTCAACCAAAGAAACCCTTATAAACTGTCCAATTTGGCTGTGGTGCAGTAGGAACGAAACTGTCGCGTCGCGGCGAGGGGGACGCCGCGCGCGAAGGGATATAGCAGAACGCAGCAGCAGGTAAGAAGTACAGGAGCAAAGGAACTAACAGTGGATTCATGCCTAAAATAAGGATCCCAGGTGGTTGAGCTGTATGAAGAACGCTAGAGCTGTAGTAATGGCGAACGAATGGTTCGCGACAGCGGCGTGCGGAGAATCTATAATAGAAAATCCTTTCTACTGCCCGTCTCCCATCCAGTTTACAGGTTCGGGAGATCAAAACGCTAACCATGCGTATACGACGCTCGGTAGGGGATTTCGCGGGCTGTGCGCGCTTCTTTCAGCACAGACTCCTGCTTAATCATCCGCGAGCCCCCATTATTCAATCTCGCAACCTCCTAAACTTATGCAACGCAGAATATCTACCAGGAGACGTTTTCAGAGTATAGTGTGAAGCGCCTTTGACGCAGGAGTGTTGAGCGCCACTCAACGCTAATGCACCAATCGGCTCAGTCATGTACCTACTCGCACCACGTTCTTCTTGGTACACGAGATTTTTTTTCGTGTCGATTGTTAAGTAGTCCCCAGTTGGTAGTGTGTTATCATCCGTCTTGCTGGCTTCTTCCTGGGATTTTTCTTCACAATTCTTGTGTAAAATAACATCCCGAAACGCAAAGGCTGTCAACGGCTGAGCGGGAGAACGTCAACGTTGACGCTTAGCGCTCGACGCTCTCTCCCGTTCCGTACTCTGAGAGGCTGTTTTCATAGTCCACGACCCGTCGTACGATCTGCTCGGAACCGTCCACAGCGGCACCCATAATTAGCGCGGCCTTCTCGACCGATCGAGCGACCAGTGGCGCGATCAGTCGAGCGACCAGTCGCTAGCGACCGGCGATCAGTCGCGCGACCTGTCGCTCGACTGGTCGCCAGTCGCTCGCGAGAGGGGTCCGCGACCAGTCGCGCGACTGGTCGCTCACAAAATCGTGGACTATGAAAGATGCCAGGGATACCCTAGCCGACGTTCGGCGTTTCACAAATTTAGGAGGTTGGGTGAGTTGAATAATGGGGGCGCGCGGTTGGTTGAAGCAGGAGTCTGCGCTGATGACGAGCGCGCACATCCCGTAAAATACCCTAGTGTGTGCCGTGCAGGCGTTGTTTGATCTCCCGAACTTGTGGTCATGAGTCGGTAAGGCATTTTACCCATCTGGGCTAAATCTTAGATGGCTCTGCCGGCTGCTTGCTCTTCTGAAAGTGCAAATTCGTAAAATAACCGAACCTTATAGGATCGTAGAGAACATAGGAGAGGGTTGTAGTGAAGGAGAACCATGGAAATGCTTCAAAAAAGATAAATAGAAGGAAAATCAGTTGAACTGCCACTGAAATGAATAGTTTTGGATGAAGGAATGCAATTCGCATTGCTCCACGCCAAAATCTTTAGAGAAGAAATTCTTCGTGAAAGCAGTTTCTGGACTTGTAGTCTTTGTTCAACACACATATTACCAAGGAATCGTATTTTCAGAAAGTCTAATAAGAAGTGTCCAAGGGTTGGATGAGCCAATAACTTTTTCTAGAATAGTAATTTTTACCCTCGAATTACAATTTACCCCGATTTCAAACAATTTGTGATTCAGCTGAATAGCCAGACTGAAACAACCGTTTCGCAAAAGTATTTCACGAGATTTACCAGCAAAATGAACTTTCTTTAGGGGCGTTTGGGTAGTTTAAGAAACGTTGGTGGTAAAAGTTTTGTAAAAACTATTCAACTTTTCGTACCTATAATGAAAGCCATCAAAAATAGTCGGAATTCTCTCCGTGTAGATGAATCTTTGGAACGGTGCGTTTGCCCATTTGTGTTCTTCTGAACATTTTTTCTTATGTTGTTCAACAACATTGGGAACTCATTAGTTCTTAAACGTTGCTAATTATCTGATGTAAGAAAGAGAGTCCTGATCCGCTTTCGGAGGCAAAATTCAATCCCAAACTTACGTTCCTCCAACTGTGACGCTCAGTTGACTCGATGCTCATTTTTAGCTTTGAAATTCCTCAACAGCAGTGTGGTTGTAGCCAATTTCAAGCCCAACACCAATCGTTAAAGGTTCTTACGCGATGTCCAATGGCCTGTTGTCGCGAGTGGGTACCCGCTTCTGGCAGAATGGCGAATAGCGTCACCTCGCATTCTGTAGGGTGCGCATCGTTGCGCGCGTCCGTCGAAACTAAGTCACGCCGCAGCCGTCGCGTGCGGCACGTCAGTTGACGGATGTCGCAGTTGTCAGTGGGGCAACGATTTGTGCCTGGTCCACGGCAGCCGAAAAATGCAAATCGTTCGCTCTACTGACATTTGGTGGTACCGTAATTTCACCTCGAGACCTCAGTAGGGTGCGCCGCACGCGAAGTGGGCGGGGTGACCTACTTTCGACGGACGCGCGCAATGGACATTCTCCCATTCTGTACGCCCACCCGAGGCCCGACTCCATCTGCATCAAATCCGTTCCACTCAAAAAAATGGGTTGGGAATGGCGCAGTGAGCGCTCATACCTTGGTTGGGAAGCTGATTGTCATTGGAGACCGAGGAAGTCAAACTCAGCCAAAATTGTGCCATTTCTAAATCGTTTTCAGCCGTGACAACGCAAAGAATCGTTTCTTCAAAACTGGCGCTTCTTTCCAGTTCGTGTTCCGCGGTATCAATAGAACTCGGCTCCTTCTTTCCGTAGTCAAAAACTCTCTTCTTTCCCTTGAATCACTGTTAGCACTGCTCCACGATTGGCCGTTCCCGTTCCGGGCACATCACGAAAGGACTGAGCATTGGGTCCGGGAACTTCTCCCCTAACACGGCGTCGCACACGCCGCACCAGCCGCCTATCGCAGGATTGTGATGTAAGATTGGAGCGCGCAATTTGTGAGGTAGGGAGTCCTTTAATTATTTGAATTGGCTGGCCGCTCTTTTCTATTCCAATGCGGTCTTGATCGTCGTTTATATAGGAGGAGTCATTTTAATTAATCAAGTCTAATAAACATGAAAACTAAAAAGAAACAGAAGAAAAGACGATAAAATCCAATGAAAAAGCAAGCCAGTCGAGGAAAAATATTGCGTCATATCGATTGGCGGAAGGCGGGGTGAGTACGGTAATTGCAGTGACATTTGCCGCATGCCGCAAGGGAGAATGCCGCGTTAGGGGGAAGTTCCGTTATCCCTGAGCATTCGTACTTGTGCGGCAAAACTCATGTGTGACTCAATGTCATCTGGTGCCTTATGCATAACCTCAAAAAAATCACTTCCACGTACCTTCGCATGATAATATTGCCTTTTATGGAGGACGTAAAACAGCCAACAGTACGAAATCATAAGAAATATACTGGTGGTTGATAAGAAAATGCCTGCAGCTATGAAATATGCCTTTGACACTTTTTTGCTGAAAGAGTTGAGTGTTTCTGACGTGAACATTTGCTTGACTATGCTACAAGTTTTGGAGAGTTGAACTTAAAATATGAAGATTCAGCATTGAATACACAGTTCACGATAAAAATGGTTTCTAAGATGTCTCAATGGAATGGGCCTGTGACTCCAAGGGCAACACAAGAAACGCTGTCGTGTCGAAAACTGGCTAAGCCGTGATACACACTCGAAGGGGGACGAGGTCTCGTCGTAAAGACTATAGAGTGTAGTATGCACCATTCGCACCGGGACGCACACGTTGCACGCAGGCAGTTTACTGTAGCCAGCTATGCGCAGTAGCATACACACTTGGACAGCTCGTCCAAAGAATACTGCTGCTCTCGCGTTTTCCTCGCTTTTTTTGCTTTATTACGGATTATCGCTTGGATTATTCATCCAGAAGTAAATGCCCCAAACTTATCGTGAACTGGGCCTTTGATATCGCATTTTATATGGCGGATATATACTCGTAATTATAAACATCTCAACATAATATAATATCCAGTTAGTCATACTCGACCAGTTGTGGTATTACACCTCCACGCTTAGTTCTCTCGAGAGTTACTTCATTACCGAGGATCATCAAAGAAATCATAAAACCAGGAATGATCTGTATAACCACAACAGCTTGAAGACGTAGTCCACGCCAAAACTGAAATCAAACTTTTGAGGAGAAGTTGATTACAAATATTGCCTTCATAAAAGGTCTACAGCTATTTCTCTGAATAACTGGAATGGTTCGAACAGCCATTATTCGTTATCGGAAGCATAATTTCGATCTGGATACGCTTCGAGACGAGACACGAAGGCTGATGCGTCAAAGGTAGTGTTCATGCCATCTTGAGCAGCCACTTCTCACTGGTATCTTTCCCATATTACCTCTTAAAAACCGAAAAAAGGGAACCAACCTTCGCATATTTGTGCGGAAATAAAATAGCTGACAGACGATTCGCAGCCACAACTGATACCGAAACGGCTTGGTTGATACCTGCAGATAACTGCCAAAATCAGAACTTTAGGAGAAAGCAATTGATGGTGACTCAAATTGAAGTTACTGCCAAAGTTGAAGGAAAACTTCAAACTTTAATAAATTCAACTGCTATCGACCGTGTGAAACATACCTGAAGCCCACGCAAAAATCAGGTATGTATATGCATATGCCTTTCCAAGTCTTATATAAACGCTTGTAAACCATCCCCACATAGGAAATACCGAACCAAAGTAACTGGTAAGAAGTGTAACTGCAAAACATAACAGATGAAATTGGTTCATAGTCGAATTCAAAAACCCATTATCTGTAACGGACTGATCTCCATTGAAACCCTCGTATTATGATTCAAATAGGCTGAATTCTAGCAGTGCGAAAAGACGTGTTTGCGTACGCTTGATCAATAGATCAAAGCCCGCATCGATATTCGCCCAGGCCGACTAGGTCGTCTACCTTTTGTGACGGTTGTAGGTGCCAGACTCGTCTGGTAAGATGAATCCATTTACTTGTACACAGGTTGGTCCGGTCTATCATTTTTTATAGACGAGATACGCACTGAAGGCGTGGTCCTCGATAAAAGTGGTTTTCGAGCTGTCATGATGAGACGAATTTGCGGGTCCAAAGATGAAAAATGTAGAAGCGTTGTCGGGTATAGAAGTTCCTGACATGGGGTGCAACAAAGACCGGAAGATCTAGAGGTGGCCGTGTTTAGGCGGCGCTGTAGGAGCAGCACCATTCACAGCAGAGCACATATGTTGGGAATTAACACAGCTTTTTCGCTTGGGATGCGACGACGCCGCCACCATCACATCGCTGTCGGTCATTACCGTTTGCATTTATAGTACTGATGCCAAAGTTCACGTCGGTACTATGAACGCATTCAGACGTGATCCTTGGCGATGTGATAAACAATTTTGGGTATGGGTACATTCACCCAGAACTGGATGGACGCGGCAAACCGCGCGGCGAAATTCGTGGTGATTAAAACGGCTTTGGCGACTATCATTGGGGCACGAGTTTCAAGTAGATTGCATATGTAGAGATAGCTGATACTTCTTATCAATCCCACTCCAAATTTGTGCCCCAATGAGAGGCGTCAGAGTCGTTTTAATCACCACGAATTCCGCCGCGTCCATCCAGTTCTGGGTGAATGTTCCGTCCCCCAACAATTTTTGGTGGCAGGGATACTGTGACCAGCTCTATACGCAATTGCACAGAATTACAATTAACTGTTTCCATGAAGTCTATTTCGCCATTAGGGCTTTCGATTTTTCTGAATGGATACACAAGAACTTCATTCCTTTTTCTCGGCCATGATTCTTGGAGCATGCAACTGTTATAAAGACTGGCTGTTTTATGTATATCTATGAGGTATTTTTCGGTCAGTAGGTTTAAAAATCAAAAAATGAATCTCACCGATGTCAATAAATCCTGTAACAATGCAGATTTTATAGAATGAACTTGTCAGATTGGGAACCTTTTTCCTTTGAGCACGAATCAATACCCACACAAGAAATGTATAGAAAGGTACGGTGAATAACCAATAGACAAAACAAATTCTCTCAGAAATAATAACGATTCCAGTTACAAAATGAGAACTGTTGAAAGTCATGGTTCCAAGTTTTACTAGCTGAAATTATAGAATAAGAGCTGAAAACGAAACAATCAAAAATGATTATATTGCTAATAAGGGTGTCAGTTTGGTAAGAAGTATTAAGTTGGAAATGGAAAAAAAACTTAATTGAAACTTTATCTCTCTAGCTAGGTGTTTCAATGTTCCCAGTTCCCACGACAGGCATTTCAACAAGTCGCTTACCAGATTCCACAAGTTGGCGATTATATGTTTGAGACTAGTTATAGGTCTTCTCATGCAGGCTATGCGCTCTGTATTGATGTTCACCAACTGCGAACTGCCTGTGAGTAAGTAAAGCTAGCGGGTTTACGTAGCACTCGTCATTTTCATCTGCACCACGGGAGGGAACCAAGGGACCGGATAACAGAACTTCTCCCCGAATTCCCACGGCCTGCTGCAGGGGTTTCGCGGCGACTCCCCGTATCCTTCCATCGTTAACTTAAATCTTTCCCTTCATCGCATGCGGCGACAAGCCGTTCGGGGCGAAGATGCCAGACCCATTAGTTGAAACTCATCAATAATAAGTTGTGCTCCATGCGCATATTTAGAACCAGATATTTCTATAGCGCTGACGTACTGTGGTCCAACGAGGATACCAAACGAGTTCCTGACAGGAAACTCCACGATTCTCCAGCGTAGCGTGCATTTCATCAAAGTATCATCTTGGTCCTGGAAGAGTTGTAGCAGGAATAATTCGAGGAGCAACTTTGAAAAGAATGAACAACTTTGGCTGAGGCAACAGTTGCCAGAAGGCGACTTACGGGGAAACAGAACAATGAGTTTTAGACAAATACTCCGAATGGGCGTCAAATCGTGGGACGACAAGCAGATTAAAGTCGATGTTTTCTCATGGCTAGCCCTTTTTCCAGCAACTTTGTTGTATACTGTAACTCTCCGAGGGCGGGGTCTGGGCTAGTTCGTGGGTGCATTTCTTGAAGTCGAACGAAAGACGTGACATCTGAGCTTGAGGAATTATCGTATCTCTTATATTCTCTTATATTATTATCTGTTCATGGAACACAGATTCCATTCACATAACTTACTGATTACTATAAATGGACGTGAGACAGAAGTACACGACCTGTCAGAGAGACTATACAGGGAATTCATGCAAACTGAGAGTTCAGAGATTAGACAAGGAGGGAATTAATAAGAGGAAACGACTAATTGCCGTTTCTTAGTATTCCATTGATGAAAAGTAGTGACTAAGTTGCTCACCACCGCATGCATTAAAATGGATCACTGCCGAAGTCTTGAGTCGACCTTCACCTTCATAACTCAAAATGGGTACCAAATTCGAAGAGTAGATAGAGTAGTTGAACTTATTCAGCAACTAAAGTCCATTTTAGTAAAAATTCTTTGAACTTTGATTAATATCACAAAATTAGTGAGTGATGAATATAAACTCTTCTGCGTAAATATTCAATCTCTTTGTTCACTCAAAGTAGCGAAAAACAAAAAGCATGGATTTCGTGTAATATCACATAGATTCTCAATAAATGTGAAAACTTTATGTATGTAGCTACACAGTTGCTATTGCTAAGAGATCAGGCCTTATTCCTCTCAAAGTTTTCAAATTGGCCAACCAATAACAGCACATTCCGGAAAACACCATATGCATCCACATTCCTACTCCTTGTCACGTATGCAGATACGTGCGTTACGCGCCTACTATGAATAGGTGAAGAGGACAAACGAAAAAAGGTGGAGGGAGCGGGGGGGGGGGGGTGGGAGGGGGGGGGAGGGGGAGGGTGTAACGATTCGTGCGATTTCGGGTGCGCGCGGCAAATTGCGTGGCGGAATTCGGTGCGATTTGAGCGTCTCCGGCGCCTATCATTGAGGTCTAAATCTGAAGTAGAGTAAATTAGTAAGATCAGCTGATCCTACTAATCTACTCTATTTCAAGATTGGGCCCAAATAAAAGACGCTGAACTCGTCAGAATAGGTATGAATTTCGCTGCGCAATTTGCCGCGCACCCCCAGAATCGCACGAGCGTCCCCCACCAAAAAAGGGTGTGTTACGTTCCGCGCGCGTCCGTCCGTTGAAATTAGGTCACGCCGCAGCCGTCGAACGCGGAGTGTCAGCCAGCGATTCTCGGCGGATGTCGCAGTTGTAAGTGGGGCATAAGAGGAGAGTGCGTCTTATTCGTTTCCTTGACTTAGTGGTACGTGATGCCATCTCGACATCGCAGTGAACTGCGCCGCGTGCTGAGTGTTCGGGGTGACCTAGTTTCGGCGGACGCGTGAAACGACTTCCCCCCGTTGACTACGGCCCCGAGCTCAATGGAATGCGGCGAGTGCGGCATGCCGTTCGAGTAGACGAACAGCCACGCTGGGCAACGGATGGGGCAATTCGCAAGGGCAACTAACAAGACATGGCGAACTACGAGACACTTAGAAAAGAACAGCAGAGTACAATGTCATACACTAGACCTTTATTGCCTACTACCGTTTTGTATAAGATATGTACAAGTCAGAAAGTTTAAAGGGCGTATTGGCTATCGTATGAGAATTCTTTATTAAGAAAGAAAAGTCTGGCATAGATAGGAACATGAAACCAAAAAATATCCTTTACATCAATCTCGTGGGGCAACGGCGAAGACTAATTTCGAATAGAACCGTATGAAACTTTTCCTACGCATCTCAATATTTGGTTCTGGTCCGCGTTAATGTAATAACAACAGGAGTTATAGAAGATATAGGATGCTTTGTAAATCCCAACAGCATATATACAAAATGTCGAAGTGAGTCGCTGAAAATCCATAGGAGATAAGCACTGATACCGGAGTAGAAATCACTGAAAAATGTTAATAGAGTGATAGCTTTTATAAAAGTTTTGACCTTACTGCGAAATTACTCATGAGGTTTTTTGTAGTTTTGATAAGTAGGGCCAGCTGATCCTACTTATCTACACTACTTCAAATTTTGCCCCAGTGATAGGCGCCGGAGTCGTTTAAACCACCACGAATTCCGCCGCGCGATCGCCGCATTCATGTAAAGCTGGGTGAATGTTCTGTTACCCCAAGCGGCACTAGTTCCGCAGCTACCGTATGGCCGTATGGTTAGCCTGGGAATACAAATGTTCTCTTAAAGGCACTGTTCACGAAAAAGTGGTTTCGGAGATTTGCACATGGTTTGAATTCGAAGCCCCCTCTGATACCATTTGTGCAGGAATGAGGTCGGAAAACGGCTGGATAGGGCACAATAAGGGCAGGAACAGTGGGGGACGGGAGGCCTCCGCCCCTCGCTAGGCTGACTACGAGTTCTAATTGTCCTTCACCACATTCGCATTGGAGCGATGTTGGTGAAAAGTCGATAAGCTGGTTGGCAAATTGCCAGAGACGCAATGTGTTGTCTGCAATAGCAACTGTGAAACTCGTCCAACCCCCCTTTCAAGCTCTTTTTTTGACCCTATGTAATTTTTTTGTTCATAGTTTTTTGCGCTTTTTTCGTTGTTATCGCTTTATTCTAGAGTAGTTCTATCAATTCCCGTCAAAAAAGGGTACCCTAAATTTATTGCTAACGGTGCCTTCAATAGTGTGCGGCTGTGCGCGATCCGATGACGCGAGCGCGACAGGATTTTCGGGGAGGACATACCACGCCTTACGTCTCTACTCCGTACAAGTCGAAAGCTCAATGGTCATGGAACACTAAAGGATTCTTACAACCTTAGAAAACTTGAGCCCTTCACTTCTTACTTGATGACATTCCAAATATTGTAGAAGATTTCGATAGTGAAGGGGAACCATTTGAATAGTCTGGATGATATGAATAAAAGGAGAATCAGTTGAACCGCAACTGTAACTATTCAATGATAAGTTTATAATATTAATGGCTACAGCAAAATTTTTCAAAGGAAGTTTTCAAGGTCAAATTCAGTATTCAGCAAATTCAACAAACCTATGGTTGAAGACATTAGGAATAATCGAAATTCTCTTCTTGATAATTCTTTTGCACGGCCGCGAGCCCACGATCCGGGGTTCATCTGGAACCAATTGGTGGAATCGTAGAATCTTACGACTAGTTATCCTCCGAATCTGAGTGGTTCTAATTGGTCATGAACCACGACTTTATAGGATTTTCTTTTCCCATTCATTCATTGAGGCGATCTCAGGAGAGTATTTGTTGTATGCTTGGGTGACGAAATCTTCGATAAACGCATCGTAAGCCTTTATGGGGTCACCAGGTGCCATCGAGGCCATCGTTCCGAATGTTGATCATGTCGTGGTCGACAACCTCAGTTGATCCTTACGTAACCGCCTGTACCATTTGACCATATACTATCTCTGGAATCTATTTGGGGTACAGTGGACCCACCCTTTTCTCTATGGATAAACCACTTCCTTCTCTTTCTTTCTATTTTGTGTTCTTATCTTTTTCCCATTGGTTATACCACCAGAAAAGGGTTTCGCACAACTTGGGAATGACCGTAACGATAAATAAATCGATCCCGATAAGATATGATGCTTAGGACACTGTATAGCAGCATTCTTCAAGTTCATCTACACCGCTTACCTCCAACTGAGCATGGTGCCTTATTCGAAGCATAAAGAACAGATAGCAATAGGCTAAAACAAGAAATAGACAATTAACTGCTAGAAATAGACCAGCCATAGTAAAATAAGTTTCCGTTGTGTCTTTGCTGAAAAAAGATGGATTTTGGTCAGTAACTGAGCCGACGCAACTATAATTCTGAAGGAAACAGCCGGCGATCAGATGGAAGAATGTCCTGGATGGAAAGACTGATAGGAATGAGCTTACCCCTGAAATGCTGGCACTAGACCTCCAGTTGTGGTTTCTCTAATGTGCACTTTATTTCGAAGAAAGAGCAATGCTGGGATGATGTATCCAGGAATGATTTGGATGACCATAGCAAGATTCAGTCGTTGCTTATCCCATATCTGGATAGAAATTTTTGCAAAATTTGTTAATTTATTGAACTAATCATTGAGTAAACGCTTTAACAATTCCAATTTACTGGTAGGACATGTCCCTTTCGCCTTGACCTTCCCGAATATCTTCTCAACTCATATCACTTGTATTTTGCAAGGGTATTCTGCTCACGGTAGAGAGAGATAAGATATTTGTCATCAGTGGATACCGTGTAGGCTTTTGGGAATCCGCATCTCATACCCGATTTCCCACGGCAGGCAGCTTTTGGGAATCCGCATCTCATACCCGATTTCCCACGGCAGGCAGCAGTGTGTGATTGTACGTGGCGAGCGTTCGGGCACAAGAGCTCATAACAGAGTTTGTGGCATACCAACCACGATAAGCGTATGTGGTAGTTGTAATCGGGCGCTTATTCAAGTGAAGGTCAGGAACTGGTATGGAAGCCTCCGTTTCAGGCTTGGTAGACAGTTCTGTCTCCAGAGGCATAAGACATGAGAAGTTTGAGTAGCTATTCCGGTCGCTGTTATTTAAATTCGAAATTACATACACGATCAAGTGCCTTGGATTACCATTCGGGAACCCATGGAGGATTGAAAGCCTGTCGTCGACAAAAGAGGAACCCCGCACACTCTCCGGTTTCGTATTGTCGCAATATTCATTGGTTCCAAATAATCATTCGAATAGCGAAGGTCTGCTGCTGCCACTTCCCGAGAGTTCTTTATCATCGGGGTTAGAATGAGACAACAGAAACCTTGTGATAATATTGTGGAACCAGTATAGCAGAGAGTCGATTAGCAGCCAGCATCGACACCGAAATTGCTTGGTTGATACCTTAAAAAACAACAAAAATGAGAAAAAGTCACATCAAATGCATCGTCCCTACCGTGGAGAACTCACCTGAACCCCATGCTATTATCAGATACGTATACACATATGGTTTACCAAGAAATAAATAAACGGAAGTGAACCATCCCCATTTGGGAAATACTGCTCCAAAGTAATTGTTTAGAAGGTTCACTGTAATTGTTCAATGTAAGTTTTTGAATTGTACTCCTTGTAGAATTTCGTTTTTTATTATGGACACTTGCATGTTGAGATTGATGGAATCCTTGGGGCTATTTACTGGCATTTTGCCAAAAGATTATCTTTCAGTCAAGTCGAAATTGGGGGCGTGCTGTCACATGACCGGTCAGCAGATAAAATTCTGGATCGATACCCGCCCACGCCAACCGGCACCCTCTATCCCTCGAGAATTGTGCAACGGTTATCATACTCCTCTGGGTGGATGAAACATTGACCGATACGTTGGCTGGCGCACGGTGTTCTTTGTTTGGGTGGGAACCCATCCAAAAGTCTCCATGATTCTGAATGGAAGTCGAGAGTGTGGGGGCATCTCGAGACGACACTGTTCAGTGTCATGTTCTCGAGATATCTTATGAGAATCCTGATCCATGCTCTTCTTACAAGTCCATGTGTAGGTAATGACCCGTATGGGAAATTCTTTTTTGCTGTTCCTTAGAGTGTAATTGAAAAGTTGCTTTTCTGGAATGGACAGTGACAAGGAATTCGAGCTAGTCATCGAATGTGGGAAAATACTCAAAAAGGCTTCTTATGGAGTGCCTAGTCGATCCCTTGAATAGGTAACGTTTTTGACGTGCTTTTTTATAGGACTTTCTTCGGAATCTCATTTTTTCGAACCATTTTGAGAACGATTGCTTTTCCATCGGCTACGCTATGCAAAAAACGGGGTGAATGCAATATTCTGACGTGATCCCTCCCTGTTTTCAGGAATTAATTTGCACATCATACCAGCAGAAACAATTAGGCTAAATGCAAAATTCCTACGAGAAGTTCATTAGTGTTTCCCACTATTAGTAAGAGGAGAATTTCTGAAATATCATTTATTGATAGTTGCGTAATAGTCGTATGAACCAATACCGAAATTACGGTAAAAAATTGAACCCATTCTGGATTTCGCTTACTTCCAAACCTTCCTGAAACTTAATTCAATGTTTCCAAAAACGAGACGGACAGAGAAGGACATATAGGGGTTATTCAGTTGGCGAGTACAGAATGTTCTGGCACTCCTACGAAGAAATGATGTGACAGAACAGAGTAGGAACGAAGGAGTGATTAGCTTTGCCTGTCAATGTACTGTATGTGTTTCGAAGCCCAAATAACAAGTATGAGATCTAACTATGTATAATACCAGCCATTGTAAAAAGTAAACAAAGGCACAGATAGGGTGGAAAGGTTCCTAAGTAGGAGCAACCTGAATGGGAGAAGGTTCAGCTCAATTTCTTTTGATGCCTGATATTTTTCGAGTGTATTTTTTTTTGCACAGCAAAATTCTTCTTTCCTCTGGAATCTCGAGAATTAAAACTGTTCGAACTCACCGATGTCAATGATCCCTGCGGTGATACAGAGTTTATAGAACGAACTAGTCAGGGATGAATTCCTCTTCCTCTGAGCTCGTATCAAGGCGTACATCAACAGGATGTAGAAAGGCACCGTTATAATCCAGAAAGCAAAACAGAGCTTTTCAAAAGCAAATATCACTCCATTGGTACGAGCTGAGGTCTCTTTGCCCATAAGAATGATGTACTCTCTTGTTCTAGAATGCATTTGTACAATAATTAAAGCCGAATTCACGGACAGACATGAAAAGCGTAATTAGTAAAAGATTCGCTTCAGAGAAAACCGATCTTTAGAAGAAAGTTCTTATGAACGAGCTCCATTTATGTGAAAACAATTGCCGGCTAACAACTGCTGTAGAAAAAACCGGAGCAATTACTGGAAAATGATAGTGTCTTTTTGTGATCAAAGCAGTCTTATAGCTGCCTTATACTGGAACAACATGCTGTCCCTTTGAAGACTTGGCGAATTTGACAAGCCGAGGTGTGGGAATTTCCTGATTAAAAACTGTTTTCATGATTAATAACTACTAAGGGCAGTTTTACCAGTAATGACATTGGGGGAACAGCTCCAGGAATAATCAAGCCTTTGAATTCATGAGCAAATCCGGAATAAAGGTATTTGAGCCCGGATTGTCAGGGAATAGTCGTTGAAGAAACGGCTCGAGCTGCACAGTACCCTAACCTATTTCCAGAGTACGGTAGCCGTGACTACCCAGCATTAGCAGTTCTTTGAGAGAAAGAAGCAAGGGAGGGGGAAGGAGGAGGACTGTAGCGCCTTCACAAGCCCTTCAGTGATCAATTGCTTTTATCTCCTACATTGCTGCCTGAAATGAAGAAATACGTTCCCGACTAGTTTTTTTTAATCAGTATGATAAGGTTTACCCCAGATCCGGTCCCTCACAATCTGATTAAGAGCTCTTCTTTTGAGGTGGAATAACTGGACTGCATATAAAAATGTACTTCTGCAGGAACTACAGGCTCTCTTTGCACAACTGCGAGAACTTCCTAAGAGATCTGATTCGTGGCTTGAACCGCAAAATAATAGGTTAAACTAGTGCGCTCGCTAGTCTATGAGAGCACAAAACAGGTCAAGTGTAAGTCCGAAAGGTGCAATTCAGTTCAAAATTCGAAAGCTGCAGTCGAAATTGATGAAATAAGTTCGTCGAAATTGCTAGTCGCATTATGATGAAGGCAGAATTATCAGAAAATTTCTATCATTGCTATAATAATTATAATTCTGTATAATCTGCTTGATCTCGGGTTTTTGGGTATTGCTGTTTCGTGTTAGGTATTGCTTCCATCTTTAGTGAAGAAAAGGATAGGAGAGCAAAGTACAAGGTGGGTCCAAGAATTTGGACTTCATCTCGTGAGGATGCGAGTTACAGTAGCGCTCAAAAGTACTCGGCAAAATGCTTCTTCAGTTATAATTTTCTGTCGTAACTTCTTTCCTACTTGATCTAATCAAGCGAAATTTCGATATGTTAGCATGGGTGTATTGTGATTATTTACCACTATCAACCTGCAATCTAATCATGTTCCACATATCCCAAAGGGCTTGAACAAAAAATCAACCGGAAATACGAACGATAGCCCTTCTGGAATTTCCCTCCTTCTTGCCGTGTTTGTGTTGATGTTGGTGCTGATGTTTAAAGTGTACGAGCGCTAATGTCGAACCCAGAAGAGAAGAAAAACGTACATAAGGTAGGAATAACTGCAGACGTAACAAACTTGCTTTCAGCCTAGCCTACAAACGTCTCCCCCATTAGTATAAGGATATGGCGGCTTTGCAGTCAAGAAGTGTTGAACAGTGTAAAATATGCTCCAGCTAGACATGTCAAAGTTTCATGCGATTAGCTCCACTGGGAAAAAATTACGGCCGAAAAGGATTGGCCGAAAACTTTTGAGCGCTACTGTATCAAGAGAGAATGTTTAAAAAGTTATTTTGGGGAGGTGCGAGCCAGTGGAGGCTCTATCTTCCGACCACGAAAGTAGAAACTATCTGCATCGTTGGCTTTGCAGAGCAAAAGTGCAAATGTGTATTTTATTCGAGGCTTCAAGTAGGAACTCTCGCTTTCCCTAGTAAACTGCCTTTTTCAGGTGAACAAAAAGTGGGCACTGAGTGGGCGAATGTATCAATGACACTTGTCTACTCATTAAAAATTGTGGTCTTACAATGACATTTTGATCTTGCCCTTCCTTTCACATTTTGATTTGAAGCAATTATCTTCGCTAACGACCTCCACGTCACCTTACTAAGGAAGCGGAAGTGAATTTGTGGCATGTGGCGCATTATCGCGCAAGCATGGTATCGGGGATCAAGCTTCCGATGGATGATCAAGCTATTCAGGCTTCATTTCACCTTCTTGAAAGCGGATGTGGGGGAGTTGACGTGAATCAGACGAGAATGATTGGCACCAAAGACTTTACCCTCGACCCCTTCTACGGAATTCCCAGATGAAATTCCCTCGAGATGCTCTCCGGAATTTTTTTTGGGGGGAAAATGTGAGAAATTTGAGTTACTATAATCGACGGACAGCAGGATTTTTTCAAAGCGATTTCTGAACTACAAAAAATTGAGGGAAAATCGTTCACTAATAATCTATCACATCCATTTGGAACAATTTAATGTAGGTCTAAAGTTCGAAGATGATCTTCGGAAATCAGCGTATCATCGCAAATGTAGCATAGGGAAATGTGAAAAATCTGGTGTTCAAGTTCTATCCTCAATAAATCTTGACAAACCTCTTCAGTCGTACGGTGTGTCTCAAAATTATTGGCGCCAACATTCAGAGGCTTATAAAGTGAATACAAGTACTTTACTGAATTCACATCAATTGCTATTAGTTAGTTGCACAAGTAGGTTTCCTTGCAATATGCATGGTTACTGGAGTGAAACTCCTAATATCTTTCGGATGGCGGAAGCTCATTCAATGTTACTTGTAATCATTGGTATGAGGCAGAATGGCATCATGAAATATCTTTGTGATTTCTATAATATCCGGACAGAAGGTTATCGAACGATATAGCGAAAAACATTCAATCGAAGGCAAACCAGGAAGGGAAGAAAGCCTAGTGTTTCTGAGGGCAGAACTATTTAAACGGTCCCCTTGCGAGTCTGACTAGATCCTGGGCCACTCGTCGAAAAGGTGGCAAAGGAGCAGGAGTTATAAAAATTGCCTGTGGGGCGGATTGTTGAGCAAAAACTTGATGGCCGTTCCTATCGCATGCAGAGATGTCGCTTCATTTCTAATCCAACAAACAATACAGGGCAAAAACCCGCAGATGGTTGCTCACTCACATGATTGGAAGCACGCAACCATTCATCGTTTCCTCTGGCAAAAAAAAAGTTTTCACGACAAAACCATTCCTCAGCTGACAAAATTGTCACGCTCTGACCATAAACATCAAATGTGCAATCTCTCACAAAAAAAGTTGTTATAAGAACACCAAAATGATGTTCCTTGAGGGAGTCATTGGCAGGAGTGAGGTTCTTCGGTTTCGCCCGTGCCGGCGTGAAAATTCACAAATACTGTACCTAGTGGGCATAGTGATGGACGTGATGAAGCACTGATCCGACTACGCTTCTTTGAACAGGTAGTAGTCCTTCCAGAAGGATGGTACTCCAGCCCGGAGAGCCGAGCCAGCTCGGGTGTGGTGCCGGCGCTAGATGCCCGACTTCATTAGCAAAGCAGAATGGCCATCCTGCTTTCCAAATCTCAACTCACTTGACTCCTCCGTATAGTACCAGATTTGGTGAAGACCTATTGGATTCCCACTTCTTTTCTGGAGTCCTAAAAAGCAAAACTCGAGAACGGCGTGGAAGAAATGGGGTAGGATACCTGCATGCAACATGGGAGGAGTTCAAGATCAGCTTTGGGCCTCTATCCGCGCTCATGGGGAATATTTTGAAAGGTGATTGTTGTACATGTTGTAGCACATAATGTTAGCATACGTGCATGTAATATCGTCATTCTCAGCTCAGAAGCATTGAATACATAGCCGTGAATTGGCGCTCATAATTTTTGGACACCCTGTACCGTTACTTCTCAAACTTCATGATCGAGATATTGGCTGTTTATTCGACTGAAGTTTTGGCGCTTTCGCTTCTCTGGGAGCCTGGAAAGACAAAAATCACTTGCGAGACTGTAGATCCAAGCACTCTGGTATTAGAAACTACAGAAGATGTTCGATGGGGTCGTAACCTGTGCTTGGAGATTGTTAAAAGTAACAGTAACCAGCCATCAGGATAACTGCGCTATGCCATATCTTTTCCGGCTCCGAAGAAGAGGAAAGTGCCGAAACGCCAGGTGATTAAAGATTGGCTAAAATTCGATCGTACAGCTTAAGAGGTAAAGGGACAACTAACAAAAAAAAATAAGATAGAAAAATCAAAGTTAATTTCATGTGCAAACTTTGTAACACCTGTCTCTATGCTGTACCGCTTAAAAACGTTGGAATTACTGATAAATTGGACAACTTAACCGACATCTAATATTGAATGAGAAAGCGGAAATAGACTGAAAAAATAATTTAGAGCTATAGTCCTATTAATAAATAAGGCTCTTTGTAGCTGCAATTTTATAGTCGTAGTTAGGGAGGTATCCATTGATGTCTGTTTCTATGAGGACAACACGATGTAGTGCATTTCGAATAAAACACTCCCTAGGGACTTGAATTGAAAGAGCAAATGATCAGGTAGACATTCATAAAGAGAATGCATTAGAATTTACCCATTTATTGAGAAAAAAAGATAGAAACCAGCTCTACGAATGAAATAAATTGCCCAATGCATAATTGATACCTAACGAATTATGCGGGTGGATTAGGTCGGAATAACTGAAAAAGTAGCTCTAAAAAAAAGGCCGCTTCATTTGCTCACAATTTTTTGATTGTAGATCAACCACCTGTGAACCTGTCGTCCCCTACGATTATCGATTTGTTCGCACGGGCGCCAGTAAAGCTTTTGTTCGTCCCTATCGCGAACCAAGCGGTCCAAGCCGAAACGGTCCAATGGATCGCCCCTACCCCGGGACACGAGGTACAGCATTCCTTTCGTTAAGAGCTCTCGTGGAGAAGCCTGACCATTGCGCTGGCGACTGTCTTGGGTTTGATCGAAGTCACGAGAAACTAGGGCAGTAACTGCCTTGGTCCAACGGTCATCACAAAATCACATGACGTGTCCGCCCCATCTTCGATCTTCGGTTCCTTGGCGTGAGGGACAGAACGATGACAATAATATTTACCAGTGAATCACTGTAAGTTCACTTCCTCATTTCTGTGTTAACTGCCCTCTGATCGTTACTATGAGTAACGAAATCGCGAATGATTGAATGAAAAACCTTCTTTCGAGCGTATGCGGACCTTTACTCTCCCATGTTTGCCTGCATTATTCCTCGAATGAATCCTAGACCATTTTTAACACGGGGTACAGTATTTGCTGTGGACCCACGCCCTTTGCGAGAATGTTCTAGCAAAGTTGCCGTACCATTTAACTTGCTCTAATTAACTACTTCATAACACTCTACCTTTTTGAATACTGCTGAGTGCTACAAAACGCGTATGGGAACGCGTATCTTTTACCCTTGTCTTGTGCAACAGCTGATCTTATGGTATCGCAAAAGGCTAATGGGTATTCAAACCCCATCACGATTTGAATTGGAAGACGAATGTGTGGGCGCATTCCAAAACGGGATGGAAAGCCATAATTCAACATAAGTTCCCATAAATTCTGTAAAAGGACTTAGGGGATGACACATTTTCTTATTGAACATTATGGCAATTATCCATTACCTAACGCTACAACTATAAGAAACTGGTTTGGCTATATGAATGGTTAGAAGGTACCGATGCTGACTTTTCAGGGGTGAGAAGGATTGGTATGCTCGATGGAAAAAAGAGAGGAGGGAAGGGGAGGTGACAGTATCTCCTTATCGGGAACCGTTTACTCTGCATACACATGTAGCGAAAAGGTGGTTCTTTCTGAGATACCTTCGCTTTCTGGAGAATAATAATACAACTAGTCGAACACCGGTTGATTCTGACATTCTACAAAAAGCGGGTGCACGGCTCATCCAAGGATCACGACGAAAACTTCAACAAGCTTTTGAAGTTTCTTTATCCTTTAAGAGAAGTTGTTGGATTCTGACTCAGAAGGGGATCTTTTCAGCTCCCTCTTTCTCTAGTCCTTTGTTCCGCTTTTTGTTCCCCTTTTCCCTTTTCCTTTGTTCCTGAACGACTGTCCTCCATGAGTGATAAACCAGTCAAGTTCAAGGGCCAGGTCGTCGGGAGACGTTCAAAGTGAAGCAATGAACTCCGCATAGTCATAAACATAGCTAATGGTGGGGAAGGATGCCAAAGGACTCCATATGAGGGTCTACTGTATTCAGGAAATTTTTTGATGTTTTCTCAATTTGTTTTTCGTTCAACTGCGCAAATCCTTTCAAAATACCTGTTCTCCCGATGACTTTAATTAAATCAACGCCCGACCGCTGCCATCCCTCAAATGATTCCTCTCTCTTTGCTTGTTGCTAGTTTCCGAATGATTGCGAAGAGCGAACCAGCTTTCTTCTGTTCTCTTAGAACTAGCAGCTATCCACTGTGTTTAATTGTTCCAGTTATCTGGTTTTTGTCAATTTTCTTTTTCGACGGATTTGCCAGATGGTGTAGTGGGAGTTTGTAGCCCGAAATTCATCGTTCAATTCGTCGGAAATAGGGACCTAGCTAGGCTACTAAGTTCTACTTTGAAGAAATGAGTCGGATGGAGGTCTCACTGTTCGGTACCATAGCGCACTACAACCCCGTTGACAAGTATCTTACCTCATCCTTTCCTTTCCAGTTCCTATTCCATTTGTGCGGAGCGGCTCGTTACGATTCATTCGCAGATCCTCTTGACTTGAGTTTCAGAGTCTAAGCGGAAAGGATCATTGATCAGACAGCGTTTCGGATTTCTCTCAGTCAGGTAAAAGGGCGTTGGCCCGATCTGGTAATGCTACAGGAATGAAAGGTCACAAGGTGGCCGTGAATAGCGACTGCATACTAAGCCCCTACGTTCCATTGCCAAAGAAGATTTACTGCAGTTTCGCAATACCGTGACCTTTCCTGGTGGCTGACCAATTGGCATTGCTGAAAATCGTACCTAACGACACACTATGTTATAGGAACTCTACACCCTACAGTGGGATGGCAACCAGCTAATGTAGGATAACGTAGTCCCTGCTGTAGGCGGTGCTGATTGGTCCAACACCACGTCTTCCACCCCATTTCGCTTTTCGTTTTGTATTCCGAACATCGTCTTTAATAATAAGATAATGCGCTAGAACTGTTCAAATCGGCTCTACGGAAACCTGCCTTCTATTCCTTTCAAATGGCTGGCCTCATAATTGAACCGACGTTTCTGTTTTCATCCGTTTTTCGATCCTCAAACGGTCATTACGCTGCGGACAGATCACGTCCTCAAAGGCTATTCAGCTCGTACTTATAGGACAGTCAGTCGTCAGAAAGTGGGCCTCATCGAATGGCTGTAAAAGTCTCTATTCCCTTTTTCCTACTATTCAACCAACACCATTCTCCCTCCGAAGACGTGTAACCCGACATTCTATTTCTCAAAAAATTCTTCAAGTTAGAACGATTTACAAAAAAAAGTTTTATTTTTACTTGAATAACCTAAAATCATCATGGAAAGCTTATTCAGGATGAGCCATGGATATCGCTCACTTACTGATTGAGTGCTTCCAATTTCCTTTCAACAATCAGTTTGGGCTCTTAAAAACCCTGAGAATTCTGTGTTATTGAATATTCTTTTGCCGAATGAGATTTTAGGTGGAACACTTTATTGAATTAACCTCTGAATTCTCTTGACCATTGGAAAAATGCTGCCATCCCACGTATGTTTATCTGTACGATAACAAGGTCAAACAGAAAATGCCCAATGTCGGTGGAATGAAAATAAATAGTGCGCTCAAATGAAAAAGCTTTTTTCCTCCCATCTGAATTAAGGGCAGTAGGACAGTGGGTTTTAATGGAATTCGTTCATAGTCATGCTGAATGGCTTGCTACTGACGAGATTTGATGGCTTGATCGCATCCTGTGACGACGCCGACGACATAGCAGCAATTACGTCGGTGGAATTCCCACTATTGCTCGTAGAATTGCGTACATTCCCCGCGAACATGGCGCCATTGAAGTTCATATGTCTGGCTTCGACGTGGAGCTAGATTCTTCAAGTATCTTCACCTTCTTTCCAGCTTTCTTAGCAGCATCCTGTCCATGACTTATGGCTCATTGCCTAGTATGTTGAGCTCAAATTAGCGGAATTCCTGACAAATCGGGTTGTACAGGTCCATTTTAGAGAGTAGAGGTCGTATGCACGTGAAGGGTAACGGGAGAAAAAATGTCACAACCGGATTCATTCCAAGGAGTTAGAATTAACAGATCTGTTCAATAACACCCCTTATTTGCACCCAATTATCACTGTTCTTTGTATTACTATTTGTTATCATTAGTTACGTACAGCTAATATCATTACACATTTAATGAACTGATATTTGTTGTTATCTGATATTGGATACTTGTTGTTATTTGATATTGGTTTCCTTTATAGCACCTTTCCGTCTTCAATGTTATTTGAATTTTTGGAAGTTGAATAGGGAAGGGGGATCGTATGTATTTCGGAAAGAAGTTTGTATATTAGAATGGAGAAGGAGGTTGAGGTTGCTCCCGTGACGTCTTCTGAGTCCTGAAGCTGCCCCTCGTGACCACCTCTTACTATCGGTTGTTCGACTAGAAGCAATCCATTACAGACTTTCTTTACTGGTATGGTTGCCCTATATGAGCGCTTGAATCATTGCGAAAGCCCTATGCCGTCATTACTCTCACCACGATTCTTTCTACTGATTATGGTCATATACAGCAAAAAGCCTAGCATGTTTCCGTTGGTAAAAAAAAACTGTTTTATTCTGGCCCTACAATGTCTCAAATCATCTCCAACCATCACTGTGAACGATTCCTGTTGACCCACGAGTAGCAGATGATTTCTCATGGGTGAATCGATTTCAGGTCAGGGAACGTTTCTTTATCATCCGCTGCCTTTCACTGAGAAAACGACACGATTAACTCGATGTAACTCGATTTCAGTGACTATGTACATACGATGAATGAGAGTGTCCGTTTTTCTTATTCGGAGACTTCTTACTGTTATGATCCTTTATGTACGACTAATATCAAAATCTGCTGTGAGCTAGAGAATTTGTTAGGGCGGCGTTCAGTAACCGTGCAATGTTCTCAAGGGAGCTTTCATACTCGCTGAATTCTTTCGTGTTTTGGTGTTTTTTTTTTGAGGAAAACTGAGTTGAGATATTCAGTTATGTAGGCAAAGTACTAATAAAGTATGGTGCACAGATTACGAGGTGGGACGGCTGGAGGTTGATTAATTGTTGTTGATTGGTAAAGGGACTTGATCGTAATCGGGTAAGCTGAGAATCGAGACCTTTGAACCAATTTCGGGTTCCATGAACTTCCATATACAGTTTTTTCGTAAATCGGACCCGGAAGCTATAAAAAAATCACTTTTTTGTTTCTTATTATTTATTCATGGTTGTTTATTATTTTCGTATCTATTTTAAATTCAATATTGTATTTTCACTTTTATAGGTTATGTCCCTCCTTTTTATATTTATTTGAAACTGTTGATATTATTCCGAGGTATATTATTCTTTGAAACATAATCATTCAATTTCGTATAAAACCAGAATGTTTCTGAATATTTGTATGAAAATCTTTCGAATATAGCTAAAGAAGGCAAATGAGGAAGCGTCTCACAATTTTCATTACCTTCAGCGAATCCACCCCGACACACTTAAATATCCATCGATGTCGTTCTCCATAGTCAAACAAGCTGGGCAGCGAATACATTACAGTTATTCTTTTAGTTTTGTTTACATTCGTATCCTTTCACATGGGAACAAAGACGATTTTGACATAAAAATCACCCTGAGAACAACAAAATTTCATGTCCACGTAACCAGCTCCTCCCTTTCTCGCCAAACAACCCCCCCCCCCTTTTCGTCCCTTATCGGTCGAGGACGAGGTACTAGGCGCTGGTTTGTCGTTGTGGAGGTGCAAAATGGCTGAGAGCGGTTTTGGTGTCTTTCTTCTACCCCATATGGTTTAAACTGGTCCATGTCCAAGAAGCCACATTCCACAGAATCAAACCTCATTTCGCATCAAAGCTTCCAGTCTAAGTGAAATCTGCGACTCATAAATCATACGGCATGTTGAATCGTCTAATCGAAAACGCTTAAAGAAGTCTATTGGGAACGACGTTGCTGTCCTCATTCCTTCTTTTCAGATGATCCTCCAAAGTCTCGTTCTCCTCTCCCTGTGCCTTACAGCTTATCCTTTACCGTCTCTTCAAGCATACATTGCGAAATACAGACCAGAAATCGTTACCGAAGGAACTAGAACGTGAGTTGCAATGTTTTCAAAGTCTGAACGTTCTTTCGATTCATTGATAAATCTGGATGCTTCATATGAGTGTTGCTCCCCATCCGCGTTATCCTGTAGCCGTTACTCCGTCTTTGTTCTGACGACCGGTTCAATCATATCATTAATTCTACCTGAACGCAGTTGATATGAAGTGATGCTCGGCTTTTTGCCGAGTTCCAGAGCCTAGACAAGCCTTGGTAGCTTGACATTCGGCTTATCCTCAATATAACCCGAATCCAGGACAACAGATTCAACGAACTACATTTCACTCATTCCTGGTGAACGGGGTTCGCAACGGAGTCCAGCAGGGAAGGTCCCGAACAGAAGCAGTGATCCTTTTCAGGGGTACAGAGCTATAGGCTTAAAAGGAGCGAACCCAATGTTGTGGTCTAGTGGAATAGCTGAGGGATGAATAATCGACTACTTGGCCTAAAGAGGTTGGGGGATGGGTTCTTCGATTTGATGTTTGTATCCACGGTAATTATATTGAGTGTAACAGCTCCATTCAGTTGTTTTCCATTTTTCGACAAAAAAATATCAGTGGACGAGAAATTTTGCTATTTTGGCGATTCGTTCACAATTTACAATCGATCCTGACCAAGGTAAAACTATTCAAATAAAAAGATTGTGGTTTTCAGATACCACGTTTACCCAAAAAATAGAATAGAAGTTACCCTGTCCTTTGGAACCAACGATAAAATCATTCGGGTAGCTGAGACGGCTATAAACGACTACTTCTCCGGTGATCTGTACTCACAGGGCGATGAAACAGAAAGGATGGGTGAGGTCAGTTCAGTTCGGTTAACATACAGAACTTTAAATGACCACATAGGGTGAGATCACTTCCAGATCATCAGATTACTACATTTCTATCTTAACTTCAGGTTATGGAACATTACTTTGGCGGATTATGGTCTGTGGCAATATTCGACGATCCTTATGGCTTTTACTGGACAATAATACGAAGGTGATTTCATTTTTAAAAAAATCGCAAAAACCGATGTCAGGGGCGAGCAGGAGTTAGTTTGGTCTATTTTCTTAGATGATTTTTATTTCAACTTAGTATGTGGTGGAAGTTTTACGTCTACGGGTAACTGTAGGTTCTGCCCCTAAAGGGCCCCCAGTGGAAAGAACCGATAGATAACAAAAGATTTACTGTAAGAAGTAAGAAGCAGAACAAAATAAACGAAATAGTCAGCTCCTTTCCAGAACTGAGGACAAGACAATAAAAAGAAATAAATTGATATCAATAGGAAAGAGATACAGCAAAAAAGCCTAGACCAACGAGATTCCCAGGCGGTGTACACGGATGAAAGGTTTGGGGTTACCTGCTGCACCAGGTAATGTCCAGGCGAAAGCTGGCCGGCACCGTTTTTCCTCGCACAAACCCTTCATGAGGTATTTTTGACGCGCGACCAGCGCCAAATTCGTGTATTGATTCCTATCCTCTGATAATCATGCCTATCTTGGGGGGTCGACAACCACTCACTTACCTTAGGGATGAGCTGGACACAAGGAAGATTCCACTTAGGATTGACGTCGTTTGAAGTTCACCCAATCAAATCAGTTCAATCTCTAATCACTCCGTTAATGATCTCTGTAGCTACAAATCTATGGGGCTAATACTCGCAGGCAGCTCTGTCTCATTGAAAAAGCATTGGTGGATTTGTAATTCACTGCGATAGCCGTTATATGAGCGGTTCCATAATCATTGCGTAGAAAACGTTCAGTGTAACTCACCGTACCAAATCCCTATGGAAAAAAACTGCGGTAACAAGTGGAAAACCCCGAAATGAATAGGGATGGCATATTCGTCGTTGAACCACTACATGTAAATATATATCTTCAGCAAGTTTTCTCATAAAACTCCTGACTTTTTAGTTTATTCAGATCACCGGCGTTCGTGACTTTTGACGTGAATGGCAAAGGGATCACTTTTGCTAAGGAAGGCATCAAGTCTTGAGCTTTTTGTTTTGAAGTGATTCTCGTAGTAATTGTACATCTGTTAATTATAATTTGCAAAGGGTCAGTATATCGTACATAAACAGTTCACTTCAACTAACTTGTGGCTTTGATGAATGTCATACAAAACAGTCGCAATGATGACGAAACAAGACAGTGTGCCGTGCCTTTCGATCGACTTCAAGCCGACTGGCGTGGCGCGCACCTTGGTCTCGCCGGGAAGGTACAGTACGTTGCAGAGAGTGAGAGGACGTTACGTGGCTACGGACCCTAGCTGCTTTTGTCGTCATCTACGATTGCATCGTTCATTCTCGTCGCCGTCGCATTCGCAGCAGCCTGGTCGTCTCCATCTTCATGCACGCACTCGACGTAAAGTCCACTGGCGCAGCTCTAGAGGGATTCTAGGCACCACTATAGTGCCATCTTCTGTTGGTGCAACTGCTGTCGAAGTCAACCTCACGCAAGGAAGATCTGGCGGAGTGGTTGGCAGGCATGGATGAATTAAGGAGCAGCAGTACCGCAAGGAGGACGGGAGGGTTGGATGGCCCAGACTGAGCAGGATTATACCCAAACCGTAGGTTCAGCGTGGTTTTGCTGTGAAAATATTTTCTTGCGTTCTTCTTCCATGATATTTGTCATAATCGTAAATAATCGCATTAACTCACATTCATCGTAACATTTATTTTTTATAAAAGTAGTTTCTCATAAATTTACGTGATTCATTCTGGTGTGCTTAGTACGTGGAGTATAAAAATACCGGGACAGCCTAGCCTACCATGACTGTGTTACAAATGGTTACGAACATCAGAGAGCGGGCGGAGGACCCCGGTCACCTAATCATGACGCCTGAGTCGCCCTGCCAAGCAACCACCGATGAGAAAAGGTTTTGGTGGGACGTCCCCGACGGCGCGACACGACAGTAAAATTCAGAGATTCTTCAATAGAGCCATACTGCGAGTTTCGTTGGATTTCTCGAATGTTATCTTGTAGAATTGGAACCAGAAAAGTGAGAATGAAATGAGGAGTAGGTTACTGGTTTTCGAAAATTTTAGAGAAGGTACTTGATCAGTAGAAAGGAGGACGAGAAGAAATGAGAACTACAATACCTCAAGCACATCGAAGGACAGAATTTGATGACTAATTCCACCTTCACAAATAAGGACTTGAAACCGCAGCCCTGTTAAGGCTTCCGATAGCGAATCTACAGCCACAGTCGCCAGTGGTCTATGTCGAGGACCTGGGCATCCGCTAGCTCGCACCAGTCCCACGATGCACGGAACCTACAGGTCCTACTTGGACTGCGCCGTAAACGCCTCGTGCACAAGAGTGAAATTCCATATTTACTTATTTATTTATTTATCTTATTTATAATTTGTATATATGAGTGATCGACACGTTGCCGCAGACACACAGACACAGAGAATCGCGAAAAATGATCTATAGCCATAAAGATAAGAAAGGTTTTGTGATAACAGTGCAAAACAATCCACATACTAGTATGCTTCATTTGACCCTACTAGAACGCAAGGTTTCGTGAGTTACTCAATTAACTCAACTACTACATATATATGTATATATATATATATATATATATATATATATACATATATATGAGTGATCGACACGTTGCCACAGACACACGGACACAGATTTTAATCACTCCAATATCAGTGGCCACAGAATTTGTCCAACCAGCAAAATTTGGAAATCACGAAAAATGATCGATAGCCATGAAGATAAGAAGGGTTTTAGATAAGAATTGTGCTAACAGTGCAATTACCAATCCACATACTAGTATGCTTCATTTAGCCCTGTTGGAACGCAGAGTATCGTTAATTACTCACTTACTCTTGATTCTAGTCGTAGGCCTTTGCATATTTTGTGACTTTGTACTATTTGATTGAGCTATTCCTCGGGCGCTCTACCTATCGTGATACATCTGGAAAGAATAATGGCTTGTCTACAAGGCCTTCCAATTTCGTTCTGTGAACATCTCCCCTCAATATTGGTTGTTTTCGTTTAAATTCAATCGATTATATATTAGGTTGGAAGATAAGTCCTGCGACACTTTGAACATGTTCCTCCAGGAAAAAACCAAAGCCCTTTCCAGATGTTTTCTCGCCCGATTACTGTAGAGTGTTCCTAAAGGATTTCGGAAATGGACATAAAAGGGCTTCGCGAAGAATCTTGAGCCATTACACTCCATAATGGATCAAGCTATCATCCGTCCGATTGTCTACTACGAATTCCTGCAGGGACACTCTGCGAGAACCGCTGCAGCTAACATCTGCGCTGCCTTCAAGAAGGACGTTGTTCACCATTCGACGGTGTCCCGATGGTACAAGCGCTTTGCTGCCGGAGAAATTTTGTTCGAGGACAGACAAGGTAGTGGTCGCCCATCGGAGTGGAATGATGAGCGTTTACTCAGCGCCCTTCAGATGCAGCCTAATGCGACCAGCCAAGAATTGGCGACAACAATAGGATGCACCCATACGACAGTAATTGAGCATCTCCAAGAGCTCGACTACAGGTCAATATTCTCACGATGGGTTCCTCATGAACTACGCCTGTCTGACAAGACGAACAGGATGCACGTGGCCGAGTCTCTTCTGCTTCGTCCCCATCGAAAGGAATTATTGGAAGACATAGTGACCGGAGATGAAATCTGGGTGCTTTACGTGAACTATACGCGTAAGCGCCACTGGACTGCGCGAGAAGGGAAGCCAACTACGGAGCCTAAAGCAGACCTCCATGAGAAGAAGGTTTTATTGTGCTGCTGGTGGGACTGTGGTGGAATGATCTACTGGGAGCTGCTTGACAGTGGCACTCCAGTGACGGTCACAGTCTACGCTAACCAGCTGCAAAAAGTGGCCGACGTAATGCGAGAGCTACGCCCGAAAAGACTCAATGTCTTCCTACTTCACGATAACGCACGCCCGCATGTGGCCAACGTGGAAGCGCGTCAAAAAATTATGGAACTCGGATGGGAAGTACTGCCGCATCCGGCCTACTCAGCAGACCTTGCGCCCTCTGATTATCACCTATTCAGAGCACTGAAGAACCATCTAAGCGGCAAAAAATTTGATGAACGTCGTCAAGTCGAAAATGGAATCGACCACTTTTTCTCGTCGCAGCCACCGGAATTCTGGAAGAGAGGGATCGAGAAGCTACCCGAAAGATGGGCACAAGTTATAGATAATAATGGTGATTATATTGTAGATTGAAGTTTTCGTTTAATAAAGAAATATAAAATTCAAAAACTTGTCCAAAGTGTCGCAGGACTTATCTTCCAACCTAATATTATAGTTGGGTGGTAAAAGTGGGGGGGGGGGCGGCTATCATAATGTTGGTATATCAAGGAATGAACACGGTTCTACATGTTGCTCCGTGTTATACCACGCACATGCAATACACGTAATTTTTCAACTGGCCTCAGGCGGGAAAGTGCTCCGGGGTGAGAGAAATTTCAGCTTTTTGTGCAAGTAGTCTTTCTACCACTCTGTTGCTCCTTGGTTAAAAAACACCATCCTCCCTCCAAAAAACGCAAAAGGACGCACAAAAGAGTTGTGCTCACACCCCTCTTCGTATCTGATACAGTGATACTATAACACGTACTAACACGAGAACCACGTTGATTTCTCGTTACACTAACACTTTTATGCGTGTCCGCCCACCCCCCCCCCCCCCTCTCCCTTCCTCCACCTAGCTGTATTTTCATCACTTGGGTGGAGAATAGAGGAAAGATTGAGGCTTTAACTGTTGATTACATGCATCACAAAATGCATCACAGCTGCTTACTCAGTAGGGATTACATTTTACATCTTGAGTTTAGCGGCGGTCGTCCGAAAGACCGGCTGTCTCTTGAGGTTCTGAATGAGGCGATAAAGCCGAAACGCAAGTTGACAAGAGGTTGTTTATCATCTTGGTAACAGGTCTAATAAAAAAAATCTTACAAAAAGAATCACATTTCATTGTTACGCTCTCGGAAGAACTTTTTACGCTCCGACAGAACTTGTCCAACTAGCAATGTTCTTGGAATCAGTATAATGATATCTACCCACAAAGATAAGAAGATAAGAATACCAGTTATAGTAATTTTGTAAATATCGCTCAACAATTTTAGAAAGCACCATTTCGTCTCTCGCATATTTCGGGTTGGTAGCTCTGAAAGTGAGTTGCTTTGTTAGTGTACTAACAAAGATCAAAGACAAAGAAAGATATAAATCCTAAATAGATGATGACTGTTGAGAGTGTGTTTAACATAGACTGAATGATTTTTGAAATCCAAATAATCGCGTGCGATGTCGAAGTATTCCTTGTGATCATTGAGTTTACTGCTTTCTTGAACTCTTCACGAGGTTTTTAAATATTCTATATTAGGCTGACGTTTCGGCGCAATCGCCTTCTTCAGAGCCTGAAAGGATCATAACAATCTGTGACTACCCGATCAAACGTCTCCACCAACCCCACTAAAGCTCGAGACCCTCAGGGCACGCAAGTGATTGAAAGGAAAACCACTCACCGTAGCTTCGTGGATTCTTCGAAACCACCCAGCGAGTGATGGTACCAACCGACCAGTGTCAGCTGGGGTATGCTCTCATTAAAGTCTCTGCGGGAAGGCCAGCCTTATATAAGGTCGTAGCTCACGCGTGATTGCGAGACATTCTTCCCTACGATTTATTTTGGGACTGGTGACCTGTATCCAAAATGCCTCGAAGGTTTTACGTGCGCACAATTGCGATTCCTGTGCTACTACCTCCACGGTGACCTCAAAAACGCCTCCGTTATGCTTTTGGATTCGGTGACTCCCCAAGGCGGTAGACTCTTTCAATCGCCTCATACCATCTATGTGCTCCTTAACCCTCACGTAGAGTGGTCTTGCCGTTTCTCCAATATACTCGTCACCACAATCACGGCAAGTAATTTTGTAGATCACCCCAGACATATTACAATCACCTTCCCTTCCAGCTGGACAAACCACACAGTTTGAGGTGGTACATAGGCGATCGTATAGCCTGTTCCGAACCAGGCGCTTCTTAAGATTGAGAGGTGTTACGTTTATAATGGTAACTAAATTTTCCAAACCCGATCTTTTTAGACACTTTCTAATGGAGGCACTGACTTCGTCAGAAATAAATGGTAGTACAAAAGGAATTTTCCTTCAATCGAGGTACTACCATGTCTGAGAATCACACCGCCAGGAGAAGTTCTACGTGAATTTGGAAAATTGTAGTAGCCATTAGACCGAGCTATATCGCGTGCCATTTTAAGCGACTCTTTTCGCTCATCCTCTCCACTGCAGACCTTCTTAGCAGTGCGGAACATATTCCTAACGACCGCTCGTTTTACATGGAAAGGATGAGCTGAGTGATAATGGACAATGGTATTCTTATTGCTCGGCTTTCTATACCACTTCGTAACAATCATATCGCCATGTAACCTCACTTGAACGTTCAAGAACGGAAGCCAATTTTCGGTCGGTTCTTCCCGTGTTAACTTAATGTGCTCTGATTGTGAATTCAGTAGGCCGAAACACACATCCACTTCTTCCTGTGTCGCACAGACTATGAAGCAATCATCGATATATCTGCAGTAAAGTAAGGGCATATATTCCAGTACAGGCGCTTCAATCTTGGCCATAAACGATATGGCCAAAACCGGCGCCAATCGCTGCCCCATAGCTAAGCCTCTAGTCTGTGCGAAATACCTTCCCGACCATTTGATCGGGTAGTCACAGATTGTTATGATCCTTTCAGGCTCTGAAGAAGGCGATTCCGCCGAAACGTCAGCCTAATAAATAATATTTAAAAACCACGTGAAGAGTTCAAGAAAGCAGTAAACTCAATGATACAATTATGCCGAGGTTCATAGAAAGCCGTACATGGAACTTTATTCCTTGTGAGTTTTTTCCAAAATCTTTCAAAGACTTTCTTCTCAACGTTCTTTATTTTTTGCATCACTTGATTTTTCAGCCCGGAAACGACTACCGATACCTGTACGACTGAAACCTATACCTATACGCGCTCTTCAGATTACAGAGCAACAAAGAGAGCATCTAGAAAAGGAAAGCAAGCAAAAAAAGGAGAAATGGTGAGAAATTTAAGGAAATGTTTTTATTAGATCACATGTCGTCCAAATGAACTGACTCACTGCAATCCATGATAGTGCGTATTTTTGGAATCCTTACGATGAATCTACACCACTCCTGTAGTTCACCGTAAAATTCTTTCTTAAAATTCAGTTGCAAGTCGACCTTCCCAGATGTCCAATTCAGTAAGCATGCGCTGTCTGCACAATATCCGATGATACATGTACGATGTTGCATGTAAGCGTAGATGGTGCATATGCTCTCTGATGACTTTCTATCCCGAATGCGCATGACGTTATCGAATGTGATTCTGAAAAGTACAGTATGCGACTGTTTCTCCCTGCAGATCCTCCCTCTTCCCTCTGACGATTATTTTTTAGGGTGCGATGAGATTCTTGCTACAGATTTCAGGAATATCTATCTGCATTAAAAGTACACCCTTATCGCACAGGGCTTCCCTTACCGCTTCTATCTCAACAAGGATGAAGGCCTTCTCCAAATCATAACGGTAACTAACGCATGCAATAGTTCATTCAGTCATGCAACTGTGTGTATGACCAATTGTATCGGAATTCTTTCGAAATCCTGATCGCTCACGTAACAGTCATAGTTAGGCAGTGGCTGACTACAAGGCCGGTCGCTTCTTAGAACTATGACGAAGGCGAAAACGCCGAAACGTAAGTCAAATAAACGTTTGTTTATTATCTTGGTACCAGGGTTATTGAAAAGATCACGAGTTTCACGAAAGACAAACTTTTATTTGTTTTCAGATTTCTCTCTTCTCCTTTTTTTCTTTTTCTATGTTTTTTCCTACACACATATACACAGTGCATGCAGTCACACACAGACGCACCAGACGCATACACAAAGACAAACACAGACAAAAGCAGACGCTCGAAGACACTCGCAGAAACAGATATGATTAGACACAGATACACTGAAGGTCAAAGTAAATGTCATAGGCACAGTTCACGTCAAACAGGGTATCGAGATTTCTCTCTTGGATAAGCCTGTGACCCTATGGATAGCCTAGGGGAGGCTGTTGGGTTGAAAAACGGCCACGATAGAGCGCAGAAAGGACCTTAGGCTGGCTCAGCCGGCGTACGCACCCAAGGTGGACGAGTTGTGCAGCGTTGCAAAAGTTGTAAAGCTTGCACGATTTCTATCGGGACTCATACCTTGCACGCAGGCAACTTACTGCAGCCAGCTCTATGAAATGGCGCGCACATTTGAACAGCTCGTCCAAATATCTCTTCCATGCAACTTCTCTGCCACATTTTCCTCCAACCCCGAATTTTGCTTATTTTTGGAGCCTTAAACTTTTCAAGAAAGGAACATTTTCGCGTTTTGTCCTTCACTTTTGCACTACTCTTGACTATCACTTGTATTCAGACTTTTTGACTGCTATTCAAGAATGACAAAAAAAAATTTACGAACCCTTTATTATATTCTACTATTATTCTATTCTATTGTTGCTTTTGTTTCTTTTTGTTTTTGATCCTAATTGAAAGCTTCTGTGCAGAACTGTTTTTTATGTATTCATCAAAGAACAAAAACATTTGTCCAGCTGCAATTCTTTCCTAGAGAGTGATTGCTTGATCTCTCCCCATGTGTGGGTTGAAACAAAGGTTAGCAAATACGGGTTATGCTAGTGAGGTTTACAGAGGCCTACAAAAAGAGGAATTGGGTTGGGTAATTGTGGGCGCGTTCAGACCTCTACAAAAGGGCTAGGCATTGTAATTTCACCATTGCAGTACAACACTCCCTGTGATAGCTGCCAACAGCAATGCTATTCCAAGTTTTCCTTGCTTTGATTCTTCTCAGCGCCTTTACAGAACAGGCAGCAATACTGAGTGGAAAGCTCGATCCTCACCGTGGATTGATAAATACCGTAGGTTTTACTAATTCGGAACTGAATTCAGGATGACGTCTTTCTAGTTTCTCTCTATCTCTATAGCGAAGTTCTGTTCCAGGAATGCATGGATCAGTGCCATCTGTGTGACCAACATAAGAAAGACGGATACTGTGATTCTCCTGAACAGATAAACACCATGAAAATTCACTGCAGAAAGACGTGTGGCTTCTGCTGAAATGAATAAAACTTCACGACAGAATGTGTACCCACAAAGTATTGGGTTGTAACATAAGTTCGTAGAGTTTTGCGTTAGAGTTATTTGACAAGGATTTGTTTCCTTTTCGGCAAAGTGTATACATTCATTCGAAAGAGCTCTTTCTTCTCTTCTCTTCTCTCTTCTTTATTTGTTTTTATTACAATTTAGTTGTTCGTCTTTTTTCGGGCTCAGAAATGGAATATCCAAGAAGAAAAAATTAGCATTTACGACATCTGCTTTTCTTTGCTTTTCGTCGAGGTCAAAAAGCAGCCGAAACCGCTCGGGACATATGCAGTGTGTACGGGGAAGGTGTCTTAGGTGTGTCTACTGAAAGGTGTGGGTGGCCTCAGGACAGGCGCCGAAGCCGAGAGTCAAACAAGATCTTCACCCAAAAAAGGTCATGATCTGCCTTTGATGGGACTGGGTAGGCATCGTGCACTGGTAAACTGCTCGAACGAAGCGCCATTGTCAACAAGGAGGTCTACATTGCCTAGCTGAACAGTGTAAATGAGGCTATTCGGCTGAAAAGACCTTATAGACGAGGTCAAGTCATCTTGTTCCACGACAACACCAGGCTCCATATTACTCAAGTCGTCAAATCAGCACTCTAAGAGTTTGAATGGGAGGTTCTTCAGCATCCACCGCACTCTCCGGATCTTGCACCTGCCGACTATCACCTTTTCCTCTCTATGTTAAACCAAGTGAGGGGTGTTACCTTCGATGGAGAAGGGAGTCTTAAAAACTGGCTCAACGAATTCTCCGACACCACAACGGCCGATTTTTGGCGAATCGGCATCAACAAATTGGTCGAGAGATGGGAGGAGGTCGTGAACAGTAACGGAGAGTACATCATTGGTTAATTTATTATTATAATTATTGCTTTTTGGTTCAAATGAATCTTTGTGAAAAAACTCTACGAACTTATGTTACAACCCAATAATCAACAACTATTTCGAGACCTCCGAAGTTTACAGTTTTGAAGCATTCAGAAGCTGTTGGGTACTTCAACAACTCAACTGAAATGGTCGCAGATTTTGCTAAGTTTACTTCACCTCTGGTTATGTTTCCAGGAAATGGCGGAAGGAGAGATTATTTCATAGAAAGAGATCACCTGATATTATAAAAAATAGATGGTAAGAGGTGCTTCGCCGAAAGTGGTGTAGTGGGGCCACGTAGTCCACTATCACACACGATGGCCTGGGGTCGAGATCTAAATCAAAACGCTCACCTCCCTTATGCTTATGATATACCTTGGGCCCCATAACTACTTTGGTGCTCTCAATTCGTCAGATTCTGGAAAAAGGTGGAGCCTCGCAGACATCCACCAACCGTTCCGTCTTCACAGATCAACGACAAACCTTAAAGCTGCCATCTTGTCTCACACACGACCCTTTTTCTGATTACAGTAGCATGGGAAGGACTACGCTGCAGAACCTGCAGAAACGCAAGAAAAATGACTGCTGATTTGTTTGTTTGTTCTACTACGATGAGAAGAGTCTATTCCAAGTTAGCACATTTGTATCCAGATAAGATTCGAAAGCCTTTTAAGCTTTTCGACGAGAGGAAGTTGGAGAGAAGTAGCGCACGACATTTGTAACTTCTCTCTTTTCTGACTAAAAGGTGTTCAGCGTGGAAGAAATGTTGAAATCCCAGAGTATACGTCTAAATCACACCACGGTGATGAAGCCGTTGGGAAGAGCCAGGTCGCCTCTGGTAGCCATTTTCCCTCTTTCATGATGGTTTGGGCTAGAATCTAAGCCATCAGAGCCATATCGCAGAAAAGTACAAAATTTAAATCGAACCTCTTTAGTAAAGGTTTTTCTGGAAGGAATCATCTGAGGGTCAAAAATTTCTCTAGGGTTACGATTTGGAAACTGCCGCGCATTTGCTCACGAATGGGAGTAGTTCAAGACTGGTGCTTAGGAAATATTCGTGACTTTATCACAGCTTCCAAGCCTCCTACTCATTTCCCGGTACACAATGTGATGGGTCACTTGATATAGTCCATACTGGAGAGGAAAGCCTGCGCTCCAAAACGCACCACTGTTGCTGCTTCTTTGAAATCACTGGAAAAAGCCCGGTTTCCAAGAAACTCTGCGTGCCACCGTCGATGAGTAGCCGAAGCGTCTTCGAGCTACAATTAGTACAGAAAAGGTTATATAAAATGACCGTGTGTACGTTTTGTAGATGTGATGCAGAGCAAATAACTTACGTGAATCCACCATATGTCAATATGAACTGCGGTTTCTGCAGCCAAATTCTTTTGTTACCATATTTATGGCGCACCCTGTATGTAGATGATGAGTGGGTACAGGACCTCACCCGAGTTCTATGAACATAATGCGAGTACTATCAATGGCTGAACGACATCGACTGAAAAAGTTAGTTCGAATTAGGAAGGAATAGCTTACAAAGGTCTCTCAAAACATGATTCTTAGATTGCATTGGGAGTGCATTGAGGGGCTTCCACGTTGATCAGCTGCTAAACACATCCGATTGTTAATACGAGCAGCACAAATGTTTACAAATGAAGCTCGTATTGTGCAGCACTCTCATAACCATTTTTTGGTTTTCATATTCGATTGAATTCCAATCTGGTTCATTCACTAAAATGGGATTTGCCTCTCGCATACGAACGAAATCGTAATTTTCTGAAAGTCCCCGAACTTCCTTACTTAAGCCAAGCAGGCATATGAAAGACAAATAGAACATCATCTGACAAAATTTTCTAACTGAGAGGCCCCTCTCAGAAATTCGCCCTGACTAAGTAGAACAATTTGAAAGAGCTACTTGTGTTCCCATTGAATGACGAGGATACACAGTTAAAACGTGAAATGAACACATCCATGTACTGCACCTTATTCCATGGGAACAAGGGAACACGATGCTTAGAACTCTGCGTTTCCATTTCCCAAACTCTTTATGGAAACGACAAAGGATGAACTTTTTGGCAAAGATCAGTCCCATTGATGGTTCCCACAAATTTCCATTTCGCTTTTGTTCGGGCGGTCGTACGTGCACGGAGCACGGAAAAAATTTGGTGTGACTGTCCAAATCTAGTAATCTATTGAACACACCCTCAAAAAATCTTTCCAATCATGTAACGTCAACTGAATTTCATATTCTTTGAGCAGGAGAAGCTCAACGAGCTATTTCGGTTCGAAACACTGGGAGCTGAAGGCGCCACTGCTTTTTCGATGATCAATAGGAAGGTTAGTAGAGTACAGGTGATCAAGCTCAAACTATGAAAAGGGCAGCCACTGATTCCAACAATGAGAGTAGGTGGTAGTTGTGAAGAGGCAGCAGACTGTGAAAGGTAATGGGGGCCACGTTCAATAGCATACAAAAGGGCTGAACTTTATGAACACGTCATTTCTGCTGGCTGTTTAGTACAATGCTTCTCTACGTATTCTTTGTAGCGTTGCTTCTCAGTGCTTTCACTCAACAAGCGGTGGTGAAAGAAGTGAAAGAGGTAATTAACTTATGAAAAGTAAAGTTTTTTGGCTTTGATTAATCTTGTCTTGGGATGGAACCTCGCATTTGACTTCCTTTCAGAATCGTAGTGGTGCTTTGAGTGCGTGTGTAGCTTACCTAATGATCTGCGGTAACCAGCCGATATGCGAGACACTGTTTCATCTTCTCAGACGGGCCTAGCACCTTGTCTTACCAAAAAAAATCCAATCAACTTTTGTTCAGCGGATTATTAGGCTTGAACGGTGGGTCTCGGCGTTCTGTTTACCAACGAATTTGGAACGAAAATGAAATCGAATGCATAGGCGTGCTCTGAAATGAGATCAATCAATAACGAAAATTATAATTTTCTCCTTTCTCGCTTACTAATTACTTTTCTAACGTTCCAGAGTTTTAGGTATGCGAAGACCGTTCCAGGGCCTGCAAAGGATACAAGGAAAATGGCTATTGTGACTCAACTGATGAAGACAAGATCCTTCTTATGAAGGCAAACTGCAAAAAAACGTGTGGTCTTTGTTCAAAATAGCCAGAGTTGGCGAATAAAGCTTGATGGTACGTTATATCTGAAGTCGTCCGTTGAGCTCCTAGCAAGCAGTGATTTGGAGCACGATGAGGGCAAAAGTTTTAAAGGCTTTTTTGGTGATCTGGGACAAACTTTTTGACGAACATTTGAGCTAAAAGCAGTGATCTGAAGCACGATTAGGGCAGAAGTATCAGAGGCTTTTTTGGTGATCTGGGACAAAATTTTTGACGAACATTTGAGCTTGTCAAAGCTATGTACATAATTGGCATTTCTTCCATGAGCTGTTTTTCTCTTTCTTTGAGCAGAACTATTTAAGGACTCTGAATGGGCACTGTATAGCCCTTTCTGAACGAAAGGCAGCCCTAATTCGCACTATGTCAGTTGTTTCCGTTCCTCTGTAGTAGTATCCTGGTTTTTATAAAGGTTGATTTTTTTCACCAGCTTTCTTGCCACAACTATGATATGGGAGGGCACCATAGAACCATTTAGAAGCACTGGGAGCCAGATCGAAGGTGCATTTCTGATGAAAATTGTTTGAGTATTTCTCGGTGGAACGAATGCAAAATGGAGCACATTCGTGATAAACATGATAAGTAGTATGTTCAAGACTCGCCTTAAATTGGGCCTACCCATCTCCTTTCGTCGCCATAGCCCACGAACTATAACAACCGAAGTGATTCAAAGGATTCCGCGTACTTGGATTTTTCGCACATTTTTGCTTTCTTTGCAGCTGATGCACTGCTTTCCACGATACAAAAGTGAGGGCCAGGTCTTCTCCCTATCCGTTCGGGTGAAAAGAATAGTAAAACTGATTTACTAAACAGTAATGGGCCCGACGTCGCAGCTGCACTACAGCGACGTCGGCCACATTGGCAAGACGAAAGTTCGTTCAAAAACTAAATTTTTCAATATTTATTTCGAAATATATTACAGATTATGGTAAAAGTTACAAGGAAGCGAGTTTGCTGGCTATCTAACAGTACTCTGACAACTACATGAGTTAAAAATCACTTCATGCGACTAATTTCTGAAGACAGCCGATTTTTTCATCGGAAATAAATAAAGGGTGAAGAGATAGAAGCAGTACTATATATAATAGAGTAATGACTAGGTTAGAAGTCGTTAAAAAAGCGTATCGGCTGGATCTTCTCCAAGTCGAAAAGAGTTGAGCGATAAGAAAGAAGCGATAATTTCCATCGAGTGGCAATTGAGGAAAACCATAGTAGAAAGCGGACTAGATAATAGGCGACTGTAAAGGGACATTGGCTAACGTTCATAGTTTTCGGGCGTCACAGCGGTCCAGTATATTGACATGAATTGTAGTTCGTATTTAGGGGTAACGTTCCTTGGAATGATGAGGCATTCAATGATGTACTAAGCCCGTCCATTAGCTTCAATTTGTCCTGTTGTTGTAGGGACTGATTCAGCGAGGACGGCAAGGCTTGAGTGGCACTGAAAAAGCGTTTTAGTAAAGTGGGATGTTGAATTACCGTAGATGAAATTTGTTTAAGAGAGAGCAAGGAATCGATATTGATAAACAATACGAAGTCAAGTGAATTTTTGCCGAGTGCGCCAGGCATTCAACATGGGAACCTAAGCGGAGAATAAGCTATTTCGATAAGACGGACTCAGGCTAGTCAACCCCGACATTTGGCAACCTTGGTATCCTTCCCAGTTAGCAATGATACGCCTTTTTCTCATATCACGTCACACAACCATGCCAAGTCCATGTGAACCATGGAAATTAAATCTTTGAGCATCAAAAAGGACAATGATCTTGAGCGTTCATTCACCCCCTTTGTTAGGTTTGTCTAGCTCACAAATTGAATCTGTCACTGATCGCCATCCATACAATGAGCAACAGAAGCATATGCTAGTGCTTCCAACCTCCTATACTAGTCAAGACCTACCCGTCTCCCATGCTAGTTTAGCAAACCTGGATGGGTAGAAGGCTTTGCCGTCCTAGGCCATTATCGGTTCGAGATATGACACCGTAACCTGTGCAGTAGCGCTCCTCTTGGTAATATCTTACCTTTGCCCTATGTGAACATGAATAGATGAAATAAAGCCTTTTTAATTGGCCAGCATTGTCAACATTTACTTATAGTATTTTATGACTAGAACTTTATTTTTGACCAATACTACGGTAGCCTTACCCTGGCATCGAATGCAAAGCTGACATCGATGAAGAAAATCGATTTGTTTGGGACATCACCGGTAGCGTCGACGCAAACTGAAAGTAATGTTCGCGAGTTTTGGTAGAACAATCGAGAATCAAAAGGTAAGAACATATTTTCAACGAAAGCGTGAGTAGAGCTTGAGATAAAGAAGTTCCATACAATCAATATATATGTACTTTATATAGTAAACAAAATATAAATCAATGTTGTCGTCATAACTGAACATAACTGGGTTTTTAGTATCAGGTCGATTCATAAATCCGAAAGTCTTTAATGAAGAATTCTTCATTTCTAGAGAGAGCATTTCCTTCTGGGAATTTCTTGATCACTTCTTGGAAAGCAGGAACCAATCGCAAATCGACGACAAAAATTTTACCTGATGATCGTCGAACATAAAATTAGTTTTGTAAGTGAAAATTAGTCGTTATTACCAAAGAAAAACTTTAGCCCATCCATAGACTCACTTGATTTTTCATTGGCCAATTGAAAGCTGCCGTCTGACCGCCTCTTGGTTGGTAGTTGGCCGTCTGCCAACCGCCACCGTAACCATAAAACGAACTTGTGTCATCAATCTAAATAAGAATTAATTGAAATAATGCTGCAACGCAAGTGTTCTACTAATGTTCAAAGATGAGGGAGAATAAATTATAGATATCTATGATAGTTACTGAAAGTCTACCGTTTTCTTCTAAATTCCACCATTTAACTGATGTTCCACTAAGTTAATGAGTAACTATGCTAACAAACTATAACTCAGTAAATTATGATTAGAAGGAGCTACTGTAAAAGATGGAATCAATTCAAAGTAAAATTGCATCTGCTGTCAGACACTACATGTTCTGTTTATGTCGTGTCGAGGAGAGATGGGCTGCTGGTGGAAAGTAAACATTGAGCAAGACGATTCCTGGAGAGATGCCCAGCCACCCACCAACCAGTCACCAGAAGCCAAGTTGGATGAGAGGTCAACAAGGTCTACGCTACAGTAACACGAAAGAAAGGTAGTTTGAGCATTTCGCTGGCAAATCCCTTGAATAGGCTTCCATAGTAAATAATTTTAGGTCGAAACGCATACCATACGCATGATGTCCGAATCCAAATATTCAATCGGATCTCATCGCAAACTATGTATGTCCATGCCGTCTGAAGTGGATAGCTTCTTCGAACCCCATGTGGGAGCATACAAATGCTTGCCGAGACACTTTTCTGTCTCAGCAGCTCAGTCTTCACAATTCGTCGAGAATTTACCGGAAGCTGATACTCATAATCTGAGAGAATCTCCTACCGAAGGGATCCTCTTTGCAAGAGATACCCATCGTCCCCACACAACCGTACCTATTCACCAGAATAGATTTAGAACTGAAGAAAAACATGTGGAAGACCCGAGACCAATTTATGTTTAGCCAGATAGATCGTCTCAGGAAGCGTTTCCAGTGATAATTACTCCTTAATTAAAATTTGTATAAAAAAAACTCAACCCAAACCTGTCCTGAAGTGTGCAGGAGCGATTGCGAGAATCCACTTTGAAGGCTGCCAAGACCGAGCCCAGTCTGGAGTCCTCCAATGGCACTCATTGATGAGCCAAGTGTTGTACTGAGTCCTTTCGAGTCCACATAGTTCCGTTCCCGCTTTCGCCATTTCGCCCGGCGGTTCTTGAACCAAACCTGAAGGGAGAAGCATTACAGTGAATTGTTTTTACTAAAATATTACAAGAAAAGCTCGTGAATCAGTTAAGAATCATATTTTCTTGTAATTAAAAAACTATAGCTTGCGTTATGAGACTTTCGTACATTAGGACTAGAGAAACATTGAAAAAGTGTTTTCCCACAAAACACCCTCTTGAGATACAGTAACCCCACAAGAAAAACATCTGGGAATAGGCGATCAAGATGGGGCACCAGCCGCCTGGCATGGCGAAACGGCACGTGGGACCAAAATGATGCTGATCCCCGGGGAACGTGGTTGCCAATTACAGGCGTGAATAGAATGGGCTAATGGATAACGTGTAGCGGCTAATTGAAACTGCTCATCGAACACGCGTCTTGTCAAAACCCAACCGAATTACGTCATCCATTAACAAAACAAAAATGATTTGTTGAAACTGTTATTATTATTATTATCACTATTATTATTATAATTGATATTATTATTATGACTATTATTATTAGACAACAAAAATTTATTGATTGATTATTCAAATAGATCCCGCAGATGAAGTTAGACAGTAAAAGTTGTAATTCCCTGAAAACTTAGTAGTCCCGAAGAATGAAACTGGAAAATGGCTGCGTTAGAGAGCTTTCCAGCGAAAATTTACCCTTCCTCTCGAAGTTCTACGTCGTTTGATCTCGGAAAAGACTAATTGAGGAACCATTGTTGATATTTGTATGACCTTATATTTCTTAAAGGGTCTGGATGAACGGATTTCTAACCACGAATCCTTGCTTTTCAACACTTGGGTTCTTTGACAGCAGTCACTGGCAAAAAGTTTAATGTGAGAGTTGAACGGTGTCAGAGCTTATTCCAATCACGACTTCACTCAACATTACTCGTTTGTGACTAGCGTACAGGTAATTTCCCTAGGAAACCCCGGATCAACCGTTCAATCTCTAGTTTTCTTTGAAATTCGTACAAGCGAACAGTCCTAGGGTAATCGCCAAACTGTCAAATCGGTACCGTTTTGTGTATTTTCAGTAGCAGGATCATCATCCTGTTGATCCATGAAATATGCAAATATGCTTGGGAGCTCAAAGTTTCAGCAAAAACAAAGACATCTCACGTACTCGAACTCTTGGCTCCGTGAGGCTTATCCAAATGGCGATTTCTTCACGTGTGGCCATGTCAGGATAGCGATTCCGTGCAAACCAATTCTCAAGCTCGGTCAGCTGAAATATAGAGTTTACACACGTAGTACAGAACATTTTTGAGGAAGCCCTAGCGAAAGGGCGTCATCTTGGGATATTACTACCACCTAACAAAATTACAAAGATTCTCTGAAACAACAATGCATAGTGCCGGAGGTCTCAAATCGTTCTCAAGTTTGCGCTGGTACAGGGATTGTCAGAAACTTGCTTTCTGTAACACACCCTGAACTAATTGAGCTGAAGGAACTTCACTAATGAGTGGCAGCAGTGGTACCGTAGTACGACGGTTAATCGACAGTGGACATTTCTCCAGTGGGCAAGTGCCAGAAAAGAAGAAGGAGACGACGACCAAGACGTAGGAGACTTCAGCAGTGGGCACGTTCCCCGAATATCTACATGATCTGCCTACCAGAAAAAAATGGTCCTCGGTACTTTTAAGACTTCGTGTGATCGAAAAAAGAGTTTACTCGAACAATTATCTATAGTAGTTACCTGATGGCTGGTAAAATGTGTCCTTTGACGACGAGGTTTGTGGGCTTTTGTCGAAGTGGTTGGTGAGATGGCATTACTGTTGTCATCCCTTTCATCCTCCATGTCTTCCGTTTTATCGACTTCAACTGAAACTGGACTTCAAGGATATAATGCTGGAAAGTTAGAAGTAGGCATTTCATACAAACCATTCCAAGGCAAAAATGACTGTAACAGGCAAAATCAGCAGTGACTCACTTTTTGGCAGCTTCGTCGAGAAATTACCATCGGTAGCCGGTAGTGGAACGGAGTAGCCGAATACATTAGAATCATAGTCCTCGGATCGGGTGTTGCCACCAAGTTCTGGTAGCGACGTGTTGGCACCAAGTGCTGACAAACCAGCACCAATTCCACCGTCAAGCGCCGACACAGCCGCACACACCAAATGCGAAGGAAAGCTGTGATCCATAAGCCCTTGGTGGCTTATGAGTGAACGGATTAATCGTTAGGAAATTGATCCCAGTGAGGATTTCGTGCTCGAGCACGGAGTGGCTTATTGCGGCTTACGTGAAGACGCGCCAGCCAAGACGTGGGCGGTGCGAAGCCGAGCAGGAGCACGGTAACCCGTGGGCGGGGCATCGTGTCGCCTGGCGCTTGCCGGCTACCGTATCCGCCGCTGTCCCGATTACGTCGCACGATGGCGAATGATGGAATGGGGAGATTAGGCGATGAATGGGAAAACAATCCACGTCCGGCTGTCTTTGATTTAAAGGAAGACGTTTGGCATGGGATACACTCAAGATGGATCGGTTATGCGGGTAATACTAAAGTAGATGGAGCGATTTGAACTTGGAAGAGGTGTTGGGAAGTAAGGTATTCAAGTCATCTTGAAATGTACCCAAAGCCAAATGAATGTAGAACAACCATTAACAGCTTGTTTTCCACCGAAAAAAGGCTGGGGGTCTGCCACGCCTGCCTTATGACCCACAATAAGACCCCAGTCTTGTTTAAAGTAAAGCATTAGGAGCAGCTTTCTAGTTTACTCAAAAGCTACACCAGAGTTCATAACTTCAACTGTGGTGGTCAATTCTGCACATTATTGAAGCCGAGTTTAAGTCTGAGGCACAATAAAGACCTTTACTGGACACTGAAGGATACTGTATAACCAACTTCTATCGATTTCAGTACAAAACTCGGACCTAATTTCCTCTACGCACCAACATTTTAAGCACCTATTCAGTTGGAGTTTTCCAGAAGTACTATGCCCAAGTGAGCGAAGTTTCCCCATTGAGTAATTGTGCCTACGAGCAATCCATTTATTTGTAAATGGGAGACATAGCGTTTGCGGCAGACAGCTGATCCTTTCCATGCCGCCCTTTGATTTTGGGAATTTTCCAGTCGACTGCATCGCATACGAATCATACCATATGCCATTCGTAAGAGATTACGCAATTGCCGTCCGATTTACCGCATCGGCAACGGACGTCTTGCGATTGTAACTCATTCAGAATGATGCCCCTAAAGCCATCTTGACAATAGTTTTTGAGGTTAGCGTGGGACCATGGAAAATTCGCTCTCAATAAAGGAGAGAGGAATGGTTGCAGCCAAGTAGTTCTTTTTTGGAGCACGTCATGCCTCCGAGTCTAAGTATGCACTGCTTTCCGCTCTCACGCCCTGGAGGTAAAAGCATGTCGTGAGGCGAGGCAACTAACCAACACACCATCTAACACATGGATAGCTCGGACTGCTTGCGTAAGAGATATGGCTCCAGACACCTAGTGGTCGCTCCATCACTTTTGTATGAAATACTGCTCATCCAATCGTAAAGCATTTGGGTTAGATTAACAACTCGGATGCTACCATCGGCTAGACCTAACTCAGGAGCCGCCCCAGAACGACTAATAATTTCATGTGGGTGATTTAATTAACCTGATCCAGGTTGGGGAAGATAAATGAACCGACATGTACAACTGCTGTCATTCGGAAGCTGTATAAGCTCGGGAGAGCGGCGAATGCCCTTATGTACTTCCACACTGGCTGAGGAATCTTGCTTGAATCTTCGCGAAAGGTGAGTCCTAGTAGGGCCCGTCCCCGATCCCCCTCCTATTTGCCTATACATACCTATACTCAACGTCATTCAATTCTGTGAAGGAACCTTCACGCTTCAGGAAACCCGAGTTTTGAGATCTGGTAGAACTCTATTCAACCCGAATGGAGAACAAACTCGGAGGAGAGCAACTACTGTATTCAGGGACCCTCAGACCGTTACTAGACTCTCCTATGGCCACCTCGAACTCGAATACTTGATTGGAACAGAGTTTCACGGGCTGGGTTTTCATTTGCCGAATTCATCTTAGAACTTTATTATGCAAATAAACAAAACAATTGTATTGTCAAAATAAATTATAGTTTAAATCCATGACAACTATCTGACAGAAACAACAGAGAACAAGAAAACGTTCACGAAAGCAGATTACTTTTTTGTAAGCAACGACGACACGCTCAGTTTTGACACATGTGGCACATTTCGTATCGTTACAGAGTACCTATAGAAAAATGCCATATTTTTCATAAGCAAAACTTATTAACACTGATAAATGTTCACCAAAAAAGGCCTACTGCCTGTTCTCATGATATACTGCTTCTACTACACTGGGGACAGTCAAAACTGGAAACTACTGAATAAGTGCAAGCAACATGGAACCACCTCCTTCTACTGTCTCCCTGAGACCTAACAAACTCTGAAACCCAGAAATCAAGTCTCAAAACCATCGATTGAGTCTGAAGGACCCCCAAGAGATTTTTAGAGCTTCCAATAATTTGGGTAACATGAGTACGTTAATACACCGATGTGAGAGAAAAGATGAACTGGTAAGAGGAACTATAATTTGGGAGTCCCATTCTCGGCACCCACTGAGTAGAATCTTGGGGCTTCTTCCCCTTGGCGGCAAAGAAAATCCTAAGTGTAGGAACTTACCTCGTTCCCCTGGCGAGCGTTTCTCCCTGATGCTGTTCACCGTTGAATACCTTCTCATCAATAAAGTCCTCCTTGACTTCTTTGATACCGTGCAACATGTTTACATAGGCGTCATCTGTCATCAGAAACAGACTTCTCGGCTCCAGCAACATCGATCCCACATAACGCTCCTCTTCACTTTCAACTACCTGAAAAACAGAGGCTGCAAGTGACTCAGCCCTTCAAAAGCATCACTCATTCGACATCCACTCAAAATTGTAGGGCCTATTAAACCCTCAACCGTTCTGACGAAGCCAACTCCGGATAGTCCACCCGTACAAGCAGTGAGCGAATGATAGAGGCAGTTGGCACCCTACCCTATAGGTGTAGCACAAATTTAAGCTTTCAGCTACTGGAACTTTTCTCCAGGACTTGACTTCAAACGTTTATCGGATGATCACAACTCGATAACCGTTCACAACCCCATATGCTTCCAGTCAATACTAAACTCAAAGAAGGAAACAAGTGCGGTGCTTATACACTAGAGAAGGGTTATTTCAGTGATCAATAAACCACGGTAACGACCACGGCTAGCGGCTATAGTTATGGAAGTTCTTCTGGGATGTTCACTTAGGAAAACATCGGTTTCGTTCACTATACTAATCTTCTGAACGAAGGTCATCTATCAAAATTCGTAAGAATATGGTCTTTGTCATAGCGCCAGCGCCGCCTACTCATAGATCGTAACTGTGATAACATTAATCCCGTAGCTGAACCCCGATGACTGGGGGACTTAGTAGCATTTGATATTTTACTCAGTCTACTGGAAAAAAATCGAGAAAGAATAAAATCTTTGTCATTGATCACTCCCACAATGGGATGCGCCCCACACACGACCTCCATTCAGAGTAGCAGTGGCGTTTTGAATGCGTGTTTAGTCAACACAACGCCTCGCAGTTGTTAACCAAGGTATAATTCTGTGCTTTCATCCACCCAGATGAGACTACCCATTGGTGCCCATTGACCGACCCCGGACAGAGAAGTCCTGATTGACCTGGGCAAGTACCAATACGGGATTCAATTCTCGAACCATTGGGGTTACATAAGCAAAATAAGAAGTAATTGGAACGGTTTAAGGATAATTTTAATAATAGCTGATGAAAACAATTCATTTATAGATAGGCCTTGATTCGAGCACGTGCCAATTCCGACCACCCAGACAAATCGTGGGGCCACCTTGAAATCAACAACTATGCAACCAGCCGAATTGAGCCAAAAATCGCTTCCGATGGAGAAAATCAATTAACAAGAGACCAAGTATAATACACGCCACCTTATACGTCCGGAAAGGGTGCCATAAAAGGCAAGTCACGTTTGCTTAGTCGATCCTTTCACAGCGCCGATTGTCAAAGAACGACTTTCTGTCCGCCTGCCAACGCAAACATCCAGTCTGCCACTCACTGCCTGTTTTCCACAACACAACTTTCTTTAAAGTCAGTCTTTTGTACAGGGTAATGGAACTTATCGCGCTTGTACCAAGTCAGGACTCACAGACTGCGTTTTCTATCGAAATTCATTCTAAACGGAGATTTACGTGAATGAGGCAGCCGCTTCGCAATTGCGCGCTCAATTGTCATGAGTTTCGTGTAGCCTAGCAATTCAAGAGCAATTGAAATCCCCTGTTTACAGATATCCCTTTCGTCAATAGAGTCTCGTTTCCTTTGCTTCCTCACTAGTCCCCTCTAACGACAATCCCTTATATTTCATTTGGCTGCCTATTATAGGTGCTGTTCTGTTCAAACTTGATACGACTTCCTCTATCCAATCTCTGTTCAAAACCGTAATTTAATAACATCTTATTCTTCGAACATTTGAGGTCACTGCAGAAGCTCCGCCCCTTTTTGTTCACCTTACGCCCAACTACAAGGAACAGCCTCATAGGAACTCCGTTCAGTTTTGTGCGAGATAGCTAGACAAACAAATGTAGGCATGGCAGACACCGTATTACATTGTCGTGACATACATGTTAACCAACCTCTCGTTAAATTAATTCGAGTTATTATGAACATCAGTTTCCAATCTAGTGGTGATTCATAATATTCAGGTATCCCAAATGACGATCAACTACAACAGAGCTGCTTCGACGAGTAGGCCGTGGACATTTTTCAAATTGCTTTTCAAATGGAAGGGGAGCATATGGAAAGCTGTTTATTTGGAATTGATTTGTTTCCTGATTCTTTACGGTATCATCTCAGCCGTGTATCGCTCGGCTCTCAACGAATCACAACAAAAGTGAGTTTTTTTTTTGACGCGACGTCAAACTTAAGCTAAATGAGTTGCACACGACTGGTCGCGTGCGGTTGCGCTGCAGCAGCAACTGTAAAAAACGCACTCGAAATGTTCACTATAAATTCTATACTGATGGAAAACTGGGACGAAAATGATAAACCTGAAGAATACCGGCTATTTTTGATATTATTTTGGGATATTTATTATTCCTATCCATTTTTCGCCAAAATGAGCTCATGTAGGTATTTACTACATTGATTTTTACAAATTATCTATGAGTACAGTTCTAACACAGTAAGGATTATAGGAATTTCGAGGCAGTAATCAGATATTTCGATGCACGACTCGCTTACATTCCGCTAGAACTCGTTCTCGGATTTTTCTGTACTCAAGTATTCAACAGATGGAATAAGCAGTACGACACCATTGGCTTCATTGACAAGTATGTAGAGGATTTATTTTTCATCCGAACGCTTAAGATTACGCCACGAATTGACTATCTCATCTACAGTTGAAGACAAATTCACATGTCAAAGACGTTTCAAACATTTTGTTCTTCATTACTGTGTTGGTTCCTCCAGATTACTGAGGCAATCTAGCGGAGTTTACAGTTAGCGAAAAATAATTGCCTCTGAAACTCAGGCTTAAGAAAGGAATTTTATATTCTAGAAGACAATGCGCGCAGCTTCATCCTTAAATACGCCAATTCGGGATTAAAATAGGCCCAGTATCCTACATCATAGCCGATTTCAGGCTGCAGAGATTAACAGTAGTTAACAAAGCGTGGCCTAAAGCTTCAACAACATATAAGATTAAATCCGTTGAGCGCAACTGGATCTTTATAGGATGACAGCTGATAGAGATGCCAGATAGGAGAAGCTTTGGATACAAATTGAAGCCCTTTCTATGAATTTCAAATGAATTTGGAGTCTGCGATGCATTCTTCAATGGTCAATAGTTATTGCAAAAATTTGAGCCAAGTATTTACCTTTATCTGTGCCATTTCAAGCATTGGCCTCATGTCGGCCTTATATGTCCGAGGACGAACTGAGCGTGCACGAATGTACAGGCGAAACATTCTACGCTACTGTGAGCTAGTTCAGGTAAGTTTTCAGAGTTATTGGTTTTCTGCTTTCTGAACATGAATCTCGTAACAGATTGCCCTCTCATCCATCCCAACCCCAGCCCCCATGCTCTTTCCACCACCCTTTTTCATGGGCGTAATTGCTTCCATCGAGAAAAATCATGCAGAAAATGCTGTGTCAGTTCCTACATTCAAGAAAACAAGCCAAAACTCAACTCGCATGAAATTTCGAAAGGGGTTCAAAACTGGTTGGTTTTCTCTTGGCTTAACCTCGAATGTTTTTTTAATTGCCGAATACGATGGCTAAATGTGCAAACAAGAATGGTGGAAATGAGTCACATAATTTCACTCATTTAAACATTCCTTTTAAAAGAACAAATATATTCAGGTCCTGGTCTTCCGAGATGTAAGTATGCGAGTCAGACGTCGATTCCCTACCTTAGATACTATCGTAGCGGCAGGTACAGATTCAAGGTTTTCTTCGAAGCAGCCCGTTGTTGATACGAAGCCATGTATGTCACGGCAATGTCACGGCTTTCAGGCTTTATGTTGCCTCACGAAAAGAAACTTTTTGAATCGTACGACGACTCAGCACACACTCCTAAATACTGGATTCCTGCTAACTGGGCCCTTTCCATGACTTATGAAGCATGGAAACATGGTCATATCGAAAGTGCCTACTATAAAGTCACTTTACAAGAGGTAAACTACGACAAACTATAAGATAGTCTTAAAATAAAGGCGATATCAATAAAGGGTTTTCAAGGAAATCAAAAAATGGCGTACGAATATGGAATGGGTTTTCAATTACGACTGGGTACCGTTGCCCTTGATATATCCACAGGTTTGACAGCTCATTCGCATAATTTTTGCAAATTTTCGACTTTTAAACAGAAAGATATTTAGGTTGTCTGTCTAGCTGTACATTTTTACTTCCTCGTATGTATATTCGCACGCCAGCAAATCGTTACCGATCATGAACTTAGCACTGAGGTAAAGACAGGTTCCACACAGTTATTCCAAGAGTTTAAACGAAAATTTTGTAACTGTATGACAATTTGGATAACTTTTTAGGTGGATACCTATTTCCCGATTATGACAGCATTACAATTCATATTCTATATGGGATGGATGAAAGTGATCGAAGCTGTGATCAATCCCTTCGGAGAAGACGATGACGACTTCGAGACTAATGCTCTCATAGATCGAAATATTACGGTAACTTCACTGGACACATAAACCACCTGCTCCGTTCATCTAGTGAGCGCCTAACCCCGCCTGTAGGCCATCCTCTTCAGCCCATTACAACTTAAAAGAGCCAGTATCTAGCAAAAGATGTGGACAGTAACTTCTAGAGTACAGGGGATCTCAGGGTCCTAAGACTGATAGGTCTGCCACCTAGCATCCTAAAAAAGCTTAGCTATTTAGATGGGCATGATGATAGTCGATCAAGGGTACGATCGTCCACCGGAACTACGACGTGATCCCTTTTGGGATGAAGTTCATCCACTTTATTCTGAAGAATCGTCACGTATACCTAATCATCTACCACGAGGATCAGTCAGTCACGTCAAGTAAGAGTCCATCTCACCTACACCATACACCTAGAGAAACCATCCCCAGCGGAGAAGACAGCTTTTTTTCAGACTGGCGAGTTCCGTGTCCGAGGTAGTTATGATGCCACACTCTCGAGCAGAATTTCAGAGCACGCCAGCGTTTCCCACAGCCGGTTCAATACGTAAAAGTAAAAACGTGAAAGTGAAAGAGTGAGTGGCCTCGCCCATCAAAAAGGAAAGCTGACCAAATGTTTGAGAGAAAATTGAGATCAATCCAAAACTTCATTTTAGCGATGAACGTGATTTGCCCCAACAGTATGGAGAAAATAGGATCTTGAGACGTATAGTAACCGACTTTAAAAGGTACGACATGGTCTTTCTGATCAAGAGCCTCAAATAGCACGATAGGAATCATTCATTTACAGGGTCTTCAACTACATATCGCCATTGACCTCTCATCGCTCTCTGATTCTAAACAAGAGTAAAGAAGAAGAAAAACTTCCAGTCAAGACAGTCAAAATCAGCAGCACCGAGCCAGCTCCACTGCACAAACCAACCCTGGACGCTGATATTCGTCCTATCAGTATCGCTATACCAACTGAGTCACCCATGTGCAACGAAAAGTATGTGGAATGATAAAATTTAATTATCAGCGCATAACTATCCAACATTAACTTTCTGCAGCTGCAAAGGTTAAAGAAAGATTGTATGGCGTGGTTTGTGTTAACTGGATTCACTCCGCGCCTTTTTTTCTGATTGTGAAGGCCTTTAATTTGCAAAAATTCCAAGCCTGAGAACCGATAAACCGGTAAAACCTTGTTCTGCAAATCAGACTTACAGTACCATAGACTGACCCTCGAAGGCCATGAGAAGGTTCATCTACGGAACCCATCTCAAAAAAGAATCTCACCAACCTCTTGATTAACTGGCCTATACAAATCTAGGAGCGCATGTGATCCCATAGTCACGTTTGAGACAAGCCGGAAAAAGGCTGGACCATCTGTGTGTGGCATTATTCCCTGTCCGGGGATATACTGAAACCGAATACTCGTCCAAATGCAGTAGTGGTTAACTAATTCACATCGTACCTCATTGACTAGAACATGATTTGATGGATTCGGGAAGACACCCAAACTGTCTATCTTCTTCATTAGATAGCTTAGCTCCTGAATAGTTCCCATAAGCATCACTTAACAGCGTAATATCTCTAAAAATCAAAAGTTACGCTTACTAAAGGAATATCATCCGCCGGTATCAGCGCCTTCTTTCCAACGACGCCACCATAGTTCTGTAGCCGGCGATTCAAGAGAACGGTCCATTTTGGTTGTGGAGCGTTTACAATGCATGAGGTAATGACCTCTTCTTCTTCCGGTGTTATAAAGTTTGGGATGTAATAAAGAGAAGGTGGAGCCTGAATGAAATCCCAGAGCTTATACCCGCAACTGGTCTTGATATCCCCTAGAAAAAAACTTTCCATACCCACTTTCGTCACTAAGTACTTGGAAATCGCTTCTCGATCTTCCATGATACCTAGAACAATTCCTTGGTATGCCGACAACAAAAACGGGTAGTTCTTCAGCTGCACAAGAAACCAAGATATTCTACGAACGCTACTTCGACATCATCACGCTCTAACTGGTGTCATTATGTTTATTCACAGGATTACTAACACAACGACGTATGTACAACACGATGCATGAACTCGGATCAGGATAAATTATTACCAACCGAACAAACAACTTGAATTTACTTAATTCACAGTTACATGTACCAAAAAAACGACGTAAGAACAAGTCGCTAAACTGTTGAAAGACAAACATAGTAAGAATTGAACTTATACTTAACATAAAAATGACCCATTCAAGTCACAAGCAGCTTTCATAACCTCAAAAGGTGCGAATACAGTAATGAGGTACAACCACCATCCATCGTAGCTACTAACCTGTCGACCGACATCAAATCGATCGTTTACAGAACATGAACAAAATTTGTAAGATGCAAAGGGACGTCGGAATAAATAGCTCGTGGAAATAGTGGGAAAGTTTTCCAAGAACAAGGATCAATGAGCGAGATCAAAAAAGATGAATCCAAAATTGATAACGAAAGCTCAGTGAAAAAATATATAAATTAGAACAAGAATGTGGGTACACAACAAAAATCGAAATTCAAAAATAAAAATAGGAAAACGTCATAATACAGGAAATGTGACCGGCATCTTGTAGGGGCTTTGCTCGAGAGCTGCCGCCAGCAGTGAATTATCGTTAAGGGCATCGTGAGCATGCCGAAAACCGGATTCTATTCTGAAAAAAGATCGAACTTGTCAAAAAAAAACACATTTTTAAAGTGATAACATACCCGACTGGAGAAAGAGATCGGTCCCTCTCAACTCGCTTAGCTTTCGGAGGGGTTAAAGAAAGGAATGCATCCACAAATGCACTTGGTAACAGATCCATAACCGGTATCTCTTTTGAAGGACTATATAAACTATCAGACCGAGGCCGCTGAAAGACGAAATTTCAGTAGAATTGAATTGATTTGCAGGAGATCGCATATTCTATAAAAGCGCATATCGCAAAAACCAACCTTGGCAGCGCTATCACCGACCGACTCGAGCATGGTCTCACTCGACGGAAACGACGTTTGCATGAACTCTTCGACAGCAGAGGACCTCGAAACGAAATGAAGACGTTCGTCTACTGCTTCATGCTTCACTTCGGGAATATACAGCTGAAACTCTTCTGGTTAGAGCTGCAGGAATGAGCGGATAGCCATTTACACTAATAAAACGGCAAAAGAAAACTAATGAATATTGGAATTCAGGCAATCAATGCTTGAGACATTGAAACCAAGAAATTAAGAATCAAGAAATGGAAGTCAAAAGAAGGATCTGAAAATGAGCACATGTAGAGAACCGCATCAACTTTCAATCAACCTACATTCTGATTAACGACGATTTCTTCAGCTTCCTTCGCTTGTGATTGCAACTCCTGCTTTACAATGTGAAACAGATCCTTAATAGGGCACAACATTAGAAAATTAAAATCATCAAAGTAGAAATTAAGAAAAAAGTAATGAAGCTATTAAACCTGAGCTGCAATAGCATCCTCGTCGTAAAGCTGATCGTCATTCCGTCTCATAAATGACACCTAAACGGGATCGAAAGAATCAGCTGAGTTTCTATTAGAGCTGAGAAAAGCACTATAGAAAACAAAAAAATGAGTTATCGCTTAGAATTGAGGTCGGGGCAAATGCTACAGTTAGCTGCGGGGAGTCAGTCACTGACAGCCACTGACACCACGGCTCAGCCAATGACAAAAGCAAAAGAACTACTAAAAGAGAATCAAATTATAGTGAAATGGACTTACCTCTCTTCGAGAGCTCTTTTCAACGGGAGCTGATTTCAAGACATGTTTCGAGCTCCGCGAAACTGGTAAACCTTTCGTACCTTCTTCGATCGCCTGTAGGTCTTCTAAAAAATTCACACTTCGCAGAACACCCGAGCAAATAATGGAACGCAGCAATAAACATAATAAATGGAGTACCTGGCCGGGCCATTCCTTCTGTCACGGAATCCGGGTTTCGCTCACGCCATTTTCGGATGTCATTTTCAACCTTGTGTATGCGCTCCGGATTTATCATCCAAAGACACGATTTTCGGGTTTGGTGCATCAGAGGAGCATCTTCGTCAACCTTCAACATGCAAACAATACAAACCTATCTAATGGTTAATTATAATGAATCTGAGATTGTGAACAGAAATCAAAGCCCGAAGACTTTGAAACATACGTCAACCTTGCAAAAGCATTTGTTCAAAGAGAGATTGTGGCGAACAGAATTTTTCCATCCATTCGGTGCAGTACGGAAGTAAGGAAAATGTTCGCTGAAATAACAAAGGAAATGTCTAACCCAATGCATAGCAATAGCAAAATGCAGAAAAAAACGAATTTTGGAAAAATTCACGATCCTGACTTACAGCATAAAGGCATAGATCTCCGAAACAGTCAGCTGCCCTGTCTCGCTATTTTTCAGGGCCAATGCGATCAGGTTTGAGTAGGACCATCCCGGTTTTGGATATGGACTGCTATGAGGGATCTAAAATTGGCATATTGTAGCAATAGAACAGACAATAGAGGAAAGGACAAGAAAGCTTACCTTCTCCTTCTTCACTAACTTTGGCCTAGACATCAAATCAACGCTAATATCTTCGGCAAATTTTGAAACATCAATCTGAACATGTGGCCTACTTATTTAGAAGTGATTTCCAAAAATTATATCCAAACTTACGCGATCTACCCATTCATCAAAATCACAGTTTTCTTCGATGGCACCATAATGCGTGATATCTTCGTCTACCCACCGTTTTTCTGGGTGGATACGGCTCACTCCACTGAAAATACCGGTTGGACTGACTTCTATTTATGCCAAATGAGGTTTCAAAGGATATCCAGGGAAATGCACAGTTGTTCAAATCGCGCTTCCTCATTTCTGCACTCAGGGATTACTAATTTTTTGACAGAACCTTAGTAGTAAACATAGCGAAAAGTGCCCCAACAACAGAGGACCGATTCAAAGCCTACAAGTGCCCTTTATGTAGGATGAACTTTGAATGTAACAATTTCGGTGAATATTCAAAGAGAAATATGATTTACCTCGGCCTTGCAATACTGGCCGTGATGCCGTATTGGGTTCCGGTTTTCACGGGCGCAGTGGCGGTAGGTGGTTCCACACACACAGCAACACTCGGACGAATTTTCTCGTGCACAGGATTCAGTTGGTATTGCGACTGGATCTGTTGGCCGCTGCTTGCCTGCACAGTCCAACTATTACCTGCAAATCACTCAATCATAACTGTCCCACGAGAGCACGTAAATATAGATGAAATAAGAAAATCATAATCCTATTCACCACATCATTATATATTTTGAAAAATACCTCGCAGTATGCTGCTTGCATGAGTGGTTGGACAGACTTTAACAGGATATTCAGCACGAATTTTAGTATTCGCTGCTACTCGTGACACCTCAAGTTCTTGAGACTGGTACGGCCTCTTTGGTCCTCTTAATGTATTGTCCAGTTTGTTATAGACAGAAATTGAGCTGAAATATAATAAAGAATAGAAAAAAGATGGAATCACATTGCAGAAAAGTTCTATTTCAATGTGCTTCTCCAGTTTTTCAATTACCGTAAATTATATAAACAGAAGAAATGGGTTCAAAAATGGAACAGACAGAGCAACAAGTTTAAAAAAGGAACACGATGTATATAAGGGAAGCTAACCTTATCGAACTTCGCACCGACTCTTCTGCACCGCTCCGACTGGGAATCATCCCTCTTGCTTCCTCCTTGACGACATTCAACTGAGCATATCCGTCAGTCGTTACAAGCATTACACAGTCTGAAACGATACAACACACATAATAATAAAAACACTAATAAAAATGCAGAAAACTGCCGAGTAAGAGAAGCGCACATTTGTTAAACTGATCAGAGAAAACAAGGCAGTGAGGGTTTCGGTAGTGACTGTTCAAAGGCTTAGGCTTATTGAGCGGCCAAAACATGGTGCGAAGAATAGCAGAGTTAATAAAAACTTCCTAAACGAACACTAATATCCTAGCGCAAGAGTTTCTCGTGTTTATAGGAGCAGAAATAATACAAAAAGGCTGACTCTAATAATCCGACATTTTTCAACAGGACTACAGACTCAGCCCCTGCTTTCTGACTCTTTTGTTATGGTGGTCACAAATTTTAACTGTCCCACAAAACCTCTAAGCCAACCTTGAATTCGATTCCCTATATTTAAAACGGAACACTGAAAAGTTAGCGTTGGACTTTTTGAAAGAACAGTTAATATTTATTCACTCATCTATTTATTTATTTAATCTTTGAAATTAGCGTTGGAAAGCTTGAAGGAGCAGCTAATATTTACTTCTATGTTTATTCATTTGTTTGATCTTTACAAATGCTCATTTCTCATAACGAGTGTACACGGTTTTAGGGAAAAAAACGATGGTTCATAAAATTTCAGTTTGCTTAATATCACGGAAATTCTAGTAATTCAGAAGAAAAAAAACCGAATTAATTTCCGATTTAGTTGAGAGACCTTATTTGTAGGCCGGAAACAAAGAATAGCCATCAAAATGACAGCGTAAACTATCCGGAATCGAGAAACATCGATGTAAGATGCAAAGGTTGTTTCTGCAAAATTTTCTGCTCTAGAAAATTGAGTTTTCAGAAAAAAGAAATGCGGTAACGTGAACATTTACTAGAACTTATGATTACTGATTAACAAAATATATAATAAATGAAAGGATTCCAAAACAGGAAGTCATTAAAAAAATAATAATGAGTGAAAGTCGAAAGTCGATAAAAAACTAAAAAAACACTTTAAAACAACTCTTCCGCAACTCGAGAATCGATCAATATCCACAGAAACATTTTCGAAAATCACTACTTCTTATGACTCACCGCCTCCTTCGGTCAATATGAAAGTACTTATGCACTACCTGCTAGTTCAGTAGGTGCACAATGAAAAATCAATTATTGACGAGATCATAGGGTTATTTTTATAAATGGCGAGTTCAAAAATAATTGTTATCGAAGATAACAAGAAACGAACAAACTCAAATGAATGCCATTCAAATAGATAATAAAAATCATTGAAACATATAGTGCAAGCCCATCAACGAAAGATTAGATATGAGCGATTCAAATAACGGAGGCTCCCGCCGTGTTCTGTCGTCCTTGCGACCTCCGCAGTAAATTGCTGCTGACGGCTTACGACCCTCTACGCTGCACCAACTGACATCGCATGTGGTGGCCTCGAGTAACTCGTTCCTACCAGTTTTATATTTTCAAGTGTTTCCGTTCACCTGAAGAATCTTGTGAACTTGGGAGTAGAAGATTTGAATTTACTTTTTTCCATACAACGTTGTTTGGTGTCATAAACAAAAATCGACTTTTAAGAATCATATATCACCTTATACACCTTGGTCTAGTAAGAAATTACCATTGGAAAACCCTCGGGAGATACAAAATTTGAGAAGAAACCTGCACGAACCCCGTAACACAAGAAGAACTTAAACAACAAAATCAGACAAGCACTACTTGCTGCGGTTGCGTCGCGGCCTTCGCACTGGAGCACGTTATTTTGGTGTGTCAAGGCACTGCGGGAAGGTCTTGATGATAGGAGAGTTCCTCTTTCGTAACTCTGCTTATTGGCGGTTACGTAGCGCGCTCAAACACGTTATTTTAAGTTGATTACCAGTTGTAAGAAGTAATTTTCTATGATCAACGGGCTGTTAAACTATAGCTTAGTAATGTATGTCTCTTTCCTGCATGTTTCCTCGTTCATGTTTCTTCCAAGACCATTGATAGGTAGTTTCCCACCCCTAGTGAATGACTAGTGAACACTGTTATGTGTTTCTATTTCTATCGCATGCTTCTTGGTTTGTGTTTCTTCTGAGACAACTGCTGAGTAATGACCTTGATTGATAGAATTCTGAACCCTGATTTAGGAATATGCCAGTTTCTATGCAATTGATTCATCAAATCGAAAGAGGCTACGGATGACGATGTTAAAGCCAAAGAGGGGTTTGAAGAACATCCACCTGTTGTGTGTAATCGCCAGCGACTATGCAGAAAGAAAACAGAAAAACTTATTAAATAGCTGGGATTGGAACAAAGGCAAGGCATGAGGGCGCGAGGCGCACTTAATCACTTGTGGGAACTCCATGATCACTGCTCTGCTCGCATATCGATATGCAGCAAGTTAAAGTTGTTGAATGAAGAGAATAACAGCAATGAAAAAGCAATGCTCCAACAAAATTAATTAAGTTTCTCAGCAGTTTATCGGCAGATAACTTCCCATTATAATTGGCTAAGCTTGTTGATTTTGAGAAAAATCAAAAAAAAAACACTTAAGTCGCGTTTCATAGCTCTATAGAACTTCCGCTTCGTTTCGCATTTCACATTTTACCTGTGCACAAAACAAAGTTCCTGACCAGCATTGCTGAAACTTTTCCAGATCTTAAATTTTCTCAAGATGCTTTACCTTCTTATTGTTGCCATTCTCTTCAGTTTTTAATTTTTTACTCGCCATGCTAAAGATATGCAGACGGTGAAAATGTAGTCCTCACACTTGATTAAGATTGCCTCGCACCGTGAGTGCGAAATGTACTCAAGTGTACAGAAGTTGGCATATCCTCAAACCAGTGGTCAACATTCTATCACTGAAGGTCTCAGAAGGAACACAAACCAGGAAGCATGCAACAGAAATAGAAACACCGAATCAAACAGTGTTTAGTAGTCACTAGGGGAGGATAACTACCCAACAGTGGCCTTGGAAGGAACATGAACGAGAAAACGTGCAGGAAAAGAAACATACATTACAAAACTATGGTTTGACAGCCCCTTGATCATAGAAAATTACATCTTGCAACTGGTAACCAACTTAAAATAACATGTTCGAGCGTGCTACGTAACCGCCCAATCAGCAGAGTTGTGAAGAGGAACTCTCCTGTCATCAAGTCCTTACCGCAGTGCCTAGACACACCAAAATAACGTGCTCCAGTGCGAAGGCCGCGACGCAACCGCAGCAAGTAGTGTTTGTCTGATTTTGTTGTTTAAGTTCTTCTCGTAACACATCCTCTGTAATCGCTTTTTAACAAAATTTATTTATTGCTGTACGGCTGGAATGAGGGCAGACAATGTTCGATCAGTCCGCCAACTTAGGAACATCTCTCGAACTGGGATACATGCACACCTACATCCATAGAAACAACTAGAATGGATTCCCAACGTTACCACCGTTGCCCGCACAGGTGCTGTCAGAGTAGCACCGGTTCATCCGTGTTTTGCAAGGGTTTCTGCCATCAGACGTGTGCTGTCACAACTTAGCATGTTAACTATGTGGCATTTGTGATTAGCAGTTAAATATTGTCACTGAAGCCGAATACACGAGCATCGTAAGTACCTCCTGTCCTGACACGACGCTTTAAATACGCGGTATCGATCGCCGCACGCGTAACTCATGCGTCGCATCAACGACTATCCTTGGTCGCTCGTAAAATACCGTCGATTACAAAATGAAAACGAAAACCCGTTTTCAAATCTCTACTGTAGCTTATGTTCCAAAATAAAATGTGTTAACCGTAGGATGATTACGAACATTGCGCGTGAGTTTACGACTTTGAAAACGCAGCCCTCCTCCTCGCCCTTATTTCTTCGAGAATGGTAGGTTGAAGTTGTACTTTGAAAGAGACCACTTGCTGTGTAGATTCTTTACGTGAGAAAGTCAATGTGAGCAATACCTATTTATCGAATATTTCTTTGAGGGACCTGGTTTTCGAGCGCCATAGGCGACTGCTGTATGGGCGTCGTGAATATTCTTTCACAAGTTTTTAGGTTTTCTTTCTCTTCAGTCTTGGTATTTGCAGGCCTTATAGTTGGGTTCCTGTTTCACGGGTTGTGAGGGGTGGGGGGTCTACAATGAGGTTGTGAAGTAGAGTTTTCTGCTCCTTTGCAAGCTGTCAGTTGCACTGGCTTCCCTTCGAATTCAGGAATTTAGCCACAGATAAACATATGGCGGAATCTGTTATGAGTGTATAGCCGAGAATTGGTTGAATATCAGCTGCAGTAATACATGAACCTAATAGATATTATAGACCTTTATTCTTTCGTACATTTGGGGAAGGCGTCTGTACAACAACATAACAACATCAGCTTAAAGTCCAACAACTAGCGGTGAAGAAGATCAAAAGAAAATGTTAATAATCTGAACAAAGCGATAACTTTCTATACAGACTAACACTAATACCCTAAACTAAGCTGTATCTGCGATCCTCTTCTTCAGGAATTGCAATTTATCCGCCAACGATGTAAATGCACTCAGTTCACTATGCAATACCACAATCGGTTTTACTCCTCTAGCCCGTAACAATCTGAGAGATAACTGATCCCAGCCAAGAAGTGCATTTGCTTCTGTCGGAACAACATCCGAGATGAGCTGGAAAAGCAAAATATGTACAAATCAATTTAAAAAGTAGGCTTTGTATAAACCACCTAGTCAGAAGCACCATTTCTGTTACTCTACATTCATAGCCTTCAAAACCGACAAAACAGAAGAAGACGGTCATTCGTTGCCTGTGACCCCATTCTGATAAGCTTTTCTAACTGGGTGGAGATATGGAAGTGCTAGGTATTACCGCCACTAGATGTATGATGCGGGAATCCAGGATCGATTGTTGCCCAGGCCATCCGACCCTTCCAGATAACCAGTGTCAGACCTCGGACAGATGGAGGACTTCGCTGACCTGAGCGACTAGGATTTTGCATTTGATTCCCGCGCCATACATGTGGAAGCACATACGAGCTCTGAGGTGCCTCGCCCACGGAGAGCGGGGCAATCTCTACTAAATGAAAATGAGAAGCTCATGTGGCTCTGTCCCTCATGGCTAGAGCCCCTAGCGCACGCAATAGTGTGCGTAGCCGCCTGGTTGCTTAAGAAGGTGGAAGCACTAAGTTGTAGGAAGGCTAGCCTAACTGCACTCGTCTCGGATTTACACCTCACTCCGATTCTAAATGGTGATCGATCGCTTGGACGCATCCCGAAAAGCTATTGGTCAACACCAAAACCTGATCCTTTCCATCTTCGCCCCATTAAACAACAAAGAGCATACCTGTCGCGTCTGACCCCATGCGAAGAATATAATCGGTCGTGGCACACTTTCGCCCCATTTGTTAATAGCTACGAGTCGGTTACTTTCCTGTAAAAATCAAGAATTTCCAACATAAAAAAGACGAAAGAATATAAGTCAGTAAGTTGGGGTATGCTACCTTTTCGCAGACTATCCGTGCATCGAAAAGTACGCCATCGTTGTCTATGCAAGACGGACCAATGTGAGTTGACGGCGAGCCCATTTTAAACACCACGTCAGCCAAAAAATGATTACACGTCTCTAGTTCTTTCTTTCCGTACTTGTTGAGTCGAGCTAGTCTGGTCTAAATAGCAACATACCAAAAAATCCACAATACTTCTCATAATATTGCAGATAAAAGGAAACTGAAAGGGGTTACCATCGGAGGGACTCACCGTCTCGTCATCGAACTTGATAAAAGAGCTGAGGTTCGATAAATCCACTATTGGGCCGGTGTATGATTTTCCCAGATCTACACGAGTACACGCGCTGATCTGTAGGAGCTTCATGGCCTTGAAGAGCTTATCCCCTGGGGATCTGAAAACAAAAGCTATACGTAATTAATTATAGACAGTTCTTCCGAAAATTTGAGCGGCTTCGCGCAGCTCTTCTCTGTGCTGCACATGAGGGTAACGAGCGTTTACCGTAGCCTTTTAATCAAAAAGGATGAGAGAATTCAGGGGACTGAGGAGATCAAGTGGTGAACTTTGTAATGCCCTTTCATGTCGCTCATAGAAAACATTTTCAAAGGACGGTAGCTGAGAGCAAGAGTGTATTTAAGCAGAGAATAGGGAACCATGGAAGGCATACTACCATTGCAGGCTGAAGACTACAAAAAATGAATTGAGTCCCCAGAAAAATTCTTTGGATGAAACAGCTGACAAAACTAGAAAACTCACGTAGTTGCTTGTAAAAGCTGGTTGACAAAATCTCTGTTCAAAACCGTTTCAGCTAAATCGGGAGTAAGCACCCGAAAATAAGCTAGAGCATGAACAGTGCTCAGCCAGGCGTTCTGTGAAGGTGCAGACTCTCGTCGAACCCGTTCTGCTAGTTTCAAAGCAGCAGGACGACACTCCTGTGAATTGAGTTATGAAGAAAGGTAGAACGGTAGCCAGGATGGTAATAAAGGATTACCTCTACACCATTTCTAGCCATTCCTGCTATAACTATAGATAGCGATTCTAAAGGAGCATCGTCGACATTATTGTTCACCCAAGTGGCTAAAGCGTTCCATGCGGGCATTGCGCCGAAACGCAATCTGAACTTCACGAAATATAGTCTTGAGTAGACACAGTGAAGCGCTAGCCCTCCGTTATTCAGTCGTAGAGGTAAACAAAACCAGTATTCGGCCTTTGTTTGTTTAAAGTTCAAAAAGATATACCTGCTAAATGAATTCACTAGGGATGAAACATCCGACCAATTCTGCAGGTTGTTAACGTCGACTAGAAGATCTTTAACGAGACGTCGCTGCACTCTTCCATCGAAATAATGTAGCTTGGCACAGGAAGCTGCCAAAGATACTAGCTGGCGCACAGAGAGAGGTGTACGGTGGCTGGAATACAAACAGATTATGTCCAAGAAGCCCGAGAAAAGGTGATCCTTGAAAAATTGCGGGGATGCAAAAGAACAAGATCGAGTTTCAACGTAGCCCATGCTTAAATGTGTTCAAAAAGACATTTACACAAGGAATTCCAAGAAAAATGGAACTAACTCCGTAATCCTAGCCGAAAGCAGCGGGAGCAGTCGCTTATCTCGAATACCTCTTTCAGCAAACCGACTCATTAGAGAGCACATCTCTCCTATAGTGAGCACACAGCACGACAAATCGGTACCAAGTAGTTGAGCTGTCTTGTCAGCGGCTGCTTGTGAAACTTCCCTATCACTTGGATCCCAATGTGTAAGCACCGCTATCAATATGTTCGCATTGTCGATATCCCTAAACCGCAAACTCTCCGAAACAGAACAAGAAATTCGCAGGACGAAAATTCACCTTATCTGCGAGGTTAGAGCTTCTTTCACGGCTGCTTTTAGCTCTTTCGGCCAAGTATAGCCAACGCGATTACATGCTATGATCAGAGGAACAACAGCTGTGATAGAGAGCTCCGTTTCGCCTGCAGAAGTCACTCATCTGCGAAGTCTCTGTGAAAATCAGGATAAAGCAAAATACCCACTGATTAGGGACAGTAGCCTTTTCTCCATTTCACGAAATGTGGCCTCATCTTTAAGTCCAAGATCCAACAGTGCAGTCATTATAGCAACAAACTCGTCATTAACGTCCATAGCCGCTATATCCTCCTCGTTGAGTCCCTTTCCACAACTGAATACGAGTTACTACGTAAAGTAATGCTCAGAATGGCAAAAAGGCACTGACCTCTTAACGAACGCTGGACCCATCTTTTTATCCTTGTCCAAAAATAAAGTTGACTTAAGCACACCCAAGTATTCGGCAGGAGAAAGTGGTTCTTTGTGGCTTTCGACTCTCTATAAGCTGAGTGCAATTTAGTTGTTCAGTCTAGGAGCTTCTTGACGAAATAGATCCAAGTCACGTTACCTTCTTGAGCTCCTTAAAACTGGCGACATCGGTAAATGGGGATTTTATCCGCTCGGATACTGAAGAAATTTCGTTCTCGGAAGACAGCGCGTCGATGAGACCTTAGAACGTGGCATTTTGACTGCATTTTCTGGCAGTATAACATTTTAGGTAGAAAAGTCATATTGATAAGAGCACATCATCAAATAGAGAATCCATATGTTCGCCGTTGACTTCAGATAAAAGAAAAAAAGACACGACTGGCATAACTGGCCAGTCGTGTCTTTTACTTTTGAACACTACTTTTGAATTTCCCTACTTTTTTGCGGTTGAACTCAGAGTAAAAAGCAAACAATACCTTTCAGGGGGTCGTCCCCTTCAACTGCAGCAACATTTGCCGCTAATGTCCTTGTAACCGTAACCCGTAGAACAGCTTGCGAGAGGCCAGCGCTACTACGAAACACACGCCGGAGCATGCTCCAATGTAGTCGTTGGTGCTGACCCTCAAGATGGAAGCCCTCGAGCTTAACAAACCTGCAAGCGAGTGCGAAGTGCTTCCATAAAAAGTCATGGCGCCCATGGCTTGTAAAAGGCAATGATGGAGAAAATCGAAATGATATTGCGGAAGCCCAGCACCGAACCTGTACTAACACCAATTACTACGAATGTTTATTCCAAAAAAAAACTGGTTAACAACCTTAATCTAGATCTACAAGGACATCCCTGCACAATTTTGATTCCGCTGATTCTACTTACTTCTAACATAACAAACAACACTCGATCTCTCTTAACAAGATAATGTAAACAAATAAAACAAGAACAGAATCTCAGCTTAACGATAAACTATAGCGCCATTCTCGAGCTGATCAACAATGGCAGCACAAATGCACTCATGCACACCTTTGCAAGTATCTTTTGCCGCAGCCATCAGTGCTGGCAGATGATCGATGTGGACACGGTTCTGTAATTCCACCAAAACCACTTCATCTTCGCCTCGCAAGGTGGCCAGCTGAATATCAGTAGTGGAGATTTTGTAATGGAAGATTTTCTAGACACAACAAAACATTAGCAAGTGAGCGATGCCTACCGTAAGTCGAGGTAAAAGATCTGTCTCCTCTCTCTGGTTGACGTCAACAACAGGTTGCCCATCTACGATACTACACGTGACTGCAGCAACAATGCCTTTCATTGGTATCCCAGCATCCGACATAGCCAAAGATGCTGCATTGACGCAAGCTGCCAGATGAGATCCATCGCTCTGTGGTAATATTTTTTCAATAGGAACGACATTTACACGGCTGGTTACTGACAATTTCACCGACAGTCATTGTAAGGAGATTAATAGTAGCTATATAAGCTTGCCAGAGCAATCACGATTGAATCGTGAAGCTAGTTTAATCGGATTTGCCGCCTACTTAGAGCAACAATAATTCTTGAGCTGTCACTCTAACCTGTATGATCTGGCAATAGATGTCGATCTGCGACGTAGGAAAGAGATGCGTCAAAACTGCTGCCTCAAATGTCTTTTCAATAAGACGCTCTATTTCCATCGATTTACGATCAGCGCGAATTCGTTGTCTGCGTTCAACACCAGCAAAACGGGTCATACTGGAAAGTTACTGCGTAGTGGTTGACAGTGGCTAATGACTTTTATCCACACGTGAACGTGCTAAAAGAGAAAAGCAAACCTTAGCATACAGTTTATGGAACAACGATCTTCTAGTTGACGAGATCGTTTACCTTCGAATGGGCCATAGACAGCGCATAAAATCTATAAAAGCAAGTCTAAGATGGGAATTCTTGGGAAAAAACCTTTAGTGAGCAGGAACGAATGAACATGTACGTTCCAAACCTTCGTGCCTCCTTGTTCAAAATATGCTGAGCCTTCTGCATCTCGTAGAGTACCAAGAGCGACATTAATATTTCGGATCTGGTGTGGGCGTCTGCCGTCAAGGCGAAAGCCATGTTCGGATACGATATTCATGGTTTTAGCTTGAAGTATTTGAACAAATAAAATCTGAAACGAGGTGATTCCCGAGCGATGTCAACATTGGAGGCTTTTAAAAGCGTTGCTTACTTAAACTTCTTTGGTGGCTGGTTGACTTTCTGGCACTTCCTTATTTATTTCTTGCTTTTCCGATTGCTGTTCTGCTTGCTGCTTTGCTAATTTTGCTGCTTCTCGAGCTGCTTTAGCGCTAGCTTTTATCGCTTCAGTTGGGGTTGGTTCTCCTTGTTTGAATAGAAGTTTCGGTGCTTGCTCTGCGAATACTATCATAAGACGACGATTAACTCGCATCTGCTTGTCAATACCTGGAATTATGTGCTTGTAAGTTTTCGTACAGAAAAACGTAAAAAATACGATCTTTCGAAGAAAAAATTGAAAATATTCGACCGGATCATAGTTGATGCGTAGTGCCTTTCTTTCGTTGTGAAAAATGAAAAAAGTGCTCCAAGCCAATTGAAATACTCACATCGCGATACACAACTATCTTCGGCCGAAGTAAGGTTGTTAGTGTTGTATTCACGAATACAGGAATTGAAGCACTTCTCAGTTAAGATATTGTAAACACCCAGAAATTCGCGAAGCTGAAAAAATGATATTTAGGAATGGTTCAGAATGAGGTAAATTCAAAGTGACAACCTGATTTATGTCTTGGATGTTCATAAACACCCGTTGACCAGTGCGAATCTGGAAGTTTTCAATAGAAATCTTAACTCGATTCATGAAAATCCCAAGTAATGCTAGTGAAATTAACATTAATTCAATCCCCGGATATTCTGAGAGTTATGTAATAATATAAGCGTGTTCTTTATAATTCGCGTCATCACAAACAAAAAACGTTTTCGCCGGCAAGAAATTATCCGCCTACAGTACCAGTACGAATTCGTTTGAGTTCAACTGCACTGTGTTTTCTTGACATGTTGAATTCATTATAAACTTTTTGAACTATTAACGGCAAAATAATATTGAAAAATTACGGCCAAAGGGAGAAGTATTCGGAAGGGTTTTGATGTTTTAACAAAGCGGTACAATTTATCAAAATTCTTGGGTACTTCTCTGTCGTCTCTAATGAGTGACGTACCGTCTAGGTGCTCTTTTTCTCTAAACCCGCCTATCACAGCTGGAGACGCGGAGGAAAGAGAGATAGTTGTGCCTGCTCAGTTATTGTCCATTGAGCGCGATATCTTGAGTAGAATGAAAATCCGACCGCCTGTCCTAAAACCTGAGCAAACACCGTGCGTAAACTGAGGGAGGCGAGTAGTCCTCTTCGACTCGTAGTTGCCTACTCGTTCTTTATAAAGCCTTATAACGGTCCTCAGGCTAATGTGAGAGGGCTTCCAAATTCTTACTCTCTTGTGATGTTCTGATGCACAGTATTCTTCATTTTATTTGTCTAAGGCTTTTTATTTTCTGCTTGTACAATTTATGGTAGCATTATTTTCCTCCGGCGGAATAATCAAAACGATGCGAAACGAAAGTCTAAGACGCGCTCTACCTATCACATGCTATTTCGCTTTCCACCGACTAAAAACTGGTTCTTATGTGTTTTCAACTGAATGGAATAAAGCACTTGCCGTTTTTAATATCGAACTTCATGTATACCTTGTCCCTCCTTGGACTAATTTGGCGTGAATGCAGACGATAATGATTCTAGGCGTTTGTTTCACAAGATATAGACTTTGTTGTGGATTATTAACGAGAGAACTGATCCATGAAAAGTAATTGAAAGATGAATTCCTCCATTTTCGCGACGTGCTAAATGCGAGCTTCTTGAACTTTCCACAGTAGTTGTCCAAGAAATACGCAGAACTCCGTTCCGAAACTAACTTGGTGCTATACAGTCAAATTAGGGTATTGTATCTCCGAGCAGCGACATTTTCTGCACAGTGCTCCACTATTTCACACTCTGCTATTATTTTACGGACCGCTCTTGAGAAATTAGCATATTATTTTCAATGGTGCTATTATTTTCGTCTTCTCTTTCGGTCGATATTTTCTCGGTTAACTATCGTCACATCCATCATTAGGACCTTCACTTATCCCTATTGACTATCAGGAAGCAAACTTAGAAATTAGATTGCAGATTAAGTGGTCTGATCACCAAAATGGATCCTGAAGCTTCGTATGGTGATGAGAGTCTCACGGCTTCCATATCGCTGCGAAGACGTTCCACGTCTTTTTCTGATGACTATTCTGTACAACGTACAAATGATGACGCTACCCAATGCAAATATGCTGCTGTTCAGGTTAGTACTGTTCCCTTGCATTCATCTTTTCAGTGTCACAGTACATTTCTTGTATCTTGATTTTCAGTTAGGTTATTGGAAAGATGAGTTTCTACCACGCTTTGCCTACACTGGTGCACCAGAAGCTCGACGTGATCCCGAAATATCCATCGGTTATTGGGCTCGCGTCTCCGCCGTGCATCATTTGGTGGAACGCTTCATTGACAAAACTGAAGGACAGTGTCAAATAATCAGCCTAGGTTCGGACTTATCTTAACGACTACTTTTCTCTTTTCTTTTTCTTCTTTTTCTTTGTCTTTTTCTTTTTCTCATGACACGGTTTAGGCTGTGGCTTCGATACACTTTTCTGGAGACTGAAGAAAGCTGGCAAAACGATGAAAAAATTTGTCGATGTTGATTTTAGTTCGGTGACGGCGAAGAAAATTCGCCAGATCCGTAAGCCGGGTACACCAGATTTGGTTAGCCTTTTCAACGAGCCACGTAAGTTTGTAGTGCCTACTTTTAGGACTTCATTATTCTTGAACTGAACACATTATTCTTGCCACTTTCTGCAGCTATGCAATGGAGGAAACCTCCGAATAATTTTTCTGCTAACCCTAATTCCGTTTTTCAGCCAAGGAAACACAGCACACAGATTTACATTGTGGTGACTACCACCTTGTCGGTGCAGATATTCGTCAATGGACTGAATTCAAAGCAAAGTTGGACTCTGTTGGTATTGATACTACCCTTCCTACGATGTTTATAGCAGAGTAAGTCGTCTACTTCCATCCATATTGTTCGGTATCCGGAGTCGTTTTAGTAAACTTCTTTCGATGTCGGTGCCTCAGAGCTCCACATCTGTTTCGACTGCAAACAAGAATATGTTCCGGTTATGAAGACGAGAGCAAATCAATGGTGAAAACTTTCAAATTGCAATCTTCAAGACCAACTTCCGCTAAGGCTTCTTAATGGATTACTTATGTAACCTGGAAAGAACCATATGAGGTGTTCTATTTAACCCATTACGTACCGCGTGCTGCACATGGTGTAGCGCGCCCCATCGCCTTTGCGTGCCTGCTTTTTGGTCCAGATCAGGCTAGAGTTTGCATAAATTGCGAAGCAGCACATACTTTGTGATTGTCTCAAATTTCCGCTATGTGTAGCCGCGTGCTGTACGCCGCAAGTCAGGTCGGTGCGGCGATTCTGAAGAAAATGCTGGGCGCAAGCGCCAGCAAGCGCGAAAGCACTGCGGTACGCAATGGGTTAAAGTTAATAGGGAAGGGTCTGGAGCTTAATCGTGATCATCTTTACTCCAATCTTGGGATTCCAAAATCAAGCCATGGAATGCATTTTATGGGAACTTTGGATATTAACAACCAAAGAACTGTTACGGGAGTATTAGCGATCTTCTGACATTCGATATGGTGCTCATTTAAGGTGTGTCCTTGTATACATATCTGTGGATCAGAGTGCGCAGCTGCTCAAATCCCTGTCCGATACTTTCGACACCGCTGTCTTTCTTAATTATGAGCAGGTTTGTAAAATTTTGCAAATAGAAATTGAGAATGCAGACGGGGTTCCTATCTTGAATTCTTTCCTTTTTTGACATTTCCTGCATTGTTTATAGGTTCGCATAAAGGACACTTTTGGAAGTGTGATGGAAAAGAATTTGGAGCAACGAGGGATCCAATTACCAGGGTTACCTGCTTGCAGTGACATTGAGACTCAAAGAGAGAGGTAACTTTCTCTTCGAGTACTTCTGAACTTTGTGTCCTGTTTTCTTACATTGCTTATTTTCTATATGGCAGATTTTTGGCTAATGGTTGGAAGAATGTAGTTGTCATTGATATGAATACTGTCTATAAGAAGTTGTTGCCTCAGGACGAAGTAGCCAGGTAGTGCTTTGGAGATAGTACCAAATGCTCTTTCCAAATTTCCTGAACATCTTTTCAGGATCGAAAAGATTGAACATTTGGATGAAATGGAATTGCTGCGGCAATTGCTCGATCATTACTGCATAGGTTACGCTCTGACTGATAAATCTGAAAAGTTTACTAGCCGTCTAGTATTTCCAGAGCTATGATGAACATGTGCCCCTTTTGAATTTCTTGTTCCCGAAGATTTCGAGCGCGTTCATGTCGCTTAAGAACGTTTTATGCATCTCACTAGACTTACTTTTTTACGTGTTCCAATACTTTCTCGCCCAGTGCTCCTTTGTATCTGCACCGTATTGTAAATATTTACAGGTATGCACTTTTTAAATACAGATGATTCTTTCACATAATCGTTGCTTGTTTCTTGCCTCAGTGTTTGACATAAATAGTTTTATTTCGTTCATATTTACCGTAATGCTGACCGCTTTGAAATCGGAAATTTTTTTGTGAACGTGTATGTAGCTTTTCGTTGTTGGCATATCACTTTGTTGCCGTCGAAAAGAGTTATTTTAGAAATGTTTTCAGGTATACATAGCTTTAGAATGTCGCTTTCTCAATGGAAACTGGATTATTTCGTTCCATCACGAAACTGCAGAACGTCCGATAGCGCATTCAATCCTCCCGGTTTTCATACTGGTGCTACTTCAGCTCAGCAGCATGTCAGTTACATTTCAAATCGTTCTCATCCGTTTGTATATTCGATAATAAAACTTAATATGTTGATGAAATTCTAGGTCGATAGTGATCAAGCATCTGAGCAGCAAGAACACTTGGCGAAAAAACGAGCTTGGGACGTCGCAATGGCTCCAGCCAAAAGTCTTCCGATGAACATGTTCATGATGTACATGGCAGGGCGAAGTGTACGGGCTTCTTTACTATTCCAGTCAAACTCGACTAATACCACAACAATTCTATTTTTTTAAATTTAACTACACTATCAACGGAATCTTTTCTTTTAAGGGTCAAAGATTGATGCAAGAAAAATATATTTTTCGATTTCATTTTATAGGTTTCTATTTTCCCTATTATGATGGTAGGCATGATGTTATGGCGCCCAGCTAAAGCTCTTTTCTCTGTTAATGCGACATTCAAGCCCCTCGAGGTAATCTTATATCGCGTTTTTGTTCTCTTTTTTATTTGCTTGATAGGTGCTTTCCAAATTTTCGAAGATAACCGCTATCAACGTTTCGGAGATTCTTTCTTGTTTCAAAGTCGTTGGAAGGTTGTCTCGTGATCTTTTAGTTATATTGAAATGCTTTTTTGAAGGACCAAAATACCGGAAGTATGATCATTCATAAACTGGTATTCATTCTGGGAAATCTGGGTGCAATTGCTCTTGCCATATATAAGGTTAGTTGATGGTTAACATTGTTCAGTTATGCCGAAGGCCTACCATTTATTTATAAACAGGTCGCTCTTGCAGGTTCACACTATGGGTCTTTTACCGAATACACCATCTGATTGGCTCGAATTCATTCCTCAACCGCAACGCGTTCAGTATTCTATATTTAGTAGTACTTACGTTTGAAATCGGTTGATAGTTTGTTGTACAGAAATGCACGGTCATTGCTCTGTAGTCGCTAGAGAACACTGTGTTGTGACCTTTGATAAGCACTGTAACATGGTGTTTACAAAGGCATCTTATCGGCTCTTTTAATTCCGATTTCCGTCTTCAGAATTTTTTCTTGATGACTTTTAATAATTGTTTAATTCAAGTATTGGTTGAGGTCTTACAAATGTAAGAACAAACGGCTCCGAGCTCGGTCTAGTCCGTACTTTATTTTGTTGTCTCGTCCATTGGCATAACTTTTGGCCTCTTTTCGACTATTATTTTATTTCGGGGAATTGCGAGAGCTCTATTTCCGCCTCGATGTTTTTGGTAACTTCGCTTCGATTCCAATGAATAATGAGATGATTTTGGTCTGGTGTAATTTGATAACGACGTTGATTCGAACTCGTACTTAAGAATTACGTATTATCATGTTGAAAGTGCGGTTGCCCTCTGAACCGAATGGCGTGGACTCCAGTGCTGTATGCCATCGCTAAGGTTGAAAGGTAGTTCTGAAATTCGGCCTGCACAAGTTCTTTCTTCTTATTCGATTACCTCCTTTTATACTTCCTGCTTTTGTTGGTGTGATCCTTGAGGAGATCCCATATTCCCTTCCCTTCAACTTCCCCCTTACTCAACAATTACTACTATTTCGAGTTTTTCTTTGCTCACTTTGACACTCCTTGAATTAAAGCTACTTTTTTGGCGAAAAAAATTCTTGATTTCTCGAGAAGTTCATATTGCTGAAGTTTCCATTTGAGCATGCGTACTTCCCCTTTTAAATGATGGCAGATTTTGAGTCCAAGTTCAACAGACCGAATGAGATAGTCGGTGTTTTTGAGGAAGTTGTTAAAAATCAAAAGTAACGTGCTTCTACAGCCTTAGTTGTCGAAGTACTAAGTATTCAGGCATGTTGCGGGCAACGCTTAGGGTAACGGTACTCCAGAAGGCCATGGCGTCAACGACAGCTCCTCTGATTAAGAAGATTAACCGTGTTCTCATTGCGAATCGTGGTGAGATCGCTATCCGAGTGATGAACACTGCCAAAAAGATGGGTATTGAATCAGTGGCTGTTTTCTCGGACGTAGACAGGAATGCCCTGTTTGTGAAAAAAGCCGATCAGGTGCGTAGTTTTTTTTCTGTTCAGTCTTCGTCTAACAACTCTTTTTCCACCTTATTCGAGATAAGGACAATTTCATTCGGGCTCTATCATTGTTAGCGGAGATTTCGGTCAAATTTTCGGACAATAGTAGCATCAAATTCGTTTAAAAATTCAGACGATCAATTTTGATCTGATCCGAATAAGGTACTTAGTCTTTCGAAGTCAAATGTTTCAAATAGCTGCTAGTGCCGAAAGATATTTCTTTCAGGCATATCACATTGGACCTGCTGCAGCCGCTCAAAGTTATCTGAATGTGGACAAAATCATCGATACTGCTCTTAAGGCCGGTGCTCAGGGTGTTCATCCAGGGTACGGGTTCTTATCAGAGAACGCGAAATTTGCAGAACGATGCGCCGAGGCTGGCTTGGTGTTCATAGGACCGCCAGTGCAGGCAATAAGAGATATGGGCACAAAAAGTCTTGCGAAGCAGATCATGCAAGATGCTAAAGTGGGTGATGACTGGGTTTTTTCATGTTAACATTGTATTGATGGTTATTAAGCTGTACTAACACAATAACAAACCTTCGAAAAATCCGTCCATTTATGCATGCTCATACACCCATTAGAAACGTTGCTTTATTTTTAGGCTTCCCATGATGTGATCGCTGTCTCTGTTTGTCATGGTCCTTAGTCGAGACTCCCTGTTTCAAGCTTCGTTCGTTTTAGGTACCGGTTGTGGAGGGCTTCCATGGTGCAGACCAATCAGACGGTAATCTCAAAATTCATGCGGAGAAAATAGGTTAGTTCAGTGTCCTTGACAGCATAGCTCTCTTTTTCGATAAGTATATTGATTTTAGGGTATCCTGTCATGCTCAAAGCTGTATATGGAGGAGGCGGCAAAGGTGATTTTGCATTTTCAAGAACTTTTTCGCAGTAGCTAACTTCTTACTAATGTTTTGGCTAGGCTTAGTGATGAGGATTTCTCCGGAGTAATCTGTATTGAATGATCGCTAATGAATGAGTGTATAATTTTGAAGGTATGAGAATAGCCTGGTCAGAAGCAGAGTTTGACGAGAAACTAGCATCTGCAAGAAATGAAGCCATGAAATCTTTCGGCAACGATGAAATGCTCGTAGAGAAATTCGTTGAAAGGCCGCGCCATGTAGAAGTCCAGGTATGTTATCGTGACTGTTGTTCGGTTACGTGCTGCGACCAAAGCATGGGAGACCCGTTGTTTTGCTCATGACTCAGCATTCTTGTCGTAATATTGGCAAAGCGAGTTGTTACAGCAGTTAGCAAGTAGGGAAAGGCAATGGAAACCTGTACGGTGAACGCTTTCCCTGAGAATATCTTGAACAGCCTCTTACCGCAATTTCCTAGGTGTTTGGAGACCACCACAACAACTATGTCTACTTATGGGAGCGTGATTGTTCAGTGCAAAGAAGGCATCAAAAAATAATTGAAGAGGCTCCTGCTCCACTGATCAGTAGGTGTTTTCCACTAATTTTTTTTCACATTGAACCAAACATTCCTTGTGTTTAGAACCCTACCTTCTTTCACTTTTTCTACTATTTATTTCTTATAATTTCCTTTCAAGATCACGAAACAAGACTCCGGCTTGGGGAATCTGCTGTGCGAGCAGCTGCAGCTGTTGGATATGTGGGAGCGGGAACTGTGGAGTTCATCCTTGACCCAAAAGGAAATTTCTATTTCATGGAAATGAACACGCGTCTTCAAGTGGAGCACCCAGTTACTGAAGCTATCACCGGTGATGCTTTGAAATGTTCTCAGGAGTTCTATGTGCCATGGAACTTCTGAAACTGTAGAGGAAGATTTCATTTCATTTTAGGCACAGATCTTGTTGAGTGGCAGCTGAAGGTGGCCCAAGGCGAAAAACTACCGCTGAAACAAGATCAGATCCCTTTGAAAGGTCACGCTTTTGAGTGTCGTGTATATGCAGAAGAGACGAAAGGAGGAAGCTTCATGCCAACTGCTGGTCCGTTGAACCTTTATATATTGCCATATTTTTTTCTGTTTGTCAAATCCATGAAAGGATATCATCGTCAATATCAGTGTAATTGTTGGAATGATGTTTTCAGGGAAGCTAGACTATGTGTCGTTCCCCAGCGACGCTCGTATCGATACTGGTGTCGTATCTGGTGATGAAGTCTCTGTTCATTACGACCCTATGATTGCGAAGGTAATTTATGTCCTTTTGTCCTTTTTACATTGATTATCGATAATATAATGGCATCGTAAGTAAGTTATACCTCTTTGCACTCTGTAAAAGGAATGTAATTGAAAATGACGGCGTAGTGTAGTTTGACGCCTACGAGACCCTCGTGAACTCCAGAAAAATTCTAACGACCTGAGGACTAATTGAAATAGAGCAGAGCAAATAAGCCTGTAATGAGGCCTTGATTATGTTTATCGTATCGTTCTGTTTATTTGGTTTTCTGGTCTACCGATCAGTCTATTTGGTGCATAACTTCTCTAGCTGTTTGTTGGTGAATCGCCATTTCTGATCCCACTTATTATTTCTCCCTGTTTTATTTGCCACATTTTCTAGTGAAGACCTCCGCAGATACCGTTATTGCCCAGAAATGTAGGCTTATAGACTTTACGTTTAGGTGGTTGTATGGGGAGAAGATCGAGCAGCAGCTGCAGCCAAGTTAGACAGCGCTCTGTCCCAAACACGAATTAGTGGGTTGCCCACAAACATTCAGTTCGTCCAAACTGTGTTGAGACATCCCGAGTTCGTAAAGGTCAGGCTATGATTGTTTTACTTTCTCACAGATTCACCGATTTTTTATGACGGTATCCCTGTTCCAAATCTTACTGGGATGAGCTTCTTTAAGGGTAATGTCTACACGGATTTTATCCCGGACCATCAAGAAGAGCTGTTCTCAGAAGTGAAGCAGTCCAATACCGTTAGTTTGGCTTATTGTACAACCTCTAATTTATACGCAGTTTTCAATTATTTTTTTCCAGAATCTCGTTGAAGGTGCAGTTGGTCTGGCACTACTCAGTCTACCGCTCAATCCACGCGGTCCATTTGAGAGAATTTCGTTTTACCGTGTAAATCATCCAGCCGAACAGATGTATAAATTAGGTATGCAATTATATTCTCGTGTGTTCATAGCTGTCATACCTCTATACAGGCGACAAAGAAGTTACGGTGGCCTTTCTGAGTGAAACTGAGCTGGTAGTCCGTTTTGATGACCAAAAGAAGCATGTGAGTCTCAACGATGTAGTGAAGAATGAAGATATAGCGCGATATACGCTCGAAATGGACGGACGTCGGTGGAAGGCTGAAGCTGTGCGGCTTCCAAAATCTGCCTTGGTAGGTCTGCTCAAAGCGAAGATAATTTGCAGCCAGTTCCTTGGTCTTTTTTTTAGTTTTTTGGTAACTGGTGGGGAAGATGCCGTATTAGTCGTAAAATAGCCATAGAGAAGCTATAAAAGTTTTTTAACTTAATGTCCTCGCTTTTGCTGCGCCAAGCAAATTTAACTACTTGCCTACAGTACTCCTCAAGTGGTACTTTGTGTGACCTTCAAGTATGTAGATGGCATGTGAATAGCACTCCCTGCTAGATAAGATACCTTAGGCATGACCTTGCTTGTTATTAGGCTTCACACTAGGATCTACGATGATTTCTTACACCGCGTTGATTATTGCTGAGATCACTTCCTCGAGTCGCTTATCTCCGACGAACCTTTAGGTCTGCTTATCTTTCAGTCCAAGTAAGACCGTTCTCTGATTGAGCGGCTGGCAAGAGCTGGATTCCCTTTTTTCAATATTTTTTAAAGTAAAGTATTTTACTTACTGGTAATGGAATGTAGAACAATCGTTACAATCGTAAAACCAGAGTAGTCAGAGCGCGTTACCTCGTTATGTCAGTTTTTGAGCTTCATTTATTTCGCAAAGGCATAAAATGAGCGTTGATCATTTGATAACGGCCGGTTCCTTGAACACGTTCGGCAGATTGTAAACAAGAGATAAGCGGCAGATGGCTCAGTCGCGAGGCTTCATTCACTATCTGCAAGGGGGCTGCCATCGCTCGATCTCTCCCCCTCCAGATTGCCTCGCTTTTTTTGGGATTATTTAGAAACTGTATCATGTAGAACTGTGGTTCGAGAGGCTTTCATCAAAATCCTGGTGTCATGTTGAGACCTTTCGCTACAATTTTAAGTAATTTACATTTATGTTATGTAAATTTGCAAATTTCTTGGAATTTTTTTCCTATATTTTTCATTTTTTTTTTTGTGAGACTTTTCGATTCTTTTGTTTTCTCTTTCACCAGAATTGAATCTCTGATCCTGTTCAGCATTAGTGTTCAGGTGTGTGGTTCTGGACAAGCAGAGTATGAGATGACATTGACAAACTTCAACGAGGATAGTAGTGCGGTAGGTGCTGGAGATATTCAGACGTCTCATGCACCGATGCCTGGAGTTATAGAGAAAGTTCTCGTGAAGGATGGAGATGAGGTGAGATGGCAACTCATTGTCTTTAAATATTACATTATCTATCTATCAACTTGTGAATTTACTCTTCTCTAAAATTGGGCTTTGAAGGTACAACTCGGCCAGCCTCTAGTGGTGATGACTGCAATGAAAATGGAATACATTATAAGGTAACACCCTATCAAGGCTCTAATTTTTGCACTTTGATTGTCAACTGAAGACTTTTTGGTCACGAATCTGTACATGTGTTATTCAACGGCTTTTGTTTGTTGTTTACGTTTGGTTCGATATTTGAGCCCGATTAGCTGCCTGGACTTAGTAGCTACTTGGTCATGAAGGGGTTGGTTGGATGACTCATGGGTCTATCCACCGTATTCTCGTAGTCTGAAGTGAACCTTTTGAAAATTTTCCTTTCAAATGGACCGGATTTCTTGGTATACACTTCATTGAAAATGATTTTCAGGGCTCCTGCTCATTGTAAAGTTGCCGCCGTGTCCTGTGAACCTGGTAAAAATGTGCCTAAAGGAAAGGTACTTGTGAAGTTTGCGTCGTTGGAACAAGATGAAGCTCAAAAGGTTGCCCAGCGTGCTTAGAGAGGAGATCAGCAATCGTCGCTATGGGGTTCATGATTTGCTCAGAAAAACACTTTTCCGGAAAATTCATAATTTCGTAAGTTCATAAGGTAGAACCGGTGATTATGCACAAGCCGTACTTTGCACGTTGTTCTAGTCTTTTTTATGGCCATGATTCGTGTACTGATACGCTCAATAGGAAAAGACTTACCTCACATATATTTAAACTTGCTCATAATCTGAAAATATGTGCCTTTTGGTCCATGGAGTAACTGCTCGTCTTGGACGCGGGCGGTCGCGACGCGGCGCACATTGAGTATGGGTGGAATGACTGTTCCGTGTCGCGATCGCTCGCTGAACTTACAATATTACCTCGCTGTCTATAGGTAACTTGACATTCAATGTTTATGACATTTGGCTGTGACAGTAACTACCTTTTTAACCCAACTAGTAACCTCATATCTATCCCGCAGGGAATCTCGCAACGTGTTGTATGTCATATCAAGGAATACATCAATAAAATTGGCTTTGTGAATTTTGTTGAAAGAAAATTGATTTGAGGCTTGTTCACCACATCCTCCCGCTTTTTTAAGAAGTCGTTGAGTCTCAACTTTTGCAGTCGCACCTAGATGCAAGGGATATTGATTGGTGAACCTAGACGGCGTCTCGCGACCGCACGCGTCGCACTAAAATCGGAGACTGCTGAAAGTTCTACGCTTTTATTCGTCACTTCAAGGTGATGTTTACTTCATGGGCAAAACATAAATACAATTTATTTATGTGGATACACAATTGGAACACGACAGTAAATCAAGGCATAGTATCTGTATACGGTAATGTTGATGTTGGTAAGGTGGGCAGTGAGCAGTTTTACGAAAGCATTCTCGAATAAGTACGTATATGTGATGATCTAGCAACGTTCCTGGATTTCACCTGAAAAATATTCGAGTTGAAAGATTTGGTACGGTAAGGTACGGTAGTTTATGCCACGCCTTACGAGTAGAGGTAGATCTCTGAGGCGATTGATAGACTAATGGTGACAGTTACTTACCGTCCTTCAGTCCGAGGCATTTTCCCCATTCACGGATCGAAATGGTTCCATCATTATCAGTATCGCAACCTTCCAAGAAAGGCTTGATGCAGGATTCCATGGGAATTACTGGTGCAGTGATTGGGATGAGTTCGTGGTGGGTGACAACCTTAAACGGGAAATATCATCGTTTCGAGGCTGCTCTTACGGAATCGGTGATGATGGCATCTTGGCAGCTGTCCAGGTAAAGCTAAGTGGGAATTACCTTGTCATGGGGCTTGATATCCAAGTCGCAGAACTTCCAGATAACTGGATAGACGTGTCTCTTCTCATCATCCATCTCAGCCTCCTGAATCAGTTCCTCCCACTCAAGCTTGTGCAGTTCACGGCGTTTCTTCAGCTCTTTCATCACCTGAAATTATAAATTTTATTAAGATCCCATATGCAATGTTGATGAGATGCCAATTAATTGGGAGATTTACCTGGAAGAGCCAATCGGCCATACGTTCAGGGAACTGAGCCATGAGCTCATCCGTGCATTCTTCGAGCTGCTTGCATTCACCGAGGTATTCCAGGTGGACCTAAAGGAATATCTTGAAATTGAGATTCGTCTATCCTTCAAGGAGATGACTACCTTAGCATGGGACTTCTTTTCGCACTTCTTTGACCCTTTCTTACACAGGCAACGTTCACGGTATAGGTCGCAAAGAGAGGTGAATGTCTCGTTGTTGTTGGCGCATACCTGGAAGTAAAACTTTGTTGGGAAAGGAATTATCGACCTTTCAAAGCCTGTGATGTAGTTTAATAAGCGATATTCTGTAGTAAGGAAATTCATTCATTAAAATTTTTAAGAAATCGTGTAATATTGTGCTCTTCCGATAAACTGAATTGACGTCAGCCAATGAATCGTGCAAACTCCGCCTACAGTGGGCGGGCACTGACAGTTGGGGGGGGGGGGGAAGTGGAGGTGGAAGGTAGAAGTTGCATTTTGTCCATTTTTCTCAAGCTTTTTCGTTTAATCGAATCAGAAATGTTCAAGAACGCCCCCCCCCCCCCCCCCTCCTTTTACTGATGGTAAGCCCAGGAACTGCTTCTTTTTTGTGATTCCACATTCAGGAGGTATTCAGGAAGATCGACATGGGAGCATTTCAAAACTGTGATGTTCTCGTGACCAACAAGAAATCAGGGGATTTCTAAGAATTGTTTATATTATCAAATTCAGTCGAGGTTTTACCTTGTCCATTGGATCACCGTCGAGCTCGGGGCATTTGTTGATGCATTCACAGTGAGGCTCTCCTTTTTTGCCAACGACACATTCTTTTCCCCATCCACATACATGATCCTCACAAGGATTCTTCAAAACAGCTGCGGCTGTCGCTAAAATCAAACGGTACGAGAAAGCAGTGGAAAAAGATCCGCAGAACAGGATTTTATAGAAAGGAAAAGGATGCCAGTGTGAAAAAGGCTGGAGACATTGTGCGGAGGATAGTGAGAAGGAGAAGGGAGATGCCAGCTGCTGCAGGCAGAAAAGTTAGCGGTGAAGAGAGGAGTTCGCGAGTAACACGGTCCAACAGAGCCGTTCGATTTTCACGATATTAAGGAGTATCCAAGAATAAATACCACGAGAAAAAAACTGAGGGGTGATAAGCGCAAAAGTGCAGAACTATCAGGATCAGATGAAGGAGTAATGGAAGCTGTTCGAAGAAAAAATGATTAAAAGAAGAAAGAGAGGAATGATGGACCCAGACGAGGTGATGAAGTTAAGGAGGAAAGAGTGAAGAGGTAGAGTAAGGAAAAAAAACTTGAGGAGGTAGGGAAAAAACAGTCGAAATAGGAGAAAAAACCCAAAGTGACGCTGATGAATGTTGCGAATCCATCGAGCTGAGGAAGCAGTGGGAGGGGCTGTTTGAGGGAAAGTTCCTTGGCAGCTCCAGCACAAGTAATTTGTTTGTTGTGAGAGTAGTAAAGTAGTTCTTCCGTGGACGAAATAAGAGGGCAACGGAGAGTGTCGGAGAGGATTTCGCCTCTTAAGTCGTTAAGGAAGTGGGAAAAGGAGTAGAAGGAGAAGAAAAAAGCGGATGACTTTGGAAAGAGCACCAAAAGCTGGAGTGTATTCATTCCTAGCAGTAGATGTAAGCCCACAAGTTGTAGTTGTAGTTGTAAGTTTCTGGTGGACAGTACCATGGGCAAGCTTTCTATAGGATGCAGTTGATCCATGAGGAATTGAGCTGTTGTTGAGGGATTGGGCTCATTGTCTGCCGTCGATTTGCCTGGGATCTCCTATCGACGAAGCCAACTTTACACTCTACCGGAACGGCGTGTAGTAGTAGTTATTGCATTAAGCTGTGAGTAATCGATATCGAGCTTTGTTTATACCACTTGGATGCATGGAGCTTGGCTGGCAAGCATTTTTTGTCACAAACAATAGTCAGGCAGGTGTCAAGCCTCAACAGAGCAAGTTACCGATGGTAATTAGCTCTATGCTCTCCAATATTGTGGAAGAAAGAACCCTACGGGAATTGTCTGGACAGTTTGCGAGCGAACTCGAAAATCCTGTCCTATTTGTTGCTGCCCGCCGATGACGTCTATTTCCGAGGATCTAGTCCTTACAGGCAGCAATGTGATAGAAAATCGCAGAACAAAGTGAACTACCTGTTGGGTAAGAATTATCAAGTTGGATAAAGGAACTGAAACTTTGGGTAGGAACATCATTGGTGAAAGGGGTGGTGTTTGAAAGAGATGGTCCCCTTTTGTGGAACCACCTGACCTCATGATTTCTGTTCTCATGAACACAAGGCTTCAATTTCAATTGTACCCCAAATCTCCCACTGAAGCTTCACCGTTCGTAATGAGTCGGAATTGCTTACTGGTTGTTCCTCTGGCTCTGCGGAAAGTCTGTAACATATCAGTTTTTCTATGGCCCTCATAGGTCTTACTAACTTCTTCTACAAGCGCCAAAAGTCTTCGTCAATATCCCCTTACTCTGAGCCAGAGGGGAGCTCAAGTTTCAGCCGAGGAAAATGACCGCCCAGTCCAATAGTAAGGCTCCTAGCTAGCTTTGAATTTTCCATCTTGGGCTGCAACTTGAATAAACTTGTGGGACAGACGGCATACAAGTCGAGCTTATCTTTTCGAGTACGGTGTCAAAACCCTGCTGTGATAGAGGACAGCCTGCACGGATGAGATCTGAATTACGGCCCATGAGTATGGTAGAGGGGACTGGCCACTGAACTACCTCCACCTGCAAAACAGCTATAAAGCACGCGTAAAAGTCCCTGAGTCCACGAAAACGAACATAAAGTGGCCTGCAAACCGCCGGTGCATCTATTGATTTCTTTGGTACCTTTAAAATGCCTCACAACAGCTGTGGTTTGTTTTTTCTTCGAAAACCACTAGCGAGCTCATTTTCTTTTATTACTCGTCAAAGTGAAGTGGAAAACTGTGTGGTTAGACTTGCTCGAGCTCATGGAAGCTTTTTTTGCAGTTACCTAACCTGCGGCTGACAGACATATTTACGACCTGCCGAGAGCCTGAGTCGTGGTGAGAGCTAAAAGTTCTGTTGGCAATTTATCGTTGCTTTATCGGCATCGTATGGCCGGCCGAATGGCCAGCTGCGTCGCCGTAGCAGTCAACGGCACGGACAGGTCAGAATGGAAATATCAGGGCCTGCTAGGAGATCCCGTTGCAGACAATGACGCGCCTGTCCTTCCAGACATGCCGTCGACTAGCAGATTCTCATCGAGACAGCGCTCACTTTGCTAAGATCTATGATGCACTTGTTGCTGATGGTGAGGGAAAGACAGAGAGCGAGGGATAGAGGCGATGAGAAGGAGGAGAAAAACGGAAAGAAGGATCAGAATGAAGAGTAGACTGAGAGGACTCACCAGATGGTTTCTTGGCCGCCTTCACCGGCTTCGTCGATTTGGTTGTTGCTGCTTCATCGTTGTCCTGATCTTCATCGATGTTTTCCAAAAGACTCTCGAGCTCGTCGAGATCACTCTTTTTCTGGCAATCAATCAATTAATCAATTTAGTCGTGCAGATTGAAAAATCAATATTTTGGACAATTAGGCATGGCTTCATTACATTACTATTTCGCCACGATATTGTAGTACGTTTCACTAACAAAAGGGAGAGCTGGAGGATTTGTTCGGGGATACGGTAGCCGCGGGGGCGGGTTTATGGCGTCTGGAGGATGCGAATGGGATAGCCACAGATATTTTGTGTTTCGTTCAGGAAATTGTCTTTTTAGGTTGCAGTGTAGCTCCCTGATAGTGGAGTAGCTTTGCTTGAAGGGATATCGTGATAGTTGAGGAACCTAGAGAGAATTCACCGATTGGGGGTTGCCGGCTTCCCGAGTGGGAGGCACTACTTCCGGATACCAATGGCCAGGAACAAGTAAGCAAACGAAAAGGGACTATAAAGGAAGCCGAAGAGTAATCAGTAAGTTACCTTAGCATCGACAAACGACGATGCTGTAATCAGCAGTAAGCAGGCGAGAAGACAAGTTCGCATCGCGGTTGCGAGTGAAGTGAGGCACGGCCACGCCCCTTCCTGAGCAACCCGACGGACAACAGACAGCCAGCCGTACGACGACGACAAAGACACCTACCACTACATCGGCATCAAGCCTTTAATTGAGCCATTCATAATTCTCAATGGGTGAAAAAACGCCTCCAGCTGTAAAGACTCTTCTACTACCTGTCAGTATTGAGTCAGGGAGGAAAGCGGACGGACAAACCTGGCAGATTCCTAGAGAATGATTAAGATAAAGAATACTTTTCCTTTCACAGGATGTACCTTAGCTTACAGTCCAAAAAAATGGTATGTGATCGGCTTTAGGGCTGAACCCCCTCCCCCAGTTACTGATTTTTGATTCGATTCGTTTTTCAGTTCGGTAGCACACCAGTATTCGGCAACACCCATCCGTCTGTCGAAGCTTTTTCAGCTTTGTGAGTAATCCTGGAACTCAGCAAAAGCCAATGTCATCCCATTGACTGCGGTTTTTCTGGTGGCATCTGTTATCCACGACTTTCGGAGCAGCATTGATTTTTGGGTAATGTCTGATCCTGCTTTTTTCGCTTGGGATGAAGTCTACTACGCTGTCGTAGTTATTACTCTTCGATTATTCCAGGGGACTCGATAAAGCCCAAAAGAACGACCCTAAATAAATTCCAGTGAGAAGTCAGCTAACTTCTCTTTTTTGGTGAGCGATGGAACCTTAGGAAAATTGAGAACGTAAGGATTTAGACGGTTCAGTACGGTTTAATGGTTCACAAGAAATCCTGGGGGTTTTCGCAAGCGGTGAAATCAGCTTTCATGGTCGATTTCCCCTTGAGTGGTGCTAGAAGAGGGGGAAGGGCATAGGAGTCCAGAACTCATCGCCTCTTGAACTAGTGTTGCAAAGGTGATAAGTGAGTGAAAGAACAGTAATGCCAATGTTGTGTTGAGACAAGGACTATTTGGAAAGTTCTATATTTTCTAGGAATAATTTAAAGAAAACCATGGGGCAGACAGCAGACAGCAGACATGGGGCTTTTCTCCTTTCTCCATTTTTCGAATCGTGTTTGATGTTTGATGATGGGTTTTTCTAGAACATCCTATTCTTTTCAGCAAGATTTTTGATTTCTGAGGAGGGATATATTTAGCGGCACTTTCTCTTCCAATCACTTTTTATATTGCTACATCAAGGTTAGGAGTAATTTATTTTTTGTTTACCCATTGCTAAGGGAAAGGTGGAGTACCGCCAAATGACGCTCTATTGCACGTACCGTGCAATAATCATATCTCCAAAATCTCCCGTCGATGCAGGTCTGGTTGCAGGCAAATCATATTTCTAATCTCTCCAAGGTTGGCTGATTGGTACTGAACTCACCTCAAAATCAAGGGCAGGACTCACGGGAAACTCCAGCCCTTGTATATGGGCAGGTTTCTAGAAGTATGAGCCAATCTACTACTACGACTATGGAATAAGATCAGATACGTAGGCGTATTCCAGATTGAGCTTCGCAGCGTCCGCAATCAAAAAAACACTATCGTTGAATATCAGGGGCGTGGTATGTGTGCGGGCGGGGTCTGTATAGATTCTTCCAGAAATCACATTCTTCGCCCAAACCGCACCAATCGATAAAGCAGGGCTACGTATGGTCCATCTCGGTATTGTTTTTTTTTCATATTAGGTTTCATCCTCATTCCACATAAACGCCGTCATTTATGACTCGTACACAGACGTTTCCGCGTAGTGACTCATGGTGGAACATAAACGATTGAAAAGTTGCAAACGATCGGTGATTGTACGATGAGATGTTCGCTTCTTGTCCATGTAGTTATGGCTCTGCTACAGCACACTTGCAACGGAAGAAGGGGTTTCTGGAATTTTCTTGCAAAGCCGCTCCTGGAAAGTTTTCTTGGAAGGCAGTTATTTACTGCTGTTTATTTTTGTTGTGTGGAGATGGTATCCCATGCGCATGGTTACGGGTTCCAATCCCGGACCGATATCTGCCTGGGCCAATAAGCCTTTCATCCCTCCCGGGGTCAGTTAATTGGTATCAGACTCGTCTGGGAGGATAGAAACACTGACTTGTACATCGGCTAGCTACCGCAAGTCATTGTATAGGCACATACGCATTCGAAACACCACTACGATCCTGAATGGAAATCGAATGCAGGGGCGCATCCTAGAAACGGGATATCACCCTTATGCCACATTTCAAATCGTTGCCGTTGTGCTTCCCAACTTTATGTCGGCAAAGAGCTACCAGGTGGACGTTCTTTATTGGTTTACTTCAGAGACCCACTTTGAAAAGGTTACATCATAAAGATGTCTTTTGAGAGCTTCTTCGATTGAGGTAACAAGAAATGGGCATATTTCCATTCTTAATCTGTCTGTCAAGTATTATATCTGGAACAGGGATTGTGGAAAGGCCCATTGTCGAACGGTGTCCTTCGCTTTCGGTGTCCTCGAGTGGTTTACAGCCATGGTTGTGGGAGTTCTTATGAGTTTCAGCAGCAGTCATCCCACCTGATGAAAAGGATGTAACAGGTTACTGATGCTGCCGCAGACGTCCCGTTGAATCCAACGGAATCGGATTTGAGGTCGAATTCATGGAACTACAGCAAGGTACAGAATTATTTTCAGTATTGCTCCCTTCTCCATTCGAGTGAGACTCTTCGAAGTTTCAGTGAAGTAATTCAAACTGATTCTTCACCTTACAATTACTATTCTCACTGCTTTCTGAGCATTCTCCTCGAGAGTATGAAGTTAGCCATTCGATCAAAATGATTTGTTTTCGAAAAAGCTAATTATGGGTGTTTTGAGAGGAATCAGGCATTCGATTAGTCATAGGGCTCCTATGCGGTCAAAGTGTCTTCGAGGACGACGATCATTGAAGGCGGACGTTTCGCCCTTGTGTAGACCAGAAATAAGCACTAGACAGATGAGTCCATCCCATGATTTCCTTCGATAATCACGATTTAATAAGAACTCTCTAAAGCAATTCGATCGGCAGCAGTCTACATCTGGTACTAGACCTTACCGAAAGCGGCGAAATCTACGGCGGTTGCCCTTTATCACTGAAAGTTTTGTCAAATGCCCACTCAAATGTTTCACTTTTATGAGCAGATATGGAGTGCGTGGTGTATACCGAGCTCTCATCCGAACTCTTTATGCTTCATTCTCTCCACAGGCTTATCTCCTATTATACGTCGCACTAGTTTCGCTGCAGTAAATTTACACTACGTCGCTTTCTTGAAAAAATTGAAGAAAACCCATCTTGCACATTTCATCCATGACACATCATTCTCTTTGCTGACCTTTTCGTAACGATTCCTCAGCTTTCATTTCTTTTCGCGACAAATGGCTGAGGTATCAGTTGGATCAGAAAGCGTTCATGTTCTGTGCATAATCTATCTTCATGAATACTCAGATGTTGCAAAAATCAGGCTTTTTAAAATCAAAATGTCGAAAGTGTCGGAAGGAACTCTGTTCCCAAATCCGCTGTTTCTGTCCCATAAGGGAGAGGTAGTGGATTTATATGGCGATGATTTTGGAGATAAACGGAAAAGGAAGGAATAAAAAACGAGAAGAAAACAAAGCAAAGACCACCAACATTTGAAAAGGAAGCTGCCGGGGAAAGAAAAACAAGACTGGATGACATTCCTTTTAACGGAATAATGACTGAGAACTTTCATGAGTAATAGGGGTTTTCGGTATTGTGGGCTCACCGCACTACATGCATATGTGTCATTATTATCACTATTTTGGCAGGCCATCAGTCAATAAGGTAATCTTGTTCTAGTGATTACTTACAGAATCCAAGAAATCTGTAGTCATCATTGATCATTTATCAATCATTTATCACAAAGTCTGATAATCGAATGATCTGGCAACTTTACTTTTACGAATCAGTTAATTGTACCTCGGATTGTTGTGCGCTTGATCACTACATTTGTAAGTTTGCCTACATTTCCTTCCATTCAGCTCGAGTAATTTACAGGGAGTGATCTTCACAATAACTTTAATCCATCGGGGGAATAATTTGAAGTTGAACGAATGATATTGCGTTCTACACATTGGCTTGTTCTAAACTGTGTTGGTTCATAGGAGCCGCTGAAGAGTGCAGTGACAGGCTTCCGTAGCGCAGTCGGCAGCGCGTCAGTCTCATAATCTGAAGGTCGTGAGTTCGAGCCTCACCGGGAGCAATCGTTTTGCAGACAACGATAATGCACGATTTCTCAATGTCAGAGGTGCCATGATCGTTCTGCAAACACTAGAGCTAAATGCAACGAGTACACCGTAAACTCTATTACTAAAGGGAAGCCTACTGCGCACATATAAGGTATACATTTTGCTTGGAATGGATCTGTAGGGCAGAGGAGAGTGCGATAGTCTTTTTGTCCGAGAGTAATGGGTTCGAACCTCTCATCCAACCAACTTTTTGCAGGTTAAGGTTGTCCGCGATTTTTTGTTGTCGCCGTGTTCCAGCGATTGCTTTGCAGGCAGACGAGTGAAAGCCGAGATTCACATTTAGAATATGAGGGTACAGTTTCGCAGATAAGTTACGACTACAGAAATTACGACTTCTGAATGCCTGAGAGTTGCAGTGTCTGTTGTGGAAGTAAGTAAAATAGTTGGAGCCGGGCTTCACGGGCCAAACTTGCTTCCATCAGGGTTTTTTTGTATCAGAAGGCCATTATATGGTTGGCAACTGTGGTTGCATGGTGTAGACGGTGTCACGACAGCCTTACAATCTGGAGGTCCTAGGATCGATTATGGCTGAGAGTAGCTCCCTAGGGATAATGTAATCATTGGCTGACACGGATGAAAGGGATGAATCCAGTGAGTACACCCTTCGAGGCATAGTTACCCATCGAAAACGTTTTGGCACAAGGTCATGATCGCTGGAGCCTTGGTACATAATATGATTGGAAATGGTCAAACGATGTAAGCAGGATATTGGGGGGGAGGGGGGGATGCTCGAACTTTCTTTGTCCTGAAAAGAAGGGTGGTTTTCTCTCTCCTGATCTGTTTCGAGATCAATAGATGAAAATCATCTGCTGCAAATTTCTGGAGGTTTAGGGATCTTGAAGCCTGAGGGCTTCTAAGCTGGTTCTGTGGCCTATTGTTTCATTCAAAAATGAAAGAAAGAAGAACAGAAGGCAGTCAGGCCTGAGATTGATCCCGTTCTTCGCCACAAAACACCGCGCTCTCAAGTACCTTTGCCTACTCTCTCTGAAACAGTGAATTTTTACAAGTATAACCAGGATTATATACGCTGCTGAAGGTCCTATGGGCCGTCGGGCAAGTCGACTCTGCAGGGCCGAGCCCATACTCCTCATTGGTCACTGCTCCTACCAATCTGGGGCAGTCTGACATAACCGATGCACAAGGCGATCTAAAGTGGCCAGACGGTGGAGCGGATAGGAGTCCAGTCTCATTTTTGCGAAGTGGCGAGTTCGGATTCGGGGCGATACAGCAGAAATTTTATTTGAGTCTGCGCATGAGAGCGCATTCAAGCCGAACCATACCAGCAGATTAGGCTAACAAACTTTGCTTGAGATGTAGATTTCGGAACATAGCGGGTTCCCTACATTAGCCGTTTAACTTGAGCATTTCAGCACTACCACTTGCGGTCTCCTTAGCAAATCATAACGCTTCAGACTTGAAATGTTCATGTCGAAAGATCCCTTGAGGCTTCGGAAAGTTGAAGATTGAAATGGAAATTCTTGACAATCCTGAACTTATCGAAAAAATCCACTTTGCGACAAAGGTAACGGGAAAATAAAAATAAGTGTTGGGCGTTTTCAAGGTTCGAGATAGAAAAGCTGACCTTTGTAGTGAAATAGCAAAGATCCAGGGGTGATGAATCTCAAAAGCTTCTCTTGAAGTAGTCAAACTTGACCACAAAACGGCCCATTTCTCAAGGATTCACTCACATGTATCTGCTCTTTCGCACCCCTCCCCCCTCCTTCCTCCTGCACATACATCCGCCTTCACGCCGAGACCACAACTACTTGTCAGCATATCGAACAATTCCCGTCGATATGTTCGCCGGAACAGAAGGTCGTATGAGGGTGCGCCACTGCGTCTGAATACAGACTCACCATTTGGTAGTAGACATTATTGGAGCACTGATGCAATTCGACTCAGTCGAGAGAGGATGTGCGGGTGTCACTTGACAGCTCGAGATTCCTTTCTTTTGGCGAATCCGGCAATTTTGGTCCTGTTCACCGCCAGTTTTTATCGATGTCAAATACATATTTGGCCATTACAACACCATTTATAGGCTCCTTTTTATCACCAATTTTTCCATTTTTCACCTGGTTATTACATCACAAATTTTCTGACATTCTATCTCTCCAGTAGGAAACCGGCCATTTTACAGGACATTCATCTTTTCCACTACGGATTTCAAACAGTCTGTGGCTATTTCACAATCTTACCTAGCTTTTTCACCATAAGACTAAGGTTTTCCACCCGTTAATCCTTCTCTGACATGCAGCTTTTCCATAAAGTTTTGGCTTTCCCACCCATCCAAGCTGCTCTGGTTTTTTGCTCTGACAGAAACTTTCCTTTGAAGCTCAGCGTTTCGCTAATGATTAGGGTTTTGATTGGATTCAATTTTGTGACAGTTCTCAGCTTTCTGACCATTCTCAGCTTCTCCAAATTCCAGCTTAGATTTCCAATTCTAAGCTTATCGGCACTGGACAAAAGTCTTCTCAAAAAATAAGAAGGGTCTCTGTACAAAAGTACAGAGAGCGTCCTGAATGGAAGCAAAAAAGCGTTGTGGAGCTGGGGCTCTCCCACGACCGCTCGAAGCAACTTGCCTTTTTCGGATCGCCCTGGGAAGGCGGGGACTGGGCTCTCCCCGGCGAGTCCAGTAATATGGAGGGTGGACTCGGCCGTCGAGCCGAGGTCCTCAACTGCGCCCACCCGTTATGAGTACCGTACCTGCTGCTGTTTTACCACTGGTAAAACTCAATAAGTAAGAGAGGACAGGCGAGCAGACACGGCCTCAGGGGAAGGGGAGGCAGGAGGCAGATCGATGGTGAAGGAACCGGGTATTGAACGGCACTGATCATTGAAGAGTAGATCAGCACATCTGTGACTGCAGGGAACATGGGGATTTCCCACTCTGTTGCAAGCGTAAGCCTGATCAAAGATCGAACTCTAGCTGAGTCTCGTGAAAGAAGCTGTCGCGGTTATTGAACACCTAAAGTTCAAATCCAAAGTGAAGGCTGAGCGTGGTCTTTAGATCTCCTCGGCAAAAATTTCCAATAACCACAAAATGGTCCTTTTCGTTGAAGGAACTGACCAGTGAGCCGTATACGGAGCGGGTAATGGGTGTTGCGGATCTATAAAGCAGAGAGGCTAGTTTGATAAGTAATTATGATGAATGGCAAAAACTCGTCGCCTCACGGATTCGATCCAATGACCAGGTTCATGAAAGTCCATGCCCATACCTTACCACGGCACTACGCGAGACATCACCTTCGTATCAGTCGTGTACCCATCTCAACATAACCATTTTGTCTGTTTTTCAAATCCTCTGAGCTTCTGATTCAGTAGACTTAATACCGGTAATGTGAAGGTTGTGGGTTATAGTAAGTAAATAAACAAACAAATAAATAGGAACTGAGCCTGTTTTTCCTTTTCTTGTATTTCAAAGTGGCCGAAAGTTGCCTAGTGCCCCTTGCTCCGGTTGTCCCTCTTACAATTCGTATGACACTATCAGTTGTCATTGAACTTAGAATGGATTTGGTGTCTCTCCTAGAAAACGTTCCGGAGATTCAGCCCAAGTGTCTTTGAGATCGAAGGGAAAAGCGGATACGACTTTCCCAAAATATCTGAAAAACCAATAGCTTCTACTGGAAACCGGTTCCTAGTATAACCGGTAATACAGAGTTAGAAGCTTCTACCGCGTGATCGGCTAATTCCCACAAGCATATATCGGGCTTTCAATGACTGGATTACGCTAATGATTACGTCGTAATACGCTGTGATTTGTGCATTGGTCGATGATCAATGAGCCTAAAGTCACAGTGGTCACATCTGTCACGAGCCGGCTATGATGATGAATCATCTCCACCATCGTAATCATGTCACATCCGCCACTCTCTATGACTTTCCAATCCGAGAAATCTGATTGAATCCGGTAAAAGACGACGAAAGGGTGGTAAAAAGTGGAAAAGAATATGTTGCTATTGCTGATGATGAATGATATTGCTTTATGCTAACCGAAAAAGCTGGTGATGATTGAGAGCAACAGAAAACGGCAGCTGCTCGGAAACAGCTGCGGTAATAATTAGATTGAAAGCTACAAGCAACGAAAAGCAACGAGGAAGTCTATTCTCCCGATAGGTACCTTTTTACTCAGAAAAGGAAAGTATCACTGAGTATCACTAAGTATCACTGAATATCGATAGCGATACTTCTTCGACTGAAAGCGATACCAAGCAATACCAAGCGATAGTAGACGGTAGTAAGCGGAACTAACCATAAGATACGGTAGCGAACGATCATGAGAAGGTAGAAGTGAAGAGCAAAGAAAGAGGAATTAGAAAAGTGAGATAGGATCAGAATAAGGGAGTGATAAGTGGTGTCAGGAGACAAATGGCGGAAATGAAGGAGGCTATAGTTGCGGGCGAACAGAAGCGACAGTAGGCGATACCGTACTCGTCATACGAGGCAGTGACTGACATTCGAAGACGAAAAACATGGCGTAAATGAGATTCCAGAGGACTGCCGACAACGGAGATTCTGATGGTGAGATGAGGCGGCGATCGGTCCACATCGGCTACGAAAGTTTTTCTACTCGAAGTTGTTTACAATGCAGAAAGATTTACTAAATAAACATTTGTTAACAACAAAATACCCGAGATTGAGCTCATAATGCAGCAATGTGGCAAGTAAAACGGAAAACAAATGGTTCAGACTTGTGTAGCGCTTCTTCAGAGATGGCCTCACTCGCGAGAGCGCGACATCGCTGGGAGTATAAACGGTACGAACAAAGACATTATGAAGATCAACAAAGGAAAATGCACACAATACTTTAGAATGATAAACGTCGTAAAACGCTAAAATGTGCTATGAGATTCAGGAAAGTCACAAGGGTAAGTAAATGGCTAGCAAGTAAACGAAAGATACGGTACTTTGTGACGCCACTGGGCTGGATGACCACGCATATTCCATCCGAGTAGATGAAGAGCTCCTTGATCAGTTGTAAAGACGTCTTCTTGGGAAAGAGCCGGATCGGAATGCAGATCAACGGTGCCATTGCAGTCATGGACGGAGCCGTCTTTCTGGAACAGAGCCAAGAAAGTATGAACCCAAAGTCACTATTGGAAAATGACACTGACTTGGGTGCATTTAGTGATGCACTTGATTCTGGTACCGTCTTCAAGTATGCTGACTGTCACTTGAACCCCTCCACCGCTACTGATTTCGGGATTGGGAGCCTAGAACTCTTCTCTTTGATACTGCTGTTTGATTGATCACGGTAGATGGTGTACCTGCACAAAAACGAGATTTGGATCGAATGGTGAAGCAGCTTTTCGTACCAAAGACGACCATTTCTTTCCAGATGTTGGAGCGACTTCAATCTGAAACCAATTCGTATAACACTGTTTCACGTGTTTTTCTTGGATATGGGATCGCAAGCAGCTACATCTGCTAGGCTATCACTTCTATTTCTCAGTCCTTCCTCCTCTAAACAACCCCGTTTTTCTGTGTAACATTCAAGATTTCTTACGAATTTTTGAGAAATTTCTTGCGGTCCGGCCTTTTCTGGATGTCCCTCCTCCTTTCGCTATCAGTCTATCTTTTTTTCTGCCTGTTTGTTCGGTTACTTTTTAGCTCCCTATCAATACAGAAGTCTGCGTGCCTCAACTCTTGTAAATTTACTCGGACCATTTTCTCTCAGAATTAAAACTCTCAAATCTAGTTAAAATTATTCAAAATGGAAGAACCTGCAAATTTTGCGACAGGCGACTATGAACGGCCACTCGGAACCATACATACGGCTCGCGTGATGGAGGTGGTCGAGTGTTTTCCGCTAACGAAGTGATCATTGTTGACGTCATCAACTGGAAAAAAAGTTATAAAGCCGAATCCGAAGAGGCGTACCTTCAATTTCTGGGAATCAGTGAAACATCTCACCTTTCTTGAGCAGGCGAACACGATAAATGGGGCAGAGATCACAACTTGGCGAGGATGTACGGATAGGTCAACGTCCAGGAAGCTAAAAATGTATTCTGTGCCACTTGTTTTTTGGCTTACATTAGAGGCAGTGGACACCATAGCTGGGCGACTTTGCATTTGTCGCACTGCCTGCGCTCTCTTACATAAGTGCAGACACTAGCTTGATTTGAAGTGCGGCTACACTCGAGTATGACTTTGAACTTATTATGACAATCCTCGAGCATCTTTTGCTACAAAAACGCCAAAAAATTTTTCTTCAAATGTATTGAACTTAATAAACAAGGTTGATGAGCTCCCGAATAACCAGAATCTTTAGAGATGTATTCACCCTTTTAACATGCCTTGAACTTATTGATCAATATCGATCGGTTGATTAGATTTCAAGAATTGAGACGCGACACATGTATCTTAGTGACACCATAAGATCGATGCTGTAGAGCAAAGTTGACGAGAGTTGTATGCAACTTTTTACTTTTTCTGTCACCAGGATATTATCGATCAGTATCGATCGGTCGATATAAATTGGTATTACAGCAGCTAAGCTACTGCAATACAAAGTGTTTTTGCACAGAAATTTAGTAATAAGACGAAAGGTCCTGCAGAAATAGACTGTACCGTCTAGATGTCATCGAGTGGGTGTAGGACAGAGGTGATGATGACTCTGCTCGTATACCGACTTTCATTTTTGGCTGGCAAACCTAAACAAATATGCACTATCCTCCGAGAATGCTATTAGGTTGGTGCAAAAGGAATGCGGGTTTTTTGTTTCACTAGTTTCAACACTACTTTTTTTAAAGAAAGCTAAGATTTTTTCATGGAGTGTTGTATATTGTTGGAAAACTTATTCTTTGCACTTTTTAAATATGTATGTGAAATTTCATTCAAATCGCTTAATTATGAAAAAATGTGGTTTTCATTTTCAGATGTCTAATCGCAATTTTCGTCAAATTCACTTCTATGAGTTCAAACTGGGTCGGATGCCGCTCAAACCGCTCGAAATATCAACGAAGTATGGGGCCAGGGAAGTGTCAACGAATGCACAGTACAACGTTGGTTCCAAAAGTTCCGTGCCGGCAACACCAGCCTCGAAGATACCACATGGCAGCCGTCTACCAACACTTGATCTTTCTTCTTGAGCTTCTTTTTAGTCCAACCACTGGGCAGATCGTCTCCTGTTGTCATAAAGTATTCATTTCTCATCGCAAGTCACAATCCGTTCAAGAAATGGATCGCTGGCATTGCGCAAAAGATGAGCCGACGATATCTCAAAACGACGATTTTTCTGACTTTCGGTCAATTCATGCGGAACCCATTTGTCAAGCTTCTTAGTCTTCCCAGTTTGCTCCAAATGGCAAACAATTGTAGTGTGATGGACATTGAGGTGACAGGAGACGATCTGCCCAGTGGTTGGACCAAAAAGAAGCTCCACGACATCATCCTAGTGTTGGTGGACGGCTGCCATGTGGTTCGTCTTCGAGGCTGGTGTTGCCGGCACGAAACTTTTGGAACCAACGTTGTACTGTGCATTCGTTGAAACTTCCCTGGTCCCATACTTCATTGATATTTCGAGCGGTTTGAGCGGCAGTCCGACCCAGTTTGAACACATAGAAGTAAATTTGACGAAAATTGCGATTAGACATCTGAAAATGAACACCACATTTTTTCAAAATTAAGCGATTTGAATGAAATTTCACATACATATTTAAAAAGTGCAAAGAATAAGCTTTCCAACAATATCAATACCCCATGAAAAAGGTTTAGTTTTCTCTAAAAAAATAGTGTTGAAACTAGTAAAACAAAAAACCTGCATTTCTTTTGCACCAACCTAAAAGTTTATGACTGTCTGAAACTGCCTTCTGATTCTTTCCACGAGAAACAGCCGACCTGATAGCGTTCCTCGGTTTCGTTGTAGCAGTGCGCTTGACAATATCTTCCAAAACCGTCACGAGCTTCGAGCGATACCTCTTGAATCATTCCAGCACGTGGTTTCGGTATAGGCAGGTAGACAATACCCTGTATTCGATAGAACTTTTTTACGGAACGGAGTTTCAAACAACACCTTCTTGCAAAGGTAACTACTGCGTGGAAGAAAGATTATTTTTTCATGGTTCCGTGAGTAGCGAGGTCGGACAGTAGTAGGGCAGATTTATTTTCAATCCAGAATTTCGGACTCTTTTGAGGCGAGGCTCAGATTGCAGTTTTGAAAGGTTTACTAAGTTTCGCGTTGAGAGATCTGTCTTCAGTCTCAAGTTGAACCCAGGACCGATATTCACTCAGGCCAACAAGGCATTCCCCTCTCCACTACGATTGCAAGTTGAATCCAAATGCTTGGCGCATCCCAGAACAGGATCGGCTTTATCCTCCGAGTTGCGCTGATTGACTTTACTAAACGAGCTCTTGGAACTGAATTTCTTCCATTTTTGGGCAGATTTTCACTCATGTTCTCCGCCATTCGTTAAAAATTTAATTCCATTTTTTCTGCGAACCAACGTCTCCAACAATATAAATTCAAAATCTGATGCAGTCGCTGTCTGTAAGAGCCTTCGACAGGGGTTTGCACTGATAATTAACACAGATGAAGTACGGTAATCCGAAATACCAGTTTGGTCGGCTTTACCACGAATAATTCGAACAGTCAAAAATGAGTAGGCGTGTTTTCCGACAAATTCACTTTTTATTTTCCTTCTGTACAGTCCGTCTACCACACAGGAATTCGTCAGAGTCAAAAATTTGGAAAATTCAACATTCTGCATGAAATCTGATTATTTACCAAAAATTAGAAAAGTATTGATTGACTCACATCGATTTCCGGATATTGTGGTTCACTCTGCAGGTATGCCGTCGAATTTTCGCCTGTGATCTGGTTCATAATTTTGACATGAGCAAGATCATCATGAACACCTGAAAACAATGGGTATCCATGATAACCACATAAACATTTCGATGAGTTATGCTAACCTTTGCCGTTCTGATCGATGAGCAAGGTTTTCGTCCATACATAATCGCCCGATGGTGGATCAGCTGATTTGCGACTTCGCATTGACTGCAGTAATCGCGGTGGCAGTTGACAGCGATTCTGAAAAAGCTTGATCGATTGGTTTGGAGTACGGTAGATGCGCGATTACGGTACTATGAACGTTAAAAAATCGAGCATAGTATCTCTTAATAGGGGTTTAGACTTCTCCTCAGCTACCAGTACCATTTCATTAAGAAATTTCATGTGAAGCCCTCAAAATAGTTTTTTTTTTTCATGCTAAACAAATTCATTTGCAGATGAGGGCGTCAATGTGTACGATAAATAGATAAACAAATAAGAAAATAAATAATTAATGAGAGAATGATTGAATAAAAAAAGCTAATAAATAAACGAATAAATAAATAAATAAATAAGTGAAATAGACGATAAACAGAAAACAACAAAACAACAAATAAGATGAAGATGCACAAGGCGCATTCACAAGGCAAGTGAGAGTTGTTTTCCTATTATTGTTTACATTTTTGTTTGTTTCTTCTAGTAAAACAAAAAACTTACGTTTCTACAGGCCGAGTTGTAACAAATCCCTGTTCCCTCGAAGCCAGTACAATTGCCGCCCAGCACCACCTAAAAGTAATCTTTCTTTCGAGTATACGTACATTGAAGGGCGGAGTAGTGTAGTGGCAAGCGGCAAGCTTTCACACACGCATGGTCACGGGTTCGAACTCCGGATCGATATCACCGCTGAGGCCAACCAAGGTTTCTATCCCTCCTGGGTCAGTTATTCGGTACCAGAGGAAAAGGAGGATAAAAGCAGTGACTTTCACATCGGCTGGCCACTACGAGTAAACGAATAGGCCCATACTTTTTCAATACGCCCCTACTATTCTGGATGGAAGTCGAATGCGAGGTGCATCCCTTAGGCGGGATTAATTCATGCCCAAAGGCTTCATCCCTACATATAAAACAAATGATGAAAAGGGGAAAACAATTGAAGGCCTACTGCAAATCTATTAATTACTCAGAGGTACTTATTTATTTACATTTATTTATATTGCATTTCATGATTCAAACTTGATCTGAGCCTTACCTTACTTCGACAACGCCAAGCCCTCATATCACACCAATAGTAAGGAGAATCACAGTCCGGTTTCGATGCATTACAGTGCCTCACGGGTTCGTAATCATACCTATAACCATTACAGTATACCAACCACAGCTACCGTATTCAGAGTATTTAATCACATAACATTCATTGGTGTACTGATTACTGAGTCCGTCGCGATTCTGAAGACGAAACGGTTTCATCTGCTCGTCGTACCCATGTAATGAATTGCAGGTGTCCTAGAAAGTGTAATCTTCATTTAATTTGCCAAATTATAAATAATGTTAGGCTTTGGCACCGACAACATTCTTCTATTTGCTCATTTCTATGTAAAAACGGCAGAACTTCTTGCAAAGCTAGATATTTTGATATTCATTTGGAGCTGTTTTGTATTAATTGATTACTTCTTTACCGAAGAGTTATCTCAAAGCATACGAAGCGATGCAACAGGGAATCCGAAAAACGAGTTGTTCAGGATTGTTACGCACGAGTTAAATCTCAGTGGTCTTTCAAAACATAGCTTTGAAGTCCATAAAATCTGAATAATATAATATTTGTAATCAAGTATCGCTCTTCTCGATCTCATACGTTTCAACCCCACATCTTCAAACGATTATCACAAGACAGTAATTCTTTCGGCTTCGGGCTGAGACATCGGCAATTCACTGGTTTCGTTAGTACCGCTGTACAAACTCGAAATTGTTTATGGTTTATTCCCTGTGAATGCTCCATATTACGTAATTCCAAAAAGAAGAGGACGAAAGAAAATGTTGAATGGACGCGAGAGCGAGCCCCGATTTCTTGGGCGAAACACCGGATAGAAATAAGAAACATTGTAACCAAAACAATACCAAGGATTGTGGGTATATGGTTCTTTGAGGGAGAAAGATTCTTGTCCTTTAAGATTTCCTAGTTTGCAGTCTAGAGATATCACTCAATGGATCTAATCCGCTGTCTTTGAATCAGTTTATAACCGCAATTCCTTCAGGCAAACTAATCATTTGAAAGCCGCCTCAATAGGAAAAGACACATGCGTGGCGCAGCATTCACCTGTCATCTTGTATCCATCATATTCAGTTGATTACGAACAAAAGTCTTACCTTAGCCCACTGTGTTTCTCTTTGTTCTGGAGTTTGTTGTTTCCGTCGAAACTGCTCCCATAAATAATCGACGAAAGCATGATGAAGATAAAACATCGGATCGTTCGGGCTCACCCTGAAAAAATCGACATCAAATAAAAAAAGAGAAAGATTGAAGGGAAAGGTGACTCTAAAAAGAATCTTTTATTGAAAAAATCGAATAGCGTCTGAAGTACTTTACAAAAATGTATAGTTCTTTCTCGAAGTACGTAAAAATGTTTAGAATTTTAAGCCACTTCACTCAGATACGAATCTTTCACATTGGGTTTTGTTCATGATCCAACTTTACTGATATGAACTCTTCATCAAGCCTGAAGCCTAGCAATCAATAAAAAAATACAGATAATTATGTCAATATTTGTTATGTGCATTAAAACAACAAGATGAGTGACAGCTTTCTCAAAAGAGAGATGCGAAATTTTTTGTTTTTTATATAAATATTTCATTGCACTCATAGTAGCGAAGCTTGTTCAGAAGGCATAGTGGGCATAAAATTGACTTTAAATTTTAATTTCACTTTTTACTAATATTTCTTAGGTTTGTTGACCATTTATTTACGGTTTCTATTAAACCAGTCGTAATTGAATGAAGAAAAAAGGTTACTAATAGAATTTCAGAAGGAACAGTGATTTGTAAAGTGTGATGTGCAAGTGTCCAACCACGCTCTGTCCAAATTTGTTTTGAAAATTTCCAAATTTGCTGAATTTTTTCTTATTTGAAGAAATATTTTTTACGCAGTGACCAGGAGCAGGTTGAGAGATAAAAAATGAGGATTGCGCAGAATAATAAATGAATCAGTAAAATGTCAAAATAACAAACTAATAAATAACGAGGAACAGCTTTCAGAACATTCATGGTCAGATCCGAAGGCTTCGAGCTATTCAAGAGATTATCATTAGATCATACCGTATGACAAACATAAATCCTCCGACCCACACGTGACTAAGGCCATGCATACTTTCAAACGTCTTATCGTGGCAGAACGTTAGCTGGCTGAAAGAAAATGCCATAAGCGGAGAGTGTAATGAGATTTGCTACTATAAAATGTAAAAAATTAAAAATGTATTATAAATGTATTTGTGCATATAACCTAAATTTAAAGACACAGTTCACAGTAAGCGGAAGTATCGATGTGAAGGAGCACGTCGCTGACGAAGGAGGAGGAAGAACCGTCTACTCACAGGCTTTTCAAAAGTAGTGTAAGCGGAGGTTGTACGAGATCACCATGACGGGAATGGCATTTAAGGGGTGTTTGGGGAGATTCAACTCGTTCCCATTGCTCAGAGGAATGACTACTTCAATCCGTAACTGCTTTTCACTATTACCATGAGTTATGATAAAATGTTTGAACTTCTTTCATGAGAGCCTCTTGGGATAGTGCAGCCTCTGCAAAACCGTTGAAACTCGTCCACCATGGGTGTGGCATTCACACAATACAGAATGTGGTCCCTTATTGTGCCCTATTCAGGACGTTTCTAGACCATATAACGGCTGGTATGGTATAAGGGGGATCTCCAATTCATAGTATAGGGGAATCTCGGAAATCATTTTTATCGTGAACCCTCGCTTTGATCATTCTTACAACTAGAACCTTTGCAAAATTTCATTGTTCAGGAAGAAGCAAACATACCACACTGGTCTAAAGGCACCGTGATCGCATAAAATTTTTAGACTTTCAGAAATGATAGTACGCGAGCCTAATACCTGAAGATACGGTTATGATGGGATGCTTCAAAAGCTCGAAGTTGATGAAATTGGTAAAAACTCCCACAAAAAGACGAGTCAGTCAGGATGATTTTTTGCACGTCTGCACTCTATCAAATAAATTACTTGTGACAGTGGTACATATAAGCTAATGAAGCCTGTTTTTGGATCGAACGCTCCCGCGATCCTACATACTTGCCCTGCAGAAATGGATCACCCGAACTCTCTCTCAGAGAGAGAAGGCACGGAAGCCGGTATAGGTGCTTGCTTTGTACAGAGTTGGAACTGCACTCTTACAAAAACAACCAATCTTTTCGATGGGGTTCCTATTTCACTATTATCTCATTACCCAGCATCAACGCTATCATTCTTATCCCGGATAACCATACACCACTTCAGTTCTTTACAATTACAGAGCACTGAATGGATTACGGTGGCGCTGGAAAATTGGCATACGGTGATACTTGCTTAATGCGTGGCGCGTTCGCTCCAATTCCTGAACGACCCCCTCCCTCTTTTGCCTTTCGAACTGCCGTGCATACCACTGAGAAGTCGATAAACCGTATCAATGTGACCTTTGGTAATTTTGCAGTCAACTAAAAAACCTATACCATTACATCTTCGGTACTTTAAACTGTCAGCAGAATGAACAAAGAGGGTCAAGGTCATGAACGGTCATACCAAGTGTAAAGTCTAGGAAAAACGATTTGGGGAATTCAATACTTCTCGCAGTCCTCGACAGTGATACTGTCCTAATTATCAAAAGTTTCATAAGAAACGTCTAAGATTTTGTACGGCGCTCAAACCCGGGCATGTGCATTTCAGACATCGTTCATATCCATTAGAGTAGGATCCTGTACAGCCGTTGATGTAGCCAAACCAGTTTTAGTTAAGCTGCGTAGTAAGCCTACAATTAAGGATGCGCAGCTTTTTGAATTGACTAGGACGATCCCAGAGAAAGCGGAGCAACCCCGACGGGATTTGGTGGAGAGGAAGGGTAGTGAAGCTCGATGTCGTGGGGACATAGAGAAGCGTGAAGTGGAGCCGTTGCCTTACCCGTGCTCCCTGGATCGAATCACCGGCTTGATAACCGGCAAGGCCGACCACAATTTTACATATTTGGGATCGGTACATTGCTACCAGACTCGTATGAAACGACGACTTGGCTGGTCCCGCAATCGGCTGGATACTTAGTCTAAGTACACATCCAAACGCTACAACAATTCTTAATAGAAGTCGAAAGCTTGGACGTGCACTCGAATGAGGTTATTCCTCTCTTATAGGGAATTCTTACAAAGACCCACTTTCACGGTTGCACAGTTTCCCAGCTTGATTTCACGTCATAATTGCACAAGAATTTTTCCGTCTATTGCTTTCAACCTAAACCGATATCTTTTTTGGCTACCCGGCAAAGATGTTTCGAAACGAATCCAGTCAGTGGATCACCGTTACCGTAAATCGCAGGAGGCATCAAAAGAAACATCTAAAATGACCCCATTAAAGTCTTTTGTTCTCAGCACCCCGTAAAAACTCTCAGAAAGATACGGTGCAAAGTATTAGTCAATTCTTAACCTGTCGCCTGATTTTTTTTCTTGAGATAGGGCAAGGATAGAACAGTAGACTTCACAAGATGGTACGGGGATACATCTGATAGTCTGAAATTCGCCCAGGTCAATCAACAGTTTCCGCCCTCGTAGATTAAACAAACAACACCAGACTCGTCCCAAAGGGATAATTCGGCGGACTACATTGGATATTTCATACAGGTCGCTTGAGAGCCTAGAGCCCATCTCGCTCGCCGCGCATTTCTGAATTATTCAAGTGCGTGGCGCATCACGGCGTATAACTTCGGAGCTCTACAATATTGAGATCTTCGACCCTACGTTTCATTTTTGTTAAGAAGACACGGTATTACCGAGTAAGTGCGGTTTCTAATGACATCGGAATGAAATTTCAGATTTTCTTGCGCTCTCGTGAAATTTTTGAGTATCAGGGCTAATCGGTTTATATTAAGAACAAAGTAAAAAGAAAATGCGGTACAAAAGTAAAAACTGACAGTAAAAATTGTGACGAAATTAGCCAACCTATAGTTCTTCCTAGATGTGATCCATTCGATATCACGCGGTGTCAGTAGACGATCTTGTTCTCGACCACCAGTGGATCTAAGTGATTAATAACATAGACACTGAACGATACCCTCTAAAGATTTTCAAAAGGGTTGTGGTCGAGAAAGCAAGCAGTTCATACCTAACATGAGTACGCACAACCCACAACTTTTGAATATAGCTTAAAGGCACAGTTCACAATAATTTCGTGGTACCCGTTTTTAGAGCAAGCAGAATAGTTGTAGAGCAAAAAGCAAAAGTACAAGTTGGAAACAGTTCATTGGTAGTGAAGAAAGCGAGAAATACCGTCGATTTTGAGAAAAATAAGGCTCTTTGAAAGTAGGGAAAACAAAGGTTGAACGAGATGACCATGACGAAAATAACATGGAAGGGGTATTCGGACGAGATTTCAATTATTGCTATTGCCCAAAGAGCTGACTACATCAAGCCAGAACTGCACAGAACTGTCTTTCACTGTCGTTATTGATCATGACAAGCAGTTTGAACGTCCTCAATGGGTTCCCTTGCGAGTGGTGCAACCTCTACAATGCCAGTTAAACTCGTCCGAGGATGTTCACGGGCCACTCTTTGAGCCTTTATAACTCCCTAACTTAGCCATTTTCCGAACCTTCTAGTGCCAGATATCGTATACGAGGGGATCTCAAACTCGTCCTATGGGGAAATCTCAGAAAATCTTTCACCGTGATGTGTGCCTTTAAAATAGGTAATATAATACATTGCTTGGAGATTGAAGGTTCCACATCCCGAGCATATCTCTATTTTGATAGCAAATGTAAAATTACGAAATAATTCGATAGTATACAGTAAACCCTGACTAGATGAGGCTTTTGGTGAATGAATTAACTTGAAAGCTATTGAAAACAAAAGCGGGTTCAGTACTCCTCCATCTATTCGTTTCAGTGAGCTCAGAGGTGGAAGGAGCTGTCTCACCTGTAAAGTTTCTTCACGGGTATTTGACTCAATGGCATCAGAACATTGGTGTCCCAATTCTTGAACGGACCTGTCTTCACATAACCATTACCGTTTCCAAGCAGCTCATCGCTCCACATCACACTATCTGATGGCTCTGGTAGGCCTGAATTGAGGCACCGCTAAATGTAAGAAAAAAATCAAGAGATTGGTAGGGGTCTATACAATGCAAAAAATTTTAGGTAGTAGATGTTCAGGTGAGTGCTTTCATCCTCCCAAATAAATTTGCTATCATTTATCGACTCCTAAGAGCTAGAAAGCTTTGATGGTTTAAGGGACATAAAGGATTAGGATAAAGTTTCTGGCGCTAATCAATCCCGTCTGAGGGATGCGCCCCCGCGCTCGACTTCCATTCAGAATCGTAATGGCGTTATGAGTGCGTATGTGGCCTATACCATGACTTGCGGTGGCCAGTTGACGTGCAGACCAATGCTCGGCCTGGGGCGGATATCGACCGGGGATTCGAACCTCTGACTACGCATGTGAAATAGTGCGCCACTTGCCACTACACCACCTCCGCAGACTGAGGAATGAAGGGTGGAGGAGTGCAGCGCTAAGTGCTGCACTATCACACATACATGGTTCGTGGATTGAGTCCAGGACAACCGAGCTTACGGGTCGTTCATCGGTACCAGCCTCGTCTGGGAGGATGAAAGCACTGGCGTGTATTAGGTTGGAAGGAAAATCCTGCAACACAATGAAGGTCTTTTTCAAATCATTTCTGAAACTTCCCATGGCAATCAATTTTCGGAAATATATTTACAAAAGAGGGCAACAACCTTCTATTATCCTTTGAGTAAATCACTGATGCCTTTTATCCAGGAGTGAGGAAGCTGTGACTCAAAGAAGTAATTGACTGCCGTTTTCAGATCACATTAAGTTACGAATTTTTTCTCCACAACTCAAGAAGGCGGAGCGTATGGTAGTTAAAAGGGGCAACACTTGGGGAGTACGACTGATGAACAACCTGGAACCAATTGGTATCGTAGAACTTTTGGCGCGTGCTTAAAGTAAAATTTCGACGGACGCTGTCCCTCTAAAGGAACCTGATTTTCGGTTTTGATCGTCCTTTTTTAACCCCGCTGGCCAAATTTCGGGGTTCATAGGGGTACCCGGTAGCTGTGTCCATCTAGTCTGCGTTTAGCAACTCATAGTGGATGGATCCCTCCAACCTCCATTGAATCAAAAAACGATGCTTGCGTGACTTCGAAGGCTAGCATCTCCTTCAGCGAAGCGATCCAACCGATTGTTGACCGTTGATCGGTGAGCAGTGCCAGTATTAAATAGGTTGCTGATAATTTGAGCCGCTACACCCGCGTTTTTCCCATGGCGTGCTTAGTAGAAGGTGATGGTACGAATCGGGTGTTGTCCATTTATTGACCGTAATGCTGCTAAAGCCCACACGCGTGCTCTTGCTGATTACCTGAGGAGTGTCCTACAAGTATATCACTCTTGCTACCGCGTTCACACTGTTGATACAAATTGCTGACGCTTCAAATTTTTTGTTGCAGGACTTTCCTTTCAACCTAATATAATAGCTGGCTACCACAAGTCACTGTATGTGCCACATAAGCATTTAAACATGACTTTTGAAGAAAGATGAAGACAGGGAAATGGGATTGATCAAGCTGAAAGCCCAATTCTTTTACCCCTTCATCATCCGTTCCAATCAGCTCTGGTCTGACATCTGATTGCACGTAAATGATTGGAGTAGGAGCACCGCCTTTTAGAAAAGACCCTGCTGTGAAATTCGGAGCCTTCAAGCATTTGCTTCCCCGCTTTTTTTCATTTTTCACATTGCTTTAACGTAGCCTTTGATCTCGTCCCGATGATTCATGAAGAGCATCGTTTGTCAGCGATGATAGTGATGTCGTGATCGAGTCGATGGGAACAGAACTGGTTTCTTCCGTCTTTGTCATGACACGCATCAGCTGCCTCTCTTATACGCTCCATCAACTTATGACAATATGCAATTCGCTTACGGACGTCATACAGCCTCCACATTCCAACGTAATCGAACTTAAAGCGACATGAAAAATCGTAACATTCATCATCGGCCACTCCCCACACAAACACACAAATTGACAGCTGATTCATCCCTGCCTGGGAGATGACGAAAGGGCGTAAACCAGAACCGAAGTGGGTTAGATTTTTTTGCATTTTTTGATCGAAATCCTTCGTTGGAACGCAAACACCAAAACGCCGTTCATGATGAAGAATGTTCCGTTTCCCCATAGCCAATAAATCGATTGGCTCATAAATTTGTTTTGCACCTTGAAGTGGCAATAATTCATAAGAAGTGGCCGGCCAGTGTTTCATTTTCCCTTCAAAACTATAAAGGAAATTTCCATGAAGAAGGGCCGATCGATAATCGACTGACGTCCTTTAGTCGATAAATCGGTTACAATCTAGGCCCTGTTTTCCCCTCAACGACGCTTCACGAGTGGCCTGAACCTTGCGAATGCAGAGGAATGCAGAGCCAGTGAATGGGATCGAAAGCACTTTTATGGTTGTGCAGGCCTGGTTCGGGATAAGCCGGATAAGCCATGAAGCCATTTCTGAAGGAAAAGTGCATTAGTAGTAGAAGTTCAGGTACTACTCGAAGTCTGTTAAGACTTCGGTAGAAAGCCGTGCTATCGAAGAAATCTGACATCAGCCCCGATTCTTTCTATCCCAATCACCCATGGTTTGGTAGAGGTATGTCCTCCGAACCCTGCTCTGGCCTCTCGTCTCGTATCAAAGCTCAAAGCAAAGCATCATTAACCAATTGAATGCCTCGAGAAGTAAGCACAAACAAAGGGTCATTGTGAAAAAATAAAGTAAAAATAAATAAGTGTAAACAAAACCAAATAGATGGAGCAAACCTTGGTCCAGTGTCGAGTCCCAATATGGCAGCGAAACCGATGGATCTTCGTTTTGAAGGGCAACTTCGAATTGACGTAGGAATTCACGATGCCACGGCAGAAAAGCCGGTCCCCAATGGGCGCCTGAAACATGTGAGATTTTTCTGCATAAATCCACTTGTTGCCGCTCGTTGTCGCCTATAGTCGCCTATTCTCGCCCACTGTCGCCTACCATGGACTACTCTCGAAGCCGTACTCTGTTTTTAAGGATTTATGAGTGAGATTTGAAGCGAGATCATCCCTAGGTTTTCTGCATCTTATTTTCTATGGCAACCCAGAAAATTCATTAAAAAAAATTGGGCAGTTAGAGAAACTATAATATTACAAATGGAGCCAAACCTCTGGAGAAAAAATGAATATAAATAAAATAAATAAAGTGCTGCACGTCGGTATGTCTTAATTTCGGATGTGCCATGATCTTTACATCCAGAATTTTGTCATATTTTGAATAGTCATTCGGCTCAATAATCACTTTGTGACAAAGGTCCCTTTATGAATGATCCCCTTATCTCATCATTCCTTCTTGAAGGACGCCAGCGACTAAATCCGAGAGTGGAAAGCTCAGGTTTTGACCGTTCTGGCCCTTTCCTTCGGCCTTAGATTAGACCTAGGTGGAAACTGTTCACAAAGCACTCTTCGATGCAACATCCTGCCTCAAATCTCGTTTATCCGAGAGGCTTTGCTCCGTGGAAGGCTAGGTAAACTGATAGGAAGTCAGGCTTGGCGGAAATACCTATGTTATAACTGGTCAAAAGAAAAGTCAATTTCTCAAATGTATGGCTTCTTGAGTGATGAGAAAGTCCCCATTCGTTTATAAGATGTCGAATGTTTTTTGCCAAAGATTCCGCTGGACCGGCTTTGGTGAGACAGCGTTGAGAGAGGGCACCCAAACGCTGCCCTTACACTCCCACTTTCAGTTTTCTTTTGTTTTTCTATAGCAACTGGATTTCCACGGATGTTGGTAGAACGAAAAAGAATATCCGACTGGCTACGTGATCACATCAGCTCACGTTCAAAAAGAGGCGGTCACGTAGATGCACGGATGTTTGCTGATAGCTCGAAGCGCCGACTATGGTCGTGGTCACGTAGTCCTTTTCAAATAAAGATTGATCATTACTTCCACTGCAGGTATTCGAGTAGCCGAGAACTTCCCTGAGAATTGTCCTTCCTGAACAGTACTTGACCTACTGAAGCCAAAAAGAACAGATGGAATCACGAGAAAGAATAACCCATTCAGTATGACTTGCTGGCTCCGTCGGAGTACTATGGTAGGCGATATTATCGTAGCACAGAAGGGTGGAGGTTTGATCCGACCCCGAACAGATACTCGTCCAGCCAACCCGATCATCTATACTCCAGAATTCGACAGATTACAAGAATTACGTGAGAAGACGGAATCACTTTCAGATTTCACATAGAAATCATTCGCATGGCGTGGCGGGAACGATCAGTTCAACTACTACTACTGATCACTGATGGGGAAGACTCATTTTTAGCAACAGATGGCATCCCCTCCCTCACATAAGTGGCCTTGGTTGAATTTTCAAGTCCAAGGCAACAAACAAATCACGTAATAGATTGCTTGACCTCAGGTATGGTATGGCAAAAATGACAATTTTAGTTTCCCTTGAAGGTGTTTCAAGCATTGGTCGTCCGACCCGTTTCAAAGTCTCGCACTTGAGTTCTTCCCAGAATCGTAAAGGCGTTCTGAATGCGTATATAGCCTCCACAACGACATGCAGTAGCCGGAAGATACCCATGTCTGTGCTATCATCCTCCCAAACGACCCTGTACTGACTATGGAGAATTGAATGGCTCCGGCTGGGCTTAGCGGGAATCTATCCGAGATTCGATCCCGGACTGAGGGTCTGATAGAGCTTGCCATTTGCCACTACATTATCATCTCATTATCTACCATTCTGGATGGAAGTCGTATGCGGGGCGCATACTAAAAACGGTTTTGATTGATGCTGAGATGCAATTTCCTTTATTGAAAGTCTAGGCTCGAAAAGTCTGTTCGCGCCTGGAGTGATGGATGTTTGAAGCCTACCCAGTGATCCTTTCTCAAACAATTCTCCTCGTCATGACTGGCTCCAAGCATGGAAAAAGTGCCCGTTTGAAAGTGAAAGATCGGAGCTGCTGGATGCATGAAAGAGTTTTTGAAACTTTCGCTCGGCCGATTTTTGCTGAGTCATTACAACTTGGTGCACTGATGCATAAATATCGTATGGGACACAACAAGTTTTTTAGATAGTTGTTACCAGTTTTCTGAATAGTTCTGTGTAGCGAAGATTGAAATCTTCAAGAACGTTGCAGAACCGGCACAAGCTGGAACTTAGACTGCGGAAAGTCACGAAGTGTAACAATTTGGCAAATCAAATATTCAAAGCTACGCTATTTCAAATCCCTAATGAAAACAGGGGAATCCACATCGACCCCGTCGAGGAGTGTTTTTTGTTATTCGCTATGGCAGACGATAAGATGAATGTGTTTTTGGACTATGACCTTCCTAAAAAGTGCTTGGCTACTTTTCTCCAACTATTGGATCGAAAAGTTAATGGTAAACACAACTTTGAGTAAAATGGTTCTTTGAGGGACTCCCACATCTACTAACCGGGTGAAAGTTCAAAAAAGGATAAAACATTCAGCGTGAATCAATCCCGTTTCTGAGATGCGCCCTGCACCCGACTTATACGTTCAGAAGCTTTCATTCATATGTGACCTATACAATGACTCACGATGCCGCAAGATGCTCATGCCAAGCCAGTGCTTTTATCCTCCCAGACGAGTCTGGTACCGGAGGAATAGAAGGCTTGGCTGGCGGGGTGGAAATCGATGGGCGATCCGAACCTGGACCACGAGTGTGCGATAGGGCGCCACTTGCCTCTATACCATCTAAGCCAATATTGAGAATCCTTGAACGGATTAGGAGGTCATTTTATGGAAAACTGTTCAGTGTGTGATGCTCTGTCTTCCAGAGTCGGGATTCCCAAGGCGTCAATGGGTACCTGTAAGGAAACGCTTCGAAACTTCAGTCCCCCGGAAACGCCTTTTAATGAAATGAAGAGAAGAAACGAAAGGAAAGTGAGAGAATGGCTGTTATTGAAACTTTTCGACCCAGATCCTACTGCCGTCTGAATGCACAACCAGACTACGCACTTGCGTGGGAGCCGATGTACAAGCAAGTGCTTCATCTTTGGAAGCCCATGCTCAGTTCAAGATTTCCACAAAACAAGTTCGAATCGAACACTCTAAACCAGCCCAGGTCATCCACATGCTACCGACTCCAGTTTCAAGTGATTGAATAAAAATTTGAAAAAGCTGGACATATCCGGAATAGTATGTAGCAACATAACGTCACGCAACCAAAGTAAAGGGATCCAAAATACTCGAAGAGAAGTTTGTGATCTCAACATCAACAAGAAAATGCCAACACAGCTTGAAAAACAGCTGGTTCTTGACATGAGGCTGACAGAGAAGTAGGTAAGGCTGAGGGTGAGCGATTCCCCATAGCCAGGGTAGAGCCTATGCGCTTCTCCATGGCCAGGGCTAATAGCTCTATGACCGCGATAACTCGTCCAAACAATATGTCTCACCTGGTGCACTGTCCGGATAGTGAACCAGCGTGTGCAGATCCCAAACGGTTATATTATCGATTGTCGTTTCTTTCAGAGCATTCATCGCTTTCCATAACCTCTGACGTTCTTCGGCACTAACCATTCGGATTTCCCTTCGAATTGACTTTTTCGTTTCTCGCTTCTAAACCGAATACCTCTCAGTACTGAGTATCATTTCATACCGAACTAAAAAAATTCAAATCCGTAACGAAGTGGATATATCTTGGAAATTTGAAGAAGGATTGGACATTGTCTGCATAAAGTAGAAACTGATTTGTGAGTCCCGAATAATTATGTCAAATCTCACCACTATCGCTACTGGGAAACTGAACAAAAGACTGATTCAGAGCGCACCTGAATCCTGGTTACTACCTAATCAATCCCTGAGAGCAAGTAAGTGGTAACGTTCTCGTTTTAGAGGAAGGAAATACTCGAACTGAAGTATACCTCGTCGGATTCCTGACCTTAAATCTCTACTGAATCCACTGGATAGTGATACTCGAGTCAAGTTAGTTCAAAATTATCAAAATTATCGGAATGTATAGAGACGGAAGTGGTGAAGCGGTAAGTGGTGTATATCACAGAAGCAGATACATGGATCAAGTGCTGGAGTGGATATTCTTTCGAGCCAACTGAGCTTCCCAACCCTACAAAGTCGGGTAGTAGCCTTTTTAGAAAAGATAAATTATTGGCACAGTGATTAGCATATCGGCTAGCCACCGTAAGTCGCTGTACTGGCAATATAAGCATTCAAAACGTCACCACGATTTTGAAAGGAAGTCGAGTGCGCGGCTCATCCCAGAAGCGGGAGTAACTTACTTTGAAGACTTTATCGATTATCCCTTTGCTAGATTGTAATATATTACGGCATCATATTTGGTCGTTTTTAGTCGATTGTCTAGAAATTGGAACCTAATGAACTCATTGATAGGCATAGCGCATCCTAAGGTGAATTGGCCAACCCCAAAACTGTACGGCTAGCTAGAATTCGTTGCCTGAACTATATGCTCTATATGCTAACACCCCTCTTCCCCTTTCCCGATGATTGTGCGCAATGATTATAAACTGACGTAACTTCTCCCCTTATCACGTAAGCGCTCCCAAGGTCTTTTCGAACAACTAGCGATTGTCTGTCAGCAGCTACGGCCGCTGCATGATAATTTGCTGAACGGATGGATTGGATTCATCGCCGTCGTGCAGAGTGCGGTCGGTCCACGTCTGTATGTGTTCATCCTCTCTCCCATACCCCCACACGTATCAACGGCTATCACGTAATTAATCAGAAGACCATCTCTTCATAGCTAAGAAATCGGATCCTAATGGAAAGTGTTCTGGCTGTCGCAATGGATAGACGAATTTGACATCGAACTGAATAGGGAGGCTGTGTTGGTTATTCGATCGTTTATTTGCGCTGATCCAGTGTTTGAAGACGCGCACTACAATCGAACGAGCTCCTTGAGAATGCGCCAAGCACGCGTCTTCCATTCAGATTTGCATTTAGACCTTTCAAAGAATAACTGGCTACTTTCAATTAGTTCTAAGAGTGATCTTATATAAAAGTAATGTAAACCATCCTCTCAATACCTCGATCCTATGGGGTTCGATGCCTTAACAAGCCTGACTCAACACAATCTGTATGTTAGTTCAACGATATCGATTTCGAGAAAATACAAGGAAAATTTTGCAAACCGAAAAAATAGCGACAAAAAGAACAGACTGGCCACAATGAAAATTTCCCTTTCACAGACGAAAAATCGACCTGAACATTAAAATTGACCCACATTATTATACAGGATTGCATGGCCCATACCCACATCCCATATACTTATAAAGGCTTTCACCCATCGGGTTGATTTTAGTTACATGGCGCATTCCGAAAGAATTATGTAAATGTTGATCGCATTATTCTTTCTGCTAAGGAAAGCTTCACAACTGTCGAGTCAAAAATAGTTTTGTTCCATATAAATCTCTAGGGAGCCGTGGAAGGGTAATGACGTCAGCCGCTACGCAACCGCGCGCCCCGATTTTGTCACTTGCGGCCACTTAAAACTTCGCGGCTGCGTTGAGAATGCAGCCTTATCAACCAAAAAGGCTTTTTGTCTTTTGAAGTCTGTACTTTGATGCACAAATTCGATGAATAATCGTTATGCACCATCCATCAATTTAGCACATCATGAGGTTGACCGCTTTTTATCTCTTGGCTCCCATCAAGTTTTTCCTCCACTCTGTACATAACAGTTACATAATTCAGAGAAGACATTCCCTCTTGAGTAAAAGGCTACAAGTGAATTTTCCAAAATAAAGAGTGTTTTCTAATTATCTTTGCACTACATAGGTATTTCCCAAGAGAAAAAAGACTTTCCTTTATGGGAAGGAAGTAGAGAACCCTGAGAGACGGGCAGTAGGAACGATTTTATGTAATCGATTCGCCGCACGCGGCTGTCGCGAACTTCGTTTCGCCGTTATTACGGCTCTAGCGTTCTTCATACAGCTCAATCGCTATGCGATTATCACTTCTGGCATGATTCTACTTTTAGTTGTTTTGTTCCTGTATTTCTTACTTGCTGCTGCATTCTGCTACATTACTTCGCGGGCGGCGTCTCTTGCCGCGACGCGACGATTTCGGTCCTACTGCATCACACCCAAAGAACCCTAGTTCAGCTTCTTTCCAAGTGTAGGATATGAAAGAGTCATAGTAAACAATTCGAAACCTGATAGCTCGCCCCATAGAAAAATGATCGTACAGTTATACTCCTTCCCTTCCTCTAATAAAGAAAGATGATCAACGACAGATAGAAGCCCAGATAGACAGTGATGATTTGAGATAGAATTTAGTGATTGAAATGGAATAACGATCACATTTAGTAAAAAAGGCAACAATGCTGTTGCTTCGTGTATGACGACAACGCCAAATCATCAGAATAGTGTAAATTATAACAAATAGCGGTAATGTGATGATAAATTGATGTTTTATGAGTTTTAGGTGCACAACAAATTCTTTGTTCTCTAGGGAATTTCTCTCTTTGTTCGTTATCCCTATGAAAATTACTCATAGTTGTAAATCATTAAGTGTAAGATAATAGATGATGATAGTGAAAGGTAAAAAGTGATAAATGATAAGTGGCTTCGGAGTGAGAGAAATTGATCGAGAATGAGCTTGGGTGCAATGAACGGTTCGAGCGATCGAGCAGTATGATAAAGTCTAAAACGACACGGTGCCAAAGATAATAAAAAGTGATAGGAAGTGATAATAGGTGATAAAGGAGGAGAATTGGAAGTGATGCAATAGTTATTGGTAGCATCTGAAATCGCTCGTAGCCGTCAATCATTTGAATTTTCTCTTGAATCTACATGAATCAGTCTTTTCAAAACAACCAGGTTTTTGGATTTTATTGATGATTTGAATTGAATTTTTGTGATTCCGGCCAAAAACTTCATATCACATTACAGTCGATCGCACGAGTTTGTCGAGAACTTGGTCTTTTTCGACCCATTCTATGGGCGCCTATTCTAACAATCAGTAGAAACCAGTCTTTGTGATAATCAGCGGCTGGACTTTGATGTGTTGAAAAAACAAAAAAGGGTAATTCAAGCGAAAACCAAGATGAAAAACATAAATATCAATTACTTCACCTTTCGTCGCCTTTTGCCAGCAATTTCGGCACAGTTCATCCGTGTACATGCCTCCAGCTCGCGTAAATAGCTTTTCTGATCATCTGAAAAAGCCTGTACGGTAATGGATCAATAAAATCGAACAAACAATCAACAAAATCTTGGGAGACCAAAATATTGGAAGAAGCTATTAAACAGAGACCATCAAAGGCCACTTTGAGAAGTTTTTGGCCAGTTACAGACCAAAATATGTCGATTTTCGATTATTGAACTGTGCTCCCGCTGGGAGGCATCCTGAAGGTCCCAAAATTTGGAAGTTCAAGTGAGTTTACAAAAAATTTCCTGAAAAATCGATGGAATCGGCGAATAGGACGATTTTTGATCATTCTCCTAGATAATTTACTCAGAAGTTGTTTATCGCGCTATTTTAGGAGCAGGTTGTTGGAACTAGCGATAAACCCACATTTCCAGTACTTACCTTTCACCCTCTCGACCTCCTACTTTATAGCCGCTAACCAGTATTTCAACCGACTTCAATAAAACAGGTCTTAGCCAAAAAACTTGCACAAAATCGAAAAATAACCTCATTCTAACGCGAAACCATTCAAAAATCCTCCCCCTACTCACTTCTTCCCCCCCCCCCCTCCACCAGTTCCTCAGTGTTCACCCCTCCCCCCCCCCCCCCCCATAGGTCCCAACAGAACGGGTGAACCTTTATTGAATCACATACCCGTTGTTTCATCAAGGGACGTCTTCGACACCACCGCTTCGCTATCCTTGATCCATTGTTCCCGATGATGACAGATCAGATCGAGTTGCTGAACGGTTAGAAAGCCCGACACAGGCAACTGATGACATGGACGGTTACGTAGCGGTGATAGCTCGGAAGGGGTTCGACATAGTACCAATAATGGTACGGTAATGAGCCAAACTACAGTGTGAATAGTATCCGGATAGCTTTTCATCTGGCCACACGGAACATGAAGAAGATCCAATTGGAAGTGACTTTGGGTGGACGGCTTGCTTCAGTCTTAACAACGATAGCGATGATTTCGTTAAGGGTTTCAATGAGTTTCGATGAGATAACGGGTGAATAGTGCACGATGTCGAGAGAGAACACGACGTTTTTGGTGACCCGATAGGATGCTGGGCGTGGCCGGGCGACCATGTAAACGGGTTAGCGCCCCCACCTCCTGGTGGGTGATGATGGTTGTGGCTGTATCAGCACGCACACAGCTCGCACCGCCAACGTAGACGACAGCCACAGCCGCAGCCAGCAGCAGCGAACGCGAACGTCGTGGTCACCGAGGAGTCAGTTATCCCGGAACGCCGCTAGCACCCCAAAGGATAGCAGCGTTTGCAAACGCGCAGCGTAGCCCGAAAACTTCCTAGGTAAGGCTAGAAGGGGAAAGTCAGCGGATAGATGAATAGACCGTGATTTTTATTCTTTTGAAACCCATGCCATACACAAATTCACCTATGTAATATTTCAATCGCCCAGGTCCAGCAAGCCCCTGGTCCCACTCGAATAGCTATCTGGGGTGACAGTTGTGCCAAGGGAAGAGAAATACCAATTCCACTCCGAGTAACTTTAAAACCACCGTGGGGAGCTTTGCACTTCTGAATATCTTTGCGATATTCAGGGGAGGAGGTATCCTTTTGCGGTACCCTCCCAGGTTGAGAAGCAGAAGTGTCAGTGGAGAATAGGGCATCGGTAACGAACAGAGCGAATAAATCCTGCGATTGTCATGACGGAAACATTATAGAAGAGGAATTTGGACGAGATTTCACTTGTCGCAATTGTGTAAAGAGCTGACTACATCATGCCAAAAATGTTCGAAATCGCCTTCCACTGCTGTCATGGATGACGATTAGTTGTTTGAATTTTCCACTGTGGGGATCCCATTTGCATGGCGCAACCTCTAATACGCCGTTGAAACTCGTCCGCGTCAGGGTGTGGCATACAGCCTACACAATCTTTGAGCCCTTCGAACGCCCTATCCAGGCCGTTTCTCGGTATGACATACCACATATGGTATAAGAGAGCCCCAAAAATCATTTCCATCGTGAAAGTGCGTTCAACATATTCTGTGGGATTGAGAAGGATTTGTATGCGTGGCGCAGTCTAAAAAGAGGTAGCCGAACCATTCATTCCGTTTGATTTTCTCAAATTCTCGAGAGGTTGACTGTTTCGACTAGAGATGTCTAGTAGGAAAGGAACAGTTGAACAGGCTGTTCTTTTTTCCAATTATTCCGCTTTATTTTCTTCAATCTTTGCGGAGATCGACAAATTACGAGGAGTGACGTCCACCTCAAAGAAATAAACACGACTAGTTGTGGTCTCAGAGCTAACTAATTAGCTCGCACCACAACTAACAAAAAAAACTTCCACGGTGCAAACAAAGTTGGTGGAAACGGTTCAATCCATGCAGCAAATCGCATTATGAAAAACTTGTTTCGTTCTTGGTCAAGGGAAAAACAAGTAGACTTACACACACTATGTCTTTGGCTTCCAGTCAGATTCAAAAAGCCTCACCTCGAAGGATTCCCGGTGTTTTCCACCGAAAACAACCTTTACTAGTAATTCAGTTTGGAGGTAATATAGAGCCAACTAGCGCACTACCACACGCATGGTCTCTGGAATGAATTCCGGAGAGATAGCGCCCAGGTTACCCAAGCAGTACTCAGGCGCCTAAGAAATGGTAGCAGACTCGGCCTAGAGGATAAATACATTGGCTTGAAGATCGGCTAGCCACCGCAAGTCATTGTACAGGCCATATACCCTTTCATAAAGCTACTACAATTCTGAATGGAAGTTAAATGCGGAGCGCATGCTAAATTGAGTCTGATCAACGCCAATGATTTCATCCTCCAGCCTAGACGCTTTTCACTAGCGCCATAACGTTACGTAATGCTACGTTTTGCCAACTTTGCCCCTTGTTGAGTCCAATGGGTTATTCCGCAAAGAGGTTGTCTAGACTAGTACGAAGGAGGATTTTGTTGTTGAGAATTCGACGCCGTGATAAATAACCCGGACTGTCCACGAATACTGAACGGATGGGATTATGTTTTTGAATAAGCGGATTTGACGTTCGCCCATCCTTTTTTCGAGAATGCCCCACGTATTTGATTCTCAATAGAAATCCTGACGGTTCCTGAATTTCGAGTTGCTCTACAGAACAGTTTACGAGAGCTGGCGCATTTGTGAAAAAGCCTGTATTCATCCTTTCAAACGAGACTAGACGTCAACCAGCTGATGTCAAAAGGTTGAATGATTTTGCAATCTCGGAAGGATTCGATCCGTTTGTCTACCAAGATGCGGTAACGCTCTGCGTCGCGATCAACAGCATCTTGAAAGATGAAAGAATTGACCCTCGACATCTTCCTAACGGCCTGACACCCACGCTTGACCAACGAGCTCCAAAACTAGCCCAATCAACAGAGTGCTATAAAAAGTCTGAAAGGAGGTTCCAAGGTGAACGCTCACGTTCACTAACCAGAAATAGCCATCGACCAATTCACATAACAAATGTTTCTGTTGAAGGTTGGCCTTGTGATTCTTGATGAATTGCGACAAAACTCATTCACACGCTTCACATTCCTCTTCGACAAGACCCAGAAATATTTGGGAATCAAAAGGACCATGTTTTCTGAAGGGACGGCCTGCGACAATTTTGTGTATCTTCACTGGTTTACAGAGCAAAGTTTTAATACAAAATAGCCCTTTATTGGCGAAGAAATCACGGAAATCCACAGTAATCTCGAAACATACGGCCCTTTTGATCTAACCATTCCTAAGGTCAGACAAAGGGATGTCTGAACGAGATTTCAGTCACTCAGTAGCAACGAAGTTTAGCTATTGGCGTATAAAAGCTGTTTGCATTTACAACAAACGTGCTCCATTTTGAATGACATCAGCCTCTGCAAGGCCGCTAAACACGTCCACTCTTATGAGTACATACCGTCTAGATCAGTTTTTGAGCCCTCACTGCGCCCTATCTAGGCCGCTCCTCGACCCGACAAATGTTCCATGTGTCTTTCCCTTCTCCTGGATCCTAGACTTCTACCAGTATGAAATCTCCGAAACCACTTGTATCGTAAATGGTGCCTTCAAGCAAGTGATGAGTAACCCTAGGTGAGCTGCTGAATTGATTATAACTGGTTGGTAGTCATTGTTCCCAAACATAGCAGTTGAAACTGCACTTAATTTTCTAAGTAATGTGAAGTAGGAAAATGGCCTTGCCCTTTCGGGACCCTTTCGCTTGGTTAGCTGGTGCAGCTTCGGTTCTGAGTACTAGCTTGTAATATAACATTAAAGCTCACAATTAAGACCAGTTGATCAAATTTAGGTCAAAAATTCAACAAGAACGATGAAGTTGTGAACTGGTAACTTAAGAGTTACTTACCAATTGCTCTCACATTGGCGTCGCTACCAATTATATCTTCACAATTTCGCCGATATGTGATGGTTCCTAAATTGATAAGGTTGACATCATTGTGTCTTTTTTACTGGCAACGGAAAACCGGTTTTGACTGTGTACAAAAGGTATACAACGCCTATAGAAAAATGAACGCGCACGCGAGTAAAATCAATATGCATCGCTCACTAATCGATATTCATCCTCAACGAGGTTGAGACTCAGGATTTTCAGGGATCTTTAGCACTTCCCCCAACTTCTTCCCATTCATTCTCGGTATTGGACCGAGGAACTTTCCAGGTTACGATTGCTGAGACATAAGAAGAAAGAAAAATTGCTGACTGATCATCGACTTGTTCGGGAGGTACCCACAGCATGTTCATCTCCCACACAAGTCTACACGAGAATTTGGTATTTGCTCCCTTATATTACTGACACTGCTATTCAGCCCATACCCAGGTCGTCCGTACACGGAATTGGAACCACTTATTCTGTTCCGGAGGGAGGAAGTGCCCCATTGGCTCAAGATGGTTTGGAACTTTAAAACATCTATTTTCAGCCGTTGCCTTGCTATCTGTGGTGAAACCTATAAAACGAACCAACCCTAAAACCTCCTTTTCCAGGTCACCCCGAAGACAAAATGTCTCGTACGTGAGTTGAGACACAAAACCCTTTTGCAATTTGAACTGTTCAACGTAGCTCCGAACCAGTTTCCATTCAATGCTTAGTCATCCCAGAAAACAATCGCAGTTGTTAAAATGATAGCGGCATTCAGTCGAAAGAACATCTCGGAAAGAAGAATTGTCTTAATGAATGCTGTAAAACTCTAAAAATTCTTCAGATAGTCATGCCAAAATGACTAACGCTTAGGTAACACCATGACTACTGACGCTGCACAGGGATGATCGCTGCACAGGGATGATTCGCAGATAAGAAGAGTTAATGGGAAAGTATTTTGACATTGATCAATTCCACTTCTGGATGCGCCCTGCACTTGACTTTCATTCAGAATCCGTAGCGGCGGTTGAGTGCGTATGTAGCCATACAATGACTTGCGGGGGCCATCCGATGTAAAAGATAATGCTTCCATTCTCCCAGATGCGTCTGGTACTGGTTAACTGGCTCCTGTAGAATGGACTACTTCATCAACCTGTTCATATACCGATGTGGGAATTGATCCCTGGACCATGCATTTGTGATAATACCCCACTTCCCACTACACCACCTCCACTCCATCGGTTCAAGGATAGAAGGATAAAGGATAAAGTCTTGGGGCGCTAACCAATCGCACCAAAAGATGCGCCACTGCATTCGACTTCCATTCAGAACCGTCGGCGCTGTGATTGTGTGTGTAGCCTATGCAATAAATTGCGGTGGTCAGCCAATGTACAAGTCAACGCTTTTGTTCTCCCAGACGAGCCTGTTACCAACTAGCTGGCCCCGGAGAATTGCAAGGCTTTGTTATCCCAAGCGGATATGATCCGCGAATCGATCCCTGGACCATGCGTGGTTGATAATGCCCCTTTTTCCCACTACACCATCGTCACTCACCCGGTTCGACGATATGTTAGTATAATTCAGTGCTCCTATATTTCATAAATACTACCTGCGGGTACGGTTGGTTCCAAAAGTTCCATACTCCTTGTAGGCGTTAATGGTTTCATTCAAGCTTTAGAGAACTGGAAAACCGCAATGGCAGCCGCCATCATAAGTGTGGTCCGTGGATCGAATCTCTGATCAAGTTCAGCCTAGAACAATCGAGTTTGTCATCTGTACAAGGTCAATTGAATGGATATAGACCGGCCATGATCGATGGCACTGAAAGGTGCACCGATTTGTCATAGCAAGTCAACGTATGTGCTACATACGAGTTTAGAGGTTGCCACAGTTCTGAACAGAAATTGAAGACGACGCTTATCTCATAAAGAGATTATTCATGTTCAGCACTTCATCAATTCATTTATTTAATCAAGCTCATCCTCATCCTGATGAACGACCTAGCTCCAGAGCTGTGCAGAAGGAAACGCGCCGCGTGGGGAGCATTTAAGAATATCGAGGGAGTAGTGAAGAAGACAAAGAACATCCGGCTCCGCGCTCACCTTTTCGACTCTGCTGTCCTTCCTGCTTTGACGTACGCCTCGGAGACCTGGACTCTACGAAAGCAGGATGAGCATGCTGTCAGCGTTACTCAACGCGCTTTGGAAAGGGCGATGCTCGGAATTTCCCTATACACGCAAGTGCAGAAAGGAATCCGGAGTTCCGAGCTCCGTCACCGAACGAAGATCAGGAATGCCGTTGATTACGCCAAGAAATCGAAGATCAGGTGGGCCGGACACGTCATGCGATATAGTGATGACCGTTGGATCAGGGCGGTTACTGACTGGATCCCTCGGGACATCAAACGAACTCCAGGAAGGCCACCAATGAGATGGTCAGACTTCTTCACGAAAGCTCTGAACGAAAGGAATGTTGAACCTCGTGTCCCTGAAGCAAGAACGATTCACTGGACCACTCTGGCTCGTGACAGGGACGAATGGAGACGTTACTGGCGCCCGCTCGTGGAAGTCGATGATCAACGGGAGGCAGGTGATACAGGTGATACAGGTGAATCAAGCTCATCCAAGAGTGTGCCAGGAAAGAAGAAATTCATTGGCAATGATTCCATTTCAACTATTGAGAAAAGCAAGAAAGGGAGAGAAAGGGAAGGAAAATAAACCTGCAGGAAAGTAAAGGTACGGTAGGCACAATATGGTCACCCGCCCTTGATGCTTAGCAGAGGCAAGGGCTACGGTTGAGGTACAACAAGGATTAGCTTTGGGCTCATCTCTCTTCCCGGCTCACAATGGGTGTCATCGGCGAGGAACTCGATGATCAATAAATGAGTATCCTCTACGCTGATGACATCGCTCTGAGAGCGGAGCGAAGAGAAGAAACTACAGGACAAGTTGAAGAAATGAAGGAGAATGCTTGCGGAGAATGGGCTCGGCCGAACGTGAAGAAGACCAAGTTCCTTAGCGCGAGGAGTGCATAGAGTCAATCGTAGACGATGTTGGAGAAGCCACTGAAAGAGCACTGATACGTGGGTAGTGGTCTAGCTGCTGAAAATAGCTTGGACCAGGCAGTGGAAGCCCGAATAAACGCGTCTCGGGCGAAGAGGAGGGAGTTCACTGAGATCCTGTGCAACCGACGATGCTCCAGGACGCTTGAAAGAAAGATGTACAGGACTGTGGTGAGGTCTACGACGCTCTCTGGCAGCGAGTGCTAGCTTAGGAATAAAAATCTTGAAAGCCAACTTTACTCTGCTGAAAAAAGATGTTCAAAGGGGCCTGCGGTAGGACAAGCTCAGGAACGAGGACGTCAGGACGGGCATGCATATACAATATGCCACAAAATTATGGGCACAATATCCAGGATAAAGTCATGGCAATGTATTTAAAGCTCCTCAGCTGAGAATGAAAATGGAATCTGGATACATGTCTGCTTTTATCATGTCCTACAACATGCTACACTCATATTTCAAAACTTCCTCAATGAGCGTGGATACAGACCCAAAGTTTGCTCTCGAATACCTCGCATTTTGCACGCAGGTATCCTCCTCCATTTCTTCCCAGGTTTTTTCGAGTCTTGCCTTCTAGGGTTCCAAACTGGGACTGGAAACCCGACAGATTTTCTAATCAGGGACCATACGAAGGAGTCATGTGAGTAAAGAACTGGAAAGCAGATAGCTACCCCTCTTTGCTAATGTTGTCGGGCAGCTGACGTCGACGCCACTACCGGGCAAGTTCGGCTCTGTGGGCCAGAGCACCGTCCGCTCGGAAAAGTACGAGCTGTTTCAGGAAGCGGAGTTATATCAGTCCTTCACTACGTTCTTCAGTATGACCTTTCAGCACAGGTCTTTATTTATTTATTTTATTTATTTATTCATGCGTGACACTTCACGCGCCTTAACTAGTACAGAAAAAGCGGTAACAGTTCAAACAAATAGATTAAAAGTGCTTAGTATCTATCAAGAAATAAAGGCAGCTGAAAATTGTAGTTGACAGTCAGACATACCGTAGCTGACAATCAGAACATAGCAGGAGACCCCTCCACCTATAGCGGTCGGTTGGCATCCAGCTCAACTACCTGCACCAGTCGGCAATGGTGCCTCATTACGAGGGACTTGCCTGGACTTCGGCACACGAGTATACCGACAACCTCGTGGAGCAGATAAGCCAGGTAATAGCCGAGTGTCGACCATTTAACTTTCGAGGAGAAAGGTCATCCTTTGAGACATGAAGGTAAAAAACTCAACAGCTGTCTGAATCATTAACAAGAAAGATAACACTTGAAAGAAAGCCAAATGAAGAAAAGAAAAAAAAAGTGAAGTTGACACTTATGAGATGAAACATTGATAACTATTATGAAGCCTTATATCCGGACAACGAATTTATAAGTTTACTGGTAGTGTCAGGACACAGTGTTGTTGGAGTGGTCAGGCAGGAAGTATGAGAGTCCATTGTTGCGATATCTAAACTGATATCTATATCAGATTTTGTCTTTCTCAGTTTTCACGCCGGCACCGGCGAAACCACGAGCGTACGAGCGTCTTACCCTCGCCAGTGACTCTCTCAAAACATCATTTTGCTGTTCTTATGGTAGCCTTTTGTGAGAGGTTGCATGTTTGATAATCCCATACGAAACACAATAGTATTGTTTGAGGAATGGTTTTCTCAAACTTTTTAGTTAGAAAAAACGATGCAGGGATGCGTGTCTCAACTCAAGCGAGTCAACAACCTTCTGCATTTTTCCAACCTACACTATCTGTAGAGGCCGGAAATAAAGTGGGATTTTTGCATACGATAGAAATGGCAATGAAGCTTTTGCATGGCATTCTTCCATCGCGATAACTCCCAAAAGCCGTGCCCGTTAACTTCCTTCTGATGATCACCCAGGATCACGACCGACTGGCAGACACACCATTTTGATAGTCCTATCTTTGGAAACAGATCTTTCTACCCCTCCTGATTCATCTCCGATCTAACCTTTTTTTCTACATCGTTTGATAGCCTCCTATACGGTTATCAGAAAAATCCTAAAGAATTTCATAATGCCCTTCCACTCTCGCGTGTCAATGATTGCAAGTGGCATTAAATGAGCTTCCTCCATCTAGAAGATATTGGCAGTTTCCCATCAGTAACGATTTATTTTGTAAGAAACCTTCTTATGCAACTAATTAGTAACGGGTGAAGGGGATATGTCAAATTACTCCAATCTCAAAAGTTTCTGAATTTTGGCACCCATTTGGGACACCCTGCTGTCCCTGTTCAGCTGAAGATGTGAGAGCAGCGTCTGCAGTGTAAGGGACAAGTACACAGAAGCGAGGCCACAGAGCCTTTCGATAAAGGAGAAATTCGTGTGATAGATTCGCGAGCAAGTAGTTCCTGAATAAATCCCCGAACAATATTTTTCGAAAATCCGAAATCTGTAGTCCAAAGAAAGTCGAAGGTAAAAGATAAAAAGTTATAGGGGGACCCTTGCAAGCCCATGAGTTACAAGTGGCTCGTCCAAGAGTAGCGCTTGAAACAAGTCCCACTGATAATTTGTAGTCCATCCCGACCTATCCTTTATCGAGAGACTATGACTAATTAGGACCGGATAGTAAAACTACAGGAAGCTTTATTTCATGCTCAAATTTTTTTCTGCAATGGAGCGTCTCGCAAAGGGGATATCATACCTTTCCTAGAACCGAGTTCGGTCTCATAGCCTAATTTCCCGTTTTCGCGAGGCAGAGTTAAGGACATCAGTTCTATCAGGTGATAAATGTTTCTGTTAGAGGATGATAGCGTTGTTTCCTGTAATGCCCTATTATTGAAAAGAGTGTTCTGTTTGAGTACGGTTCGCTGTTCGTGTCAACTTCAATAAAGGACTACACCAGTAGTCTCTAGGGCGGAGGAGGTGTAGTGGCAAGTGCCGCACTATATCATACGCACGGTCAGGGGTTCGAATCCCGGATCGATGCCCGCCTAGGCCAACCAAGCCTTCCATCCCTCCGGGGTCGGTGAATTGGTGCCAGACTCGTCCGGGAGTATAAAAGCACTGACTTGTACATCGGCTGGCCACCGCAAGACATTGTATAGGCCACATACGCACTTATTACGGCACTGCGATTATGAATGGAAGTCGAGGGGGGGGGGGGGGGCGCATCCCTCAGACGGGATTGTTAATGCCAAAAACTTTATCTTTATCTTTAACTAGTAGTCTCCAGAGTTACGACAGTTTCGTTATGAGCCTCTGCTGATCATATTCCTATAAATCCTCGTTCTATCCGGAGCTGGCCAATGTTCCAACAGACTTGGTTCGCCCAAAAGCCTCACTTTGCCTCTCGTCATAGTGACTAGGAGCGAGAGTTCAGAGCTAATATAATCCGTATGCGTCCCGAGCCACAAGCCTCAAGTTCCGAATGGATACACTTCGCTGGCCAGAGGAGATTAGTATTAATGATGGGTTCCCAAGGAAGATCGATGTGGATGCTGTCGTTTACAGTTCAGGATTAACAGAGAGGGCTGGGTGGGGTGAGACAATGCGCAAAAACAGTATACAGTTACACATCAGAAGTACAGCGCCTTCTGGATCAAGCCTCGACCCAACAAAACGGTTTTTCTCAAATCCGGGACTGGGTAATTGGATAGTTTCTGAACATACCCGTATTGAGCAAACTAGCCAATTTCAGTGGAATTTCAGGCAGCTACTTCCAAAACAGCATAATTAGTTAGGACGTTTCTTGGTTTCTTGGGTCGGAACAATTGGTTTTTCTTGCCAAGTGATGCCCGTCTTATTTGAGTTGGTACGACAAGTCGGTCTACCAAAACCTCCTCCGCCTAATCAAAAGTCCTGCAGTAAGAACGAGTAAGCAGCCAATCGAAGTACCGGCAGACACGAGGAAAATAGCCAAACAGCGGACCGCAGCTTGACCTTAACGATGTCTCCATAGAAGGTCATCACCAAGAAACTACAAGGGAACATGTCAATCTTATCGATGCCGCGATCTAGGCCACAAACGAACTTCGGAGCTCTGATTTTCCAGAAGTTGTGGCATATAAAGGCGGAGATGGTGTAGTGTCAAGTGGCGCACTATCACAAGCATGATATCGCGCTCAAACCCCACCACGATGCCTGCGCAGGTCAGTTGAGCCTTTCATACTCCCGGGTCGCTTAACTGGCACCAAACTCGTGCGGGAGAAGAAAGGATAGAGGATAAAGGATCTGCATATCTTTCGGCCCCTTCAATTCTTTGTGAAGGACACACACGCATTCAAACGTCACCACTATCCTTGATGACACTTGATAGCGTGGGCGCATTCCACAAACGGGACTGATTAGCGCCAAAAAATTCGTCCTTCACCTGTCTATGCCGTAAATTGAGCATGATGGAAAAAGTAACATAAATCAAGCTAATTGGAAATCTAACGAAGTGTGAGGGCGATTTTTCTTGAGAAAAAAGAACTAGCCAATCGATATGGTTTGTCATTTACCCCAAGGCCTGTAATTCGATATCATAACTGTTCCGGAGAGCCGTAATACATGGTTATAAAGTTGTAAAGAGCATTGTATGAACCACGTCTCCATTCAAATAGCACAACGATTCCGAATGTTGACCGAATACTTGGCGTATCCCAAAGAAAATTGTTAGCACATGCTCTGCTCCCCACTCTGACAAAATCGAAATTTCGCTCCAACGTTCCTCTGACCAGGAGGGGTAGGCTACTTATCTTGGAACTTCGGATGGAGACCCAGATGAATCGATAGAGTTTTGAATGCTGTTTACGAAAATGGAAATTGAAACTGCAAAATGGTTCTCCTTAAAAAGTTACGGGGACTCAAACTTCGCTCGGCAGTAGTATCAATTGGATATGCCAACTCGTCGCTTCGATATCAAGTGCACACGTGACCTCGTGGTAGTGGACTCGCTTCATAGGAGTAAAATGAGGGCTTGCTCCCCGCCACTGTCCGCACTTTTGCAAAGTGTTTTTCATTTTATCAGAGGCTCTCTAAGCGTTTTCTGACATTTCTTCAGTGAACACCTCATTTTTGCTTTTATTTTCTCTCGTCGCCCCTATTCAAGAAAAGTGGTTCTGCACGTTAATAGTATAACCCTTCTTCATTTTAAAATTCGAGGAACATTTAACACAAAGTTACTAGAGATGTGGAAGATGCCTGTAAGGAACACAACATTGATGGAAAAACTTTTAAAAAATGTGCGAAGCACACATGTTCTTCACAAACTGCGCACCTTATGCATGCTGATTCTCTACATCCGGTGACAAACAGTCAATCGTCTTAAGACCGAACGGGATGCAACAGGATCGATCAGAATTTCGAATTACTTGAATTTCAAAATAAAGAAGGGTCATGCTATTAACGTGCAGAACCACTTTCCTTGAATAGGGGCGACGAGAGAAAATAAAAGCAGAAATGAGGCGATCACTGAAGAAATGTCAGAAAACGTTTAGGGAGCCCTTGAAGAAATGAAAAAACACTTTGCAAAAGTGCGGACAGTGGCGGCGAGCAAGCCCTCATTTTACTCCTATGAAGCGAGTCCACTACCTCGAGGTCACGTGTGCACTTGATATCGAAGCGACGAGTTGGCATATCCAATTGGTACTACTGCCGAGCGAAGTTTGAGTCCCCGTAACTTTTTAAGGAGAACCATTTTGCAGTTTCAATTTCCATTTTCGTAAACAGCATTCAAAACTCTATCGACTCATCTGGGTCTCCATTCAAAGTTCCAAGATAAGTAGACTACCCCTCCTTGGTGAGTCCTCCCAGAGCATGTACATACTTGTCACACCCTGAGCTTGAGCCTTTCTTTATGGTACTCAAAATGTCGACTTCAAAAATTATGTAGAGCAATTGGAAAATGCTTCCATTTTGAACATTCACAACTTTGCAGGATCAACACCTCCCTCCAATCAGCCTAATCTGGGCATCTATATCAGGAAATCAACTAGCCGAAATCAGCCGTATTGGTCCCCTCTCTGGTTCATGAAAGCAAACATTTTTGCTCATTCGTTTTCAGCCTCAGAATGATGTGTGAGCTGATTTCAATAAGAACGGGCAAATTCTTCGCTGAACTGGCATTACATAAATGCACTTTTACATAAATGAAAAACGTTCACGTCACGTATCGATATGCACTTTTCGATAGCCCAGCATGCTCACGTTTGCCCAGAAAATTTCAGTCAAACAATCAACATCAGCATCATCACAAAACAAGCTGACTAACTCCCGAAGGTCAAGCGTGGGAGCAGCTAATATGTAGAAATGACGAAAGTGGAATATGATGAATAACACCTAAAAAGGAAACAAGCCATACTTTTGCTTCACAGTCGACTGGCTTATTGCGTTTGGTATTCCATTCTATAGGATACGCCACGTATTACGCCTCTAACCAGAATCGCAGACATTTTTATATATCTGAGGATTGAAAAACGACTACAAAAACCTCCTCATTCCTCTTCTCTTCCCACCCAAAGCATCTCATTCTCATAGACGAGTCCAGTACTAGTTCACTATCAAAAATGATATGATATACCCACCTGACTGGAGCTCCGATAAGATCCGATCCTTCTAGTTGTTCGGGTATGCTATAGCGCCTCTAGCCATTACACTGGATCTAAACAACAAGAATAGCAGTCCAATTCGTACAAAAGAGAAGGGACAGTATGGGTTTCATTGGATTTCACTTTTTCCCCGATTACTTATTTTTCATTCAAAGAATCTCTCTCAGACAACCGATATTCACTTAGAGATGAATCCTGAGCAGAAGCTGGACTGAACGTTTCCACTTCGCTCAGGCTATCCAATCTGCGGGATTAAACCTTTCTCCCACCCTGTATTATCATGATTGTTGTAACAAGGAGCCCATTAGCTGGCATCGACGGTATCAGGAGTTTTTGAAAGTTTATGAAGATGGCAAGAAGAATACTCAACAATTCCCACAATTCTCGATATATGCCGTGGGACAGAACGTACTCAGCGACTACGAGCACCTGAAGTTACTTGAATTTCGTACCAAAAGCTTGAGCGCCGCATGAACGTTCAGAATTACAACAAGGTACCCTGACATTTCATTTGGGAGAAGCTGGGCACCCCATTGGGAAGCTAAAAAAACTAAGAAAAATGAAAATCTGATGATCTTCAAGTCATGCCTCATTTTTTTACTTTGTTGGGACCTCGAAAATCTTCAAAGATCTCAAGCCAGGAAGAAATGAAGGGAAAGAGAAAAAATTAATTCAAAAAATTATATGTTCCCACAAAGGATTCTAAAAAAGAGGGTAGGATGAAACGTAGTAGAGGTAGGTTCTAAAAGGTATTATGTAGCGAAGGAAATCAGAGGAAGGAAGTAAAAAAGAGCAAAGAGAAAGAAATAGAAAGATAAAAGCGAAAGCAAAAAGAAAGTTTTCTAGCCCATTCGATTTTTATGCAATTTTATGAGTAATATAAATCCCCATGCAGTTGCAGGCAGGCTTGTGACTCAGGAAATCTCGTGATTCGACTTATTTACCAACCAGGCGGCTACGCACGCTACTGCGTGCCCGAGGGGCTCTAGTCATGAGGGACGGAGCCATATGAGCTTCTGATTTTTAATATAGACCTTTATCTTCTGAGCCTTTTCCTTGACTTACTGTAGCGGATATCACTTTTTGGGATCTGAAATGGGGCTGTGTGTCTCCATGGAGAGCACTCCGATATATACAAATCAAATACCTCTGCAGTTCATGTAGTCGAAGAAACCCTTGTGGTTTGCGCTGTGGGGCCATGAACACTAACTTTGAGAGGACAGTACTCTTGAGTATTTGTAGGAATTTACACATCTCTACAGGGTACCCACCTGTGTGGCCGCGGTTATTGTAGAATTTATTTTATGAGGTCTAAAGTTAATGTAGAGCATTTGCTATTGTGTAGAAGGGACTACCGAGTGTGGAATCGTGGATACTAACTTTTAGAAAGTTTTTAGTCTAATTTTTGAAAGAGTTTGGTGGTATTCCCTATGTACACCTATGTGTACACCTACACTTTACCACTTTCTTCCCGCAACACAAAATGTTTCTGAATAGAGTTATAAATTTTCAAACTAAGCTCCGCCCACTTCAATGCCAACCCCGCCCTCTTCTGCGATATGACCACATTTGTTCTTTTACACCTCAACACCTTTTTGCCGCATTCCAGAACGTTTCTAAACAGAGTTATAGATTATTGATCAGCCCCGCACACTGTAGCGCCAGCCCCGCCCACTTCGAGGATTTGGCCACATTTGTTCTTTTACACCTTGGCACCTTTTTGCCGCAACCCAGAACGTTTCTGAATAGAGTTATAAACTATTGTCTGAGCCCCACCCACTTTAGTGCCAACCCCGCCCACTTCTGCGAAATGACCACATTTGTTCTTTTACACCTCAACACCTTTTTGTCGCATCCCAGACCGTTTCTAAACAGAGCTACGAATTTTTGATCTAAGCCCCGCCCACTTCTTCGTTATGACCTCATTTGTTCTTTTACATCTTAACACTTTTTACCGCACCTAAGAACGTTTCTAAACTAAGTTATAGCTTATTGATCTAAGCTCCGCCCACATCAGTGACATCCCGACCCCTTCGAGGATTTAGCCTCATTTGTTATTTTGCACATTATCACCTTTTTGCCGCATCCCGGAACGTTTCTGAACAGGGCTACGAATTTTTGATCTAAGCCCCGCCCACTTTGGTGCCAACCCCGCCCACTTCTGCGATATGACTTCATTTGTTCTTTTACATCTTAACACTTTTTACCGCACCTAAGAACGTTTCTAAACAAAGTTATAGCTTATTGATCTAAGCTCCGCCCACATCAGTGACAACCCGACCCCTTCGAGGATTTAGCCTCATTTGTTATTTTGCACATTATCACCTTTTTGCCGCATCCCGGAACGTTTCTGAACGGAGTTATAATTTTTTGATCTAAGGTCCGCCCACATCAGTGACAACCCCGACCCCTTCGAGGATTTAGCCTCATTTGTTCTTTTGCACATTATCACCTTTTTGCCGCATTCTAGATCGTTTTCAGGCAAAGTTGCATTTATTTTTGAAAAGTGGTTTTCGTCTCAAGGCACGCCCCCCGCCCATAGTGGGCGGGGCTTCGCTAAGCTCACGTATGCCCAGCACGCATTAGGCCCTGCTCCTCGTTTTATTTTTTTCCTGGTCTCTGCGCCTTAAGTGAATCGAGTTATGAGTACATCTGAAAAGTACCGCCCATTTTGAGAAAGCTCCGCCCACAGCACGTGGGTCTCCTCCAACTGGTTTTTTGACCCATTCCTCACCTTTGCTCATTTTTTCCCGGTGTCTGGACATTCTCGAGGCCAAAATAAGGTATTTAGCTCCAGGCACCGCCCACTCCGGCACCTGCCCCGCCCCCCGTGGGCGGAGCTCCACAAAGCTCGAATGTGCTCCGTTTATCCTGTCTCATGCCCCACCCATCCCAAACTTCTCCCGACCTCTAAAGGTGTTTTCTCCGGTGAAACCGAATAGCGTGACACACAGACATACATACATACAAACAAACAGACACACCAAACTTGTGGATTATATATAGTAAGGATTTTCTCAAGAGAAAATACTAGAACGAGCTAAAATTATCCGACCACAGATTTATGAGTAAGCGTTATCCAAGGCAATATCGTCAACAGTGATCACCACAACATAAACCAGTGACCAGTTGGTCAAAGATTGTTTATGTTGTGGTTATCGCTGTTGACGATATTGCATCGGATTACTGTACCTTTCTCCATGGTCGCTTATATTATTACTTAAAGATACATAAATCACGCAAAACTGATGATTCACCGGGTATGAACCAAGCAGGAAATGCAATCCAGTGGATAAAAGCCCAAATCAAGACAACTGGTATCGCATACCAAGAAAATCTTCCAAAATTTGTTAATTTTTCGGAAAAAACAGCTGGTCAAAGGGTGCTGCTTCGCTCCTCAGACTGACTACCCCTTTTTCATGTAAGCATAGCTTTCAAAGTTCAATTATATTACTAAGAATGCTTTTATGTGCATATTATTTATTTCTGTTGATCTCAGGCGGTTAACATGCTTCAATAAGAATTCCGTTCCCTTATAAGACCCTGCTGAGATATCCGCTCCAAAGAGTGACCTCGTATTTTGACGCAGATAATAGAAGGTAGAGTTACTATACTGGACAAAGGTGCTCTAATGAAAACCACCGCTCCGACGCCACTTTTGTACCACATCAGCTTCACTTGCTTATTGACTGTACTCGTTTTTATAACGAGCTCTTGATTATATTCATTTTCAGAGTGCTATCTGAAAAAAGAGCTGCTATTCTATAATTCACAAATTTTAGGTTGATGCATAATTATTGCGGATTTTTTCGGATTTCTCTCGATAGACTTTGAATATTGAGTTCGAATTCTTCCTAGAAATGATCTACTTGATTTCCTCAACAAAAATGTACTTAGAGAACCATCCGCGTACTCGCGAAATTAGGCTCTACTACTTCGAGAAAGGTTGGAAGGTGGCACAGTCATTCCGCGATCTCAGTAACTTTTCGGCGATGGAACAATCAGCCAAAGCCAACCAAGAAATAGGATCTGCTCCTAAATCTGCCATATTCACCAGCAGAAACTTCCATAGATTATCTCGTCAACCGTTCGTTGAAAAACTGGCTAGTAAATAGAAGCTACGACGATTTGGATGACTTGATGGCTGATGTCAAGGCGTGGATCGCCCCCAAGGATCGAAACTTCTTCGCTTTTGGAATCCAACTATCTGGCCAGTGGGAAGCAGTGCTTGACTTAGATGGCAAATAGGTCACGGAGTAATTATTTGGACATGTTTTTGTCCAGTAATTTTATCGTTTCGTTAAATAAAGTTTGTTGAAAAAAAAATACGCAATAATTATGCATCAACCTAATACTTTGAAGAAGACGGTACATCTCGAAAAGGATTCAATGAAAGCGCGCTCTATTTGGAATTTCCGCTCCAGTGAGATACCGTGTCATCAGCCCCTCATACTCTGAACGAAGTGAACTTAGCCAAAAACGTGCTCTCATGAGAATAACTGGCCTGAACAGACTTCAAATTCATCTTTTGACGAACGCATTGGTATCACTTCGAGATCTTCAAAATAAATTTTCATTTGTATTTGGTACCAACGACCCTTGCACAAACTATCAGATTGCACTGCCTACCATTTCGGTCCAGCATAAGGAAAGAGATAGAATAGGAATCGAATAGAAACGTACTTTCGATGATAAATGTTCTAGGCATATAACTTCCGGTTCAGATTAATCATCCGACCACCTCTGCAAGAATTCTCTTCCATATAAAACCATATAGAAATGATCGAACATTACAGTCTGCATAAGAAATATGAAGTAAAATGAACGGGCGATCACTGAGAACTTACTGGTTCTATAAAACTAGCCCATAAATCAGTCAGGTCTATTTTTTTGATAAGCTATTTAATCACTCCTTACTTCCCATCAACTTTTTGAAGAGGGCTTACAACTTTCTCCTTCCCAATTCTCTGCCGTTACTTGAGGTGGAAGATGGGCTCAGTCGGCTACAGACTGTAATATTTCAATTAACTTGATGCCAAGCTCAATGGACCTCCTACAAGAACAAGAACGAAATGTTGTGGTCAAGAGCGCGCTAAATTTGTAGAATTGACTGAAGCGGACCTTCCTCTTGGAACGTTGTAACAGGACTGATTGGTACCGATACCAATCATTGGAAAGTTCTGCATTTGATGGTGCTTCTAGAAAATTACGTAGGCCATCGTTTTTTACTCTAATTTCCAGTAACCTTGTAACTCAATCTAATCGTGAGAAGCTAGAGAATGCATCACTCGTATGTCCATCAATGGGTCGCTCTTTTCCGATACATTTTCCAGAGATGAAGTTAGTCCTTCGGTTTCATTTCATTTTTGCCGATCAGAATACTAGGCTACGCTCCAGTTACAGCTACGCTTGCTTTAGAATCTCATGACATCTAATGCTGTAGACAATAGCGCGATGTCGCTTTATGTCGCCGGGTGTCGCTCAAGTTGCTTGTGGCTCAATTTTCCCTACTTCTTAGAGGGCAGCCTGATGTTGCTTGGCCCAAGCTTTGCGGCTTCGTGTAGTTCAGAGGCCTACATCCACAATGATCGCACTTATACCCATCCTTCAACTGCTATCCCACAAGACTAGTGCATCACATCGCTTATTCTCGCCTCCTGTCGCTTATTACTCCACACCGATGGCGCACAATGAAGCTTTTGAAGAAAGTTCGGAAAAAAACCAAAGGATCAAGAATCTATACGTTTCATGATGGTCGAGCCATGCGTTCGATTCAACTTCTAATCACATAACTTCCTGAATGGGTACATCCTTCATGATTCGAATCTGAATTGGGCGCATGGCTCAACCATCATCAAACGTCCTATCACCCAAATTTTTATTCTTTTTTTTAGCTGAGAAGCATATTTTTTCAAGAAATACACTGTTTTACACTACTTTGTTTGAGAGAGTGATCATGAAGGGATTCAGCCTCCCTTCATCGCACTGGCGGGCGTGCGATAAAGCCAAATGACGTCGCTACCACCTAAAAGGTCCGGGACCGAAACTCAAAACTGTAACCCCTTTCCATTCGTTCGTGCCGATTAAATGTTACCAAACCGCCTGCATGAAAACATATACCGACTTAAACAACTTCTGATTGACCCACGTGGCGCTAGTCAAGCATGAGTCCGAAAGCCTTCATGATTCTGGATGGAGGTCGAATGCGTGGGCGTACGCCAAAATAGGTTCGGTAGTCGCCAAAAAGTTTGGCCCTAATTCTTTATGGTTAGGGCATGTTTTCGATGGGCGCAAAGCGTGAAATTAGTTGTTTCTGAAAATGGAAAGCTTACGTATTGTTGCTCATAGGGCGGATTATGTCGTCAATCTTTCCTTGCAATACCTGTTGATGTCGTCACATCTTTATGAGTTTATTGCGATAGAATCTTCGGGATTGTTTTCCCCTCGACCTGATTACTTCATAGCAGAAAGAGCATCCGACTTTGCTGCTAATGACGACCATGCTTTCTATTTATCCGACGTTGCAGAGCGTCACGAATGTACTCGTTGTATTGGAACACCGTAAACAAGTGATTATTCGGCTTCATCTAGCAATCCGCTCTGCACTTCCACGGGCGTCAGCATCCATTTTCAAAATGTTTTTGTAAACAGCAGCAAGTTGTTTTGCGCATCCGGTACAAACGGACGTCACATTATAGCCTATCCGTCCGTAAGGGAATTCTCGTCGGATGTCGTCATTTGGTCTAATGCGCCTATAATCCAATAATAAGGTTGTTTGGCATGGGCAAAGGTTATTCTCAGAAGCACCTGGGTAAGGAGAATGTTTTTGTTGTTATCATGAGCAGGCGGAAGTACGGCGCCAAGTCGTGCACAAAGAAAAGAGCAGAAAGAATAGTTCTGTGAGTCGGTAAGAGAAAATTCTAATGAAAATTCACATAAAAGCACAAGCGCGCCCAATATGCGATAGACATTCTACCACTAAGAAACCGGACCTAATGACCGTGTCTCAGAGCTTAGCATTGACATCATTTCCTCGCCATTTCCATTCTCCTTTCAGGAACATTTCAAACAGCAGAGTTGGAACACATAAAAGTGCAAGGGCCAATCAAAAAGGCATAGGTCGCTGGTTTTTTCTTCTCGCTCCCTCCTCCTTGCCTCTCTTCGACCACCTCAAAAAAAGCCAGAACCATCCTCTTATCCGGATGCCGTCCACTTATGGAAAGCGGATGAATATGGCTCATTCTGAATACAAGTTCTGAAAACCAGGTCAAAAATCAGACCTGTGAGGAGCTTTTCCGTCGTGACTGACCAGGAAAGTGATTTCTGAACAAAACTTCAGCCAAGTTCTTATTATCAGAAGGATAACTCGAAGTCCAGTGACCCATTTTCTACTTCTCGTTATTTCCTTAAGGAAAGACGAATCTGAAAAATCGAAGGGGGTGCACAGACCTTCCTGAAATGCGCTGGACATTACACTCCTCCTCGTAATCGTGGAGGCATTTTTGTGTGGCTGATACAGTGAGGGCTGCAACATACGCTTAAAACGCAAAATCTAAGCGGATCTGAATGATCTAGGCTAATAATTGTCCAGAATAAAGCTCGAAGTTCCGATTACCTTAGGTAGACTTCATCTTTCCGACAGTTTTGGAAGCATAAGAGGACTCTGGCTAATTATTCTGTTCAACCCCTCGTTACCAATCACGAGAAACTATTTCCTATATAATTAATAGCCCTCAGTTAGAGAATAGTGGTAGATGAAAAGTTAATTTGCACGTGCAATGCATCCCTCTGAGTAATTCGTTCAGAATACCCCCATTTCTAGTTGCAAAGGGAATACCAAAGAGTAAGAAAAGAATTTCAATGATTTCTTGGTCTTAGAAAACGATATATGGTCCTATATTACAGTGCAAAAATGAAGGTCATTCAAAAGGGGTGGCATGATTTACAGAATTCACCTTGCAATTTGCTATACAGTTACCTAAGTAGTACTGACAAAAAGACAAGTGCATCTCCTACAGTATCGAGGACTGCATTTATTGATCAGAAACTTTCCCAGACCTCGCAACAGGAGTTCATCCGGTATAGGTAAACCGAGATACCGGGAACAAGACGCAAAAGTTAGCCCTGGGCAGATACTGGTCTTCGAGATCGGTTCCTTCTACAGTTGAGATTGTTTGGATTACGGTAACCGGTCACTCCAAACCACCATCAACTACCTTCGGGTTTGTTCCACCAGTAGGCAGAGCTCACAACAACCCCATCCTTGCAAAGCTTCCAGCTACGACGAAAAAAAGAAAAAGGGCTCTGTAAGGCGAGCCGTTGAACCCCATCTCAACATGAACATTTTGGACGGCTTGAAATCCTACGATATGCCGACTGTAGTCCTGATCAGCGTGGGTGCAAACTGCCCTATCGGAAGGGCCAGTGACAAACGATGCCGCTTCCGCACCGATTCTTCGGGGATTAAATCCATGATCCAGCTAAGACTTCAGCTTAAATGCGTCTGAGATAGATTGTTTGGTAGTAAGCATACTTTACAATATTGAAGATTATGGACGCTAAATGGTTTATCAGCTCCTGAGATCAGTGTTTTCCATAAGGAAGATTGAAGATTAGGCGATGAGTCTTACTGTTTACCTGCCTAAGAGTCTAAGAACGAAGGTCAATCTGGATTTATTCCCGTCTGTCTGTTATTATATGTACAAGAACTAGGGCAGAGAACGTCAAAATATCCGCCATAATACAAAGATCTCTCATCCAGGCGTGTGGCACATTGAAAAGGGAAACATAAGCCAAGTTAATTATTTTCAACATTTTTTTATCAAAAAACATTTATTTTTTACGGCTTTTTTTTATCAATAAGCCTATCGAAAGGGTTACTGTAGGAACTGCTGATATATTATTGACGTATCATCGACTATCTTTAACAATATTTCTGCGTCTTTGCACAAATTGGACGTACTTAAGGGGTAGTAAAAAGTCCCGGGCAACCACTTTCAAAAAATACATATACGCCGCTTATAGATCCGCTCAACGAGAAAAAAATCCATCCCTTCGAAGGTCCTATGTAGAACTCAATCTTTCCGTGTCCTGCCGAGAAGCTACTCCATAGACTCAGTGGTAAATATTCGAGAAGTGGATGATTATGAAGGGCTGCCAAATTTATGGAGCATCAAAAAGTATTGAATTTGCCTACAATGTCAAACAACAAGTCGATCTCATCATATAATTGTCAAAAACTGGAAAAAATATCCAGACTGCCCTTTCAACAGGGTGTGTCCAGAAAAGGAGCTCTGCTAGCTATAAAAAATTGCACTTATTCTTAGCTGTCTCATCAATCTTTGAATTGACCTTTTCCCCATTCAAGATATATGAATGGCTGTTTCAACTTTTTTCCGAGGGTTTATACTAAAATGATACAGATTGATGAACAGATTCGATAAAATTCCTCACACCCTATCAGGGATATCTTCATAACCTACTTTTTCTGAAGCTGGGTAGGACTGTTACTGAAAGTATCACTCTATGTTTGTTCACGGTTCAAAAACCGAATTGTGATCAAAATCCCCTCTTTAAACAAATTCGTCCATTCAGGGGCACTATTAGTCTTCAAATTCAAACTGGAAGACAAAGAGAGGAAATATACACGAACTCTTCCTTCGAGCCATTGTATAGGTCAAATACGCATATAACTGCCTCGGCGACAATGAGCGGATGTCAGAAGCATGATGTGCCCCAGAACTGAACAATACAGTGTGATTCCACCTCAGTACTGCTTGAAATATTTATTTGGTTTTGTTTTAAGTTCTTTTTATTCCTAATACATTTCTATTATACTATCTCGCTTAGAGGTGTTACAAGGTGTTATATACAAGTGGGTAACTCCGACGACTTCATCATAATAGTGAGTAGCTTTAAATTACTTCAATATTTCCTCCGCACTATATGGTAAACAAATAAGGGAGAGATTCTCCATAATCTAACAAAACTACGAAACTATGCTGGGTTGAGCTTTATAGTCATTTGCCAAAGGCTTCAAGTCAGCTGTGTTACCTCTAGCCGCTTCTACAGCTGTATCGGATCCAGAACATTATTTACAACTCTTTCCTAGTGGATACTGGCTTCAGTAAAAACTACATACATTCAAATACTACAGGTAGTGTTGCAAGGTATGGAGTGGCAGGATACAACTGTATAGTATTAGTATTATATAAATTAGTAGAGTATCATGTAATTCAAGATAGTATAGTATAGAATAGCACTACACATTATAATATAGCATAGAGTAGTACAGCATGATATAGTACTACAAGGTGTATAATTTTAATAGTACAGCATAGTATTATATAGTATGGTACAGTATAGTGTAGAATAGCACAATACGATATTAGTATAGTATAGCCTAATATAGTGTAGTATAGTATAGCATTATATAGTGTAGTATAGTATATGGTATAGTATAGTATAATATAGTATATACAGTATAGTATAGTAAGCATAGTATAGCATAATATAGTGGTATATAGTATAGTATAGTATAGTAAATATAGTATATACAGTAATAGTATAAAGTATAGTAATAGTATAGTATAGTATAGTATAGAATAGTAATAGTATAGTATAGTATAGTATAGTAAGTATAGTTGGTACACTATGTCAATACGTATAGTTATGGTATAGTATAGTATAGTATAGTATAGTATAGTATAGTAATAGTATAGTATAGTATAGTATAGTATAGTAATAAATATAGTATAGTAATAGTATAAGTAAGTAATAGTAATAGTAATAGGAATAGTATAGTATAGTATAGTATAGTATAGTAATAGTATAGTATAGTATAGTATAGTATAGTATAGTATATATATATGTATAAGTATAGTATAGTAATTGTATTGTATAGTATGTATAGAAGTATAGTATAGTATAGTAATAGTATAGTATAGTAAAGTTATAGTTAGTAGAGTATAGTATAGTAATAGTATGTATAGTATACGTATAGTAAATAGTATAGTATAGTATAGTATATATAGTATAGTATAGTATAGTATAGTATAGTATAGTATAGTATAGTATAGTATAGTATAGTATAGTATAGTATAGTATAGTATAGTATAGTATAGTATAGTATAGTATAGTATAGTATAGTATAGTATAGTATAGTATAGTATAGTATAGTATAGTATAGTATAGTATAGTATAGTATAGTATAGTATAGTATAGTATAGTATAGTATAGTATAGTATAGTATAGTATAGTATAGTATAGTATAGTATAGTATAGTATAGTATAGTATAGTATAGTATAGTATAGTATAGTATAGTATAGTATAGTATAGTATAGTATAGTATAGTATAGTATAGTATAGTATAGTATAGTATAGTATAGTATAGTATAGTATAGTATAGTATAGTATAGTATAGTATAGTATAGTATAGTATAGTATAGTATAGTATAGTATAGTATAGTATAGTATAGTATAGTATAGTATAGTATAGTATAGTATAGTATAGTATAGTATAGTATAGTATAGTATAGTATAGTATAGTATAGTATAGTATAGTATAGTATAGTATAGTATAGTATAGTATAGTATAGTATAGTATAGTATAGTATAGTATAGTATAGTATAGTATAGTATAGTATAGTATAGTATAGTATAGTATAGTATAGTATAGTATAGTATAGTATAGTATAGTATAGTATAGTATAGTATAGTATAGTATAGTATAGTATAGTATAGTATAGTATAGTATAGTATAGTATAGTATAGTATAGTATAGTATAGTATAGTATAGTATAGTATAGTATAGTATAGTATAGTATAGTATAGTATAGTATAGTATAGTATAGTATAGTATAGTATAGTATAGTATAGTATAGGATAGTATAGTATAGTATAGTATAGTATAGTATAGTATAGTATAGTATAGTATAGTATAGTATAGTATAGTATAGTATAGTATAGTATAGTATAGTATAGTATAGTATAGTATAGTATAGTATAGTATAGTATAGTATAGTATAGTATAGTATAGTATAGTATAGTATAGTATAGTATAGTATAGTATAGTATAGTATAGTATAGTATAGTATAGTATAGTATAGTATAGTATAGTATAGTATAGTATAGTATAGTATAGTATAGTATAGTATAGTATAGTATAGTATAGTATAGTATAGTATAGTATAGTATAGTATAGTATAGTATAGTATAGTATAGTATAGTATAGTATAGTATAGTATAGTATAGTATAGTATAGTATAGTATAGTATAGTATAGTATAGTATAGTATAGTATAGTATAGTATAGTATAGTATAGTATAGTATAGTATAGTATAGTATAGTATAGTATAGTATAGTATAGTATAGTATAGTATAGTGTAGTATATAGTGTATTATAGCATATACTGTAATTTGATATGACACTACAGCATAGCGTAGTATGGTATAGTATGGTGCAGTATAGTGTAGTGCAGTACGTATGATAAGCATCGGGTAGTATAATATAATATTATACAGTATATAATATATTTAGTATAATATAACATGATATAGTATAATATAATATAATATAATATAATATAATATAATATAATATAATATAATATAATATAATATAATATAATATTATATAATTTAGTATAACATAATATAATATAATATAATATAATATAATATAATATAATATAATATAATATAATATAATATAATATAATATAATATAATATAATATAATATAATATAATATAATATAATATAATATAATACAATATAATACAATATAATATAATATAATATAATATAATATAATATAATATAATATAATATAATATAATATAATATAATATAATATAATATAATATAATATAATATAATATAATATAATATAATATAATATAATATAATATAATATAATATAATATAAAACAATATAATAATGTGATAAATAATAAACATAGTGATATAATACAATATACTATATCAAATATAATGCAGTGTAGTATAATATAAACTAACAAATATAATACAATTAACAGTAATAAAATATGTTTTATTACAATAAGTGTATTATGTTTATTATTTTATATTATATAACAATATAATAAAGTAAAATATAATATAATATAATATATATAATATAATATAATATAACATAATATAATATAATATAATATAATATAATATAATATAATATAATATAATATAATATAATATAATATTATGTAGTATAATATAACATAATATTAAATAATATAACATATTATGTAGTATTAAATAATACAATATAATCTAAAGCAGTATAAAATAGTGTAATATTAATTTAAGAGAGTGCAGCACAGTATAGTACAGGACCGTATATATAGCTCAGTATTTCAGTGTAATATCGTATAGTACAGCACTGTAAAATACAATATAATATAGTATATAATACTAACGAAGTGCGTTCTAGTATAAAATAGTTTAGTATAGTGTAGCTTTAAGCATGTAGAGAGGAATAATATGATATAGATAGCCTAGTATAGCATACTACAGTACAGGCGTATAGTATAGTATAGTATAGTATAGTATAGTATAGTATAGTATAGTATAGTATAGTATAGTATAGTATAGCATAGTATAGTATAGCGTAGTATAGTATAGTATAGTATAGTATAGTATAGTATAGTATAGTATAGTATAGTATAGTATAGTATAGTATAGTATAGTATAGTATAGTATAGTATAGTATAGTATAGTATAGTATGGTATAGTATAGTACAGTATAGTATAATATATTATGATACAGTGTAATATAATAGCATAATAGAATCTAAAATAGTGCAGCATAGTGTGGAATATCACAAAGGAATAAGGCATGTATTTAATGAACTATAATGTGGATTACCATACGACGACGTAGCAATAACAGTAGCATAGTAATGTACTCTTTTCAAATTATAGTACTGTCATGCATCGAAAGGTAGGTAAAGAGAAGCCATTTATAATCTCAATTATATTATGATGAAGTATTCGGTTTCGATACTCAGTGGGGTTTGATCATAGTTATCAGAGGAGTTGATTGGGTTGCTAAGCTTATGCAATCGTTAACAAAAGCATTATAGCGTACAAATAAGCATGTCCCTTATTCTAGAACCTCGACCGAGCGAGTCGACCGACTTCAGCGGGGGAACAAGGTTTTGATAGCCTAGAAAAAAAATTAATCCGGTATTTCACACACTTCTAACTCATTACTACTTTTCACTTCCTGCTACTGTTCCTCTTCAACCCAACGAAACTGTATTGAATCGAATATCGGGTCGGTTAGGGGGTGATCTGATTGAATTTGGATCGATGCTGGAGCTTACAACTCTGAAGTTGTGCTCCCAGCTGTTACATTATTTTTGCCCTTAGTTCACGACGGATAGCAAAACGATAAGTCACGTCGATCGTCTGCTTTGTTACATTTTGATCGTGATAGTTTCCAGTACTTCTACCCCAAGAAGTGAACTACTGCCACTGGATATCATCTGGGGAATGCAGCATCGGTCAAATTTCAAACCAGCCAAGTGTGCAGTTGCAGTAATGCTGAATTTTTCTGTGAACTTTCCAGAATTTGCCCGGAGGCTGCCCTGCGGCACAACTCGTCATCATGACTGTCTTCAATGTTCAAAATAATGACTGCATAGCATAGTGTCTCAGTCATGGCAAAGGGCACATGTACTTTCGTGGAGAAACGTCAGATCACCTCTGGAAAGGCATGAAAAACATAGAAAACATCAGAATCATAGTGCATTCGTTGGCGGATGCTATCATCGTCATCACCATTGTCCCGAGGGCAACAGTGTAAACGCCCACGCATTTTGAACCTGACCAAAATTAAGGTAAATTCATAAGGTAAAGCTTGATATTTCTATGATTCCCCTATAGAATTACGGTATGCACTCAGCTCAGAACGACTCTGCAATCTCGACGCGATTTCGCTGCAACAACGACGATTGGGCGGCTGCAAAGGGGCGGTGCCAAAGGGACTATAAAAGGGGCCAGCTGACGCTCTGACCACGATTTCTGTACAGAATCGTTTGAACTGCAGCAGATCATGGACGGAAAACGTATTCTCGTAACTGGAGCCTCGTCAGGAATTGGTACGTCTCAGATATTTCTCCCATATTACTTCAAGCCTTACAATTTGGTGCTCCAGCACACAATCAGAATTCTCTTAGGTCTCTCCCTGACAGAGCAGCTTTGCAAAGATGGCCATCACGTAACGATCACCGTACGAGATCAGGATAAGGCCGATTCTACCCGAAAGATCTTGGCCGAGAAACAGGTGATCACTAAAGACTATTAAAAGAAAATTCAAATATATGTCCCAGAGAAATAGAAAATATTGAATTTGTCCGGCAGAGCACTCAGCGTCGTGCTGCCTTTTTTGGGATACGCCATGCATTCACCCTGCAGTCGGAGTATTGGTGACTTCCTATAGTGTATTCACCTTACGCGATGGCTTCAAAATTTCAGTACCACTATTCATACGACTATTTTGATTTCTTAAATACTTCTTACATATTTCTTAGACCTGCTCGTGATTCCAGAGAACTAAAAGGTGCAAGATTCGCTCCGGAATTCAAAGCCCGCTCAATGAGCGATCTTGTCTTCCTTTAGGAGTTCTTCATTTTTTTCCAAGCTATACCTGAATTTTGAACATCCTTTTGAGTAGAGAGTTGACAAGGTAAAAAGGATCTTGGGAGAAACGCCAACGTAAACCACTTCCTCAATTCCCAAGCTGCGCCACACACTAAGCCCCATGCACCTTCGAGCGACCAAGTCTACCATGTAGAGGACGTCAGCGCCCACACGAGCAAGTGTTTTGACTCTCTCAGACGAATCTAGAACCATCCGAATGAACTAGGAAGAACTTGAAGTTGAGGTGACCTAAGTCTGAATTCGATAGACCGTACCATGCAGTAAGTACGGTAACCTACGGCACTTCGTGGTGTAGCGCTTAGTGGGCATAGTAAAGGTTTTCAAGCCGTAAAGGATTACGGAGAAGAAAGATCTCCAGATGAATCGAGTCCACAGAATCTACTTTTTCCCAAACTTTTCATTTCATAACATCCTAGAGAGGAGGGGTTCCCAGAAGTCCATTTTCCCCTTTTCTGACTTTTTCGTGGGAATCACCTGATCTCATTTAAACCTTCTTAGGTCATCTTCTTTTTTCTGTCACTTAAAATTCCTTCACGATCAACAATAGAGGTTTTTTCGTGAAAGTACTCAACGTCCAATGTCGGACAGTTCCATAAACCGCTGTTCAATGCTTTACAGCATTTTCTTATCGAAAAATGTAAGTGCATTTTCGGTGCAGCATAGATTGGTTTTCCACGAAATGATTCAATGTTCACTTTAGAATAGTTTTTTCCATCTTCCCCCTACACTCAGTTGCACGTGTAAATGTTCCTCCCCAAACCACTTTCCAAAGGGCATTCTCTGACGTGGGGGCAGTTGCATCCAGTCTAGTCACTGAATTTCGAATAAAGGCCATGATTGACTTCTAAATGCCTCCCTATGAAGCCATCCATTTGGACCAGGAAAATAAGAAGAAGGAACAAACAAACTAACAAACCTTGAAAATATGTATGACGTTCCGTTGGTGTAGAGTATTTTGATGGAAAAAGAAAATTTTCCTACCGTTTCCTCCGGATGGAAGATCTTGCACGGCTATAGGCTCTGGCCACCCTCTTGTCATCCATCCATGGGATCGGATCCTGTTCGGTTATCCACGTTTTCCATCTGACCAGAGTCGATTGGAAGGCATCGGCAAAGGAATAGAATCATTTGCCTGAACATGGTCTGATGAACGGAAAATATTGTATAGGCTGAAAGCCGATTTGAGTCATCAATTTCACTCCGAGAAGAAGTCGGATGCATGGCGCAATCCTGAAAATATCAAAGTTGCCGAACAATCGAACATGATGTAGGATTTCCTTCTAGACTGTAGCTTTGAAAAAAGGGTTTCGAACAGGATTATATAGGTATGTCCCAACTGTTTGAGAAGTCTGGTAAACCAACAACAACTATAGTTAGTAATTAGGTTTCAATTTGGTCGAGTTGACAGTAATCACGCGACTGAATGTTGTAAATAAACACTGAAAAGAAGGTGGTAAACACGATAAACAGATAGTTAGCTCCTTTGGGCATAAAGGTTGGAAAAACGTACAATTAGCATGTTTTCCAGAGGTAAACAGTATAAAGTCTACTTCTTGAGTGGAAGATTCATAAAAATTTAGAAAGCTTCGTTTCAGATTACTGTCGATATAATCCAGATCGACTTCTCTATTTGGTCATCAGTCGTGGCTGGTGTTAATGAAATTGTTCAAAACAAATGGTAAGTGCTTATTTTACCCACAGGTTTCTGAAAACCTCTTGGGAGGAAGCTTCTGGAACGAATTGGTTTTGTCGGTCGTTCAGGATTTTTGATATCGTGATCTTCAATGCTGGCACCATGTTTCCTGATGAGTCATCGACGGCAGATGGTGTTGAGACATGCTTCCAGGTGGGAAATCTTACTGTTCGGACTCGCCCTATACCAATCAACCCCACTCCCGAGCGCAAAAAATAGGAAAAAGACTTTATATGAACATCAGGAAAAGGAGCGATATCAAAGAGGAAACAAACAGAGAAAAAAGATGTGGATGGAATTAGCTGTCCATCAAGGGGCAACCGTATCAAAGGTACCGTAACGAATAACATAGAATGAACAACTACAAAAAACTCTAGGCTCTCTCTGTCACTCCCACAGTCACCTACTGAACTCACAAACCCTTCATTAAATTCAAAGACAAGGAGTTCCTGACAGCTGTACCGTTGGGATGCGCCATGCATCCGAATTTTATTCACTGATCTGAAGGCATAAAACCACTCAGGCCCTCGTTCCGCCATCCTACAGTAATAACCCAGTTTAATGTCTATTTTTCAAGTCTCCTAGACTAAAGAATTACTAGATCTAATTTGTACGGATAATTAAATCCATTACTGTGCAAATCACAAAAACAAGTCAATTACAACTTATTTGTCAAACGGTCTGAAAGGACAAAACGTAAATTACCCATTTAACCTGAGGAAATGGGAGTGACTGTGGTAAATATTTTCATAAACTGGAAGTCAGAGCGGTACGGTTCCAAGAATTCCTATGGTTTCATCCCCAACTCCAACGTCCAGAACCTTCTAAGAACTATAAACTGAGACCTCATTGGTGAGGAGGCATCTGAACTGCTCTATCTGGTTTTAAATATAATTTACAAGCAAAAAACGGCAAGATGGTACAAAAGGTCCGAATTTCAAGGTCACAAGAATTTGGATTTTTCAGGTAAACGTACTTGGTCACATGTATCTGGCCGATGTGCTAATCAAATGCCGTCCAGCTAAGCATCAAATGCATTTTGTCTGCGTATCATCGGCTCTATTCAAGTGAGTCACCTAAGCAGCTAATTGTGTAAACAAATCCCGTAAATAGTAATTACTTATGGGAAATGGCTTGTTGTCTATGGATATCACAAGAATTATGATATTGCTAACCGTCAACAACTTCTGCAGCTTGCAGGCTCTGTGGTGCGTCATGGCCTCGTTGGCGTGTGCCGAAGGAAGCAGATGAATGGGTTGAAGCGTTTCGTCCACGAACGCGATCTGGATGGAGAGCTTATGCTCTCAGCAAATTTGCCATAACACTGTTGGCATCACGTCTGAATCGTGTTGATGGCGTCACAGCTGTGGCTGTTAATCCGGGAAATGCCATCACCAATGTCTCCCGAAATATGCCCAATCGTCACCGGCGATTGCTCACCGTTTTCAAGAAGACGCTGATCAGTGTGGTACGTTTCCAGAGTTTCAAATATCCTCTTAGTTTCCAGCTCTTATGGCTCCCAGACGATTCCCATTCCAGCTCCTTACCAAATCACCGAGCCATCGCAGGGGCAGGGAGTGCCAATACACAGAGTCAGAACGAGCTATATAGGTAGAATACAAGGACCTTTTCCCTTCCCCCACCCCTCCCCCTACCGACAAGCTTGGCACCTTTTGGAATCCTGTGGAGATTGTAGTAGACCAGTTCGATCAGATCCAGCAACCATGACACAGAGGGCAGCCTTTCTGGCGATTACTACACCAGTTATGAGTACTTTAAGAAAGAAGTCTTTGCACCAATCAATCCCGTACTTGGAGACACGCCCTGCATTCGAAATCCATCCAGAATCTTACATCCGAAATCTTAGAGGCGGATTGGATGAGTATATGGCCAAGCGAAGTATAAGTCAGTCCGTTCATCCTCCCAGACAAGTTTGGTAGCAACGAACCGCCCAGAGAGATGCAAAGCAACAATCTGACGGATAATCAACGAAGTCGGTAATTTTTCAGGAAGAAGCAGCCGCTAATGTGGTCCGTGCCTGTCTTCATCCGTTGCCACACGGAAAGTTCTACGACCAGGCCAAGAAGTCCTCTCTTCCGAAGGCGTTGACATCGGAACGATTCATGCACAATCTTAACCACCTTTCCCAACAGCTAGTCCTTAGCATTACCGAGCCGTAGATGGCTACAGTAGTACAACGTAGACGTTACTGTAGATTACTGTAGATAGATTACTGCTTTAAGAGGTTTCTCACAGTCGGGTGGTGTGTTTTGTATGCACGCCAAATATTCAGCAATACGTTCTTCAAAAGTCGCTAAATTCGCTGATCTCTTCATGTACTAGTTTCCGATATTTATACTGTCAATGGAAAGTGAATAAACTTTGCTACAGTTGCCGAGGTCGTTCTTCGGGTCGAGACAAGCATACGCCCACTGCAGGAAATTGTAGAGATGATTGGAAGGACACGAAAAGAAATTTCGAGAAAGATCAATAAATCAAGAAAAGTGAAACAAACCAAGCTATGCGCCATGCGCTTGGCTTTTGCGCAGTATGGATGTATTGAATGACTACTCGGATGGGGCATGGAGTTGAAGTTAAGCATCATCTCTTTTTTCTTTATAACATATGAAGGAGAGAGAAAAGGACCTAACAATATTCGAGACGAAGCCTAATAATAATTACGCAAAAATTCATAACATGAATAAACCATTGGATGACCAAGGGTCAAAGGAAGTATAGAACTCACCTTGGGAACAAATAGAATAACAAGTAACGCAGACCTGAAGATCGACATGAGAGTTGGTTGGTCATTTTTTTGCGTGACAGGGTAGGTGGAAGCGGCACTTTGATATCCATCGACTCCTTGATTAATCGACTGGAAAAGACTGGAATGACCATTAGAACACATCCCACATGAATATGAGAATAATCTCCAAAACCCACAGCAGCTTTTTTTGGAAATGTGGGGAGAACCACCCACAATGAGAAGAGCATCCCAGTAAGAGCAGAGTCTGTATTAGACAGGTTGTGCGTTTTGACAATTGTAGTTGTGAAATAGCGGTTCTTATATATGGGGCGAATAAATATTTTTCAAAGATGCGAACTGATCAGTTCTGAACATCATAATTTCGATCCCCTGATACATTTTTGAGGGTTTGAGTAGGTTGTCATGCTTCCGGAGCCTATCTTTGACCATTAGCCTTCTTGGTTTCTCCCGGGCTTTTCTTGTAGCTTCCATAGAAACACTATCAGAGGACTCTACTTACTCTCATGTACAATGTATCAGGAAATTCCATGATATCTCAATCATTTGGACGAATCGAGGTTCCTCTCCAACCTTTTTGTTACAGGTTCTAAAGGGTTGGAACGATTTGTGCGCAGAACCGCTAAGGAGTGGCTATGTAGCCAAATGCCCTACACAAGTTTCAATGGGTTCCAGCAGCGGAAAGGCCGGATTCGAATTGGCACGGAACTGAGTGTTTAACATGGGTAATCATTTCGGTTATTATATGGACAAACAAGCTAGGAAGAGGCAGCTGGATGACCCATGGGGACTTCCAGAAAATTCCAGTAGTGTGAACCACTTTCCCACTTACTTACCGCTTAAGCTAAGGCGAAGCTTCTGCGCTATTCTTAATTTGCAAATCACCCACGCCAACAAATATCCTATTAATCAGTATTTGTAGGGATTTCCAGATTTTTCTTTCATTTCCTGATTGATATTGGCAGTTACTAAAACTCTGCACTAGCTGTTTACAAGTAATGTGGGTGAAGCTGATTACTTCGTCCAAGTTCAATACCCTTACCCACGCAAGGGCATACAGCCGATTATAAGATGAAGTAGAATGAAAAACATGGATTTAGTAATGTTTTGAAAGGCTACGAATTGTGGACGGAATAAGGGCGTTTAAGAATAGAGTATATCCATGAGACACAACCATCTTTGATCACAAGGGAGATTGAGCGAACTGAAGGTGAACTAATAACAATTAGGTGAACGGAAAACAGCTTGGAAATCCGAAGTATAAAGAGACTTGGGCAGATGACCGGGGTACCACCGCTACCGGATAAGCTTCGAATTCAGTAATTGAAGAAAAAGATAGAAAAATATGGGCAATGTTATGAGCTGATTTTGAAATATTTGAAAAAGATAAAAGAACAAAAGGATAAAGTTTCATGGCGTCAATCAATCCCGTCTTAGGAATGCGCCTGGCGCCCGACTTCCATTCAGAATCGTAGTGGCGTATTGAATGCGTATGTGGCCTATACAATGGCTTACGGCCAGCCGTTGTACAAGTCAGTGCTTTTATCCTCCCAGACGAGTCTCGTCCAATTAGCCGCTCCGGAGGGACGGATGGCTTGGTGGCCTGGGCGAACACCGATTCGGAGCTTAAACCCTCGACCGTAGGTGGGTCGTAGCGCGCCGCTCGCCAACGCACTACCTTCGCCATTTTGAAAAAACCGAAATTAGTAGAAGGATTGCCACTGATCAATTCTCTTTCAAGATTGCGCCATACATTCGGATTTAAGACAAATGAGATAGAACGGCAGGTGGTTGCTTACTAGGAAACGGGATAATTTGTAGGACCAGTTAAAGAACGGCAGAAGTTTTCTCCTTCTATGCGAATTTTTTCAATTGGAAACGTTTAAATTCAAGTGATATAAGGCCTTCCTGAACTAGATCGATTTAGTCCTAGATCGATCCCCTGGCCATCTGTAAGGTACTGGCGCCTCTCACTGCTGCCCTTTCCCACTGCACGTTTTGATGAGTCATGGGTTCAGAACCAGCCTAACTCGCGGTAGAATACCGAAAAATGTACAAGCTCCCATACAAGTCAAATCTGACCCAGGAAATTTCAAATCTGGCGAATCTCTCTATCTTTAAGCAGCTGGACTCATGTCCAACTTATACCTTGATCCCTATTCAAAGAGCACGTTCTCAAATCCATCTTAAATTATTAAAATTTCTAAAATCAAAATTAACAAATAACATATATGATGGTGATTTATAATAATAATTGATGTTAATTATTTTTTATTACAACTTAATTTCTCAAATAAACTAAATTAGATCAAGTTAATCTGTTCTATTTTCAGTTGATTAAGCCTATTTCATCTTGTATCACTCATTGAAGTCCTCAATTGTCAATCTTCAAGCTAAAAATTTGTAGAATCTGTTTCGCCTTAGCCTTGTCAATGGCGGCTTGAACCGCTCCACTGAGTTGTAAAGAATGTTCCAATTGAAAAAGCTGATATAATGTATTTTTTCTAGTCTATTAGTAGGCTCATAGGAGCTTTACTGCCTTCATTCTGCTTTTTGTACCTGAACTACCTTTTGTCGAAACTAGAACTGAAATTTTAACAATTCTGGAAATCTGCAGCAGTTTCCCCTCTCTCGTGCCCTTCTTCCTACTCCCACCTATGGCAGCACGACCACTACGACGTCTGAGCAAAAGACCTGGTTCACATAGAATTCAGTCGTGGACGGGACCAACAGAATTGCCCGGCTGACCGAAGATCGACCCAAGGGAACTATTCATGAGGCTTTGAACACTTGATCAATTCAAAGATGATCACCATGGTGAGCATACATACTGGCACTGCAGACAAAGAGAGATCCTACGCAAATATTCCGCTGAAAACCAATTGGAATGCTAAGGCGGGTTGTCCATGCATTCCATGGTAGAACAGCGCTTGAGAGGTTCTACTATCTACACTACTGAAGATCACTTCTTTATAGCAAAAACAGGTAAGGAAACATTCAATTCACCATCACCGAAGTCGTAGGAAAAAAGAAGAACAGGGAGAGATGATCAACAGATTAAAAGGACAACTCACTAGGCGACTACTCAAATAAATATCTCTACTAGAATTCAGCTTTGTTTTTAGGATGAGCTTCCGAAACGATTTTTGATTGGGAAGCTTTATCTTTTGAAATTTGTGAAACATTTAGAGAATGGGTAGAAATTAGGACACCTACAATTTTTTTAAAACGCTCACCCAGAAAAACAAAACTTCGCAAAGGGCAATGTGACAGATCACAAGAAAACATAATTTAAATGACTCTCAATAAATCACAGTATTCTAGCTAACACTGAGAAAAAACCGTACGAAAGCGGAAAAGCAAACCAAAAAAAACAGCCGACAAAAAAGTGCGTTTAACTTAACACCATCTGTTTTAAGCTGTCAATTTCCGATGAAAGCATATCTTTAGCCACTTCATCAGTCTTGTTCTTCAAGCACTGTACGACCAGTCGTTGAGCGGACACCAGTAGATCGTATAGAGGCTATAACAAATCTCATTCTCCGGAATGAGCAACGATTGTGTGCATGAAAAGTCAATACACAAGATTGTTAATTTTGCTTCTGCCTTGAGGTTGGTAGGTGGAATAGTATTTCCACCTACCAACCTCGAGGCAGAAGCAAAATTAACGATTTTAAGAACAACAGAAATGCCGAGATTCAAATATGAGAGGACTAGGAATTCAATACAAAAGATTTACTCGAGCGTAAAGTGGGGAGCATGTATTCCTTTTCAATTGGATACGTCTGGATTCCCGCCGGTTACTGGCTTATCCAGACCACCCCTTGTCCACCAGCTGATTCCCAAAATTGAGGGTTTCTCCTCTCCGGCATCAAGCTCTCAAGTTTTGATCTGAAGACCGAAATCGGGGTAATAACAAGGTCCATCACCTCCTTCAATTCTGATCCAGAATAGTTTCAACGGTGTGACGTATTAAAAGACAGAACCCTTCCTTTAATGGCTCCAGGTCATCCACTCTACATAAATAAATCGATTTACCTCAGATCTTTCCGAAACATACCTGCTCCACAACTCCGTTTAACTGTGGTGTCAACTGAGCAACAAATCGCCCGCTTGCGGTTACCGGTTTTCCATGTTTGGCCAATAGGTAGAGAACACAAGATAGCAAGGCTGCCGCCGGTTCGGTCTGTGCCATCACCTGTTCCTTTAGTTCAGCAACATAGCTATCCAGCACTTCCGCTCTATTTAGATGGTTTTTAAACTAGTAAATAATGGGTATTCATAAAAACTTCAAATTGCTCAAATACCTAGTTTTTGAATCAGGCTGCTTCAGTGCAACTGAAAGTGTTGTAGGTGAAGAGAGATCGAAAACGGCCGAATGGAACGCATCGAGATTTTCACCTCGCAACGACGTATATAGGGCGTTCATGGTGTCACGCAAAGCCGTCGGTAATGAAGAAATCGTTTCTTCTCGCTGCTGTAACACACTTCACATCAACAAAAAAAGGTACAATAAATAAAAATCATTCAGGTTATCTATAGTCAGTTCGAACCGTAAAGGTAATCCCAGCCACGGAAGGCTCAAAAACGGAACCATTCAATAGCTACCCACAACCCTGGGTAATGAACAAACCGAAATGAGTTCAACAACAAGAAACCAGACCTTCTCTTTCAGTTGACCTGCATTTTCTGTTCCTGAGGCGCACGAGAGAACCGCATTAGCCAGATCCGTGCCCATCGTACGAAGCAAATACTGGCGAAGTTCATCACGAAGTGAATCTAAATTGAAAAAACGTAAGAGAGATAGGCTCAGAAGAGTTTATTTGGTGCTGCACCCTTTTCTCGTAAGATAAAGAATAACAGACTTTTTAGAATTTTTTAATTTCTGCACTGCGGTAGAACCTTATCATCCGTATTAAGAATCGAGTGTAACGTTAAGCTTTTATGTTGAAACTCTCCAAACTACGAGCTCAGCTCAAGCTTAATTCCAGTAATACGAAAGAAAAAACAAGTGGAATCTTACCGGGGAATGAGGAGCTTGCTGATTCGAACATACATATCGAAGAATAGAGCCCTTGAGCTTTTTGTTGGAGTTGTGCCAGACTCTTCTTTTGCGATTGCGCAGCTGCATTCTGTTGAGCTGCAGCTATTTCTGTGAGACGCGCACGGATTTTATCATCTACCTGAATTTCCTATCGTTCGAGTGAACAAAACCGCTGTAAATTTTTCTGGTCTTCTACCTGAGGAGCAACTCGTTCCATCACATCCGCCACGATGTCTTCAGGCACTGCCTCAATCTCAATAATCCATTCCTCAAGGGTCTGAAATGTATAGTGGAAGTTGAAGCTTTCAAAGCAACTTTATCGCCCTACTCAGAAACAACCGACAACAAAAATCAATCAGAGTCGTCGTCGGACCTCAGGTGGAACGCCTATAGTCGTGGCAGTTGGCTCTTCTCGAGAGGTTGCAGTAGATTTTGCTCCTTTTCCTCCACCACCACCTCGGCCGCCTTTCTTCTTTCCTCCACCTTTTTTCGAGTCTCCCCAGTCATTATCGGCCTGGAAAAACAGCCAACACCATAAACGAAGGATAGATATTGGTTCATGCAAGCTGGACATCGAGAACCTATTGGTCCAACTACAGCAAAAAGCAATCCTTTCATGCCAACTACCGTGTACTATGAATCAACGAGAAATATTGAGGCACCAACGCACCTCGACAACTTTCTTCTGCTGCTGAGGAGCTTTTCGTTCTTGTTCGATACGGCCCATCTAAACATTTTCTCAGTAATATTCATCAACTTAAAATTTTCATAAACTCTTAGCCTTCGCAACCGTGAGGTCACCACTGGTGGCTTTTGAAATGTCTTGGCACACAATCAGAGTAATTATTCCACCAGCCGTGTTATCATCACGTCCCACTACAACCACAAGCCACAACTTGAACAACAGTCGCACGTACCAGTTCATGAGCCCATGCATCAATACGGCCATTCAGCCTTTCAACAGCCTTGGATAGCATCCTATCTGAGAAGACGTACGTTCCAGCACTGTGCAGATCACTTTCCGTAGATGCCACCTGTTCCGAAATCGTTATTAGATCCGCATCATCGAAGGGTATAGCCAAAGTTTGCAACGCTGACTGAACTTCACAAATGTCCGAGTCTCGTACAGCTTCTAAAAATGATTACTATACTGAAGTGGAAATGGCGGTACAGTGACACGGGCGGTCGCGAAGCGGCTGGGCTAGCATTACCTCGAAGTAGAAACTTCTCAAAAACTCATAGAGGAAATTCTTAAAAAGCATTATCAAGAAAACGATATGGAACCACAAGTACCCTTACGCGACCGCCAACCTAAGAGCCTATTCACTGCTCAATCATCAAAATCACAGAAGAGAGCAGTATCCTTGAAAGTACCTTTTACTGCGGTGAAACACTGCTGAAGTAATGCCTTTGAAAGCAGTATCGAAGATAGCGTTTGAATTTGCACTTCATTATTGTCTTGCTTTAAAATCTGTTCAATTTGACCATTCTTTCCACCGATTCCACCTTCACTGAGACCGAGCTTTTTCAATGCAGATGTCTCTGAACGGATAGCATTTCTGAGCCCATTTGGATCGGTTTAGTAACAACCGTAATAGCAAGACTACAGAGATAAAGCAAATAGAGTGGACTGACGAATGAACTCCTGTTGCCGGAAAGTATTCTGCACATACACCCGGACCAATTGGTCATGAATATGAGGTACATAGTTACAGCTAGGTGACGATCGAGACCCGGACAATCGTCCAGGAACCTGAAAGTTCGACGGATATGTGACCTAAAGTTTTTTGATTAGAAATTTGAGTAAAAGCTCTAACCTCGCCCTCCGCTAGAAGAGCGTCAAAAGCACACCAGAATCGATTAGAGGGCAATCCGACTCGTCCTTGTATTGCGCTTATGGCAACAGGCCTTTAACGCTTTGAAATTGCTCGAAGGGAAGGTATCAATAGAACAAAAAGGACCTACTTGGTAATAGCCGAAAGTAATGCTCTCAATAGGTTCTTATGTGCCTCCAAATATTCTTGCGTGAAAATCGTGTCACCTTCGAGAACTCCAGTGAAGTCAGCTGGGAGATGATCGAGCAACAAAGACCGCAGCAGTTCCTGAGTGGTTTTTAGGTAGGGCTCTTGCTAATAACTTCTCTTTCAATCGTAGTTTCGGCAATTTTCCTCGAAAACTTATCTTTCACAAAGCTGAAATACCTGTGACAAGTTCCAGTGTTTACATAGAGACGACAAAGTTTGGTAACCATGTTCTGCGAGAAGAGTTCGGAGTTCATTTTGCAAATTGGTGACATACTCCCTAAAGTAATTTCCATACTTATCAACCTTGTCCGTAAACATCTCCCTCCTATCTTTACAGAGACTTTTGATAAGTATTAAACTCGTGCGGGAGGATAAAAGCTCCGACTTAAGCGTCGGGTGGTCACCGCAATTTATTGTATACGCCACATACGCATTTAAAAATGTCACTGCGGAAGTGAAGGAAGTCCAGGGGGCACATCTCAAAAGGGATTGATCGAAGCCGAAAGAATTTCTGATTCAATCTATCTGACATTCTTTAAGAATATGACTACAGGATCAAGACCGACACCAGACGAACCGCTCATGTTACAACTGTGACCATAAAATGAACTATTGCTTGGCGACAGCCAGTAGGAACACAGGATATCCCTTCACTTGTCATCTTTTCCGTCTAAGAAGTAGCTGAACCTCAAATAACGTTAAACTAAGTCTCGGAAAATTTTGACTCACTCGGCAAATAGCTCGCCGCCAGAGATTTTGAACTCAGTATTTTCTGCAGCAAGTTGGTGAGCGATACGTTCTACATGCTCGAGGTCAACATTCAATGAGGTGGCTATATCCGTAAGAGGAGCCCTTCCACCCAAGGCTACGCATTCATTTCGCACCTGAAAACTGAGCATAGGATTCATATAGTGTATCGTTCTCTACCCCACCTCACATCGAAAAAAATTTTTGAACAATGATGATTTTGAACAAACCTCAGTGGCCAGATGCTTTTTAGTAATATATGAATGCCCATCTCTTGTAAACACGACATCGATCAACGACCTTTGGATGAGTTTCGACACCACCTCCACACAGTTTGCTTCCGATAGCCTGATAGATGCATGGAAGTTACCCTGTGGTTGTCATTGAAACTGTTGTGGCTCTTCAAAATACAACACAATATCAAACTCCGAGGGCAAAAAGGGAACTGATTTACCCATTATCCCATTATTTTGTAGTTATAGAATGATGACCAAAAACTTCGGAGCTATAAGAAAAGCTCTCGTTCAATATCCAATGGTCGCGGCCACTCGCGAATCATCCCATAACTACTACGATTGCCTTCGATCTTCTATAACTTCAAGATATGGAACCTTACACTACTCAAAAGTATTTACGAGATCAACATATACTAATCTATAAACAACGATCTCACCTTACCTATTAAACAGAGTATCTCTGCCCATCTTTTATTTATGGTAAAAACCATAGAGCTACTTTATCCACCCAAACATTACGGTAAGTCGTAACTCTGAAGCATGAGCGCAGAAGGCTTCGCAACAAAAGTTAATATTAGCCATTAAAAATGGTAATAAACATGACAATAGAAAAACTTCCAATACTAAGCATAAGAGTAATTCATTTGGAAGTGAGTGAAAGGCCTCTAATTCATTATATAAACTTTTTAAACACGATTAACAGCGGTTACCGCAGAAAAGTAGAAAAATACAAACTTTTTAGACGACTGTGAAAGTTGCACCCTCTGCAAATCGGAGACAAGGCGCTGGATATCTGCCCATGTAGCGGCCATCCCGACCTATCTACGAAAACAAAAGTCTGGCAGTAAATGCTGGTATCTTTTCTTCACAACAAAGCATCTCCATGGACTAACTGCGACCATTTCAAAATAGGAAATTGAAGCACAATCAATTTATGCGATGTTTATATAGAAAATAACATCGAATATTACCGTCATTAAACATTAATTTAATAATATATACGATTCTTTTCATAGTATCACAGAAAAATACCAATAATCACAGAAAAAGAATTAATTTATAATCAGTGTCGATACAAGGCATTGACCGGTACAATATGCCTACGATAACCAATAAGAGGAAAAGTCGCAGCTATGAAAGAGCGGATGGGTCCGAAGTGGGAGGATCTGGTTCCGAATTACTCGGTTTTGTTTCTTGGTCTGGTGCGAACGATTTTGTTTCCGACTTCAATGTGCTTGGAGCCGCTTCCGGCATAGTTTCTGCAAAAAAGAAAACAAAGTAAAAATTATAATTTCGCAGAGGCGCTTATGAGATAGTTACAACTTCATACTGATAAACAAAGACTCGAGAATATTTCGAATGGAAACAGAGCTCACCAGTACTCGGCACCTCCACTGTTTCTGGAGGTACAGGGGTTGTTTCCTTCGTTCCACCATTTGTACTTGCTTCTAAAGCCTCAGATCTCGATCGCTGTATCAATTTCGACATCCCTTCCACTACAACGTCCATTTCTGATCCCCTCGCCTCGCAAAATGACAAGTCTCGATAGATCTGCATAAAACAACACATACACACAACTATTAACCACAGCCAGCAAAAATAAAGAAAAATTCTGAAAAAATAATAGAAGAAGACAGAACAACATTAGAGGGTGATAGTGAAACTACTATGAGGCCACTTCAGCTCCACGTTCCACAGAACACACAAAAGCTTAAGGCTTGCCTTATAAAAGTAAAAGAACAAAGTAAGAAACATGAGAAAAAGGCACCGTAGAGTAGTGCGCCCGCTCCATACTACAACTACTAACCTGGGTTCGGATTTTATCATCATCTGACGTCCCATCGAGGGTCCCTGCTTTGCGCTTAAACCGCGACAAGCTTGATCCGGTGGCATCAACGCTGTCAAGTACCTGATTATCACAAGTTGAACATATGAACATTTTTCAAAAAACTCATCATCATCACCATACCTCTCCCGCCTTGGAGACCAGCCGGATATAGGCTGCCATCAAAGCAGAACGACCCAATTGTTCAGCTTTAGGATGGTTTCTTTTGGACAATTCACCTAGGAAGTCATCGAACTTCGTGTGAGCAGCAGTTATGTATGACGAATGAGTGGAAGGTGATGGCTTCTTAGTCCATCTGTACTGCTTCGGGACATCGGATACACAATCCAACTCCTTGAACACGAAAATTTCTAAGGAGTAAGGAATATTTTGTAAAATCGTATACGGAAAAGGGATAATGAACCTTGGATAACGAAGAAGAAACTAATTTGACCACATCATCATCTATCTTAGCACATTCTGCATCGACAAGAAGATTAAACCGAGTTAAACACTGACCAAAAAGCGTTGTGTCAACATCCAAGTCCCTGCAATATGGAGCCAACGACTACCTTGAGATTCATAATTTACAGTCGCGAGGCTACTCACCTGAGTTTCGGCCATAAAGTTTCTAGGGACAGGTCAAAAACCTTTGACGCTACAGTGGAAAGATCATGTCGGACGGCGAGAAGGGCACGCCACGCCTCTACTCCACCGAGTTCAGTGGTCGGATCTGTCGTTGCAGCTCTGAAATAAACTCGTCTGTGGGATCAAACAATATTTACAACTTTTCAGCCAGTTTTCAATTCGATTCAGCCGCAGTTTATTTCTATAAGGAAAAAACTTACTGAATAAGCGTTCTTGCCCAGGCTAGATGTTTTCCGAGCAGCCTCAGCGTAAAATCCCATAACTTATCAGCGATAGGATAAAGGAACACGTCGTCTCCCCAAACCGTATCGACAGTTCGTAGAATTGTTGAAGAGACATCGCATAGAACTTCTCCTTCTAACAGCTTAATAAAGAATGGTTGATTTAGTGGAGCCAAATCGCATAAGAAGTACAAGATTGCTCGAAAGGAACAGAACTGTACCTCGGTAATAAGAAAAAAAACAACTAACCTCATCACCCGAGGCGATTTTCAACGCTTCTGGGGCCATCTCATTCTCTATTTGACGAACGGCTTTGTGAGTGACCAATTTGAAGTACACGATCAGATTGAACTTGTCGCGGATCGATTTCAGCAATGGCCTTCAAAAACTGTGGATAATGAACTTGTTGTAGGTGATCTCGGCTTAGGCTCAGCGTATAGGGTAACCTCGAGTGTGGATGATGTGGCCAGTTTTCGACGAACTCTTGTGTTGCCGTGAAACAACGATGGAACATCGACGTGTTCGTAGGCACCGCTACCGTACCCATGCACTAGAAAACAAAGCTTATTAGAAAATTCGTGCCTACGAATTAACCACTTTGTTGCTTCAGCAAAACTACCTTGTCGATGAAGGTAAGCAGAAATGTGAGAAGAGTCTGTTCAAGGAAAGTCTGTACTTGCCCGGTATACTTCGGACCAAGGATTTCGTTCCAATTTGTACGCATCTGGATAGAAGGTGAATTTAAAAAATTACATCCGCTTAACAAGACAGGAGAATTAGGCAAGTAGGATAGTCCAGCAAGAAGAGCCCACCTTATTGACACCTTTGAGCACATCTTTCAGCATTTCATAATGGTCTTTGGCAGGCTGAACCAGCTTCGGGTATATCAAGTCTGACACGAGTCGGGCAGTAAGAGAGTGAGAGCAGTCGGCTAATGATAACAACGAGAGAACATGTGGCAATGAGGCACAATCTCCACTGGCGCTTCGTACGCCTTCGTCACACAAAATAGTTTCCAATCGTGTAAGCAGCTGAACAGAGCAAAACTTAGTCGTGAAATGAAATATGAGAAATGGAGAAGATTGGGTCAGAGAACCCCTCCCGAGCCGGATATCAGCTCGAGGACTTGAGAATGCATCACACAACGGTTCCCGTGTACTTCACACGTTGTTTCAAAACTACGTTGACTACAGGTTCCAAATGTATAGGAACTCCGATTAAGCTTTATAAGCCGTTTTTCCGGTCTGATTAGCTTACTCGTTGTACAAAAATGCTTTTGTCAAACTCGATACCTGCTGATTATTTGGTTTTTTTAAGTGATGAACCTAAAATCCGTGAATCTATGCACGCTAATTGACTACGGTGAGAGTTTTAGCTAGCCATGAAGGTGGAATAAAAATTTGCTACAACGAAAAAGTGGAAATCTAAAAATTTTCTGCTAATGTGCTGCAACCTCTACAACCATGAAAACCAATGAAGGCATGTTATACAACAGAACGAACAAAACAAAGCAAACGAATACAAAGTAAACAAGGAAAAATAAAACGAAAATAAAGAGGAACTACCTTATTGAGCATCTTGCTTTCCCTGCTATCCTCCACAAGGTTTTCTTTATAAGAGCTAGCATCAACTAAGCATGATGAAACTTTCTCCAACCTAAACCGTTCAACATCAAGCAATAATAAAGTAGTGTAGTCGGAAAGCATGACAATTGAACCAGAAATATCGGCAACACATACCACAGAGCACCAACTGATTCGGGTACATTATGAATTAAGCTGGAAAGTCGTTGCAGAGCAGACAGGAATGATATACGATGACGAATCTCGACCTACAACACAGGTTCTAATGACATTTATTTTTGAACTTAAAAACTATCGAGTTCCCAATAAAATTGGTAGTAGCCTACATTCAGTTGAAGTTAGCTCTGCGCATAGGTCGGGGATTCTCCCTATCTCACGTATGTGAAGCACCCCTGATCCATAGAGGGGTAGATGGAATAAACAAACTGCGAAAACCAACCTGTGATGCTCGATTCTGGGATAATTCTACGCAAAACGATTCGACACGTTCAGCCGTGCGAACGGAATCACTAGTGCTGCTTTCAAAATCTGACCATATCGTCTGGAATAAGGATGAATTTAACAGATACTTCATAGCATGCCAAACCCTAACTATAGAACAAACCCCATTAATATGAGGCATCCATGAAAAGGCCGAATCTACATGATTCTTACCAACCCTACTTCTTGAGGAACCCTACTTCAGTATTGCCATTAGAGAATCAATAACGATTGAAAAGCAGATTTCTTGCAGGTGCATAAGTACAAAACCTAATCCTATGTTTGAGGGATTCTTTTTTCCAGAATTTCATTGCAGAAGTCAAGTGATGATCGAACATATTATCAATTTCATCGCCCCTGGACTTTGTAAAGTATAGCAAAAGCCAATACAGGCACACCCCTTTATTTAGATCATTCTGACTGCAGGAATAACCTAGAATTGAGTTGTAAGATACAAGAAATATCAATTGCCGGGAAATCTGTAAAATGGCACGTTTCAGTATCTCCTTGAGCACTTACATTCATATCGCTTTCGATCTTGTCAATTGTGCTCTGCAAGCTGACAAGATTAGAAGATAAGTGAACGAAATCGGCATAGTCATCGTTAATCAATTCGATCATCGAATGTTGAACACTCTTCAAATACACCCGGAGATCTTGCTGTATTTGCTTGAGACCAGCTCGACTGAAATGGAAACATTACAAATTGGCAGCATTACCCCTTAAACAAGTCTCATTGAGGGATTCTAAAGGTGAAGTGCAAGAAACTCACCGTCTGGCTAGGTTCATAAAACGTTGAACATTGAAGTCTGGCCGACCAAAGTGATTTTTGTTGAAGCATAATTGAGAGTCATCAAAAGCAAATGGACTTGGAGCAAATATACGCGGGGAGGTAGACTCCCCACCACCCGATGTCATCCTTAAGATCTACAATTAATTAAACAAGTGACAGTAAAACAAATGCATACGAATCCATGAAAAACATGGGAACGGCAAAAGGGAATCTTGAAAATGCTTCAGTCGTGGCTGCACCTAAAGGCAGCTAGCAATCGCGCTCCAATGCCGTCCACGTCGAGGGGCGGTACACGATCGCAAGCGGGGCACGGAATTTCCGCTAATTTTCCTTGGTCAGCAATTTTGATCCAAATATTTATTAGTAGATGTGGGAACGTTCATGTCTCGGTTCTGACTTTGTAAATTGAATCATTAGGTATTCAAAGGTAGGTTAGGATACCGTGGAGTGGGTGGAAGTGGGACAGAAATCGGGGGCAGCGGTATGGGAATTTGAAGGTGACAAGAAGACAGGTTGAGAGGTTCAACAAGGGATGGAGCGGTTGGTGAAGTGAGTGAATTTGCCAACGATGATATCAACGTCTTGATTATTTCCTGGCTGATCCTGATTCCATGCAGTTGAGATTTCAGAATAGTCTGAGCTATGTTACACATGTTCCCAGAAGGCTCGAGGCAGTTGCCCTCTCTTGGGAGAGCGACCACAGAACATTTACGAAGTATCTATAAGTTTCATAGTTATTTACTCGGAATGGTTTTTACCTCTATCTGTCTGAGTTGATCGCGTTTTTATCTGTTGCGTTCATTGTTTTTTTGCTTCGGTAGAATTAAGTTTCCCTGATTAACAAGCTATTTTAGATTGCTGCTGATCAAGGACTGTGGAGCATCCTTTTCATTTGAAAGGCAACGATGGAAACCATTCATTTACGAATGAGCATGGCTGAAATGGCATTTCAACACGATGATGTTATCGATGATATAGAGTTCGCCATCAGACGATTCCCGGAATGGTAAGTCTAGTTTTTTATTTCCCATTTTTTCAGCAATTCGCCGATGACGCCAGCATTTCAGTTGTGAGCAGTTGGTTCCCCATGTTATTCGATTAATGCGTTCGCCGATAGAATCGGTGCGAGCTGCCGCTTTCGGTTTTGCTCTCGACATAATCAGTCAAAGGCCTCAGGTAGGTTTTTCACGTTACTCCTTAGTGTATAGGGTTTAATAGTTATTTATTCATTATTCAAAGCTTTTATCTTTTTAATTACTACCATTATACCTATGACTGACGTACTGTTAGTCCTCAATTGAACATTTTTATACATTTTGTGGCGCTATGAGGTTTTACAGCAGTGCGCCTCTCGGTTCATTGCAGTTACACACAAGTGAATGAACTGATAGATAAGTTATATTTTCCAATAGGTGCTCGAAAAGGAGATGTACTTGCTTACAGACACGATGCCAACTTAAAGAAGCTTACATAAGTACAATGCAAAGTAATGATTTCGATATTACTCGGCAAGCTATCACTTTTTTGCCGGATTTCGTGAATATTTGTATAGGTGAGTGACGAGAATAACATTATGACTTTGTAATCAATTGTAGCCACAAAATTTGTACATAACATTAACTTTAACGTTCTCCGTACAAGTCTTGGCCGTAAGAATAATCACTGCCGGGTGATTCAGTAACTGTCATCCCAGATCGAAAACAGTAAACAGTCTGAAGGCAAAACACCACACCTTCACACGGACCCACGTGCCATCGCTTGAACTATTTTTCTGGTTTAAAAGTGGAATCGATAAACTGTATTGGATTATCCCACCTTCTGATCATTACAGACCAATCTGTTCATTGCCAAATCCAATCATTTTTCAGCTAACGCCGATGAACTCATTAGTGCGGCGATGCACTGTTGTACGAGAAGAAGTTGTCTCAATGATGTTCACGACTATGTTGTTGAGGCTATGGCTGTATTTGGCCAATCGAAGTCAAATGACGAAGATGGACAAAATTCTGACAAAAAAGATATGAAGAGACGTTCACGTGAGGACGGTGAGATCAATTAGGGCTGTTTTATCGATTGACTCTCAATGAATCGGTTCCTGGGGATCAAATCAGCCATTTTTCGTTTCTCCCACTCTTTTGTACAAGTTAAAATTACGGGTATAGGTAAAGCGGATGCAGGACTTCGATGTAATTATAGACTCTTCCTCTTTAGTTTGATGTCCAGAAGTTTTTATTTGATGTTTTGACTACTTTATATCTGATAATACTGCCCTCACCCCTTCTTGTTTCGTTGCTGTGTATATTGTTTCCTTTTTCTGCAAATAAAACTCACTAAACGATTCTTTCCTTACAGGCGCAGCTCGTAACTCATTCGTTGGTGGCAATTCACGAATGGGCTTCTAGAAAACTTCTGGTACACCCCGAAAGGAAAACTTTAAAGAAGCAGCTTTCTAATTGTCGTAGATGTTTGCAGAATTTTATCCCTTTACATTTCAGATTTTTAAACTGGGAGTAGGTGAATGGAATGCAAGCAATATGAAGTGGTAGCAGGATGAAAAGGAACTTTATTTTGGTTTCGAGTCCAGACTAGGGCGTCGTGTTAAACTTGCATCCAGCACTTTTTGGGTAGAATTTATGTTCTGTGATTGTAGTGATCAAAAATGATCAATGCTTGTGTTCATCCTCGAAAAATGCCTCCTTGATGGCAAGTTGGGATGATTATAAGTTGGTAATATTCATCACATTTATTTCTCGCAATACCAACGTCGTTGTAGAATATGATGAACGAAAGTAACGGTTAAGTCGGCCCTGATTTAGGTGAACCTTGCTCTTTATTCCCTTGATCTGGACTCTGAAAAACTCACTCACTTTGTTTATATCCTTAGATTAGACCCTTCCACTTACTTCATTTTCTGCCTTACCCTAAATTCTATAATTACTGCAAGCTACTTACCGAACTACCTTCTATTGGTGCACCAGCGGTAGGCGATGGTGGTTTGACCGAAGGAACGCCCATTTGTGTTTTATCCTCTTCAACCGGTTTCGATTGCTTTCCTTTGAAGCCCTAAAAGGGTAAGTGACCTCCACGTTAATCAAGGAATGAATGGGCATGTTGCTCAGCGAATAGGAAAGTCGATCTGCTGCGAATCAGCGGTTTCTCACTGGTGGACTCAACTTTAATGTCCACCAACCACCAATAGGGAAGCTGCAATATGTTAGCTCCGCCCTCATGTGTTTAGCACGCCCACCTCAGGGTATTCATTGTTTTTGGTCAACTCACAGTGAATGGCTTGATTGTTTCCTTGTCTGCTTTCGCAGCGGCTGCATTAGGATCACTTGCAATTATTGGACATGGCCTAGCCTTTGGTGCCAAATTTGCCGGAATTTGCATCTTAAGCTGTTGAAATGAGATCTGAAACAGAATCCACTCAGATAGTCGTCCATGTTGAAGAGGGAAACTCGATTCACTCCACAAAGCGCCAGTATTAACAAAGCAACGGCTGCACGTCTTTTCGCTGCTCAAAGTATCGATCAGAGGGGAAGGATAAGAAGTTGGATGAGTGCCAAGGACATTTTATAACCCATTAGGCAGCATCTCTAACATACCTCCAAATCCTCATCTAAGCATACGATCGCTGCTGCATTTGTAAACTGTCCACAATAATTTGGAGCTGAAAAGACGGTAATCAACCGTCGTCCAGCCATCATTTCGTAGCCATCTTGAACGACCTGAAATTGTGGTCTCCCATACATGATACCCGCAGATAATATTGAGCCATTCCCAAAACCATTCGTATCACCGATGTAGCCGTATCCGAATGTTTGGCTCACCTGATGAGCTCGAATGATTAGTTCGATGCCGAGCATTTGGCATGCCTGTTGCACTACTCCTTTCCCGAACATATAGCTGATTCCTGTAAGCAAATTGGTTCTACAGCAAATCCACAGCGTAGACAAGGGTAGGCCTTCTGAGACAGCTAGTTCAGTCACGTACCTCTGATCGAGTGGAACCATCCATCTCCTTTGTTCGTGGGATCAGCCCAGGTGAGGTCGATGAGTAAGCCACGATCGAGTGGTTCGCATGGACGAGGAATATTTCGGATCACATCGAGATGACTGAGTTCCGGTGAGAGGCCACCATGCATACATAGCACCTACAATCAAAGAACTTACTGGAAGGTAATGAAATACCCTGCTTGTGCTACATATTAAAGACGTCTGCGGTGCTTCCATTCTCCCAGACGAGTTTGGTATCAATTAATCGACCGCGCAGGGATATAAGGCCTCGTTAGCTTGGGCGGAAATCGATCTGGGCTTGCCACTAGATTACCTCCGCACCAACCCCTCGCTTGCTTTCTTTGATTCTTTTTAAAGTGGGAACTGAAAGATGAAAAGGGCGATTTGCCAAAAAAAGATACCTTTTTCGAAATGAGTCCAGCCAGAGGTATTCGGTTGAAACATGCTTGGAAATCCCACCAAATACCAGCACCGTACTTCATCACACATTCGTTGTAGAACCCGTAAATTTTATTGACAGCCGGTGTCTCATGATTGCCTCGTAGTAGATAAATCCGATCTCGATAGCGAAGTTTTAGGGAAAACAAAAGAATGACCACCTGAAATTTCATACTTGAAACACTCTATTGGAATACTTTGCCCATGGGCGAGCGCCTTATTCTACACTGAACCGTGCGCGTGCGGTCGCGTGACGGCCATCGCAAAATCAATCAATTCTTGCTTTTGCATGTACTGCGCCCACTGCTGGATTTCTTTCACAAAGAAGCGTACATCATGGATGAAGGCAGAAGTGTAGGGCGTACTTTTTGACCACATTTCACTCCTAGTAGTAACACTAACCTCGACACCTTGCGGACCACGATCTACATAATCTCCAAGAAATAAAAATCTTTCTTGTGGAACGCGACCGATAAGGTCAAATAAACGATTCATGTCCTAAATAATCATATAAAATGAATTTGATGAATATCTCAGTTCGTTTCATTCTATTTCTTCAACAGTAACCACAAAACAGGCGGGCGGTTACAACGCGGCGTCCTTGACCAGTGAGTGCGCTGTTCTGCCCTCCCAGCATTGGACGCGCGACGCGTCGGCGCGCGTCCCAGGCTGTGCATGCACAAATTGAATGGAACTATCAACACTGACATTCAGGACCATACCTGATATTGTGCATGGATATCGCCAATGACTTTTATCGGTACTTCACATTCACACAAATTACTTTCTTCCATGAAAACATTTGCGGCCTACAATTTGGAGAGTTAGAGGGTTAGAGATTTCAAGTCCCCAATATTAGGGATTGTTCAGCTTGTGTGGAAAGTCTGCCGGTAATTAGTAACGTTCCGTAGAAAAAAACACATATTTCATTGGGTTGGCCGAACCATGGAAGCTTCCACACATCTCGGGAAAAATGAGGACTATCGCGAAATTTTCGGTAGAGTTTTTCCGCGCAATCTGATATATGTTCATGAGAATGAAGGGTGCTTCAGAATTATTACAACACAGTTCGAATTTCGAGGAGGTCGGCGAGACCGACTAGATAAGAGAAAAACGATTGATACTATCATAGTCCAGCGAGCAGGTCGACCGTTCCCCGTGAGCATGGACGATGACAGCACATCTTGCTCTCTATTGGACGATCATGACCCTGTGTGCAGACAGGTTTTGTTGAAACGCCTTCTTCTTGAACGTCTTTTTCTTCTCTTTATAGCTTTTTGGCTTGAAGAGGTGATTCCCTTCACGACATGTGGACGTAGTCCTCGCTGTTCTTGTGCGTCCGAGCCTCCGAAGACGTTGAGACAACTATCTTTTCTTTTTTAGAGTTGTAAGCCGCCTTGACAGCGAACAGCTTCTCATTGAAAGACGGTAACATGCGTTTTATCGTGCGCGTCTGGGCAAGAAGAACCATAAACCTTCTCCACGCGTGCTACCTTTTTCTTCCACGAAAGCACTGCGGTTCTCCGTAGGCGATAAGGCGTTGCTTCCATGCGACCTTTGGCGATCCTCCCATGTTGTTTTCCGAAATTCTGAGCTCCTTGGTCATCTTACTCACGTTATCCTTCAAATTACGACGAAACCTCTTTTTGGGGACAGCGACAAGCCATGGACTCGCGTCAGTCTCTACAGCGCCTCTCCCGGACAGTTTTCCAAACTGCTGCGATTGACGCCGACATTCCGTGCGACGACGGCCATGATTGTCCCGCTACTGTGGAGGGCGATGAGGTAGACCATGATCTTTACCTTTCCCATTGGACTTAAATAGCCCAATTGAGGTAAAAATTCAGAAGAGTATGCCGACGCAAAACACGTGTGTTAACTTCTCGACAAACTTTGCTTATAATCAAACTGTTGTTGCATAATTCTGACGCATCCTATAAACACAACAATGTCATGCGTCCGACTCACTTGATTTATAATGGTTACGACTTCTTGGAAACTTAAAACGTGTACTATACAAATATCCAACCTATTGTAAAGGGCTGAAAAGAATTGTACTCATTGTGTTGCTTTTTTTCTATGACGATATCTGAGAAGTATGCACTCTCATTTCCGAATGTAGTACGATGGGATGTGATGCAGTTGAATCGAAATTGTCGCACGGCGGCAACCTGCGACGTCGCACGCGAAGGAATGTAGCAGAATGAAGTGGCGGCAAGACGTACAAGAGTGAAAGAAGTGACAGTAGAATCGTGCCAGAAGTAATAATCGCATATCGATTGGGATGTATATGGTCCGCGACTGTCGCGTGCGGCGAATCGATTACACAAAACCGATTCAACTGCCCGTTCCCCTAGTATATAGTCATTGGAAGCTCCCATCAACAATGCTGATTTGGGCCCTTTATACGATTCCCTATCAGGAGACTGTATCAATTCAATGAGCTGAAGTATATGTAGAAGTGCCTGATAAGGATAAGAGATGAAACTTTATCTCAGCGATTATCACATGAATCTCTACGATCCTCTTTGAGGGTTGAGGAGGGGCTGGTCGTTCTCTTTCTCAACCAAAATATGCCTATCATTTGTATCAGTATCCGTATCCTTCGTGGGTGTTGGTTCTGAGTACTGCCATGCTTGCACTAGAAGAACTGTTTCCCTTATGGGATCAACCCACATGGGCATGAAGCAGCAGACTACCTCCAGTGCTGTCTCCCCGACCCGCGATCTAACTCTTTTAGTAGGGTGTTTTTCTTCAGATATGGAGAACATCTTACTCCAGATCTCAGATGAGCTCCGATGGAGTTACTACGAGCTCTCGGGGTTAACACATCATCGACATAGCACCACGGAAGTCCCAACTGGAACGCCTAAGACTAAAGCCCAGGCTAGATCTCGGACTTTTTTTGCCATTTGACCGGGTAAACACAGGTTGCTGAACTGGATTGTACCGTTGTTCCAGTTGGGACCTGCCGTGGCGTCACTTCCATCATGATCTCGAAGATGGCTTTGTATTGGATCCAGACTAGCAGAGCTGCTCTTTATAATACTCGTGCTCAGCTGTACATCATCTCTGGGACCTGGAACTTTCGCCAAGTATGAACAGGACTCACAGTTCAGCCGATTTATGATGTCATCCAACTGCTCATTGGTCAGAGCTTGACTAACCGCCATGTCGATAAACGGGGTGAGTTTGTAGAAGTAGACAAATAGAATGAGACTATCCCCGGGTAGCTGGTCCTTTTATATTGGGATACTATCAAAATTATACGTTCCCATCCCTACTGCTGATTCATACCCAACCGTTCCCTCTCTTCCAACGCTGAGAACAACCTTACCGAAAACAAAAATGGTGTCTCCTCCGTTCAACTCTTCGGTTTAGTGCCTGTGCAAGGTATGAAATCGTCAGAGGTTCTTATAAAAGTCTACTGGTAAAGGCAGTACCCATAATTCCCCAATAGGCTACAGTTCAGTTGCAAAAAACGGCTATCAAAACAATATTTATCGGTTGAATCCCCGATTTGCCACGCCCACTCTGCGGCGGCCCCGCCCGCAAGCAGAGTAGCGAGCCTGCGCGATGTGCGGTGTGTGATAATCGTCCCGATACGTTCACCGCGCGACAAATCTTAGCTAGTTGTCTCGCCGGGTGCCATGATCCACAACACGTGATTGTCCTATTTTGCACAGTTTGGGACCGCAACCCATCACCCAATATTGCGCATCATCGTCGCAATTCAACTCAGACAAATCAAACGCCTGTTATCTCGCCCACATGGACCGTGACAGGTCAGTTTTTCTCAATCCATTTTATTTCTTATCTAATCTCTTCAAGAGTAATATGTAGGCTTTGCTGGGTGAGTTCAATTCATATGCACTTCCTATGCACGCTGCTCTTTTTTTTCGTCGTCTGCATTCCTCCTTTCAACACCCAAGTCGACGAAGTTGTTGATAAATCACTTATATTCGATGATGATCTGGTGGAAAGATTTCAAAGGTAGCTGCCCTTCTCCAGCTCACCTCCTTGAACATTTGGTTGCAGCTGTAGGTGGACACTACCTCAGTAGCTTGAAAAATTTCCTCTGATGCCTAATGTTTCAGCGATTTTGAACAAATGGAAATGAGAGAACGAAAAACAATCCTCCACAAAATCGGAGTACTGGCAGTATACTTCCGGATCTTCAAGACCTTGGTCCCTCTAGCTGGCGATGAAACAGGGTTAGTGACGTTTCCTGCCTGGGATTACAACGGAGGAACTATGTAGGAGAGCCGGCGATCGCCGTTAGTAACTGCTCACCTTCTACGAGCTATCCACTTTTCTAGTCCACAGTGGTAATGCTTCAAGTTCCTTCCATGCTGTGATCACTTCAGAGAGTAGGGAACTGAAAAATAAGTAGGTAATCAAATAAATAATTAAATGAATAAATAAATAAAGTATAATCAAAGTTAGCAAGCTGAACGAGGCATAAAAGCTGATCAAGTCCGAATGACAACGGCGCCAGCAAAGCCGCCAAAGTAAGCTGGAATGCTAAAGTATGCCTAACTGTCAAATAGGTAGGAGAATCACCCATGCCAGAAGGACCACCACTTCTGGTTTGAAATTTCGTAAGGGTTGTGCACTTGAAGACAACCTTCCAGGTATCTCTATCGTTTCCCGGAGCCCATACCTAGACTGGATCATAAACTGGCCACTACATGCGAATCTAGTCTGTGGGTTCGTATTTAGCAACATTTGACTATTTTTGCAGTACCATTTTTGCAAATTCGAGTATGGGATGGCCATTCCAACTCTCCCCAGATGTTTAAGAATAATAATTTTTTTGCCTGCATTCATCATTTTTTTTTTGATCCTAACTCGATGCTTATGGAAGGACCTCATTACAGTGCCGGTCTCTTCAGGATTGTATCTCGGAAATGTTATCCACCATACAATTGTCACATACATGGCTTTATCCAACTAAAAAACAAGGAAAGCGAGAAACACAACTGAAGTAAGCCCCTCAGCTTGGCTAGTACTTTTTCACTTCGATTTTCATTATAATTTGCCTAATTCAAGTTGAAAAATACCCTAAGCCGTTAACATTAATTAAGGTGATGGCTCTCAAGGTGGAACCGAACCCACCCAGCATTCCTAAGTTGTCGTTCCCTTGAGATCCTTCAGGATCCCTACGACTTTGACGCCATGTCTGCCCCTAGACGAAAACACACTGATTAGATTATTGGCTGGTCTCAAAGTTCATAGCTGAACATTCTTTATTTCCTCACGTGGTGGGCAAAGTACAGCATGGGATGAGCCAAAGTCCCTTACTCACCTTCTTGTTGGATAAAGGATGAAAGGATAAAGTCTTGAGGCGTTGGTCAGCCTCATTAAAGGGTGCGCCACGCATTCAAATTCCATTCAGAATCGTGGCGGTGTATAGAATGCGTATGTCGCCTATACAATGACTTCCCGTGGCCAGTCGATGTCAAGTCAGTGTTTCTTATCCTTCCAGACGAGTTTGGTACCAATTAACAGACCGCTAGGAGGGGTGGAAGGCTTTGTTGGCCTAGACGGATATAGATCCAAGATCTGAATCTGCGACCGTGATGGGATAGAGCGCCGCTTGCCACTACACCACCACTGCCCCTTCTTTGGATACTATTTTTATTCTTTTTTTCATATCTAGCGAACATATTATCAAATTTCAGCTCTGCAACTCTGAAAGGCGTTATAAGTGACAATTTACTGTCAATGGAAATCACAGCCACACAGGTATAGTGACCGTTGTCGAACATCCGTGGCGGATGACAATCAAGCGCGCGGACATTAAAGGCACAGTTCACGATAATTCAATGGGCGGGAACGTCAGTGGCTTTCCCGCCTCTCGATCGATGTCACGTCATTACATCAGACGAGGATCGAGACAATACAGATTGCGAATACTCGTTCTAGGACCCACACACAATGAGCTGGTCGCGGAGTGATGAGGCGACGTTTTTCTCCCATTCTTTTTTCCTGTTTTTCTTTTTGCTGCCGCGATCTATTATTCAGTTTCTTACTCCTAGAGGCTGTAAAAGGTGAGCTACTTTTCCTGTTACTAGGGGTTTTTTTGTTTACTTATCCCTATAAGTAAATGAATTTTTGCTTACCATAGTCTGTTACTCGTACCAGGACCCACACGTACGCAGTGAGACACATTGTACAGCTCGTCCAAACGCCCAACTCTTCTTCATTATTCTGGTCTCATTCTCGTCCAGCCCCCTTTTTTACGGTTTTTCGAAGCCTTTTTTCACTTTGGGAACACCGATGCTCGCAGTTTCTTTACCTCAGTCGCACTAGTTTCGATCTTGTCTTCCATTTTTCATCATAATCTGGATTACCCAAAATTATCGTGAACTGTGTCTTTTAAAAGATTGATGCACAAGCCCGAATGTGACAAAGTTGTTGAAAGGACCGCACGCTCGATTGGCACGTTTTGCGGACATGAGTCGTCTTTAAAGGCAAATTCAAAAACATTCATAATATCCTTCCAAACAAGAATCTTTCCTCCACAGATCCTATGTTTCTTCACTTTGAGAAGAATAACAGCATTCGAGTACATACCGTTTTGTCGATTTCGACTTCAAGATAATACAACGAGTAAAGCTAAGGTAAGAGCTGCTGGTCTAACATCCGCCCTAGGTCTGTGGTCCGAGGCTTTGATTTGGCTTTCCACTTCTACCGTGCTCCCGACCCTACATTGATGAACGTCTATTCGGATTCCCTTTCCAGAAAAAGTCGATCCCTCCAATGATTTGGCCTGGGCATCTCCTACAGAAAAATCCGACCATGATTGATGAGTATCTTGGCGCCGAGTATGAATGCGCCTATGAGAGGTTTGTTTGAAATGTTTATTGTGCCACAGGCAAACAAAACAGCAAAAGCACATCTCAAGTAGCGACATTTGGTACGACAGCAGTGATTACTCTGTCTGAGCCCCCTTACTTCCACAGCACTTGAACAATTCTGAGGAGGGCGCCGCACAAACGCGGGCACTCCTGTATTTCAGAGCTCATTCTCTTTGCCATGGTGACATTATAATCTTGACTATTCCGCATTTATAACCGAATTCCAGCTTGAAATCAAAAAGATGTTAGCCAGCAAATGCTGCACTGAGGCTGCCCTCAACTGTGATTGGCTGGACAAGCCAAACAGCCAATCACAACCGAGGATTTGACGGAAACTGCGACTGTTCCCCGTCCCAACTCCTTCATCCCAATCTCCCCAACTGAAAGCTCAAACTGATCATAGGAAGATTCTCGATACTGCTTCTGCTTTTCAGCTTTTGCCCGGATCCATGCTGCCATGGTGTTCATTCGTCGTCAGAGCTATTTTCATCAAGACAGTGTGCTCTCAATAAATGTATGCGCAGGGATCGATGCAGCATTGAGGTATCCTGTGTTACCATATACATTAGCCAATCGATCTTGTTATTTTGACGAAAACTGGATCGATCCCGATCACTCAGACGTCGAGTGCTCTGGAAAAAATTCGGACTATTCTCGCTTCCCTATAGACCGTCTTCTTCGCATAATGCCTTTTGTCGATTCCTTGATGACCGAGGTCTTGCCGTGTGGAATATGCAAAACCACATCTCGCAAATCGTTTTCAAGAGCTAGTTCGTATAGCACCTTGACATTACCCATTACCTTGGGAGTATGCAAGTTTTTTGAATTACGAGTACCCAGTGAGACATGCTGAAGAACCCTACTACACTTCGTTCAAACAGGAGTCTGTCACTCAAAAAAAGTCCCAAGTAACAAATTGTCGAAGCTCGTAATCCTTCGAGCTTACACCATTCAGCCGCCGAATATTTCGGTTATACGACTCAGCTCTCACGTATAAGCTCAGCTCGCTTACACATGAAATGTATAGCTTTGCCCGACGAGTAGCAGCAGACGCGTGTGGCAGCGGTCCCATAGAGATCCAGAGCGGTTTTTTTGAGCGACGAAGTGCCAAACTAGTGAGACCTGGATTTAATTGCCGGATAATGCGTCTTTAGGCTCAGTTTAACGACGATTTCGCTGCGATGAGAAAGAATCGATGGAATATCACTTGTCCCTGTGGGCGCGGCCTAATGTACAGAGCCGACGTCGAGACCTGTGTTCATGCGGATCTTTGCAGTGATGAAAACAGATGTCCTCGTGAGCTTTTTGCAGTTTTCCAGCTCTAGTTGTACTTCAGTGACAGAAAAATAGGTCGTTATGCAGGTCTCGTCCCAGTTTATGAAAAGGTCTGGATAGTGAGACAGCAAGGATCATTAGTGGGGGGGGGGAGGGATTGGTAAAGAATCAAGTAGGTGGTTGTCAACCAGCCTGTGCGGGAAAGGCTATATCACCTCTTTGATCACAGTTTTTTTCGGAATATCACAACTGAGGACGCATAGACGGCTCTTATTCCTATGCTTTTCAACACTCAGAGAAGACGTTCCAGAACTTGAAGATCAATTTGCTCCTCAGGGTTTTTACTTCCCGTCGACTTGATGGAATTGTGGTAATTGAGCACCTTTTTGCCTTTCAGCCACTTTCGAGTGCGTTAACACCATCACGGACCCGGGATTCAAGTGCATCTGTCAGCTGGGATATATCAAAGATGTACGTCAAGCCTGATTTTCTCTTCTTTAATCATCTTGGTCGTCGTATCCGAATTCAACACCAAATTATTTTGGAATTTTGAACAGAATAAAATCCTGTTGAACCCCCTAGTGAAGATTGATAGGTGGATGGGACATTATTTCCCCTTGCAACTATTTCAACCTTTTAGTGCTGCCTTATTACTTATTTTACTGGGTGGGTAGAGGAGCCCTAGAATTCAAAACTGGGGATGGTCTCCGGAAAGCTCTCAAAAACTTCCTACTGCATTCTAGTGAATAGTCTTTCATAGCCGCCATTTTAATGACTTTTTATGGTTTTGTTTTGATTTCAAAGTTCAACAGAAACTAAGTCATCCAAAAAGTAGGCCATGGTAGGCCAAAAATGCCGAAATCAACCTTCCACTGAGCGCATTCATAGAATCGGCGTCGCACTATGAATGCGCCTACTGTCGTCTTGGGACTCGATTAGTTTCTTGACTTCCAACGTGTAGTATCCATTGTGAATGGTGCAGCTTCAACAAGGCCGTCATAACACGTCCACTTGTGGGTGTGCACGGCACAGTGAATCCGATTTTGGACCCCTTATTACGCCCTGCCCACATCCTTTTTCCACTCAAGAGTGTCCTATGTGCTATTCTTGAGGGCTACATGTTCATATCAGAGGCAATCCATGCCAAAATTACGGAATAATCTAAAGAGAATCCATCCTTTCAAGATGCAAGAAAACAGAAAACTTGGAGAACACGACAATGACCAACCCCGAGCGATCTAGCTTCAATTTAAATGCTCTGAAAGCTCCTGAATGTGTTTTACCAATCATTTACCATTTAGGATCAAGGTAAATGTCGTCCAACGGTCATGTCAACAGCTCACTGGCACGGATTCGCTTTCAGTGAACCACATCCAAAACTGTCAATGGGTTCAACTCTCTCCATATCACTTCTAGTTCCTACCTTGCTGCAACTAATATCTTATTATCCATAGGATTTCCCTTATTCCCTTTGTTATTGATGAGATCCATGAATTTAACCATTAGGAAATAAAAAAATTGCTGTAAACTTAATTCCTAGGGAGAACCGTTGCGTATTTTGAGGTCTTAGAAAGATGTTCTTAAAATTCCCCAGATTACATCTTTGTTAACTACCTCCCTCGAAGGTTGTGGTCATGCTCGGAGCAGTGCAGCGGTGGGCGGTACCATCCAATAGCAGTGGACTAGGGAGAGTGAAGGTAGCTAACCCCAGCGTTCCTTCATTGGTTGTTGACCGCATACAAGCCTTCATCCACTTGCAGCTGACCTGACACCGTAATCAATGTCTCAATAAAGTAGTTATCTTGTAGCTTATATCATACTATGTTACATTCAACTGTAAATTATATTATAATGAAATTATATTATACAGTAATGTTATTACTTTCTTCTGAATGAATGAAAACCTTTTTTACCTGGTATTGCTACTGCACTGTACGAAAGAAGCTGGATGTATTATTTGAGCCAGTGAAAGTAAAAATGACCCAGGGAATGTCAATACCCAAAAGCCTGATATGTCTATTTTCGTAAAACCGTTCTCTTCGTTGTTTTTTTTATAATATCGGATATTATTGCTACTTGATTGTAAGCATTAAAAGTTGGAAACGACCTCGATTGATCATCTCAGGACTGTGTACGGACCAGAACGGGAAAGTGCATGTATAGATGAAGAAACCGACGCATGGCCGTAACTCCATCTTTCATTAGTTGGAGGAGAACTAAAAGCCGTGAACATCAAGCATAGGAAACAAGCTAGCTGAATTTCTAGCAATTAATCCGCTGTCGAGAGATTGATCTGCAGCCAGATCCAGCAGAGTGCTGTGCAACTAATTAGGAACTTGTGCTGGGTTCTTCACTACTCTCAAAGAAACGAGCATCTCTTGGCACTCCAGCCGCTGAGTTTGAGTCAGTTCATAAGTATGGTGACAACCTAGTCACGTTCCAAACAGGAGTGACCAAGGATTTCGAAAAAGGAGACACCAAAAAAAAGAGAAAAAGATGGGTAGCACCTGAATTCGACCATTTTTCAGTTATTTGGTCTTCCTGTCTTGACGAACACCCCAGCAGACTGGACATTTCACAGACAGGATGGGCAGGACTGGACAACGTCACCCAAGCGAAGTGAAAAGGCCGATGCTCGTTGACCTTTTTCCCATGCAATGCTAAGGAGAATACAAAGTTCCAGGCGCCATACTAGGCGACTATCAGTGATTAGGAAAAGCAGAACATTTGCTCCAAATCGAAGATCCCAAACGATCGTGCAAGTCCATCAGCATGATATCAAGTGGCTACAGACTCGTTTTCTTTAGACGTCAAATAAGTTTTAAGGTTCAAATAAGATCGAAGTAACGAGATTTCTAAATTTCACAGAGTAATGAAAGCTTGGCAAACACCGTAGCACGTTCATTCAAAGGATAAAAAAACAGAGTCCCCAGAGTTTAGCTTACCACTTTGAATGCTTGAACACACAGTTTCCATAAAAATCGTTCCCCCCGAAGTAAACCTATTTCCTTCCGACATAGCATGTGTAGTGCTATCAAATCGAAAAACGGCTTAGATACGGCATTGTAAGGACTCGAAGTTCGTCCGTACGCCACGCCCGAAAGTGGACGAGTTCTAACGGCATCGCAGAGGGAGATCCATTGACAAGGGACACCCATGCTGTAAATCCAATCTACTCGTATGCCAGGACGATAACCGAAGGCGATTTTGGGCATTTTCCCCAATGTATACAGTTCCTTGCAACTCTTCCTTTTCTTCTTCATTTGCAACTACTGGAATCTCGTCCTAATACCCCTTCTATGCCATCTCCGTACAATTCTCGTCTTCGTTACTTTTAGAGACCTTACTTTTTTCGGATGAGCAGATTTACTCACTTTCTCCTTCACTAATGCCCTATTCTCGGGTAACGGGACTTCTCCCCAAATTCCCACGGTGTGTGGCAGTGGTTGCGCACGCCGTTCGGGTAGAAGATGTCAGACCCCCTATTCTCCACCAGTACTTCCGCCTTCCAACTAAAGAAGGATAACCTGAATTACTCGAAATGTGCCTTTCCATGGTCTACGCTGCTGTCTCACTTGCACACCGAATTCCAGAGTTAGCTTTTCCCATCTCAAACAGGTCTGACAAGAAACGACTGACCTTGGAAGGATGGAATGGCGGACTGGATACAACGGGAAAGAATGTGACCGTCGGTCCATAAATTAGATATGGGCACCGATCCCACTTCCTCTTCTCACCTGAAGGAGAACAACCTGTACTTTGAGATCTAGCCTTTTTGAGTACACTAGTACTTCGGTAATTTACCGTACTCAATCGGATTTTATCGAGGAGACATTTATTACATTTACAAACGCTTAACACTACTGCATTATAACGTTAATATGAAGTGCTAGGCGCTATATGTAAAAGAAAACAGCTTATATCAAAATTAACAATCAAATCAGACGATATAGTAAACCCATAGCAAATATACGTCAATCAATTAATCCACCAATCAATCAACTTCAATTAAATCGATGACAAAACACGCGTCTATACACTCGGTGAAAGGGAGGAGCAAAAAACAAAACGATAACAGTTATAGCGACAAATATCTGAGTGAAAGGATCTTATTTACAAAACAATATTTGAACGAAACTCAATAATGGCCTGCTAGACACCCATAAATTTCGGTTTCTATCGCGACCAGCCGAAACTTATGCGGCGCGGCCAGTGGCGGCGCGTCGCTAAGTGCCAATCGATACTGCGCCGTGGTCTCAATGCAACGCGTCGCAACCGCTCGCGTCACATGCCCTCCAACTCTCAAATCGGACCATGCACGAAAAACATGAATAAAATTGAACTTCCGAAAATCTTTCTCCCTGAGATGTTCGACCATTCGCTCAAATACGGGTGACAGTACGAAATCAAACTTCTTAAAGCCTTGTTTTCCCTTCACTATCAGCGCTACCAAGCCAAAGCCCTTGTAGCACAACATTACCATTTCAAGGATACCCCCTGCTTAACAAAAAAAAAGCAAAAATCAATGAATTATCCACAACCTCAAGAATTCTGAAAGGGAAAAAACAAGAAATGATACAACTAGAAAGACTACACCATATATAAAGCTTATCAGAAAGAAGCAATCATTAACAAAAAATTAAGAATTGATTAATCAAATTAGCATAATTATATTGTGTATGCATAAGTATTTATGAAAAAAGCCCCAAAAACTCAATTAGAAACAAACAATACGAGTTGACCGTATTCACCCGCTCTTATAACATCAACACTGAATTCTACCGTAATCTCCATGACGCCTGATTTGTTTCTAATGAGTATCACCATAAGTCCTGATATTACTTCACAGGTAAGTATAAAAACTGAGCTTACTATACGCTGTTAACATTAATCTTTAAGATCTGATTGAACAACCACGCCGCAGCGCAGGAGGCGGAGCGGATCCGCAACTGCCGCCTGGTTCTCAACGTGTTGTCGCGTTCTTGTTGATGGCCCTGATTGCGGCACGAACTTTGGACTTTGTCTCAAAAGCGCCCCATGTTGGGAAACGAAAGTGCAGAATGTCTTCGAACCATGCGCAACGATCCGCGTCCTGATCCTAAATGTCCGAAGATCATTTTATTTACATGGGAAGACTTTCTGAAATGGCTGCCACCGGTAAAACTTGAATGACCGCCATCGATTCGTGACACTCTCTAACGATGAATATTCCACACTGTCAGTTCAAACACAATTCCAGTGTTAACCCTTTGACGACAATGGCACCTACCGGTAGATGCCAGTACGACTGGCCTATGGGGCAATGGCACCCAATATTAGGTGCCACCATGATTTTTTCCTACCATGTTTAAAACTCATTCAATATTTTCACACTCATCAACAAACTTCATAGTCCCCGGAAAACACAAGTAGAGGTTCGAGTACCGTCCGGGGCAGTAGTTTCGCTCACAGTAGTTTCGCTCACAAATCGTCATCCATGTAAAGCTTCATGGTATTCATATTCCACATTGTCCACATGAGCGTTTTAGAGAAGCTTATTTATCGCAAACATGAATAGTCAATAGGTTACTACTAAGAAAGTTAGCCTTTTCACAAGATTCACACACGTCTTGGAAGCATTGCAGACTTTTCAATGCATTCGCAAAGCATAAATTGATCCTCCAGGGCTTTGAATTTTATATGAATTCCTGCTGCGTACCTTATTTCCACAATTTCTATCCTACATTGCTTCCAAACCCGAACTCCATTTATAACCCTCAGTCATGTACAATGGATCAAATAACACCTTGGTACCCTATTATACGGGAAATATTGCTGAACTCAGTGAGCCACATAAAGAATCTTCTCCTAGGATAGGGGCACCCACTGGTGGGTGCCAGTCGCGCGCGAAAGGAAAGGGGCGTGGTCCAATGGGCGCGCCACGTCGGAATTCTCATTGTCGTCAAAGGGTTAAGAAGATCGTATAAAAAGACAATTACCTTATACAATGCCTTAATGTTGTCTTTGAACAATACGCGCCCCATTGCTCGTGCATATAACTCGACGTCCTTCCTCTTCGCTGCCTCATAACATTCAATTTCTTCGTCCTCGGTCATGAAAGGATATGACGTGTAGGGTTCAGCTGAAAAGTGCAGTCAGTAAACATGCTCTGTGTTATAAATCAACCGGAAGATAATATTTTAGTTGTTCCCAAGCCGACAACCTTACTGTAGGCACGAGATAGAAGCAACCCTCCGATGTTTATGTAACCGTTTTCGGTCAATTTCAAAGTCTAAATTTTTTTTTTTCAAAAAAAAATTTTTTTCAAAAAATCGTTTTTACGAGCATTGCGAAAACACCGCTCTAACCATGTACGTAGAGAGAGCGGTGTTTTCGCAATGCTCATAAAAACGTGATTCTAACAGAACTTCATTAACCAAATTAGGTGCCATCAGAATCCGCGCATAATTGCCAGTATGCTTGCGCTCGGAGCCATCCGTCGGGTGGAGTAACGATCATCCGTCGCGGTCGGTAGCTTCCAATATATCGAATAATCAGCCGTGAACTCGAGCGAACAAAGAGCTATAGGAAAGAAGGCTGCCAACACGAACGGACGGCTAGGAAAGAAAAGCCATATGACCCGAGATGGGCATGCCCCGACTTTGCACATCGAACCCAGACCTCGGTGAAAGGCAGAACAGAAAGAGGACTACGGATGCATTAGAGAACTCATCGCTTCCCACAACGTCAGTACATCTCTTTCCTAGGCTTCTATTTGCAACAGTTGGAGAAGACCAAAGCTGACATTGTCGGAGTATGTGTGAAGCGAGAAAAGCGCGGTCTCAGCGGAGCGATCAAGCAGTGAACTAATTCTGCTGGGAGAAGGATTTGCTAATCTGTACAGAGCAAGTGGAGTCGGTTTCATCATCAGGAGAACGAATATGCTCCCTGTCGTTATTTCTTGCGGTACCCAGTCCCCGAGTGTCGCTGTTCTGAAGGTCAAGATGCAAGAGCTGGAGAGTGGAACGCTCAAAGTCGTGAAAGTGCACGCGCCCACTGCTACAGCAGCGATGACGAAATGAGCGTTTCTACGAGGAAATTGAGAGGGCTTTGAAGCTCAAATCGACGTACGCTACTGTTCAAGTCGGTTTCAACGGAGTTGTCGGCTCCTGACTGGACGGCACAGAACATCTTATAGCAAGGCACAGTGCAGGAGTAAAGAGTGACGGGAAATCGCCAGATCATATTTGCATAGCAACACCAAATCTTCATAACGCTAAGCGTCTGTGGCCATGGAGGAGTCCGGCCACGAAAAGTTTGAGGCAGGCTGATTCTGTGTTTACCGACTGCCAACTTTGGTTATTAAAAACCAGGCGGCTACGCACGCCATTGCGTGCGCTAGGGGCTCTAGCCATGAGGGATGGAGCCACATGAGCTTCTGACTTTCATTATAGACCTCTATCATTTGAGCCTCTTCCCGGACACTTCTGTAGTGGCCATCATTTTTTTGGGATGTGAAATGGGATTGTGTGTGGCCATGGAGAGTATTCATATGTATCTAAATCAAATACCTCTGCAGTCCATGTATTCGAAGAAACTCTGTGTAGTTTGGGCTGCGTGTGGCCATGAACACGGTTTTTGAAAGAAAAGTCCCTCCGGGTTATGTAGGAATTTACACGTTTCTACAGGGTATGCACCTGTTGGCCGGGGTTACTGTAGAAATTATTTTATGAGGTTTGAAAAATGTAGTGCATTTGCTCTTGTGTAGAAGGGACTACTGTGTGTCGAACCATGGATACTGACTTTTAAAAAATTTTAGCCTAATTTTTGAGAGAGTTTGGTGGTATCCCCTAGTTGTACACCTATGTGGTGAGGGTTAGTGTGAAGGACAGATGTAATTATGATGTAATCCCCGCCCTTTCCAGTGCCAACTCCGCCCACATCTGAGATTTCACCACATTTAATCTACTACATCTTAACACTTTCCCTGCATCCCAAAATGTTTCTAATTTTTGATCCAAGCCTCGCCCACTTTAGTGCCAACTCTGCCTACTCCTGGGATTTGACTAAAATTAATCTTTTACACTTTAATACCTTTTACCGCATCTCAGAACGCTTCTGAGTAGAATTATAATTTTTGTTTAAGCCCCGTCCACTTTAGTGCCAACTCCGCCCACTTCTGGGATTTGACCAAATTTCTTCTTTTGCACCTTGATACTTTTTTGCCGTGTCCCAGAACGTTTCTGAATAGATTTACAAATTTTGGATCTGAGCCCCGCCCACTTCTGAGACTTGAGCACATTTGTTCTTTTACACCTTAATAACTTTTCGCCGCATCCCAGAATGTTTCTAACTTTTGATCTTGGCTCCACCCACTTTGGTGCTGACTCCGCCCACTTCTGGGATTTGACCACATTTGTTCTTTCATACCTTAATACCTTTTTGCCGCATCTCAAAACGTTTCTGAGTATATTTGTAAATTTCTGATCTAAGCCCAGCCCACTTTAGTGCCAGCCCCGCCCACTTCTGGGATTTGACCGCATTTGTTCCATTACCTCTAACCACTTTTTTCCGGCATTCTAGAACTTTTCCGAACGAAGTTACACTCATTTTTAAAATGTAGCTTCCACCTCAACGCACGCCCAGCCCATTATGGGCGAGGCTTCGCTAAGCTTACGCATGCCCAGCACGCATAAGGCCTTGCTCACTTTTTTTTCCTGACCTTGACGCCTTCGTTGAATCGTGTTATGAATCCCTGTAAAAAGTACCGCCCACTGCGAGAACGCTCCGCCCTCCGCCGGTGAGTTTCCTTTATTTTATTTAGATTTTGACCCATCCCACACCTTTGCACATTTTTTCCCGGCATCTGGACCGTTATGAGATCGTATGAGAAGAAATAGCCCATGACCCCCCGATTCCGGCGCATGCCCCGCCCCTCGGAGGCGGAGCTCCGCTAGGCTCTTATGTGCTCTGTTGCATGCGGTAGGATCACGGTATCAGAAGGTTTCGTGTCAGATGCTTAGATGTGCTTGTCAGAGTACGGTAGGATCACGGTATCAGAGGGTTTTGTATCAGATGTTCAGATGTGCAGGTCAGAGTCGGTTGGCTACGTCATCAGGTTTTTTGTTCGGTTTCTGATGGGCAGGTGTAGTACGGATCCCAGAACGTTTCTGAATAGAGTTATTAACTTTCGATCTGAGCCCCGCCCACTTCAGTGCTAGCCCCCACTTCTGGGATTTGACCACACAGAGATATATGCTTTTGATCTAGGCTCCGCCCACTTTAGCGCCAGCCCCGCCCGCTTCTGGGATTTGACCACATATGTTCTTTCACACCTTAACACCTTTTTGCCGCATCCCAAAACGTTTCTGAATACAGTTATAAGTTTTTGATCTAAGCTCCGCCCATTTTAGTGCCAGCCCCGCCCACTTCTGGATTTTGACCACATATGTTCTTTCACACCTTAATACCTTTTTGCCGCATCCTAAAACGTTTCTGAATAGAGTTATAAATTTTTGATCTAAGCCCCGCCCACTTTAGTGCCAACCCCGCCCACATCTGGATTTTGACCACATATGTTCTTTCACACCTTAATACCTTTTTGCCGCATCCTAAAACGTTTCTGAATAGAGTTATAAATTTTTGATCTAAGCCCCGCCCACTTTAGTGCCAACCCCGCCCACATCTGGATTTTGACCACATATGTTCTTTCACACCTTAATACCTTTTTGCCGCATCCTAAAACGTTTCTGAATAGAGTTATAAATTTTTGATCTAAGCCCCGCCCACTTTTGTGCCAACCCCGCCCACTGCAGGGATTTGACCACATTTTTCCCATTACCTCTAACCACTTTTTTCCCGCATTCTAGAACGTCTCCGAATGAAGTTACACTAATTTTTAAAAAGTTGCTCTCACTTTAACGCACGCCCCGCCCATTGTGGGCGGGGCTTCGCTAAACTTACGCATGCTCAGCACGCATGAGGCCTTGCCCACTCTTTTTATTTTTTTCCTGGCCTCGACGCCTTCGTTGAATCGAGTTATGAATCTCTGTGGAAAGTACCGCCCACTGCGAGACTGCTCCGCCCACCGTCGGTGAAATTAATTTATTTCAGTTTTTGACCCATCCTTCACCTTTGCACATTTTTTCCCGGCATCTGGACTGTTATGAGACCGAATGAGAAGAAGTAGCGCATGACCCCGCCCAACTCCGGCGCATGCTCCGCCCCTTGGGGGCGGAGCTCCGCTGAGCTCACGTGTGCTCTGGTGGTCCTGCCCTATGCTCGACCCATTCCAAACTTGACCCGACTTCTCCCGGTGTTTCTTCAGATGATCCTGGAATTTGCGACGACAAACAGACAAACAGACAAACAAACAGACACACCAAGGATGTGGTTTATATATAGTAATTATTAAAAATACTCGCAGTCGTAGTAGAGGCGTGGATTACTGAAGAGTACAGAGGCTTTTCGATATCACACTTAACCTGGTTAATGTAAATTACTAACCCGACCAATCAACCTACTCTATTTCCGTACAGCAGCCATTTTTCATGGACCGCGAATATACGCTCCTCTTTCATTTCATGCGACACACCCTTCTACATTTCTTGACCCTCCCAACTTGATCAAATGCCTTTTACAGCATAATTTGTTCATAGTTCTTCTCCCATCGCTCCTTCCTGAACTCGCTTCGACACAGGCCTTTAAATGTCCGTAGTCCAGCGATGATTAACGGCAGCGATCTCCGGTAGCAATCCTTGAGAACCAGGGCTGTACGCGCCTTCTATAGGTGCATTCTCTCCCAAAACAAGTACCTTAGCTGCCGAGTGGCCCAAATTCAACTATGCAAAAATCGTGCTTGTCCATATCGAATTCGATGCCACGTAGATACGCAAAAAGCTGGTGATACACCAAGAGAACATGCTGTTTGGGTCGCTTAATGTGTGCAGAAATTTGACAAATCACTTCGCAGAATACTAACTATTTCCGAAAATAAAAATCAATTTTCAGAGTTTTTTTTACGCAAAAACCAAATAAAATTTCTACAAAAGTTCAAATAAAAGGATGGAGCGAACTTACGTCTGTGGCCCTTGGCTCGGGCGCTAATCCTACTGCTTTCTCGCTCCTTCCTCGCTGCATCTTCTTTCAGTATATCTTTTTGATCTGTCAGCGCCTCTTTCTCATTTCGGCGATTAGCAGATTGAGAACGTTTGGTGCTAACAGGCGTATCTTCGTCTTTCTTCTTATTCTCTTTGTCCTTGATCGAGTCTTTTTTATCCGCTGAGCTCTTTGCACTGGATGTAATTGCCAGCGGCTTCATTTCAGTGAACGTTGGTGGCCCTGCAAAACCTAAGAAACGATTTCGAGGAAAAAGAACACGAAAGAAACTTTTGGGCTGTCATCACTCATCGGACCATTCCCTATACTCCACAATGGATATCGATTTTGCAAGATATGAACTTTAAAGTCGAGACGCGTAGAAATTTTATTTGTCGATTGTCACCACGATTAAATCTGCGACTAACATCACTACTAGGTAAACCCCGCTCAAATGCACCCCGCGCAACAATGTTCAAGGGGGTACGGGAATATATTTTCGATCGCACCAAATCAAGCTCGCTTCGCACCTAAGCGCGAAGTGACCTTAACTAGGTGCGAAGACTCCGCGGTAATTATGCTGCCCGCACTAATACTAGTACTAATCGAGTTAAAACTTGTCAGCCAAAGAGGATAATGACAGTTTTAAAAAGTGGAGTTTCTATCAAAAAATGAGTTTTTTGGAAGGAAGAATTCCAATATCAATTCCAACGATTTCAAGAGTATTTCCATGTATCCTTACTATATATATAAACCGCAAACGTCCGTTTTTCTGTTTGTCTGTCTGTCTGTCTGTCTGTCTGTCTGTTTTTCCTTCCGAAAGTCACGTAGGCACGATGTAGATGTAAATATCACGTGAGCGCGTTGAGGAAACAGTAATGAAATGGGAAGTCGGTGCACGCGTTAGCATGCGTGCGTGAGCAACTGGTAATAAATAAGTTCAATATATTTGATTCCAAGTTCCTGGAAAATGGATGAAACAGTTCGGTTCGCTTCTTTTTTTCGGTATTTTCGCTTGTTTGCGATATCAAACAACCTTGACAGAAGCGATGTAGTTCTCTAGAGTTGTTCAATATTGGGACTACTCTTCATTGATAGGTCACTGAACGCCCTACGGCCCACCATTCAGGCAATTTCACAGTTTTTACGGCATATTAGCAAGTCTTCAGGCTTATTTCATCTCCTCTCTCCAACTCATTCATTGAAGAGAGGTCATCGAGAACTATTCAACCAGGTGGGTGAGCAATTTAACTACCGCTGCTTACTTTATAAGACACTTCTATTTATTCTAGAGACGCACTGTACTGTTTCGATAAACTTACAGATTGTCCTGCAGCTCCAAACCTTTAGGGGTGAACGGTCCATTTCCTCCCCCGTCCAAGCCTTTCACTTTTGCTCCGAAAGCCCCTATGAAGTTCGAGCACTTCAGAGGCATTCTGTACCCCCGGACCATGTCGCGTACGAGAATACCTGGATTTTCTTTACTACTTGGGAAGATGTCCAGATTCTTAACAAACAAAACTATCTTCGTTTTAACTTAAAAATTCAGGTTTTCTTTCAGGTATTCTTATTACTGAGAAATCGAACCGTTCTCTTCCATATCACAGAAACTTTGATCATATATTGAACTTATTTATTAGGCATGGAAATGAAACTCTCAAAACCGTTGGAACTGTTAGTGGAACTTTTTCTTCCAAAAAACCCATTTTTTGATAGAAACTCCACTTTTTAAAACTGTCATTATCCTCCCTATCTGACAAGCTTTAACTCGATCAGGAGCGAGTGCGGGCAGTGTAATTATAGCGTAGTCTTCTCACTTAATTAAGGTCACTTCGCGCCTAGGTGCGAGGCGAGCTTGATTAGGTGCGATCGAAAATATATTCGCACACCCTGTTCAAGGATGTGCGAAGTCGTGTCCTGACCTTCTGAAGCGCAACCGTCTTTACCCATGGGAGATTGCTGAATTCCATTATAGCCTCTGATAGTTTATGTCCTGAACATCACGACGCCTTCGATAAAACCTTATTGACTAATGTTCCGGCGGTATCACCTTCTCCAGTCTGGAATGGATCAAAAACAATTTATGGACATCCGCTCAAACGTCTCCACTACCCTACTGAAGTTCGAGATCCCGCAGTGCATGCTGCGCGTAATCTACATCGAGCCAGAATCATGCTTAAGTTTATGGAGCCCGCAAGTGTATTCTTTTGTCTTCTTATGAAACTTTTACAGCTCGACTACCTTTCCTGACATGAACATCTGCGAATCAACTCACTGCCTGCTTTATTTCTATTGATCGCCGTAGTGCAAGACTTCCACTTAGCAACATGCTGCAATTTGTCACGCGACGGAAAACGACGGTCAAGTACTTCGTGTAGCCAGACACGCTTGCCATGATCCTGGTCCTACAAAGAACACATTTGGAATAAAAAATTCAGAATAGAGGTGGTGTAGTGGCAAGAGGGCACTATCTCAGACGCACGGTCACTGTTCGAATCCTGAATCGGTAAACCAACGGAGCCTTCCATACTTTCCGGGTCGCTATTTGGTACTAGACGCGTCTGGGAGGATAAAAGTAGTGACTTGTACGTCCGCTGGCCACCGCAAGCCATTGTATGGGCTAAGTACGCATTCATTACGCTACTACGATCTTCAATGGAAGTCGAATGCGGGACGCATCCCTCTAACGGGATCGATTAACGCCCAAAGACTTTATCCTTTGCAATTTGATGATTGGTTTGATAGCATAGAAAAGTCTAATACGGAACGAAATCATATACCCGGCTTTAAAAAACCAGAGAAAAAACCGCGTTGGCCGAGACAACAATGGGTAATAGGAAATCCAGTAGGGCCCAGCTAACAAGCTTGGGAGGAAATTTTGGAACCTCAAATATTCACTAAGTGAATTCAGGTTCCGTGCCATATTACAGAGTACTGTTAGCCGAATTATAGCCAAATATAGATTTGTAAAACTCTACGATCCCTAAAGGAACTCATATGCGTGGGATAACTCAAAAACTCGCAACCATTCGACGTACAATCCTTCACAATGAAGGTGCCGAATAGATGTTGAAAAAAACCTACTTTGAAAAACAGATGCGGAGTATCAGGAAAAAGCAGTTTCGCCATAGCCTCTGCGTACACGTACGGTAGACCATTGGACTCACGGAATGCCGTTTCTTCGAGTTCTTTCGGAAAGTACGGAAATTCATTGACTGAAAGTAATTGTTAAAAAAACCAGTACTAGTGGATAAAAATAAAAAGGAATGACCCCAGTAACTTACCCTTTCCGTCTTCTCCGATGATTTTTGTGCGATTTCGATTACATGCAGCTGCACAAACTTTCCATCGCTGATCACGTTTGTTTTTATCGGCAATGTAGAACCTTCGATCAACACATTCCCGTAACCAATCCTTCATTTTTGCATCCTAAAATGTAAACCTTAGATCTCAGGCACTTACCAATCAGCACCAAAATGGTGTTCATTGGTTTTTTTTTAACCTAATGACCGTTCTTTTACTCAAAATGTCAGGCCTTGAACGCGACTAGAACCCGCCCCTAAGTTCCCCGAGAACCATGCTTATCCGTTACGCTATGTGAACCCCATGGATCCCTTGCCTTAGACACAAAATGAATAGGTAAGGATGGGGACATTAAGAAATACAACTAAGGATCACCTGTTCTTTGAAGAATTTGTCCCAAGAACCTTCGAATAGCTTCAGTGACATGAACTCTGCATATTTCACTGGATCCTTGTTTGCCTTCCGGTAGCACTCCTCTTCGTACTCCCGTGTTAAATAGGTGCACTCAACTAAACAATAAATTGTTTACCATAAGTCTTATTTACTCATTGAGGCATAACGCTTTGTAAGGTAGCGTTCTGAAGTAAAGGACAATCAGCAATAAGGGAAAAAGTCGATGTCAACGTTCAGATGGCTTTCATCAATCTAGGCTCGCATAGTATCATGGGGACTCTCAGTATTTGCCTACAGAACTGCTCGATAGTTGAGTGAACGCCTTCTCCACTCAATTATTAAGCTGCTCCCTTCCCCATCTGGTACTTGCTGTCCGGTAATTACCACCAGTCCAAAGTGACTGTTAGCGGTAGGAATAGGTAAAACCCTCAGGGTTGTCACAGACTATCCTTGGGACCTTAGAAGTGACCTGCTGGGGGAAGCCCTCAGTACTATAAATTTCCCAGACGACTGGTGATCCTCCCATAAGGCTGGTGAATGATTCAAAGGTTGCTTGGTCTAAGCTGTACCAAGCTGAGATTTGATCTTGGGATCACGCAATTCTAGTTCGAGCATCCAGTAGGATAAAATTTATGCAGTGCTATGGCTGACATCCCATCAAAAAATATTCGAAGGGTGAACGGTCTTCAAAACAGAGACGCAACCTCTACAGATCAACACGACCTTTACCTCATTGTCCGATCGTTTCCGATTCATTACCCTTAAAAGAAATGAGATCGCTGGTATGATGACCAAGGCCGGTTGCCAATCCGGAAAAAAGAGATGGGCCAATAATCTTGAGAATACGCTTCGTTCTGTATTTATTCGTTCTTGTAACCTTCTGTTCGGGGTTGGATTGGTAAAGGCAATACAGCAATAAATCATGAAACAATGACGCAATCATAGGTACAGTTCAGCGGACTCTCATCACCAATCAGTAGGACGAAGGGCTACAAGGGGTGTTCCGGTAATTCAAACAACGGAAAGGTTACCTTCTTTAAGCTTCGGCTTATCCGCTGGTCCACGTTCAGAGATTCGCATATTCTTGTTGATTGCTGAAGAACAGTTCTTCCATTTCAGGTGGTGTGCGTTACGGTCACCAGAAGGAAAACGATAATCGACGGCTTCGTGAATCCACTGTCGCTTAGATGGATCTTGATCCTTAACATTTCCACCGTGAATTGCAACATTTTACCAAATAATAAGAGCTTAATAATTTAGTCCATCATATAGTCTCCAACTAGGACTCTCAGCAAGGTGTCAGCTGAAGGGTTGAGGTCCAGTGGTGAGTGCTCGAGCGGGACAACTAGAGTCAGCTACTCCGAGCCACCCATTGCTCCACCAACCCATTTGGGTAATATTCCCTCCAGCTCGCATGCGACTACTAAATACAATTTTCTAAGAACGATTGCGCTCAAATGGACTAGAACTTTTTCGCCAACCACGAAGCATCCTGTAGTTCAATGCAAGAATCACGGCTTAGGCAGCCGTCACTTTCCCATGAGAGGTCCTATTTTAAAATTGAATTATTTATTTCAATCCAATGAACCGATGAACGGAACCTCTCCACTGTTTGAGAGCCCCGCATGCTGTCGAATGCGAACGATAAGAACGGGGGAGCGCCGTCGCGTCGCGACGCCATGGAGAGTAGAGCCTTGAGAATTACGGAACAGCCCCGCACTCATGAATGATCTAACGCGACGCAGCCGCTCGCGGCCATCCCTGTTAAACCTGTGAAGGAATTCTTTCCAAAAAGCAGTAAATATGAGACATACCTTAAAATAGAGGTCCAATGAATCAGCGAACAGGACCTTAGCGAGATTTTGTGCATAAGCCGATGCGGAATCGTTCGACGACAACAGAATTTGCTGCTCTTCTTCTTGTGAGATGTACGGATAGGTCAATACTGAAAACCTCAAGAATTTTCTGTTCCGCCCAAATTTTGGCAAAGCCACTCACCTTTGCCGGCGCGTCCGATAGTTCCTGAAGAGCCACAGGCTCTGTCGTCCTCTGCCCAGTCCTCGTCGTCTTCGTAGCGACCACGTTTTGATGCACGCCTGAATGGGTTTGAATCAATTTGGCTTTTCGAAGATTAGGGCAAACGCTAGGCTTATTGTTAGGATAAGGGGCACTAGGTTTGGCCATGCCGGTGATACCAAGATCAATCACCTATTTTGTTCATCAGTAGTTAATATATCCAACTTCAATTCTTCTCAGAATGAGCAGTTGGATTCACCCAACTGGGGTCTCCTGCCATTACTGCTGCAGTAGGAATTTATCGGAGATTGAAGGGTTCCAAGAATAATTTGGCTAAAATTCTCGGTTTTTTTAAAGTGGAGTCATGGCAGGAACGGGCTTTAATTTGCTTCATGGAAAACTCCTCAGCTTTCACAGAAGTCACTGTATGTCATCAGCAATATCCGTGCAAAAACTGCTTGGATAACTCTTGAGTGCTGGGCCCTGCTATTATAGCTTGAGCCTTCAGAAAAAGAACATCTGAAGTCGGAGCTTCTACCCAATGAGTTGGATGATAGGCGAGTTCCTAGGCACCTTAGAAAGCACGTGCTAATATTAGGTTGGAAGGAAAGTCCTGCAACACAATGAAGGTCTCCTTCAAATCATTTCTGAAATTTTCCAGACCAATCAATTTTCGGAAATATATTTACCAAAGAGGTCAATAACCCTTTATTATGTTCTGAGTAAATTACTGATGCCTTTCATCCAGGAGTGAGGAAGCTGTGACTCAAAGTAGTAATTGACTGCCGTTTTCAGATCACATTAAGTTACGAATTTTTTTTTTCAACAACGGGATGCTCAAGAAGGCAGAGCGCATGGTAGGTAAAAGGGGCAACTCTTGGGGAGTACGACTGATGAACAACCTGGATCCAATTGGAATTGTAGAGCTTTTGACGCGTGTTTAAAGCGAAACTTCGACTTGCGTTGACCCTCTGTAGGGACCTGATTTAAGGTTTTGATCGTCCTTCTCTAACTCTGTTAGCCAAATTTCGGGGTTCATAGGGGTAACCGATAGCTGTGTTCATATAGTCTGCGTTTAGCAACTCATAATGTATGGATCCCTATAACCTCCATTGAATTAAGGGACGATGCTTGCGTAACTTCGAAGGCTAGTTTCTCCTCCAAAGAAGCGATCCAACCGATTGCTGTCCGTTGATCGGTGAGCAGTGCCAGCATTGAATAAGTTGCTGATAATTTGTACAGCTACACCCGCGTTTTTCCCTTGGCGTGCTTAGTAGAAGGTGTGTGATGGTACGAGTCGGGTGTTGTCCATTCATTGACCGTAATGCTGTTAAAGCCCACACGCGTGCCCTTATTTAATCACGTGTTGATTACCTAAGGAATGCCCTACAAGATTATCACTCTTGCTACCGTGTTCACACTGTTGATACAAATTGCTGACCCTTCAAATTTTTTGTTGCAGGACTTTCCTTCCAACCTAATAGCAGTCGAGCACGCATTCAACGCCGACGAATCTCGTCTTAGAACGCGCCATACCTTCGACATCAATTTCAGGTCACAGCGATACTTGGGCTTATATTCAATTGTACATTCGGACCGGCTCAGGAATGAGTGAGATTTCACTTATAAAAAAGGTCACCAGCCGAGTACATATGGCAGGTAATGTGCAGCCATGGCTAAATTACCTACTCACAAAAAATAGTAATATACTCTTGAGTACAACTGATCGCTTCTAGGCAATAGCTACATTTTGAACATATAAGACTTCGCAGACTCCCTGAGGCAGAGGGTAAACGCTAGAAGCAGTTTTCAGCATAGCTGTGCTAGCTACTAAGCCCGGCCATGGGGCACCGGAAGACAGCTTGAGACTGAAGAAAATTACTAACCGCTGGTCTCGAGTCGGGTATGACTGTCGTCGTTTCCTCGCTTCTGTGAGCCGATCCATATGGCTGAACAGCTCACTCGATTTTGTGATCCGGTTTGTGATGCGACGTATGAACTTTGATCCGAGTTTCCGAGTAAGGGCACGATTATGACCTGCAAGAAAATTAGCTTAAGATCGGAACCACAAATCATTTATTTATTTCATTTGGTTATTTTTCGGGTCCGAGAGATCTGAATTCGCTTATGCCGGACAGTCTTACCTTTCTTAGCCCAAGCCTTTTGTCCAGGAGTTTAGGAGAACTTTAGCTAGCGCTGTAGGGTAGACCGAAGGAAAAGTCGGAGTTTGAAGTTTCTCACAGAACTTCCCGCCAGTTAGTCAGGGGAATGGGGAGCTTTGTCAGCCAAGACGGAACCAGATCGGAATTCGATTTCAACTTGGTAACAGCCCCACTTGTCATTATTTTACGTCTACTCGAATCTCTGGAAATTCGTCCTCAATACCTCAATTGGCAAAAGGCCAGCAATATAACGGGGCTAATTGCTTCTTTATAGAGGTGCAACACGAACAGCTAAAAGAAGCTGCATTAACATAGCCGAAAACATCGCACCGGGCTATTCACCATATAAGGAACCACCCTTTTTAACAGTCACACTCTTCAAACTTGCTTCACTGGCCGAGTCGTCCCAGTTGAAAACACAGTTCACAACAAAATGGTTTCCGAGATTTCCTTTTCAGCCCGAACTTTGGCCTCAAGCCTACCGCGTGGGACACTAACGACTCGAGAAGCGACTTCGGCAAGGCTTCATAAGGGCTCCAAAACTGGCTCGGCCGACGCATACACCCAAAAGTGTCATGAACACCTTGTTAAGGCCGCAACATTCAAAACGAAGCCTTAGAGCGCCGACGAATAGTACGCCTAAGTTAGAGACATCCAGACGGCCACAGACACATAATCTCGTACACCACCTTTCATGTGACCCTTTTGAAGTCTTATATTTCTTAAAATTCGCCGATTTCAGCGCTTTCCTCTCTATTTTAGCACTATTCTCCACCGTAACATCCACTATTCACTATAACCACCCTAACTTCCATTATTTCGATTGAAATTGAACTAGATACCTCAGAATTATCGTGTACCGTGCCTTCGAGACAACGCCAAATAGAAATCATGAACAAAAGTTCACCTTCTCCATCATCCAGAATAGATCCATCGGGTCCTGTTCCAAAATATTGCACGTAGATCTGTTGAAATGTATCTTTCCGATTTTTGAAACGAGCAATGTCGAGATCGATTTCACGGATAATATTCATTAACAAGTCACGAAATGTCTCCCTGTCCATTTCGTCTGAAATAAATGATTCAAGCAATCTTTATAAGTTGAAGTCTGTGTGCTGTCAAAGTATGGCCGGACTTCATTAGTCTCTTCTTGGCGAATCGCGAGCCTGAACGCGAGTGCAATTCGCTTCCCATGCCCCAAGTGAAAAGATGTCTGCGCACAAAAACCCCTGCTCTGCTTCTGTCCTGATCTCTCATACTACCACGCCGATTAATAGACAGGCGGCTATAATCCGCCACCTGTCAATCAGTGTTCTTCTACAGCCCACAAATAGCTTCAAGTGGTTGTATGACAGACAAAAGAAATTATCCGGAACTACATTCTTTCGCAGAGGAAAAAGGAACCTAGCACTTCAGCCTTGGAATGTTTCACTAAATCCGCTTTTTCTCAATTCCAGTCACTGTTAAGCGGTTCCTTTTGAAGTCGTACATTTGTATCTTCGGCCCCATTCAGTCTAAAGCTCGTTAAACAAAAGAACTGAGCGTCAGATTCCGAAGAAGGCGAAAAATTCAACGACCTCATTTCCTAAACCATGACCCAGCTAGGTCTACAGTAACCTAGGACGGACTCGCTCAGTTGGTTACCTTGTTAAGCCTTTACGTGCCTCCCAGTTAGACAACTACATACCCTGCTTTAGGAATTGGCCGTCACAAGAATATGGGTACAAGTAAAACCTTCGGCCCCAAAAGGGCTCGAGTACGCCCTTGTGACACCGATTGCTTTACATCTACCACTTCTTCTTCTTATTTTCGAATAATATACTACGGAACGCCTAAGCTCTAGTGTCTTGAAGTGGGAATGGAGATAGATTCCAGGAGTGGGAATGAAGTTAGACAAAGTTCTTTTTGGGTTATGGGGTTCCACTGACGAGAACTGCTGTCGGCCTCATGACTGCAGGTTTTCCTTTTCGAGATTGCCTTAGCCTTTTCCTTTGGTCCTTTCACTACAATTGAGTTGAGGCTCAGAAGCTAGACAAACCATAAGAATGAAGATCCTGTGGAAAAAAGGAGCCATAGCACGCCCCTTCAGCCCTTTCCCCTTAAATATAATTCCTCTCAATTCTTTGAAAAAGAACAGCAAACCCTAATTTGACGTATGGTTCCTCTTTGATCGTATGGTTCCTCTTTGTTTGTCGAAAGTAAGGGCCGGAGAGATTAGATGACTTATCCTACTGGCATATCTGGAAGATACACCTACTGCTGAACAGATGGCCAGGATATTTTTTGTCCCACTTGGGCTACATTGTCGCACTTCATTACAGGCGTGAAAGTGGCAGGAATCATTCCGACCGACTGGATCAAATAGCACAGTGAGTGTAAAATGAGACATAAGAGATAGACGAGCAAGACAGCTGCAAAGCCGCATGGCGGTACTACACCGGAAATAAAATCAGAGATAGTTTTCACAAAAAATTGGTTGTCCAGTTTGCTCAAAAATGAAAGGGGAGGAATGCAAGAGTTGTAGAAACGTGGAACAGCGGAATCAGAAGGTAGATGCAAGGTTCAACTACGTATTGATCGGTCTATCACTCCATGATCCCATGATTTTTCATGTCAGTTCTTCAAATCTATAGGTATCCAGTACTTGTAGCGGATCCCACGATGTCCCACTATTTCACAATCGCCCAGCTCTGATTGAACCTTAGTGGTGGTGCAGGGTTGAAAAGTGGTAGCGTCATGGGATCTGCTAAGAATATCCAATAGATATCGATTGAACTCACTGGATCTGAACAGTGCCCTACGGAGATCCCATGTAGTCTCATTGACTGGTCACTTCATTAAATAACTCATGAATGTGCGTCTGGCTAATGTGAACCAGCCACCCTCGAATCCAAACAGAACTCAAGGGTAGTCTGGGTGCACCCTTTTGTCATGCAGCCCCGTTGGAATGGCGCATGTGAAACCGGAAAAAAGAGTCGGCTACATAGTGGGAAATATCAGAACAACCACCCAGACAGTCTGTTCCGAATGAACTTTGTCGATTTCACAACAGAGGAACATCTACCGAATAACAGCGACGGCAAGACCCAGCATCACCTGCGGAGACCACTAACCGCTAGGTTATACCAGAAAGTACTCATCATTTACGAAAAGAAGGTAGAATCGGGTAAAACGAGTACCGGAGGGTTACTTGCAGTTAAGTGTGAAAGTTGTAGTGGTTAACGGACCTACTGTTTCACTATAGTCCAGTTGGTAAAAAGTGTAATTTATGGCAATAAGTACGTCCACCTTGTGAAGTCTGCAGATACACAAACAGTCATTAATCTCGCAGTTATTTTTAAACCACACCATTCCTACACCTTTTAAAAGAAAATATCTCAAAGCAATCTTTCCATTATTCGTCATATGTTTCTGAGTCAGATGTCATTCATGAGTTGGTATAAAATGTCGGTCGATATATGACTAATTCTCTAAATTTCCAGCTGGTATCGATGATTAATAAGTAGGGTAGCGATAAAAGAACAGTCACCTTGCACAAAAAAGTCGGTCACCTCAAGTTTCAATTCTGGAAAAAGTCGCAGTTGGCCAAAAGGGAAATAAGACAATATGAAAAACTGAAAACTCAGATGCAAAAAAGAAAAAAGTAACCAAAAATCTCGGATTCTAAATGATGCTTCAAGGCCAAGTCTCACCCAGACAGAGACATTTCACCTTTCCTTTCGTGCCTAGCAACTCCAAAACAAGTTCCTAGCCACTTTAGACCTCTCGTTTCAGGAGTTACTTATTATTCCTATGACTACTGATAGCGTTTACTACAAGCTGATGCCATTTAGGGTGAAGTAGACCTGTACCATACCCCCGGACATTTGAGCTCATGACATCATTCTTGGGGTGAGTCATTCGGCACCAACAAGAAAGGTAGAGAAGAGAATTGGAAAGGAACAAAAAGGGGGAAAACAACAAGAGAAGAGAGTAGGTGAACCTCTGCAAGGAAACCATTAGAATACGCAGTAGCAATAAATATCGTAAAGTATCATTCATGTGGCGGTAACTCTGAATGTAATAAATTCAGTTCTCCAATGAATCACCTAGTCCTCCTGAGACTCAAAAAAGAAACACGAAATTCTTGAAGACTACTTTTGAAGGTTTCGAGGAGTGCTGTTGTTTACGACTGGTGACTGCGCGATTGTTGCGAACATGCGCTAATCACAAACAAATGTTGCACTTACTGGTAATCGGCTGTCATCAATAATCCATGGGATGAGCCAGATTTAAGAAAGCCCCACGAGGTAATTCGTTAACTTCACTCAAATTCACGCATGTAATCAATCCAAGGAATAAACAAAATTTTTAAGAGGATGAGGACGCAAAGCTGTGACGCGAGCGGGTGCGTAGCGTGATAATAACACTTCAGCAAGTTTGTGATAAGGACTAATAGTAGACAGGCTACACGGATTCGAAATTTCTGATCGGAAAAACATCCGAATATAGGTATCTGCGGGTTGAGAACGAGTAATGTTCTTCCGAAAACAACCAAGTATGAATACAAAATAAAGAAAAAACCTATCTTCGGAATTTTTTGAAACTTCCGATTGTACTGTTGAAGCAACAACGACTATCACTGATTGTATTTCTTTCCCAAAACGGAGTGATAGGCATGGTATCAAGTTTACAATAGATAAATAATGATATGACAGCCCCTATGTGACAACGGCTTCCAAGGTCACGAGAGCGCCGAGTACACAGAAATTAATAAAATGCAATGAAGAGTTGCATAAAGCTAAAGAGTAGGTACACGACTCTTAAAGTTAGAGTTTATATCAAGTTTCTAAATACAGCCAGCCGAGACGCGACGCATCCGTAGCGATGCCCTACCGTGACCCGAGAAACGAAGTATAAACAACGCCTTACTTACAATTCGCTCTCACTCAAAAGAACAGGTCAAAAACTCTTGCTTGGAGAGCTCTGATTCGTGAAATCTACGATGGTTCCGCTAGTATGAATGCCCCTCTTGTTTAGAACACTTGTGCCACTTCCTTAAGACCCAAGTACATGTTTGCAGACGCAATTTTGCACCAAATTTTCCTGGATGCATCGCTTAACCTCTCCCAGAACACAAACAGTGGTCATCACGAGTGGATTAAAAGTCGCGGGCAGGCGGCGCCAGATTACCAGATTAGGGAGGCAGTGTACTTCGTCTGCAAATACAAGAACAAGAGTCACAAAGCAAGATGCCCACTTCCACTTTGCTTGAATTTTTCCAACTTGTTCTACGATCGCAAATCGCGTTTATGGTAGGCGGTGCCAGCGCTGAACCGCCACTCAATGCTACGCACGCAGCAACCGCGACGCGGTGCATTAGTAAGCGATTGCCCAGAAAGTGTCCGTCGAAATATGTTTGTTACTACTTTCAACCGAAGAAAAACGATTGAGGAACGAACCCAACGGATCGTCGTCCTTTGCTTCCTCCGCAGCTGGTTCCGTCGGTGACGACGTGTCGGAATGTTCAACGGAACACTCTGATAGAGCGTCTCCTTTTTCGTCAAATACAATTCTTGCAATCGGGCAATCTCCACTGGCCTGAAATTGGACACATCTCAATGTTGCCCTTCTGCCCATAATTAGCTGCCATTCACCAACACTTGATGCAGACGTTCATTTTTTCCCCAAGATCATTTAATAAAGGGTGGAGTCGGGTTGAGTGGTGCTATAATATTGAGAATAGATTGTGACAAAAGGTACGATTCCTCTAATAAGTACCAGTTGGCGATTGTAGAAGCGTCTAAAAACACTTACCGTCATAATTTTTTCACATCTTTGATGCCTTAATTTCTTTTCACTGACAACCTGTTAGCAAGGTCGCAATTGCAGATTAGATCATCGAGACGTCGCATTACCCCGATCGCCCCAACTATTCCTCTTGTGAAACGCCCTCTTGAAGAACTAAGCGTGCCTTGGGCTGCCAGTATGTCTACCGCTCTGCGACCGCCCGCCCAACGTTCACATATTGCGTCCACAGCCCAAATCAAAGTTTCTGCTGACTATTCGGTTGGCAGCAACGCAACGGGCTAAATGGCTTGACATCAGCTTGTCATTAGGAGTCCCTTCTTCTGCCGTCTTCGATCCCAGTGTCCCGTGCACTGCGCAGGCGGTTGGCTGTTTCGTTCAGGAAGGATATTATTGAACGAACCCTGGGATCAGGGATCACTCTAAATCCATTCAGTGTTTTTAGCGATGTATTTCTCGGAGCTACCGTTTCCAAGCAAATCGTAGCAAGACCAACCCACTCGTTCTTTTGAGCACCCAACGCGGTTACTTTTCTATGGAGGTATTTGACTTCAGCAGCTCATGAAACTGTACTGAGCTAGATGGTAATCCATCATGCAGCCAGTCATTATGTCAAAAAGCAGGGGATTAGGATGACCCTGGCGCTCTCGATGACTTCGCCCGTGTCTTGTGCCACATGGTCGCTTTGACGGCAATCTTTGATTTCCACACACTTCTGATGGGAAGGTTTACAGATAACAGTCAAACAAAACAAGCTGATCGAGGAAACTTTGCCAGTCTCGTTAAGAACTACCTTGTCACCAGAGGTTATCTTACCAGCAGTTGAGACCCATTTGATTTACCCAGCACTGCTCGGGTCCACCCACTATGTGCACCTCTAACTGGGCGCAAAGTTGTGAAGAAGTCTCACACAAGGGTTAGCCAAAGGATAGACAATTATTAAAAGAAGGCTAGTTGGTCCCGTAAGTTCCCTTACTACACAGAATACCAAAGACGTGCAGTTCTAACGGTATGCGTAAGCCCGATGAAACTCCTTGTCTAGGGCGCTCCGTTCAATAAAGCCCGACCTGATTTAGACGCTCGTTCCTTAGCTCCTTGCAGTAAACAAGAACGGCTTTGAACTACTGGTAACCCTAAACTATGAATTGCACAGTCCATTCCGCCGAGAATACGATTCTCGCCCTTTTTTTGCGGAGATGTCCCAGAATCAAAGTAACAGGCGTAAGGATCTAGCCATAATAGGAGCTGAATAGGCTCGTTTCCCGAACGATCCTTGATAAAGGGTGCCGCCGAGCCCGAAGGTCCTGCCATGACCACCTCCAGCAAAACGGCTGCAGACGGTAGGTAAGTGCTGTGGTCTTTGGTTTCCCACGTTGAACACATACTCACGTAGGAATGGGTATCGAAAGGCGTTCCTGTTCCTCCAAGAGGAGATTTTACAACTGCACCGCCAATTTAGGTCTGTTCTACCAATTGGGTAGCGTTTTGTGAATGAACTTACCGCTCTGGTGCTATTCATCTGCGTAGTACGTTGCCCACATGCAGCTTCTGCTTCTTCGACTGATTGGCAGAGTTGTAGCACGGTTAAGTTCTTACCGTCTTGATCAAGTGTCTCACCTAAACAATGGTTATACTTGGCAAAGGAGTCATTGTGGACGGAGCTGCTATCTTTTGGGACTGCACCGTCTCCGCAAAACTCTTCCTTTCGGGACCTTCCATGCAATACGTTCAGGAACCCTTTAAACCTGAAGCTAGTAACAGGTAGTAGGTAGGTGCACGCACCAAAGGATGGTAATAGGTGCATGAAACGTGAGCGGGTGAAGTAGACGTGGTCCCGACCGGAAGAGGCGTTACGGTGAATGGAGGATGGCTGAATAGCGGGACTCACCTATATCGATCCCTTCCAGAAGGTTCTTATCCGAAATCACTGTGAATTTCATTGATGTGCCGTCAAATGCGACGGCTGCTTGTGAATTTAGCATTTGTTACTGAAAGTACAAGTTATTAAAGGTTTACCCAACACAAGCGGAACGCGAAGCGAAGTGTGTCCGAGTTCGTCTGAAACCGAATGGACGACATAACCAAATGAGCACGTATTCCTATTATCTTGATCTAGGATAAGGAAAGTCTGGTTGGAGAGAATGATCGTTTCATGCTGTCCAGTATAGGAAGAAGCCCCAAGCAATTTGCTAACGGAAAAACTCCCGCAACTCCGGCCAAATGAGCTGTAAAGTTGTCGCTTGAGCGAACTTTCTGCACAAGGCTGAATGAAGGATGCAGAGGAGGACCAGAATCAAACGGAATACCTCGGACTTTCATTACCATGAGTTGTAGGAAGAGGTCCACTCATGAATCGGGATCCCTTCAATTGGATCAGAAATTACACGACTGGAACATCAAGGAATGTTCCAGAAACTTCACTTCCCGCGAGTCGGAAGAACCCCCAGGAAAGAATACATGCAGGGCTAGTCTTATTCCAAGAACCATAACGCAAACGCATGACCATGGGGCAGAGAACATGTTCTTTCTTCCCATCGAAGGAGGTTTTTCCGGCTGGGCACGGTTTAGGTAGCTGGATGCCGAACTTGGTTCCTACTGACGACCTCACGAAATCCTGACTGGGAATTACCCAACAGTAAGCCAGGAACTGAGACTGTGGTCTGTTAAACAACTTTAAAGCAACACCTGGGGTCTTAGCAACCAAGAATGGTTGCCAGTTCTCCGATTAAGACCATTCGCTGCCTACTCGCCGCAGAGCTAGGCTTGGGTTCACTCTTACTCCACCGGCCCATGGCTGGGCGGATCCCCTTCACTGCCGAGCCCGGAAGAAATCATACCTAAAGAGAGGGATTAAGAGGATTCTTTGAGTCGAGTTAGGCACAACTCCAGGGGGCCACAGCCACTAGATGCGCTGTCAAGGTCAGGGCACTCAAACTGTTGGCTCAGCAGGACAAGGCGATCCAGAGCCGTCCATGGAACCAAAGGATTCAGCTTCAGATACCAACGCCAAGCTAAGAAACCGTTTGTGGACGGTGAGCCGTCACGAAGTCCGGCCAAAGAAATCTCGGGGCGGCGTGTCAACAAAGGCCGTGCTGTGAACGACAGTGTTGTTCACGAATAAGCCAAAGGACAACCAGAACACACTCACTGTCGACTACCATGGGATCAGAATCACATCTGAGAACGATCTGTGGCAACATGGGAATAGGAAGAAGCACAGAGGAAGCCGGTGGAGGACGTGGTGGAAGGCGGTGGGTACGTCGGCGGCGGCGGCGGTGGTGGTTATCGCGGGGCCGCAGGAAAATCGATACCAGAGAAGCGCCGCCCCCGAGGGCCACCGCCACTCCGCCGGCACCACCACCGCCAACGGACTAACACCGTCCGTACAGGTCACTTAGTGGGTCCTAAACTCTGGGGATAATGTAAGGTTAAGGACGTAACTGGGTAGTCGTGGCCTCATGGCCGGAGAGATTTGACGGCCAATGAACGGAAGTAGCACTGAGTGGTTCAATTCGATAAGTGAGGCAGCTCAGCGAGGTTTTTCTCCCAGTCGTTCATGTTTCTAGGAGATGGGAACGGATTCGTGGGTACCTAACAAGTTTGGAAGCATCAACTTCTGGTTGTGGAGGTCTTGCCGTTACACCTAAGTAAACAGTTATTGCAGAGGTTTTCCAGAAAATTCTATTGTTCTGGATCTCCCAGTTGTATTGCCAGCCGTGTACGCGGGCAATCGAGGTTCGTGGAAGGATGCTGTAGCCGCTAGTAATGATAGTCGGTTCTATACCTTGAATGTGACCAGTACTTGATAGAACCCGAATAGGTACAGAACCATACAGGCCTAGGTATCCGAGGTAGCCAACTTGCCAGGGACTCTTTTCAGTACTACAGACTCTGTCATGGAGAAAAATTTTCGCGTCTCCAGTGTAACAAACTACCATGGGTCTCCTGAAGTCTCTGTTCAGGCCTATGACAGGTCGTGCTGTAGCATCCGAATAGTGCTGGACAGTACCACTTATGTACTTACTGAGATACGGTTTGGAAAGGAACTTGCTAAAGGAGAACTACCCAAGAAGGACACAAGGTGAAGGTACTTGAGAAGAAGAACCCACTTGGCTCCATTTGACCGGTTTTCCTTCGCCGCCCGGTTGGACTGGCTGGGGTGATGGCTAATGGATCAACTCACCTAGTCGTGCAGTACCATCAAGGCTCCTATGGAAATCCCACAGAATCAGCTGAAGTGAATTCCGCCTTAGGAAGACATGGAAGTACTAGGAATAGCGGCGATGAGATGTTCCAATGTGCTGCTCTATGGGCAATCAGCTGTCCGGTGAATACAGATCGATCGGCTCCCGGAGAGACCAGAGAACACACAACCAGGCGTTTCACCCAAACACCTTCTCGGGTGTCTAAATTACACGGCTATGATGTTGTCCAGGTGAAAGTGCTTCTCTATGAGTTACTCGAGTTTTACTGAGGCTGACCAGCTTAGGTGGAAAGACTAACAACGTCTATTGACTTAGGGAGGGAGACTGGAGGTCACTCAGAATGAGATTTAGTAGGGCCGTAGCAAATTGTCCATCTTGTTTCCTGTGGACCCCCACTTCACTTCTTGGGTGATGGGTTTGCCCTTGCACTGTGAGGCCAGGGCTCGTTTTCTGCTGGTAAAGCCAGTATGGTTGTGGGAGAGCCAAAGCTTTTCATCTCCTCCTACCTCAGACCTGAGAGCACGTGATTTTTCCTCCCGGTCCATTTCCAGGAAAGGCAAATATGGTACAATGAATGATTTCCAGCATAATTAATCATTCCTGTGGACTAGGGCTTCCACAGAATACCTCATGCATTTGTTACCTCCTGGAGAAATGTTTTCTGGCTGTTTGCAAGCCCCAAGCGGACCAGCCAGCGCTCACGTAAGCACCCTTCCTCTCCCACACGGCGTCACCACTGGCTGTAGTATAGAGAAGTAAGGGAGAGTTTGGTCTACCCTGGTCGTGGGTCGAGCTAGCTCTCAGTAGCCTTGAGAACAAGTAAACCATTGATTCAACAGAGTTATCACCATCTCCACACACTTTCGGCGCCTCTATCGATCTTGGGGCGCCCTGTTCCCGAGTCGCTGTTAGCCACGACCAAATCAAGTCGGTCACGCACTCCTTGTCCATCTTGGAATTTTCTAGCTTGAACGATTCCTGCTGGTCATCATAGGGTACCAGTAACCTTAGTCGAGTTCAGTAAGCCTGCCCTTCCAATCTCGGACAGTCTTCCAGTTTCCATGGCCAGAATTAGGTACCAGGCCCAAGAGTGGTGAGTTCGAAAACTCCAAACAGTCTTAGCAAATGGCATATCGATAGGTGCTAAACCGAACCTGGTTCGGTGTAATTTCTCAGGGGCATTTCCCTTGGTCGTGCAACTTGATCGGCTCGTCCAGCTAGTTCTCGGCTAGGCAGCCGACTTCTTTAGCGACCATCATGCCATTTATTCATTCAGTCATTTGATGACTTCCCGAGGTATGCACCCTGGAAGCAACGATGTTCATTCACTTACACACGGAAGATGTCTAAAAGTCGACCAATTCCTAGATGCGCCATCCACATCCATAGTCTACTGAATCGCCGAAGCAATTGATTGTGTGCATAGCCCAATGGGTCTCACGTGACTATTAAGGAACGATAGTGGGTGAAAATGGATTTGGTCCTCACGGTTTCAGAATCGAGCTATGCAATTGACCTTGATTCTGGATCGTTGAGATGTTGGCAAGTCCGGTTGCTCCCTACAAGTAATTGCACAGGTCACATATGCATTCAAACACCACTGCGATTCGTAGTGAAGTTGAGTGCGTGGCGCATTCCTTTACACTCCTAGTTTTTCTATACCACGGTCTGCCGGATCCACCCGTACGAATTAGTGCTCCGCCCTATTAGACGATTATGGTCCCAATAAGTGGAGGAATGGAAGACGTTTCAACCTCGGCGATATTCGATCAACGAGTCATGCGTGCGAAGCAGCGCCACGTGCCACTAAACTTTGTTTGTCCGAATAAATATCTATATGAAAGTTTATTGCATGACGTAGGTATGACGTTCAGACGAGGAGCCAGATGTTCGACAAAAAGGCGATGAGTAACTGCTTATCTGGACCACCTTCCGGCGAACAGGAAGGTATCGAAGTCTAAACGCCGTTGTGTGACGTTCCGGAAAGACCCTGAGCAACCGAGGCTATTTACGAAAACCTTTTAATCCAGTTACAGAGTGCGCCATGCGTTTGCTTTTCTGCTCCTTGCACCATGATTGCACTTGGGTGTTGACTTCCATTCAACATTGATGCGCCGGGCAACCTACGTCCGAGTCAAGTTATCGCCCATCACTTAGACAGACAGGGGTAGTACCAACCAATCAATCACTCAGGTTGACCCGATTATATTTGAACTGGGAACGGGTATGTGGTACTGACTTTCTTTCCCACTACCTCGTCCTGGTCCCAAGGAGACCTCATAAAGTAAATGATCAACTGGGCAGAGAAGGAACCGATCGGGGCCGTCGTTAAGGCTTGGGCGTGCCTAGACACGCTGCGCTACAAATGGCTGCATAAAGAATGGAGTACGAAGGTGGCCCGAAACCCAGTAACAATAGCCAAGGTCACGAAGGCAGATCCCCAGTATGAATGTTCACCGTGTCTGAACCTAATATTCCTACCTTCTAGGCGTCTCGTTCCCATAGATAGAGCTTCACATAGGCATTCCCAGTAGAACAGCCCTACTCATAAAGCTGATGAATGTCGTTACCTAAATGTCTTCAATGATCGCGAACTCAATGACGGATCAATAAATCGATAACCTGTTTGGGTGACTTGTTCTGAAAACAAGTCGTGCCCTTCAGTTGTAATAAAGGTGTTCATTTCCTCGTATTTGCTGTGAAAACATCACAGAAATCGATTGCTCCAGAGCATGTGTGGAGTGGATTCAACGTATAGGCATGAAACGCTGGCGACCGGCACCCAACCAGAATCCAACAAGCATAGTCACTGGTTCAATCTCTGTCTAAGACTATGAGATCCCGAGTTTTCCTTATGCTAGTCAGTTGCTTTTACCCTTACTGGTTCCATCGATTAGAGCCTCTGAATCATGGCCAAATCAACAAGACAGGGCCTGGTGGAGTTCACCATTTAGTCGATTCCACCACTACAGCTTGGAAACGAAGGTTTGGTATGTTCGTTCTGATGGTTTGCAAGCCTCGGACACCTGAACCAGAGAGCAGGTAGAGTAGAGTCGAGTGCTAGCACGTGACGAACGTAATCCCAGAACCTACCCACTCAGACCGACTGGTCCTCCCATTCCCACGTGACCGGTTAATCAGCACCGGACTTATCTGGGAATATGAAAAACTCTTGACTGTACATCGGCTGACTCCTTCAAGTCAATGTGTCAACCACGCACGCATCCAAACGCCACTACGATTCTAAGTGAAGTCGAGTGCGTGGCGCATTCTTATGCAGCACTGATTAACGCGAACCCTTTGAATCCGCAAACACCTTGATTTATTGGATTATTTCTGAGCTGGTGCTTTATTCGTTGTAGTGATTAGACCCTTCTAATTCCGTTAGAGCAACCAGCTCATGCCAAACTTGTCAGTGCTATAATGATGGAAGCAAAAACCAGAAATCGAAGCCATTTTTCAGAAGACGCCAAGCATCCGGCTTTCATTGGAAAGCAATGAGACGATTGGATCGATATTTGGTCAATAAAAAGAGTTGAAGAGGCCACCAGAGGGCCGCAACATCCAGATGGCATCGCATAGGCACTGCTGTCATCCGTCCACTTCTTCCACCATTAGGATCAGATGTCTGATTCACGGCGTATCCTGCCGCAATGGATTGGTTTCAAAAGCCAAAATTCGAAAGCGTGGATGTGCTCAGCCCTTTTTTGTTGGATTCGTGATTCCAGAGATCTCAGCTAGCCTGGCACATAAGTCAATTCAAACGAGGCAGGCGGTGAACATCGTTCTGCCAGCCCCGCCCACAGATAGGGATGATTTATAAGAGTAACTTCGCCATAGTAAAGTAGAACAGTAGGAATCATTTTAGTAATTGATTTTTAGGAACCCATTACTTATTCAATTTCGTCTGATCTACGTTTTTCCCGAGAAAATCCGCAAGTTCCCGAAAGATTTCTCCGTTCTGAGATGGCACTTGCACCAACAAAACTTCCCACGTCGACCAATCAGAACGCGCCACGACTTCGTCTTAACGACAATTTCCAGAAGCGATTGGATACGTGCAACTGCAAAAACCATAAGTCATTACGAAGAGTCGAACCTTTCAGCATCAAGTGCAATTGATAATAAATAGATTATTTATTTATTGTTTGAATTGAAATAGTCAGAACCAATTGGACCAGAGCCATTGGATTTCAAAGTTTTTCGCTTTCTGAGCTGTGAACTTTTACTTTTTTTTCATTCTGCTTTGAACCTAATAGGATTGTAAATTACGATTTTGTCAAGAAGTCTTTGGATCAATAGGTGTTTGGGGAATCGTGACTATTGGAAATCGATAACCGCTTTGGGAGTTTTTGCCGCAGTCATAAGAGCTCTACTATTGAAGTCGCGGCCGGAAAAGACGGCTGCCCGACGACTACGTTGTTAGCCTTGGCAAAATGCCAATTGAGGGATATATGGAGACGTGGATGACTTTTGGTAGAATAAAATTTGGAACTCGTTCCGATACCTACGTTATACAAACAGATATTGACGGCCAGCTGTTGGCAATGATTATCTGGGACGATTCTTACAGCACGGTGACTAGTCCTCTACGGCCGATCATGCCACATCTGCCTTCGTTCCTTCGAAAATTCCAGTTTGCAGATGCCGTCATTGGGGCAAGAAATACGGTTTCGCCATTGAAATTTATCCCAATGACTCTGACCGGGACCAGTACTCGGTCTTCACTTGCGGCTCATCTGCGTTTGCTTTCTCTTTCTCAGTTTTCCCTTTACTCCACTCTTTTTCTACAGCTATTTTGTATTTTATTTATTCAAACTTTTTCTTGTGTATATTTTATGGTACTACTGTTTTATACAGTTATTTTATATATTGCTTTATCAATACCTACGAGATCGCTTATCAGAAGGTTGACTGTCTTTCGACCCTGACCAATCTCTTTCCAGCATACGCCATTACACTCGATCCTACCCAGAATCGCTGTAGCCTTTGAATGTGTACATGACCTATTCGACGGCTGTAAAGTGCTTAGCGATGTGCAAGTCAGTTCTTAGACCTACCAGACGGATATGTAGCCACTCCAGTTTGGAGTGCCTGAACGGATATCGATCCTCAGAATACGGAAGTGGTAGCTCGCCACTTGTCACAACTCCACCTCCACCCCTATCGCCTACACACCATAACTAATATTCAATGAACAACACTCAGAACTCCGTCTCCGTCTGTACAAACCCATTATCTACATCATTGTATTCTAATAAAGTCTTTTGGCGTTGATCAATCCCTTCTGAGGTAGCGCCTCCGCATACGACTTCCATTCAGAATCCTCATGGCGTAATGAATGCGAATGTGGCCTACACAAAAAGTTGCGTTGGCCACCTCAGCCAGTGCTTTTATCCCATATCCCATATTTTATCCCATACGAGTATGGTACCAATCAATCGACCCTGGAGGGATGGAGGCTTTGTTGGCCTAGGCGGATATCGATCCCGGATTCGAACTCGTGATCATGCGTGTGAGATAGCACGTCCCTTGCCACTAAACCGCCTCCGCCCACCTACATCCTTGTACTTTCTGCAATGTGATTTTTCTATTCACACGTGACCATCCAACGAGTATTCTATCGGAATTGGCCGCCAGAATGGGCTTTGAAAGCTCAAAAGAGTTATTTTGGACTTTTTTCCCATGTATTTGTATTTTTTAGGCCGGACAAAGTATGGAAAGGTCCTTCAAAAGGTAGAGTTGGTCATTCGAGTCGAATAATTGCACATTGTATGAAAACCTGGAGTCAAGCATGTCAGTGTCTCTACCGGTTGAGCATAGCTTCCTGTCTGTCTGACTTCATCTCGTCATCGTCGTTTCGCGAAGTTCCCAAACGAGATTATCGATTGTCCAACCAGTCTGTAGAGAACGATGACTTTTGGAAAAGATCGTGGGGGAACTTCAAGTCCCTTCCTCCACCTCTAGAATGTCTATCTGGACTGGATCATTTGACTGAAATCAGTTTGAACCCTCCTTGAGAGGTTCTGTAGTCCATTCGAGCCTTTCTACTTCGTTGAAAGGGATTCTGTAGTTTTCCGATTCTCGAATTTTCAGGTGGTTCTCAAGGCTTGAGCTTTTTCTCTCAGTATTCTCATCTTCACGACAAACGGATCTGTAGACATCGCTGAAACCTACAGAAAGCTATGAAGGGGAGAGGAACTAGAATGCCTTTGAAAATGAGGGTCTTCTTAATCTGATGACCACTGCTCCTTGCCGCATGGACGACTGCCCTCGTCAGTTTTCTTTCTCTGCTAGCCTCCGGTATCGAACGTAGGGAATTAATCGTCTTTTCTAGAGCAGAAAGACTCAAGATGAAGTTTATAGGCTTAAAGTCAGCTGTTGGGCTCTGCCGCTGCGTTCACCTGTAGCTATGACTACGGTAATACTAATCCATCGAATCCACTGAACATCCCATTTAATTAGGACGAGCAACTGATGTTCAGAGAGCCGAATACATGGAGGAACATTGGCTGCTGATGTTGCATGTATACACCAAATACACATCCAATCGTTGCTGGGACTTCACACAGTGTTTGGAACATGGCTCATTTCCGAGCATCATCGATTTGGATCGCTTCCTGGTATCTCAGAGATGAATTAGCTCCTGGGTCTCAGATTAACTACTTTGGTAAAAGCAATTTGTTCCTGAAGTGAAGGCTTGCCTCAGCTGAAGCCTCTGACGACATTGCCGAGGAAAGGAGCCGATTGGAAGCTCTCAAGACTGATTAGGTAAAGTGAGAAGCACAGAAATCAAGGAAGAAGAGAGAGGGAGAGAGCATGGGAAGAAGGGGAGGAGCGGAAAGGAAATAAAAAAGGCACATTTCAACTCAGTGAGTTACTCCCTCCTCAAGCGACAGCCATTAGCTCCTAAGGTTTCCCAGTTATAATAGAGATACACAGCAGGTTGTTCGAGCAGAACCCATCTCGGCTGAGTATCAAATATCATATTTCCCTTGGAATACGAAAAAACTTATCAGCTGTGCGAATTAATTTCCTCGGAGCTGAATGTCACTTGGTTTTCCCAGTAACATACCGACGATATCTTCAATGACAATCAGCGACAGATAATCCTGAAGATAAAAACCGGGCGGACAGGTGGTCGTGTTGGTCGCAATGGACGCATGCTGCTGGTGGGTACATGCAGGAAAGAGAACCTATTCAGACTAGATGATATAGGTTCAAGCTCCTTTCTCCACATGCCGTACCGTAAGCCCTTGAGGATATCCCTACCAGTACGAGCTCCAAAGAAGCTCGTACTGGTAGGGATCCGTTCCAGAAAACTCTCTCCTTCCCGCCTGACTGTCCTGTGTGGGTGTTGGAGAGAGACGAAAAATTGTATCCCTCATCCATGCTAGGCCTTTCCAGAGTTTTTCGAGAAAGGTACTGAGCAAATCCAAGAAATGACACGGCTCAAAATCGATCTGAGCTCATTACATCCTCTTCTCCTACAGCTACGGACTTTCCCAATCTCTCCATTGACCTTCCCGTGCCTAATTTAACTGGCTAAGAAGTAAATTCCATCGAGAAAAAGAACGCTACGTTCTTCAGCGGAAATTCGCCTGAAATTTATTCACAGCAGTAGTAATTCCACATAAAAGATTATGGTCAACTGGTTGACGTCGACGTCGAGTCTCAAAGAACGTCCACTTCCTTTCGATGACTGCAAAATTGCCCGGAAAAGGAGCTCGACATCGGCGGAGAAGCAAGTTCTTGTCATACACATTTTTCTCAGACTCAGCTCAGCCTATAAAAAGTTTGCCGAGTTCTTCAAGTAACTCGCAGAGCCAACCAGTAATGTAAGGAAAATCCGCACTGAACGAGTAGTGGGGACCATTCCTCAATGTCTCGAATTTTCTAATAAAATTTGTCCTAGTCCTTTTTGGGACAGTTCATGACAAGCTTATCTTTTGCTAAGGCACTTACACAGAGCATGGAGATCATCTCAATGAGGCGTACTTGGAAGCAGAAAGAGCGACTGTCTGATGTTTTTGTTTTTCTCGTCGCTCCATCCCTAAATGGTTTCTTTCTGGCTGTCTACTCCTAATGAACACTTGGGCTTGTCTGATGCTCTAGCGATGCTTTCTCAACATAAAGTTATGTTCCCAACCTTCCTTTTGTACAACCAAATCAAAATTACCTTCATTCTCTGACCATCCAATTGGTGAAAGCAGTGGAACTGCAGTTCTGATGCAATCTTATTCCTTATGTGAAGACGAGGTTGCGAGAAAAGTTCCTGCTACTCGTGAAACTCATTGTTAAGTAACCAGAACCTGGCCTAAGTGAAGATTGTATTGAAAATAAGTCCGATTCGACTCAATACCTTTCTACCAACGTGATAAGATTTTGCTCGTTTTTTCCTTACGAGAAGATAGAGGCCCGTATCCAAGAGGTCGAAATGAAATTTTACGTTGTTTTGATTTTTGAATACTCTACTCCTTAAGAAGTTATATAGATGTTAGAGAAAATGAAAATTTAGCTGCTGCGAAGTCCGCTGTGTGTGGTGGATGAGAACGAGCCTCAAGCTTCGACCTGCAACTTGTCCAACTCATGGATGATGGCCTGTGAAACATGCGGTCGTGCTTTGCCGGGCAGCAGTAGTGTACCACGACGAATCACTGTTATAGGCTGTTTCGGCTCCAAATACGGGTAACCACCGTGAGCCTGGTGGCAGTAAGCCTGTGCAGTGATGGTTTGATCAGAAGGAAGAATTGTATAACTGGTTCTCTTTCCAACTGTTGTTTGTTTCAACTGTTTTTCAACTGTTTTTGTTTTCAGCAAAGCAACATTATAAACGAGTGAAGATCAGTCAACTCTTTCTTTGTATTCCAGCGATTCGTCTTCAGCTCAAAGCTTTTAAAATTGCTGATGATCAGTAGAAAAAAGCCTTTCTTCATGCAATGATAATCTCCCTTCTATAGCTTTCCCAAAAAGGAAAAAACTGCCTTATTAACGTACGGTTTTACTTCTCAAGTTCGAAGTTGGACGAAAGGCAGCGGGGTATAGAGCACACATTTGTTAATAGACTGTGATTTTGTCAAATCTAATCGAGCCTTGTGCAGAGATATGAAAAATAAAAATATGACAATAAAGTGTGAGCAGTACAAATTTTATAGAAATCTACTCATGAAGAGTTAGTGAGTGAATTGGCTGAGTCACAGCCAATTTATTTGGTCTGAAGCAGGAACCAAGCCCACATCGAACGCCCTTCGGGACAATGTTTATCCATTGAGCTACCGAGACAAAAAAAACAAATCAACAAGTAGAACAAATAGGTAATTGGTCACGTGTTGTTCAAAAGTTAAAGCAAAACTCAATGAGGCGAAGCAAGATTATTGTTGAACTCTGAAAGTGTGGGGACCCGACTTGAAAATCTAAACAGAATGGAGATGTAATATTATTGAAATATTGGCCATTGCCATCTAGTAGCTGTCGTTTTTCAAACATACATAGCTGTGTGAGTATGTTTTACAAAATGGTGCTCGTAGGAAAAATGTGAAGCTTTTCGTAGAGAACTTCATTGATTGCAAATTCCTGTTGGTTCTGACCACGGAAGATTCTCGGAACATAGCCCAAGTGGAAGTGAACGAAGAAAATAATCTGCTAGCAAAGCCTGAAAAAAAGCAATCGAAACATCTGAACCGAGAATTCTCGGAACTGAATTGAGCGTCGTATTCATTGCGATGAGATGAGGTTTTCTGAGGCTGTCGTGCTGAGAGCGCATCCTGAAAAAACCTCGAAAGCCCAGGCTCACTATTAATGCAGCTCCAACTTTCCAACTCAGCGACGGTTGTGGCTGGCGTTATGAGTTATGGGCGTATCCATTCAAGGATCGCCAACCTACTCAACTGTGGGCATGTACGAGTTTGAAAGGCCATAGCTCGAAAGCATTTACAAAAATGTTTGTTTTACTTGGGTACCATTTCCTCATACGTTCTGATGCATACTGCTACAATCTCTGCCCACTAATCAAACATTCGTTTATTGCCCTGAATCATCGCCTTAGTTGGGAAAAGAATCCGATCGCCTTCGATCAGGTATGATTCACGGGAGATCTAGAGAAGAAATAGAGTGAAAATGAAAATTCGGAGAAAGAAGAAGCCTCTGTCCAAAACTACCAGAAAAAAAAATCATTTGGGAGCTACACTTAGGTAAGATCGCCATGTGACATGCCCAAGGACGTCTGGAGTTCATCGCTGTCGTGGTATAATGTCAACTGGCACATCACGCATGCAGCACGGTCCGAGACCGAATCCCGTGTTGAAAAGCAATGTTGGTATTCATCCTGCCTTCTCTCCGTGAAGACCACGTTTTTGTCATCCTCACAATGAGGGGGGTTCTCACGGGTTGGGGGTGATTGAGTGGACGAAATTGGTGTTAGACCGCGCTTAGGTTCACCAATAGAACTAGGGGTAGAGTTGTAGAAGAGCCTCAAAAGGAAGTCGGCTTGGAACCACGACAGGCCAAACTGTTAGTGTTTTTGAAAAGTGATTAAACTATCTCAGGAAGTGATGTCCGTGTGTTAGACGATTTCCTCACCAACGATGCGTCTTTATAATCGTTGGCGCATGTACTGTGCACAACCAGCAGAGGGTGAAGTGTGCACTCGATGTGTCCTCGGTCACGTCGACAGCCACGTGCAACAGCGCCGCCTTCGTCGTCTGCACCGTCATGAGTTACGTGCACTGGCTCGATCGATCAGTATAATTTGCACGTCTCCGGAACAAACAGAATTAACTCATTACGCAGTACTTAGAAAGTCATAAAATTTGCAAAACGGGGAATACGCTAGGAACTTTCGAATAGAGCCTCACTAACGCAGGTCCACTCTGAACGGATCTTGCGAAAATCCTTATTGCGAACACGTGTAGAGGTGGAAGTGGGGAGGGAAAAGGAAGAGGGTGGGATAGGAGAGGAAGCATTTTATCGTGGCTACCCCTATCTATAATGATATTATGAGCGGAAGGAGGGTAGTGACAAATCCGGCCGCTATGATAAACCTGGTCCCGAAGACAGATCCACGCTCGAGTCCCGACCAGGTCAAGAGACTCCATCTCCGTTCCGACACCAGTTGAACGGTACCAAATCGGTCAGAGGACATAAAGATGTCTAGTTCCACGTAGATTGGCCCAATCGGAATCAGAACATTTCAACGATTGTAACGAAACAATCGGATTGACTTCTTTCGCTCACAAGGGAAGGATAATTGGTCGCAGTGGCCATTCAAGATGAGATGTATATTCCCCTAGATGGTTTCGAACGCTGATCTCAAATCTGTGTTCCAAATCTGCGAAACGATTCTGGGAACAAAGTTATGGGACCGATGCCTCCCTGTGTTATACCACTGTACCGAACGGATCACCGAGCCGAGCAAAGCTGTTGAATGTGTATCGGTGGTCTAGCGGATAGTGTGGTGGAGTGATAGGCATAACATCAAGGTTCGGTTCCTTGATGCATACGTTCGTTTTGATTTTTCATAAAATGTGTTCTAAACGCTTGCAAAACGTTTTTGAGTACAAAATTGGGCATCTACAAGGCTCTCTCACAATTTCGGACTCCGGGAAATAGTAATCTAATGAAACATTTTTACCACTATCGACCGATTACATACGCCTCTCTACCCCGAACAATCAAGATGGTGTTTCGAAATCTTCGGCAGCTCCCTGTACTTACGGTAGGTCGCAGCGGTCGACTGCGGTCGAATGATTCATCCAACCAGAGCCCTCTTTGGAAGGGATACGGTCCAAACATACTAGGAATACTGTCCGCGCCTTCCAAGAGGTGGTACAAGTTATTCGGCATTGTTGAAAAAGTACTGTAGAGCAATAGTTTATTGCTTTGTGTGCACATATGATTATCCGCTCACTCTTGAATAAACGTCCTTTCAAGGAGCCCTTCCATAAAGTAAAAGTGGTGGTGCGGTGGGACATGTTACCACAGCTGTTCTCAAAACGCCGAATCCACCTATGAATTGTTTTGAGTTTTCTCCCTATGGGCCTTCATTGTTGATTTGAAGCGGTATCTAGTGGAAATGGCTCTCGTCTAATGGGGATATTATATAAATTTTATGATAACTCATCTTTCTAACTGATCCGCTTATCTCCATAGGTAGGTAGATAGACCCGCTTGTTTTGCACCTGATAGTCGCGACCACATGAGACATCGTAATTTGTCAAAAATAGACTAATTCGAAAGCTCATGTCCTCTTAATTTCCGTGGACGGCACTCTGTCGTGAAGATAGAAAACGTGTTCCTCATGCTCGAGGAAATGCGGCTTCTTTTGACATTCCAACTATAGAGAGCTATGGGCTCTTTACCAGCGCCGTAAAATTGGAGCTCATGGGTCAGATCAAAAACTTAAAGGCTACGTTTCACTTTGGAACCTCTATATCCCCACAGACGTAGGGGGTTTCATTAGCGAGTTTCATTCATTACGGGTCCATAGCCGCTGTCCTCATCAGGCAACTGCATAGGATCATTGTGATCGCCTTAAACGGACTCGACTTACTCGCAAAGGATAACAGGCTTGTTTTCAAAAAGTCGATAAGCACTGTTCGAAACCTATTCATTACCGCATCTTCCTAGAAGGGGTCTACGTCATGCCACATGAACGAAAGTCCTCCATCAAATATGATGACACCACATTCGTTCGGAGGACTCGTTGGTAACGTGTTGAAGTACGTTTGATCCGATGAATCGCTGAAAACCTTTCTTCTTGAAGCCTCTTAAGCTCATTTTGAGCGAATATTTAGAATTCCTCTTTTGCTCGAGTGTAGCTCCACTCTCATTCGGCCGGCGAGGGGCAAAAAAAAACTTACTCTAAAAAAACTTACTCGAAATACCTTCCCAGTGTTCTCAAGTTGTGAGAGAGCTCTGTAGATGCCCAATATTGAACTCAAAAACGTTTTGCAAGCGTTTAGAACACATTTTATGAAAAAGCAAAACGAACGTATGCATCAAGGAACCGAACCTTGATGTTATGCCTATCACTCCACCACACTATCCGCTAGACCACCGGTGCACATGCAACAGCTTTGCTGGGCTCGGTGATCCGTTCGGTACAGTGGTATAACACAGGAGGGCATCGGTCCCGTAACTTTGTTCCCAGAATCGTTTCGCAGATTTGGAACACAGATTTGAGATCAGCGTTCGAAACCATCTAGGAGAATATACATCTCATCTTGAATGGCCACTGCGACCAATTATCCTTCCCTTGTCAGTCTATTACCCTGCACTGGAACGCAGTGCCGGTTACTCGGGGAGCAGACCGAGGGCTATGTGGGGTAATTCGCTCGCCCATACCCAGAGCCCTATCGTTTTTGGATCATGGCAGGACATCCGATCTGGTGCGGATTATTGAAAATGTCTTCAATATTTTCTGTGATACAATGCTGAAAGTTGAAATAAATGAGACGAATGTTAGCTGCTGTATCTTAACCTGATTCGGCGGATTCATTCCCCCGAACGTGACTCACTCGGTATACAAAATTCTCTGCCCAAACCTGCATCCTGGAAGTAGCGAAGGCCGGAGAAGGAGTACTCGACTACCTCTAATGCAATGAACGATCCAGACATTAAGTCCACCGAGGAGAGTTCCGCCCTGTATTTTGACCTTAGATTTGGTCTATTCCATTCCTACCTTTCCAGCGCTACCTCGACTACCTTACTCCTCTTGCTGGTGGTAGCCTTCTAAATCTTAATGTGCTAATGCTTGATTTGGCCTTGCATGGTCAGGCTCATGCTCAGCAATGTACCTCAATTTGTACTGGTTTCCCATCGCTTCACCGATCGTTGCGCAAATTCGCTTTGGTCGTCACTGGAGCCATTTAGTCGACTGCGAGTGCGATAACTCGAATTCCATACTACCAACAATTATGTACTCCCGGACAGTTCGCCAGAAAGAAAAGCGGTCGGCGCTCTATACGCGTGGCTGAACGAATTCATATGCACAGTCATTTTCGAGGCCAGTCAATCGACGCCGACACCATATCCTGGTTTTTCTATACAGCCAGCCGCCACTTCCCCATATAAGGATGCTCCCTCACCTTCGAATTACCTTCGGTAGCCTCTTGGCTCAAACAGTCATCCTCTCCAGACGATCCCAGACCTCTTACAGTCTCCCTATGATTGGTTGCTTCTGATGTCCACGTAGACTGCGGTAGGGCTGAGATCGTGGTAAGACTACCTTTGTTTGGTGAGGATGACCCATGCACACTGCTCTGACAACTTCAGTCGTCGATAATGGTTTTCATTGTTTATAAAAACTCTCAATTACTACTCATAAGCTCCTACCCTCTACTCATCACAAGATTCAGCCAAACAATGGGTCTCAAAAATGGAATTCTGGTACGTGGCGCATCCCGAGGAGTAATCAATACATAGCTAACGAATAGTATTGACTTTGACGTATCCATTTCACCCTACTTTACAATATTAACCGTTACCAATATTAATTCCCGAATCAGCCTGTAATTATTCCAAGGTCAGGGACATGGGAAGGGGAAGGGGCGGGGGTGAAGTTTGCTTGTATAGCATGATATCTGTTATTAACGACCTTTCGTCGACGGCTAACTGTAACCTTCAACAGCCCTTGGTAGCCTTTACTGACCTAGTTTTTTCTCACTAATAGGGTTTTCAACAGCCGTCTGGAGGTCAATGATCCCCTTTTCCCGTAGTCAACCCCACGACATTAATCTGGCAGTAATCGAACTTGTCCTTCATTCAAGGTGTTTGCCCACTTCGAAAGTCCAATCCCACCATCGATCTTTATTTTTTATATTTGTTTCTAAGCACATAGCTGAAGGGGACCATGTATTTGCACCCTTGCCTATGCTTCCTCTGTGAGATGGTGTCCTAGTGGTGGATTTCTTTTCCATTCCAACTTTTGGCATGGAGTCAGAAGTTCATTCACCGTCCTCCCCTGCTCTTCCCCTCCTTAGGTTCAGACAGAAACTTCATTCCCTTGATTAGACCCCTTTCTAAGCAGCACCGCAGGTGTGCTATGCCAGAAAAAGTTAAGGCCGACACATTACCTTCTTCAGGTTCTAGGAAATAGACCCAGACGCAGACACAGAGGTCAGTGGAATGAGCATTTCAAGCTCATGTTCACCTTCGTAACTATCGTTTAACATGGCCAGAATAGTTTCGAGCGATTTTATTCCTCTTTTCTGAAATTTCGGCTTTTAGTAGATATTACTGACACTGCATGACTGTACTTTTCAGATTAGCTTGAACTTTCTGATCTGAATCTCCTAAAAATATTGCTCGAATGAGGCTCTCCTTCAGTACGGTTCTCCTAATTGGCGTCATCGCGTTTTCCAGAGCTGCTGAAAACGATACAGTGGTAAATTTGTTGAGAGGAGATGAGAATGACATAAATGAGGTACGAATTAGAAGCTACGTTTTCTGGACAAATTTTCGAATTTTGTTAACATTTTATCAGTTCTCTTCGACTGAGTGGTGATTCTAGTAGCCTAACAAATAATTTTACTGAAACTATCTCGACATGTTTTCTTCATAAACTAAGCAGGAAACCCGAAAGGCTGTCATTTCAACTGACTGAAATCTAAACATCGTTACATACTACATAACTACAGTCGCTGAATTTTTCTCTCAAGTTCCTCGATGATCCGTAAAAGTTCGATTCATTCGACATATTCTCTTCCGCTCTCTGATCGCAGGAATGCCACTTCTTTTTGTCGGATGTAGTGCAGTAGGAACGAAATTATCGCGTCGCAGCGAGAGAGACGCCGCGCGCGAAAGGAATGTGGCAGAATGCAGCAGTATTTAAGAAATACAGTGACAAAAGAACTAACACTAGAATCATGCCAAAGTACTAATCGCGTAGCGATTGAGCTGTATGAAGCACGCTAGAACTATTTATTATAGCGAGGCAAATGGTCCGCGACAGCCGCGTGCGGCGGATCGATTACACAAAACCATTCGTACTGCCCATCTCCCCTTTTTGGCCCTTGCTTTCATGACGAACATCGAAATTATAAAAGGATAAAGTATTGGGACGTTAATCAAGCCCGTCTGAGGGATGTGCCCCGCATTCCACTTCCACTCAAACTTGTAGTGGCGTATTGGATACGTACAGTGTGGCCTATACAATGACTTGCGGTGCTCAGCCGATGTACAAGTAAGTGCTCTTATCCTCGCAGACAAGGTTCCAGCTGATCACCACGGGGGGATGGAAGGTTTAGTTGGCTTAGGCAGATATCGGTTCGAACCCTTGGCCATGCGTGGGAGATAGTCCGCAACTTGCCACTACACCACCTCCGCCCATTGAAATTGTGCACTTAATAAAATGAGAATGTATGTCACTGCAATGTAGTTATGCGGTTCTGTTATCGCTATAATCGAATGCTATAGAGTAAGCAGAAAAGGAAGTGGATTTTAGAGTGTTTCTCTCGTTCTGTCTCAAAAACACTCCGGAAATTGCTAGCTTACGTACGATGTTTAGACGACCACAGAAGCTCCAGCCACCTTCAGCAGAGCTGTCAGGAAGATGTTGAGAGAAAACTCAGAAGCCATAGAAAACAATAGCATTCAAGAAGTCCGAAAAGAACTCGATCGAGCGGTAAGAGTGTGTTCAATTCAAGAAGAAATTCAGTTGAGGGTTCAGGAAATTTCCTAGACAGTACAATCTGAAATAACCTATCAACATGTTGATACGGTACGCGTGCGGAAGCGGTGAGCAGTGTATGAATGGTAGCTGAGTAGTATATACGAAAATTTTTCGATCAATCGCGCTGCAGCCGCACGCGGCTGCTATTGGTTGCCGCCGATGCAGAACGCCCAGGACCGTAAGGCTGTGTATTTCAGGTCAGTGGACTCAACAATACTGTAACAGAAAACAGTGAAAAAGTGACGAATGCCATTGCTGACATCGCTGGGGTAAGGAACTAGAATTTTCCTTTCCAATCATTCTGCACTTCGGTGGGGGGATCGATCCCCCATTGTTCTACTCTAACCTCCATTCCTTGTAACATAACCGACCTATTAGGAGTCCCATTCAATTCGAATTGAATTTTTGTCGATTTCCTTTGACTTTTCCAAATTTCTTTTTGTCAGAATAATTTGAAGAGGTCCTAATCTCACATAATTGACTAATTATCCCTTTTCTTACCAGTATGGCACATCAGCTGCCATAATAACCCTCGTTGGGCAGGTATTATTCCGACTACTCATCAAGGGTTACTTACTTGATTAGAGAAGTTTCGTTTTTTTTTCTTCGAGAAAACGGTCTAAAGTCTCGACTGAACGAGTCTTCAACTCGACCTTTGCGGTGATACGAGATTTCAGGCTATTCCATGGGGGGGAAAGAACAAAACCGAGCAAGTTCTCCAGGATTACATCAAAATCAGTGCAGTGCCCCTCAGTCGAGTTGGTTATTTTGTACTGAACCCAGCTTAGACCAACGAAGTTCCTCATCCTCCCAGTATCACTAGCTCCCATTATTCATAGTAAAAATCGTTGAAAACAGCTTACAATTGACTCTACAACTGCAGAGGGGTTCCAATGTGTGGCGTAACCATTAGTGATTGTTGTCAGTACATTAAATAGCGATTTTCGTTACAGACCCTGGATGTATGTACTGCCGTGGATTGTAATAACCGAGGGACATGCCTAGGAACCAAGAAAACACACATTTGTGCCTGTGTATTGGGATATACCGGAAGGAACTGTGAAGATGGTGAGTTCTTATCTCTGGAATCCCAGGAACTTCTTTCATATTCATAATTTGCGACGTGATTGGAAGTTGATTGTTTTCGCTTCAAGTATAACCACTTGGCACACTATTGTGATGAAATGCTCTTTTGTAGGACAACTTACGGGCAGTTTTTCCGGGGTGGGCATAGAACCAGAGAGCTTCTATTGTGAGCTCGTTTGCCCACGGCGCCTCTTACCTCTACACTACAACTTCCCTTTCTCCGATCGATTGCTCTATTTTTAGCCATGTGTGACTCAGCACGTGATTGCAACGGAAGAGGTATATGTTTTGGTACGACAAATTCGCTTACGTGTCTTTGTAATCTCGGCTACAGAGGGAAACGATGCGAAAAGAACGTTTGATCGATTACTATTGATTTATTGACCGAAATCTCACTTTCAACTGTCCTCGTGTTCATGTTTATCTATCGCCCAACTGACTGTAAATAAATTTTTTTCTTGACGTGAAGTATTATTATATCCCGAGCTGTGAACACGGTGAGATGACCTCAAAATTTGATTGGAAAACTTAGGTAGGAAAGATTATGAGAGTGACTACCAGTTTATGTATAGTCAACAGCCCTCACGACTGGTCAAGATTGAGAAATAGCTCTTATGATAGCTGCGAGCAGATCAGGAGAAGACGCGTGCAGCTGCGTAGCGTCTGTGCGACTCGCGCTCGTGGCGATCGGGTGTAGACCGTGACATATTGTACTCAGAATGGCAGAGATTGTACATCCAGCTGAAAATGGTTCAAACATTTCAATTCAGCTATCCAGAAAATCCCTACTGGATAAGTTTATCACCAATAGGTTCAGAATTAACCGGAAGGAAAAATTATTCCGGAATTTCTCATCGCAGGTATTATCTCAGGAGACAATCGACAAAAAAACACCAGAAGGAAAACCCATAAGGCATTGTTGATATTCAAGTTAGGATTCTTATCCTTTAGAAAGTCATGGTTAATCGGGTGAAATCCAAGAACGACTCGGTTGGGAGCTGGGTCTAATCTCTTGACTGAGGGAATGGTCAAGGGCCGCCGATATATATCACTGTTCGATGACTATGAAAATCTAATCTATGAAAATCTTACAAGAGCGGTCCGTAGATAACCAAAATTAGCTTTTGTTGGATAGTGGTTTTACTGTGGTGAAGGTTCGTGTCGCTTTCTCCTGTATAATTCAAATCCATGATGGAATCCATCTGTGACAGAGAATGCATAATGGAGAAACAGAGCAAAAAGAGACAAATCGCTCCCTGCGCCATTTATCACACCTTGGAATCCTCCTCGATAGCCTTTCTACCCATTTACTAAAATCCATCTCCTTCCCCTCCTACTTGATATTCTACCGCTGCACCTAGTGAGTGACTGCAATTTGTTACAATCCTGCCACCACTGTAGGACCACCTGTCCCTCATACCCTCATGGGTACACTGAAAATAGCTGTACCTTTTCAAGTTTTTGTGTCTACATCTTGCAAAAGGTCAAACGCCCTAACAAAGAACAACCCACCCACCCTCTCGCACAACGGCTATTACTCAACGATCGTCTGGGACTTCTCCAGACGCGACCACTGGCAATCATTTTGCTTTCAGCTTTTTTTGTTACACTCTCTTTCCACCGATGGATTCCTACGGTAAGATTCCTACTGATAGTTTTGGGAAAAAGATTCTGTATCCTCGGGACTCGATCTTGAGCCTGTGCTTTACGAAAACAGCTTATCCATTCCACTGGAAAGATTACACTTCGCTTTTTTGCGGTTCCTTAATGGTGTATGGATTGCCCTGCTAATAACCTCGCATGGTTGCTTACTATTCACGAAGCCATTGTTGGACTAGTATTCTGTAAAAACCCTCAGCCCGATTTGACTACGTCAACTTTACTGGACGGGAAGTTTGAGATACTTTTTGGCTCTGAATAGATCCGACTTTGCGCCATGTGTCTAGCTGTCATTCGAAACTGGGGTGAGTGGACTCTTTCTGGAACGTCTACATGATTTTATACCTCCTTATTACTTCCAAGACAAGTGAAGGTGGTGTAGGGGCAAGTGGCGCACCATCCCACACGCATGATCACGGGTTCGAATCTATTGATATCTGCCTAGGCCGACCAAGCCTTCCAATCCTCCGGTGTCGGTTGATTGGTACCAGACTCGTCTGGGAGGATGAAAGCACTGACTTGTACATCGGCTGGCCACCTCAAGTCATTGTATAGGCCATATACGCACTCATTGCGCCACTACGATTCCGAATGGTAGTCGAGTGGGAGAGCGTATCCCTCAGTCAGGATTGATAGAAGCCCCAAGACTTTATCTTCTTTTTTCAAGAGGTCCCACTTAAACCAAAAAGTCCACTTACCTTTTACTCCGTCCTTCCAGAACGCAAGGAATGAACATTCAAGTGGTAGTCCCAAATTTCAGAAATTTCCCGTTCCGTGCTGTCTACAAATAGCTTATGGAAAGGGTTCGTCGTTCGTGAAAAAGCACATATCTGATGACGGCAAGCACACAAGTTCAATCATTGCTGAAGCTCAAAGAACTGGGTCAGCTACCCATAGGGTCGAAAAGTGGTTACAATTGGACTGTGCTCTCATCTCCTACATGCATATCTTCCCTGGGGGAGCTGGAGCCCCGTGTCGGATTTCACGGGGATTTCCACGGGCTGTGAACTGTTCAAATACCATTGAAAGACTAGGTGTACGGCTTGTTTGTGAAACACTAGAGATGAAGAATCACTTCATTGAAAAACCCACCCTCCTTCACAATGAGTATTATTCAACGAGGGGGATGCGGGTGTTGAATAATACCCGTTGTGCGGGAGAGTGAGTGCGTCTGGGGTCATCTGGACTTCTCCAGAGCGTATACTTTAACAGACCTCTTTCCTTCCGATAGTACGCTGAGTACATATTTCATAGGTAATTCCCACCCCCTATTCGGGAGCTCAAATTCTCTGAAGCGAAAATTCGAGGCGTTCATTCGCCAAGAGTCTCGTAGTCTCATTCACTACGGGGCGACAAAACAAAAGCAAACGAAGAGCACCAGAGCGGAAGTACGAAGCATACCGCTGCGGGCTGGCGAAGTGGACGGAGATGACAGAATCGAGTGGATCTTTCTGGAATATTCGGTCGAGCGCACTTCAACGAGAGAATTACTTACACATGGATATAGGTGGCGTAGTTATTCTAGTCAATCCTGTGACGCTTCATGGATTCTCCAACATCCACCTCTCTGCAGTGACGAGAGTTCATGACATTCTGCCAAGACTCTGCAGCTAGGGGGCGGGGAAAGTTAGTGGAAATATCTTAAAAGATTTGAAGTTCATCCCTATGGTGGAATTTCCAAGTCACCTTCATAGGCGAAGGTTCAGGCCATTCAGTACCAGGGTAGCCACCATGGAGCCCATGTAACCCACTGGACTGAACTAGGCGGACGTGGACCATGGAGGTGTTCCGGTAGTCACTCAGAGGGAGGGGTGAATGGTGACAGGTGATACAGGTGTTACTACAATGTTACTACAATGCATGGGTGTTCCTATCATATATGCTACTGTACCCACAGCACCCCCACCAAGTTAAAGCGAAAAATCAGTTCTTTGAAAGGAACTACCTCGTTTACCAGTAGGTGAGATTCTAGGTGAAGGCAGCAAGCAGCTTATAACACGTAGGGCGTAGTAATGATTGTTGATCTTGAGTCCTTCCAGATTGAGAGCTCTCCAGGTACTCTTCTTTCCAAAGGACCTGTGGGAGACATATGGGAAGTTTTTGTTCCCATATACTGGAGCCAGTTTGTCCTAAATACCAGATTGTGGGCGGTTTTGTCCGATAAATTTCGGGTTTCTGGTTGGTACCCTCTAATAGGGCTGGACTATGGTCGATACAAGGACAAATTCAATCCAGTATTGTCAGCCGCCCTGACTTCACTTTTTCCCTGAAGGCCTGCCCTTTTGTGATATGAATGAAGGTTCCTCCAAAGGGAAAATGGTCATCAGATTGATCGTAATAGTCATTGCATTACCTGAACCATCATAGGTATTTACGACGACATTCGGATCCGCTGTGAGTTGTCCCATACGGCCCAGCCCTCACTTATAAATTCACCCAATCCCTTCTCAACGACCATTGTTGATTATTCAACGTTCATGCGATATGTCGTAACCGTCGCCCAGGCGCTTTGTACCGTCGTGACACCGCCCGGTCCAGTGATCGTCGTCGTCTCCCGTGCTGGATTGTGATTTACGTAATGTGGCAGGGTAAAGGTGAGAATAAACACCACCTTTTACCGTAATCGGTCCGATGATGGGATGGGTGCAAATTGGTTCGACCTGCAAAAGGTCGCGATGAAAAGATGGGAACGTTGTTGATTCGCCTAGGCCTAAATCCGTGCCTGAATACCTACCATTATCAAATTTTCGCAAAAATTCATGGAACTATGGGTACCCCAGAACGATTGCTTCTAATTCAAAGTTCTTCTCCTTAAACTTGACCTTCTCTTTAGATTTGGCATGTCTGATGCTAAACTCTTGAATAGAAACCGAATCTGAGTGAAATCGAATAACGCTCCCATCCATATGGACCCGCTTGACAGGGACCACCACCGTCTTCATGAAGTAGGAAAGCTCGTAATCGCAGATCATTCTTTTCTGTACCCTGCCAGATCGGACCGACTAAAATCCCACTAAAATTCCGCCACAACCTCGAAGTGAACCGCAAACATGGCGCACTCTGGGAAGATTGATCAATCCTGCTCCTTGATTATTTGATTTGTTGATTGCTCTATACCCGAGTCATTCGGTCGAATAAAAAGGGGGCAATAAATCCACTAGTAGTATGGCCCTATAATTGATGACCCCTATGCTTACTGATCTTATCAAGGCCCATTGATTGATCAAGTGGCTTATATGATGCCTTCTTTTCTCCACTTGATTGATACGTCTGTTTCAATGAAAACATCAAAATGATTACTCAGACCTCTACTGGGCAGACTTTGTTAGCACTTCGGAACTGAAATGACTGTAAACGTGCCAAGGTTGAAATTCTGCCTTCGTTTTCTTCCTTCTTATTTTTCATTCCTTTTTACGGTGAAGTACTCTAACCTCCTCCTTTGACCCTTTCGGACAATTCTTTACCGTCCTGTCACATTGTCAGGATTGAATTCCATTCAATGAATGCCAAACAAACAAATAAATAAATCTAATGGCTTGTTTGCGACGCCACTATGAACAATTCCCAAGGTGTCAGTAAGGCAGCGGCAACAGGCCCTCCTCCGACGATCGAATCCTGACCAGACCAAATTATCTTCCAAGATCTTCAAGGTCAATGAATTAATGGTAATCTATATGAGAGCTTGAAATACTGAGTTGAAAGTTGGTTGTGAACCGTGAGTGTTTGCACATAGCAATCACCCTTTCAAATGGGTTCACGGTCTTGAGTAGAAGAGGCGTCATGGACTCGAGTGATTTTACTCCTCCACTTATGATGTGACTTTTTTCTCGGGTAGAAACACCCTCAATTCATTATTTTCTAAGAAATTTCAAAGAATTCAACAATTCAAGAGTCTAGCTCCAAGGAAATCTTCCTGAATCTTTCTTCGGCTTCGCCAGTGGCTATCTATCCAAATTGATGCTCAGTCAGGCTCCTATGGCAGACTTTGACTACTTGAAATGCATGTATCTCATCAAATTATTGAACTCCAACCTGTATTTGACTTAAAGGCAGTGTTTAGAAAAAAATTAGGGAAGTCTTTTTTGACGGGAATTGATAGGACTACTCTAGAATAAAGCGATAACAACGAAACAAGCGCAGAAAACGATGAACAAAAATAATTACAAAGGGTCAAAAAAAGAGCTGGAAAGGGGGGTTGGACGTATTTCACATTTAAAAAACGACGGTTAGGGAGTATTTGCGCGAAAATGCACGAACGCGACGCAATGTCCGCAATACAGACAACACATCGAAATTAACGGAGTTTCTGGAATAAAAAAAAACATTTGCATGCTATAATCTACACAAAATATGTTAAAATCTTCAATAAACTTACGAGAAAAGTTAAAGAATGATACCGTAAAAAATTAATAACAAAAAAAAAAAACAAACGATACGCGAGTAATAGAAATAACAGCCGAATACTAGCCCCTGTGCGAGGCGGTCGACCAGCTGATCATTCCTGGCAATTTGCCAACCTGCGTATCGATTTTTCGCCAACTTCGCTCCAATGCGAAAGTGGTGAAGGAAAATTCGAACCCGTAGCCAGCCTAGCGAGGGGCGGAGGCATCCCGTCCCCCAAAGTTCCTGGCCTTATCGTGCCCTATCCAGCTGTTTTCCGACCTAATTCCTGCACAAATGGTATCAGAGGGGGCTTCGAATTCAAACCATGTGCAAATCTCCGAAACAATTTTTTCGTGAACACTGCCTTTAACAAAAGGCCATTAGATAGGTGTCTTTGTTATCGGAGTTTACCGCAAGTGGTCCGGCCTTCAATTCACTGCGGGTACCGAAGCATTTTAGAGAGTTGAAAAGCATGCTGCAGAGTTCCATAAGTTTCCGAATCACCTCATTTCGAAAGTCTGACTGGGAGATCGAGATTGCGATCTTAGCGGGGTGAGGGTGTCGGTCGGCTTTCTGCAACGGCTTTGAATGGGGGGCGTGACCTTCGTTGCACCTCCTCAGTCAACTGCAAAGTGGAGCCAATTCGAGGGGACTCGTGTGCTTGCCTGCTGCTGCTGCTGCTCGTGCTATCTTTTTGTCTGCAACCCAGATCCTAGCCGTAACGTGGTCATTTGGTCCATTACGGTTTCGAAAAAAGGGAGGGCAATTAAGCCGTCTCAACCTCGTTTTTTCCGAACACAATTTGTTCAGCCGTTCAGTTTACTTACTTATAACTCTTTGGTTTGGCCTTCCGCTCTTACTGGAGCTCTTTCAGGGATTTTCACCCTCTGTTTATCTAGTCGAGCTCTACCGTAATTTTCCCCAGGAATTTTTGTTACTTCAATTCGTCCTCTTTATCCCTAACCTCCCACTTCCTTCTATCCTTGTTCTTCTCATTTAGGAATTCTCTTCAATTGCATATAGTCCCTTGGTGTGAATGGATGTTTATAATTGTTATAGTATATAGTTTATTCTGTCTGTCAAACTACCCTTGACAGCGGAAGCACAAAGCCCTTTCAGCTGCTGAGAACATGCTTGCGTTTTGCATGTGGTCCTCCCATTCCAGCCTGAAAGCCTGAGACTCTGTTTCTTCCTGTTTTTGGTCGAAAAGGGACCGTTAGCCCTGGAGGGAGGATACTCAATGTCAGCCAATCCAACCAATTTTTTGGAAGGACCGAGTATTCGACCTATAGTACTTACAATTACTACTTATGAATGAGAATCGGATCGTTCAGCAGCTTGAAGGGTTAGATAATTTAACGGCTAGACATCACTTTGCCAGCTCTTCCAGACGGATCTGGTACCAATTACCAAACAACTGGCCTGGTTTGTGCTGGTATTCAGAAGACACTCAGCTAGCGAAAATATCTGGATGGTATCCCGATCATCCCTACCATCCTTTCCTTCAGTCACAATCATCCCATCCCTTTCACTCAAAGTAACCTGGATTTAATTATGCCAGCTGCCTACTTACCACCTACACCTTGAAGGATCGAGCTATGAAATTCACCTAGGCCAGTTCATTCGTCCTTTACTCTCATACCATTCATTCTCCTCCTTACGGCCTGTTTTTCACCCTGTTCATTAGCGGAGTAGGCTGATGGGATAATCCCGAGTTCGTCTCAAAAGGTTTTCTGCCGCATTTATTAGTTACAAAGCCCGTTCCTTATCATATCTATCAGAGTTTCAGACGTCAATTATCGTTTTTCGAATGTTTTCTTTCGCAGCTAAGCAATACCCAGTTCGCTGCTCTCAATGAAAGCTTGCATTTATCCAATTCCTTAGCACCGTTAGGTCCTTCAATAGCGAAAGAAGCCAGGAGATTTTGTTCGACACTTTTTTCCCAAAGTACGTTTATGGGGTGACTCATTTACGGTTTGATAGCTAGGTATAAAAGAAAGGTTTTGTCTGAAAGGTGCAAACGACCGATTCTGCCTAGACATATTTGCCCGGACCGTTTGAGGCGGCTCCTTGACAGGTCTTACGTGAACCTTCTAGCGGCTTCTTTTGGTCTTTCCTAAGCCCCCTACTATAGGGCATATCATGTAGGAAAATCTTCTTAAGCACCTTGTTTCCATTCGTCGTAATCTGCCCGACAATAGCTTAATCTAGCCTACAGGTGGGTACTCACAGGATTTCCTGTAGTTCTATTCGAACATTACCTAGCTCTGTTGGACCTAATCTTTACGTTCAGAGACCTCCCGATTGTAAAATTGAATTAAGCTCAATTTTAGGATTTGAAGGGTTCGGATTTCAGCTTCACCAATCAAATTTGTGTAGTCACCAAGAAAAATCCAGTTCACTGGAGAGTTCTGAGGGTTCATCGGAAAGTTGGCTACCTGTTGCTACGGTAGTACCGGTAGTTTCTGAGAAAGGAAGGTTTTTCAACTCCTCCTAAACTTCCGCAGAGGTTCCCACCCCAACAGATGACGTAATAGACCTGGCAGAGGGCCAAATAGGTCCCATACGTGTGCCCTCATAGGTACCGCCCAATGTTACCTCATCGAAGTTCCGTCTCTTATCTAGTATAAAGTCATCATGATGTCAATCGGTATGGCTCTAATCTGCCCTTTTCGATCTTTCGGATGTGCTTGCCCTAAACAGAACGGTCAGTGGTCAGCCCGACCTTCGATCTTATTTACCATTACCGGATGCCACGACGTATCGATGCTTATCTACTGGCCTAGTCTCAGCAGCTAAATCGCTCTAAAACAACAGCCCAGTAATTAACCAAATCATGATGTAGGAGCTGTAGGAGCTAATTCCTGCTTGTCATCCGCTGAGCCATCTGTTTCTCTGGCCTTTTCGGCCTATTTCTTACACACTCCTCTTTCACTTAACACTTTCCTATTGTTTTGCCTCGATAATGACATCAAAACCGATCAAGCGCCTCTTTGAGTGACGAAAAATTACGCCGCCGCCATTCGGACTGAGCTCAGTCGGCTTTACACCGAACTCCGTTCGTCCATCACAGATAGCACTGGCAACTTCTGGTCATTTTTCGGTTCCCTCAAGCACCATACGACTCCGATCCTTTTTTTGTACCCATTACTCTATTTTATGCTCCAAATTTACTCCCAGAACAGGCCTATGCTCTATACCCTGCTGCTGACGGATAGGCAAAGTTCACATAATACCTCAACGAAGCCAAAACTTCCGTCCATAGCCCCCAAAATCCATCTATAGGCAGCTTTTTGGCTTCTCATCGGCTCGGTGTGAAAACTCCAACAGACCATGGTTCCGGCGTTCCAACCAGCCACCGCCACTAAATTGCCACCCCCTTCCCCCATCGTTCGTTCGTTGCCTGAAGAACACCTGCGATCGAGTCAGGGTTTGACATGGGCTGAGTCAAGGTCATATTGAGTTTATGAGTGTGTGTTCGGGCATTTTTTACAATCACTAACAACCGTCGTCCACTTCGTTCCCGTAGTCAATCGGATCTCAACAAAGGGGCGTGGCTTCGAAGGAAATCGGATTACATTCACTTAATCGGAACATTGGCACCAATGGGGGGGGGGGGGTCTTTCCGATGACTGTTGGATTTGAATACCCAGTACTTTATTTATTGTATCGATTTTTGATGTTGCCTTTGACACTTCGAAAGCTTACTAGGAAAGCTTCTGTTGGCTTCGCTCATTGTGTTACATGAGCTGAGATCTTGTATGAATGTAACCATCTTAACTCCTTTTTCCGGTTCGATTTTTAATTTAGTTCTTTTTTTCAAATAGACACCATGAGCCAATTTCCTGCCAGAAATCAACTCATGCTTGAGTATCGCTCTTCAGTAAGACCAGCTGTTCGCCAATTTATAAGTTATTTTTAACCCTTTACCCATTTACACCTCATTTTGAATGGGTTTCAATTAAAAGTCGTTACAAAAGTTTCCATTTCAATACATCTCCTAATATTTCTGCTACTACAGTAAATCTGCTGCCATGCAACACACTAATTACGGTTAATAGTTTGATTTTATGATGATTTGCTATTTGAACATACTTTTGTTATTACTACTATTATCTAAATGTTCAAATTACGATTATTACTATTATTTGAACGAAACTTTTTTCATTTACATGAAGGTGAAGCAAAGTACAGTACCATTGATTACACTGAAGCTCATAATCGGAATCGCTTCTGATCCCGCTGCTGCGTAATTTTCTCTCCTTACAGTAACCCGGTAATTTTGGAGGTAATTTATGACTGTATCGATTTAATTGATATTAATATTCTGTTGATCCTCAGGAACCTATGATGAATCGTTCTCAAATCCAGCCACCAGCCTTTCCTAATGAGCCAATACGCAAAACGCCTTACATCTTGACTGTTCTTTTCTTGGAAATTCGCTTTGGATAGGCTTCGACTATACTATTTATTTATTTTTCATTCAATTTGAGCGTTTTTCAAATGTCTTCTAGAAATTCCCATAACAGTTCGAAGCCATGGTAAACCTCTCTTGTCTGGTCCTCGTTGAAGAGTCCTTCCTTGTTGGCTGTTTGTGAGCGTCGAGATCTTTTTTGAAAAATTTTAATAATTGAATTTTCACGATATGTCCAGTCAAGAAAGATGAAGCCTCGTTGAAGTTAAGCAAAAATTACTACTTACTGAAACCCTACCTACTTCTTTGCTTTGCTTTGCTTTCGCTCGGCTTTTATCCAACTTTGATAGAAAACAACTGTCAAATAAATATTATGGAAATTGATTTCGATTAATTTTTCCTTTTTTTCGGAATATAATATCAGAAAATTATGGGAAATTTTGTGCTTAGAGGACCCTTCTAATAGCTCAGCCAAGGAATGGAGTCCGCTCAACGTTAGTGACTATTGCGAATTATTATTGCTACTTATCATGGCTATTGTTTAGGGTTATTACATTAATCTTAATATTATTCAGATCAAACACATCAACACATTAAAGTAAAAATGAATAAACATACAAATAAAAACAATTTGAAGCAGCTTCGTCTCAAAATCCTTGTACAATAGATTTACATTATTTTGCAGATTTCTGCCTTTTTGATGGTTCAACACATTATCGATTTCATCGATTTTGGCTCGTTCTAAAAGTTTTTCTCTTGAATTTGTAAGTTATAATAGCGATTGGCTGAGTCTGAATAAATAAGCAAACAAATAAAAACAAACGAAAACCGCTTTTCTCAAATGCGGAGTAATATTTACGTTTTTTTTTTATGATAGATATACATCCTTACACAAATTTCTACCTTCTTGAAGCCCATCAGATTATCAATTTCATCGATTTTGGCTCGTTCTAAAAGTTTTTTCTCTTAAATTTGGAAGTTACAACGGCATCTGGCTGTCATCCGGTGGATCTGGCTATAAATCTTTCAATCCTGGCTTGATTTTTCTCGCATATCTTGGTTACTTTGGACAAAATTTTGTTTTCGTTCTTTCTTCGCTAAATTTACGTTTCTTCCCATCCGAATCGCTTTCCAATGTACATTAAGCATACAAATGGGTCATAAAATCTGACAACTGCCAGTCTTTTTTCTGTCAGGCTCTTCGCTGCCAATCGTTTAATATTTCTTTTGAGGTTTTTCTGATCCTTCAGCTTAACGAGCCATTCCAATCGTCCATCCTCCTTTTGCCTCTACTCGCTATGCCTCTCGTGTAGCTTGCTCAACGTGTCGCATCTCTGTGAATCGTGGGAAATTATGTTATAAAATTATGGATTCCAGTCTTCCGACCGATTCTGCTGCTTTCAACACCAACGGATTCTGCTACGATCGTGAGAATCCGCATACGCTACACTCTATTCTCGAAATCTCCACCACACACGCACACAAACACAATCATCAAAGTCCCATTATTATCTTCGGGGACCATCATGTTCGTCTGAACGAATAAAAAAGTCAAAAGCTAAAGCGCTATGAAATCGGCCGTCATTCGAGACGACGGCGAGACGATGCTGGCTTTATGGCCACCACATGATGCCATCACTACGAAATTACCCCGTCGAAAACCGTCATCATGGCGTGAACCTGTGCAAATGCCATTGTGGACGGTATTCCTGCCTACCGGTGTACTGTTTTTGGTTGTATGCCTGATTTCTGGACTACATCATATTCGAATAACTAATCTCGAACTGAGGATGCGACGCATGGAAAATCGGCTATTAAGTTCGGAGGTTACGGTAGGTTCTACTTTTTGTTATCTTTGAAGGGATAGGTTTGAAAAAGAGCTTCGGCAGTTGATAAGTGTTCGATGAATGGCGTTGAAACCAGTTTGAAGAGGTTTTATGAGTCTACTAATACTCCATAATCGCGTAGCATGTGCTTCTTATGAAGGCTATGGCGTAACAGTGCTAATTCCCTTTCACAGAGTCACAGCACTACAGCTGGGCCATATTTCATTTCAGGACAGAATATAGTCCTACCTGAATTCGTGGTAGCGCTGATTCCACATGTACGATCTGGGAATCAAATCTCAGATTAGTTCTGGGCACACCAAGCAGATCTTTTGTTCGGAAGATTAGCAAGCATCAGGCTCGTCAAGGAGGTTGAGGCCAATGACCTGGACACGGGGGATTATTCTATATTACGATAATGAATAGAAGTAGGATATATGGCGTATTCCAAAGTCAGAGATGTCACTTGCTAGAAAGCCATCCTATTTCATTGGCGATCAGGTCTCTTTTCCACTCCATAAGTTCCATACTAATCGATTACTCCCTTAAATACCCACTCATGGATCTGGATATCTTGAGGGGTTACTCATAAGAATTATTTAACTTGTAACCTTTGTTACTGTTTGATTGTACAGTTTTTTTGGGAACGGTATTATAGGCTAGTTATAGAAGCACCTATATAAGCGGTAAATGGCTCGTTAAGTGTATCTTGATGACCCTCTTGACTAGCCTCGATCACCTGCATACATTTGCATAATGCTCCATCGATGTTTGTCTTTAGCTGGAGCAGCACCTGCATCACTGGCCACTGGTCAGTTCTACTTGAAGCCATTCGCACTTCTTCTAGATCAGAAAGGGATCGTAATGAACTTGGAAAACCTTCTCATTTGAATGAGCGCTTTTGATTTTTTGAATTTGTTTACCTCTTTGTCTATTTATTGACAACTGCTCCCAGGTTCCGTAGACTGCTACCATGGGAAATGCAGGATGATAATAATAATCCTCATCGAGAACTTTCGATCATTAGACTGGAGCTTAAGATGGACCTTCCTTTAAAACAGATATTTTATCTTGAAGAGAGATACCTGCAACGCCAAAGGTCAGACCTGGGTTAGGCTGACAATATCTGGGTTAGGCTGACAAACCATCGTTGAAACTCGACTTCAACCCGAACTTACTTCTTAGCGGTTCGACTGCACTTTTTGTAGCCGTTGCCCGATCAATGAGGCCTATTGCGACTCAGAAAATTGCACTTCTTTTTCTGTGAAGTGTCAAGGACGTATATGAATGCTGTCTATCGTTGAATAGGCTGCCCAGGACCATCTTCAGACAAATTTTGCTCAAGTACATTAGCATTCAAGGCGAGAAACTGAAAAACACTCCACAGACTGTCGGAGAGTTTTTTCTGGAGCGATTTTCGTAGTGGGAAGAGGGGTGCTCGATTAGTCGTTCGTGTCGGGGCAACAGTTTAGGTAAGAAAAATGTGAAGCGCTTGCACTCCCGGCCTATAACTAGTGACCCCTTAACCAGGAAAGCCGGAGAACATGAGGATCTTTTTTTCTGTCTCCACTGAGAACAGTTGAACGCGTTCTCTTTATATGAACCGGTTGGTTGTATACACTGTAAAGCAGAAGTCACAGTTTACAGAATACACTCTAATCCTCTGAAATAGGGAAGGTTTGGAGAAAGATATCGAGAGCAGGTCAGGACCAGTCACATCGGGGCGTGGTCAAGATTCACTTAAAAAGAGTTCTTCGAGCTCGCAAATGAAACGAAACAGAGCAGAACGAAGCAGCACATACTATGAGAACTGTTACGAGTTTTCCTGTTAGCTTCAAGCGGCAACTTAGAGTTATGGCATCATTTCTGGAACCCTTCCTAGGAAAGTAAACCAGCAAAAATTTCTATTCAAATGCTCCCATTCAGATCGGTTCATCATTTTTTGATTCTATTGAGACGTCAATTTAATAGACTTCATATGGAGACAGCAGAAGGTTGACAGCTTTACTCTCTTTTGGGTGTCTGGGGCAGAGAAGGAAAGAGCACTTCAAAAATGATGACTGCTCCTTCAATACCCAGTAGTATCCTTGAGAAGACTGATCTTCCTTTATATTTTCACTCCTCGCACCTTTATGAAGAAAGGAAATCTTGTCTAGTAGTTACCAGAGATTACCATATACCTCCCTAAGCACCACCGGATTATAGGCACAGAAGAGTTTACACTTCTGGCAAAGGCCCATCTGTGCTTCTTGTGATGCTGTTCTAACGACAAAGCGGAGCCTTCTTTGTCTTTCCTCAAGCTTTCTGAATCGTAGCACTCCAGAACTCCCATTGTCAAACTTGTCATTCAACACTTTAATTCCCTACTTCATATGGGCTCCCTGAATCCTTCTCTTTTTGCCGTACTCACAATTTCCCAGATTCTTGTGGCATGCAGGTCTTCGGCTTTTTCCTGTCAGCTCGTTCGGAAGTAGTCAGAAAGACCTTGCGGAAAAAGCGATCAAAATGCTGAATGACATTTCCTGCCGGCTATCCATGTGTCTAGGCCCACATTCTTGAAATTGGGGCTCGTTCAAGGGCTCGAAATCTCTCTGTCGGCCTATTCCAGAACCTTGAATGATGTGACATCGTTGAGTGCAACGGGATGCGCTTACACTACCTTTCTTCCCCACAGGTGTGTGTCCGACAGCTCGCTGAAAGATGGATCGGTAGGCTCTGTGAGATGTGGGGGAATGAATTGGTCTGCCAGTCTGCCACTGATTGATAGACATCGAACGGATTCCTGAACTACAATGTCTAACGTAACCCAGTCGAGCTTTGGACTTTTCGAGGGGACCATTAGAAAAGGCGATGATGGTCGTCTGGGCAGATACATCTGGTCATCTGAACGGTTTGTGCGCCAATAAGATAATGATGGGGTGGTGACATAACGACCCAATAGGTCCTCGTCATCTCCGGGAGTAATCCCAGTGGACAGGCTAATTGTCGAAAAATTGATTTCGTTTGGGGAAGGATTTGGGCCGGGATAGGGTTCTTTCAATCTCTTTTTTCTAATTCTTTTTATCTATTTTTGAGAATAAGTTACAAAATTGGGCTTTCAGTTCAGTTCAGGAATTACTGCATGCGAATCAATCAAAAAATAATTACTCCTAGCCATTGAGCAGAATCTTTTCAAGAAACGGCTTGGGGACCGGTAGTTGCCCAGACATCCTCTAGAAGTACCTGATGAACACACTGTCGAGTTCCTGACGAAAATTCGAAGGTAAACGTGCTAAAGGGCTGAGAGCCAGAGTAGGGATTTGGCTAAGAGAGGAATTCTGGGTTCTATTCCCACTAGAGCGGTCCCGGTAGGGCTGAACAAAGTGCTTCGTGCCTCCTGACTCATTTGTGGTTGGTTTTCGAATTGTTCTAAGCATTGACTAGGTCCCAAGCAGAGATCGTACCAGTAATTCAGCAGGTGGATATACGTCTAAACGCTCGGTGGATATGCAGGGGTATCACTCTCGTAAAAGACGGTACCGAATCTCCTACTCGGAAAAGGTTTTCCGATTCACTAGTAGGGACTTGAAAGCGTAGAAAATCCCACCTGAGTGGTATTCCTACCCACTTGGCAGCTGACCCTGATATTCCTGAATTCAACTGATTGGCATCAACTCTGTGGATCTTCATTGTCCGTAGCTCAGCGCTAAAGTTTTTTTCTTTCAATGGGCTATAACTGATTGAATGATGGCGAATTTAGTGGCTTCCTAACAGCAGCAGCACTATCTGGAGAAAGAAAGGGAATTGCAGTGGCATATGGCCATTGCAATGGCATACTGTCACGCAATGCTTTGTCTTCGGCACTTACAAACACTAAACACTAACAGAAGATCCTCTGAATAGGTCAGTGTAAGGCCTACCATCAGCTGCTGGCCTATTACCAGCCGCTCTACCTAGCAGGGGACGGCAACTCTTTTGATTGGACTTTGCCTCTTCCAGTAGCGTGACTGGATGGACGGAAAGTTAAATGGGATGGAGGAATTAGGATTGATTCCCCCCCCCCCCATGCGTCACTCTTGACTTTCAATTGGAACTGTAGAGATACTTGTCTGTGAAGGGCTCTATTATGACCTACAGAGAAAGCATACGTATGAGGCAGTGTTTCGCGCTGGCGATTTTGCCACCGATCAGCCCTCGTCAGTGGGCCCCGTTTGCCTAAGCGGTTACTAACCTAGAGCCTGGCTCCGAGCCATATCTGTGATAGAAACGCCGCCCTACAGTTTCGACGGAGGAGGAAAGCGTCCCAGCTCATATAAAAGTCTCCCATCATGTTTTCTCGAGGGGATCCTTCAGCTGCCGCCGATTTTTGTTCTTAGCAACTGTTGCATTGTTAACTATCGATAGTTTATATTGAATAATTGCTCGGTATCATCAAGTAACGATGAAGATCAATGATTACTGCTCTCAAAGCCCTATGAATTGGTTGAAAACGTGCAGAATCCAGTCACACTCAGCGATGACCACAACGACATCATCAGAAAGCAATGGTACGGGCTCTTAGATAGGCGTGTGTCCGACCATCTTTTCCTAGCTACTTGACATGAAACAGTCAGAAACTTTGGACAGAACTGTTCGATATCCCGGAAGTCATGGTTAACCACTTTGATATGGAGCGCATAGGAAAGATTATGTAACCAAACTTCGTCCCGCGGCTCTGGTTCACTTCCCACTTGCCTAATCCGCTAACAAAGAACTTGAACAGTTCGGGGGTCAGCCACCCACAGAGTGGTCTGGGTAAACCTCAGCACTCTCTCTCTCTGTTATATACTTATCCCTGTTCCCGTTTCTTCATGCCAGTTCTTATACCATCGTGGCTAATATGTAGGATTTCCTAGACAGAGACTGACATGGGTGGCCCATCGATTATATATACTCTCCATGAAACGGGAATTTATTGAAAAAGAAAATTGTTCTCCGAATTTTTTTCTTGTTTTCAAGGGCATGTCTCTGTGGTCGTAGGTTCTATCCATCAGTTTAGAAGTGAATAGATGTAGGCGATGGGACTTTTCAATAGAAAAGGCGGTAATGTTAGAAAAGGGAGGGCGAAATTTCGGAAACGAAAAACCGTCCAATTGCAAGGAGTGAGAAAAGGAGTGAAGTAAAACAAAAATAGCAGCAGTTCGAAGATTGAGAGTGTTTACGTAGGTTTTCAAAATTAAACGCATGGGGAAATGTGGGTTTCTTCCTCACTGTCTCGTTTTCGTCTCCCTTCCCCCTATTGACCCCTTTATAGAACTCACCTTTCAGCTCCTAGGCGTGTAATAGCTGGTCAGCCAACGTTCAGAGCCCTTATCCTCCAAGGGGAAATTAGTCGAACTATCGAATTAGCGAGGGCACGCTGTGTGATATGAATCGCGAAAATGACAACACACTCAGTCATTCCTCACGGGCTTGTTTCGTAAAAAGTGACACCTGATTACGTCGGGATAGTATGTTCTAGCACACACATGTAGGAGTTGAGGCTTGATAGTCGGACCGGCTACGAAGACGCTCGGAAGCCGGGGGCTGGAGTAATCCTTTTGAATGTTCCCTAATGTCCCAAACTCACGGCGAGGACTTCAAGGAATTGCGGTTTGAGTTAATCCTACCTACTATAAGACCCCTCTCGCCCCTCGATTTTCTCCATTCACAGGGTGGGAGATCGAATTTTGGAATGACAGCCTCAAAACCCGCTCCAACTTCCGTCGTAAGTAAATAGGTACCAAATTGGGAAAATATACTACCTTTTATCGTTTCAAACAGTTTTTTTCACGTTTCTACGTGGTGCAGATTTTGGGTGACTATAACGGAAATGCTGGCTGGGAAATAGAACTTCCACGGAGCAATGTCTACCCAGTTCCGATAGATTTTTGCCCATGTTTTTTAAACGGTTTGCTCAATTCACTGTCATTGAGCTGACTGTCTCTGACAAGCAACTTTGCTTCCACACATCTGGTTCGAGACATAAACACCACCTGTTGAAATCATCCTTTTATCTCGATCTATTACGAGTCATTCCGACACCCTATACTGTTCTGACTCGTCACCTCAGATGGTCAACTCGTGATGACTCTTGAGACATTTACAAGGGCATATCTATTACAGGGCCTGTGGAAGGTCATCTCCGAATAGTCCGATTGGAGGGAGCTCACATGAGAGGTCTGAGTTAGGACCACTAGATATGGAACCGAGCCAAGCTCGTTCACACTCCCCTACCTCATAGTGAATTCAGCTCAGAGAAGCGGTTGTAGCCTCTCTATCTCCTGTAAAGATGACGGCAGAGGGGATAATGTTCATACCAAGCACGATATTTCCTATAAAGACTTCTCCCTACACGTATGACCGTGCTCCGACCTCACCAATTCCTTTTTTCGGAAGGATATTTCCAGGCCTGCTATTTTCCGGCCAACCTAGCCTAGCATTTGCTGTCAGGTGGCATTTCGTGTAGCAATAAATCTCAACAAATATCCGCCAACATATCTCTACGCGATCATTCATTACCCGTAAAGATCGAATGGATATCAAACCGATCGAGACCTTCAGGGACTTGTCGATAGGGTGGGTTTCCAAGGCTCAAAACCGAACAAAAGCTGAGCTTGCGCACTTAACTATAGAAACAACTTGTAGAGGCGATGTAAGAATTACACAAATTTATTTCACAACGAATCAAAAGGCAGCTGAAAGTGATCCTTGCAAATCCAGGGATTTATAGTGGGCCAGAAGAATTACGAGCCTTAAGCTTTTTTTCCTTAATCAAAGTAACTAGAGATCGAATTCAAGGGATAGATATTACAAAGCTTCTCTATATCAATAAAGTTTTTATTTACATTGGAGATAGTGCCACTGGGGGTTGTTACAGGGAGTTTTCCAATTGCTTCTTTCTCAAATTCGTCTTTCAGATTCCTTATGACGCACGCAATACGACATTATTAGACCGACCGAGTCGTAGGATACGAAATACCCGTGACTGCGTTTGTCCACCAGGTGAGCCATGAAATGTTTTCGTTTTAAAAAATGTGAGTTATTAGACGGAAAGCCCTTAGCAACTTATGATATGAGTCTGTTACACATATGTTTCCCCACCCAGGTAGTCGCTTACACCACTGCTATTTGGGGCAGGTATGTAGGGAATCGTGTTACATCAAACCTCAAGAGGGGCGTGCCCTTTTGGGGGAATGCCCTTGATGTGGAATTTGCTCCGAATCCTATAGCTTTAGTGGCAAGAATGGCACAGGACCACCTTGCAACAGGAGAAGTACAGGTGGTCTCAGTGCCACGAAGTTTGTCACCCACATCATCACGGACTTTACCCAACTGTATTTGACTGCCGCCATGATGTGATAGTCTGAAGATTCAAACCGAAGGACGATCAAAATCCAAGTTGGGGCTAGACGGCCAGGGAAGACCACTCAACTCAACCCATACTCGAAACTTGCTTCACATATACGACTTGTTGGGCTTGCTTCCACGGAAAATTACTCTGCCTGCATGAAATACATTTGTGGGAACGACATTTCCGGCTGTCAAATATGATGTGCGGGTGGCGTATTTGCAAAGGGCCTGCACTACTAGTGACAAGTGCACGTTGACGGTAACGCGGTTGAGGACGAGTATGAACAGTTGTAATGTCGCACATCATTGTCGAACATCTCATATCTGTCATATTACAATTGATGCTGATGGATCTTCCCGAGGATCTGCAATATCATGATGTCGTCTTAATTGCAAGAATAACGGGTACGGGAGTAAGAAAATTAGCTGGATTAAGCCATACATCCTCCAGTCATTTGAAATCCCAGAGAAATTGGAAGCCTTATTTGGCATGTACAGATTCAGCTCCAAGTAGAATGAACCTATTCAAATATTTCAATATTTCACCTATTCCACTTAAAATCCGTCTCTTCCACGGTACGATCCGATTCTGAACTGTTACTTCTGAACTTGCAAGGCTTCAAACCCTAGCCTTTGAGAAGGAAAGCTCGACGGTTGGATACGATAGAGCCATTGAGGTCGTTTGAGCTGGCTACAATGCTCCAAAACACTTTCGCCCACTAAAATGCAAACATCTGGTCATAAAACAAACAGCAGTTTCTAGTATGAAATACATTTTGACGCTTTCAAATCGCCCCTTTTTGCAGGCCCTCGAGGAGAACGTGGACCACCTGGACCGCCGGTAAGAGCATCTGCTAACACAGTACTTTACAACAAGAATCGTATGTTTGAAACAAAGGGGAGAGGGAGATGGAAAAATTCTCTACTCACATTTGTTTATTTATTTATTTGTTCATTTATATGCAGACAAACATCCACTTGTGTATGCTTACTCTGGTTGTTGATTTGTTTATTTGTTGTTTCATCGCAATAGAAAACAATTAGAGCCCCTTCTCAGGGCCCGAATATGATGAACAACTTTTGGAAATGAGCCATTTCATTTTCTCCTCACGCTCTACTCTCTATTTACATTTGTTTTTGTTTATTTTCTCTTCTTGTTTTTGTTTACGCACTTCAGATATAATAGTCCTGAGAAGTGTATGGATTGTTACTTTTATAGGGTAGTAGAGGATACAATGGATGGCCAGTAGGTTACCTACCGTATCTGATTTCAGTTAGTGTGAGCTCTACACAATGCCAAAACTACCCCAAGCCCTCAAACGCACTAACCCCTCATGGAACTTTCTAGAAACCTCATTGTCAGAACCTTCTTTTGGAGATTTCCAAGTGTCCTCTGAAAAATTGGTCTTTCTAGAAACTTCCTGCCAAGCCTTGGTTAATGCACACCTTTGTGGTAGATAGTAGTGCTTGAGATCGTGTCGTGATGTGAAAGTATCGCTGTATTGTGACATTTTAGGGACCACCAGGACGGTATTATCGTCGTAGGACCACTGCCAGTCCACCCCATGTATGTGTGGTATTAAGTTACCGTAATTCTGTACTGTGTATTGTGATGGTTATTGATCGATGTTGTGTTGTAGCCGTTGGATGCACGACTTCAACGGAAACTTCGCGCATACGGGATGCTCTACTCACCGGACGGACAGGCGATTCAACTACGTGGATCGCCTGGACCACCTGGACCACCGGTACGACTCACCACATCTACGGCAAAGTCTTATGCATCCTTAGAACGTGGTCGACCAATAGAAAAGCATAGGAAAAGCACCAGCAGGAAAGCTCCACCCCTTCTACTTGCCAAATCCCCGTGAGCGCATTTGAGAACACATGTCTATTCTGGGACGTGGGATGTTTCAAATATTCAATGAATTTAGCCGATACCGGTTCTCCTGCTACCACCCATCATTAGTCAATTAACTAGCATCAGAATAGGCGAGTAGATAAAGTCGATTGCTTGTTGCCTAGATAAGTATTGATCACACCGAGTATTCGTCTCTTTATCCTCACTTACCAACAAGGAGTAACACTTTTTTACATCCAAACGAAGGCTGCCCTGAAACTAGAAGAAGGCCCCTAGTGACTATTGATACTGTAATTTGATTTCGTTTTCTGCACCCTTTAGTTTGAAATTTCAGGGCACCAAAGGAGCTCGTGGATATCCTGGTTTTCCGGTGTGTGATTCTTTGTTTCCTCAGTTATCAAACCTCTTTTTTTTCGGTTGATTTTTTCGCTTTGAAGATAGCTGTATGCGTAATTCTGTCTTACTGTAGCTGTGGCCAGTTAGGCTCGGGTATAGCTATGTGATTGTTGGCTACGTAATCTTCCTGGGCAAGAGGCGATGGCTACTGTAAGAATTACGTTTCAGCTATCTTCGCCTGATGACTTGTAAATAATCCACGATTTCAGGGTCCTATAGGTTTGGATGGCCCAAGAGGCTTACCGGTAGGTTATCGATATGCTTGCGAAGGTGATGGTAATGTGAGGCAATCGAATGTTTCCGGTAGTAAGGGCCATGGATTCGATTTCGCATAAGTTATTGAACTGATTGAAAGGTCACGCTTACTTACGAGCCTTAACAAATTTGGTTATTTTGAATTCTACATTTTATATAATCCTATAGAAAGTAGTTGCATTTCATTTTTTCAAAAATTAAAACGAACATTCGTAGTACCAGTGCCTTACGAGTACCGGAGACAGTCGATATCCTCACATTGTCATCATGAAGTGTGCTGTGCAGTCGATTCTCGTCCTCGTCCTCGTCGAATCCTTACCATAATCTACTTCCATTACTTGTAGGGAAGCCCTGGAGTCAAAGGTGAACGTGGTGATCGAGGTCCTGTTGGACCACCCGGATATCCGGGCCCCAAAGGTGATCGTGGTGGACCTATTCATGGTCAAATACAGGTAACAACTTGGAGTTTGTCTTACTCGATTCTGAATTTCACACAGTACAAGCACAACGATCGTGCCGCTATTGCCTGGACACCCTCAACCGCATCTCGTAGCACTGGGGCTCAGCAGCTTCAAGCTCGATTTTTGGAGTCGTGTGGGCTTGTCCATTCGCAGATTGCGGCACGGTTGTGAATAGACTTTGAACTGGATTTTCACATTTTTGTTCATTTGAGTTCTTGCTGTGGAGACCTCTATGTTATTCCTTCTCTCGTGATTTCTTGCCAGGCCGACTCACCGGACGGTTGGCAGGCATTGAATCAGTCAGAAAGTCATCTTTACAACGAATATAAAGTAACGAAGTTGTTGTGTCGGCAGCATGCTCCCTTTATGTGTTTGTAAAATGTTGGAGAACTGGTCAGCTGAGCGCAGAGAAGCAGGGTGGCCTCTGCGTCCCTGTTGCATTTCTTGTAATCAGCTGACCAGCTCTCGAATATCAGTTAATCAGTGATGTTGTGGTGGAAGAAAGTGGTGATGTAATAGAGTCAACTCAAACTTTGGAAGATTGATCAGACGATCAATCAATAATTCGATTCTGACGATTGTATTTTCGGAAACTCACTACTGTGAAGTCGAATGTGTTGTCCCTACTTTACCTTTTCTTCAAATCAAACATATTAAGGTTGGATCAGCCATGCCTAACGCACCGCTGATGATTCATGGACCACCAGGACCACCCGGTCCACCAGGTCCAATGGGTCCAGTCGGTCCCGAAGGAAAACCTGGAATCAAGGGTGACCGTGGTTTACCTGGATTCGATGGAGAGAGCAAGGTAAGATTACTGATATATCTCTTTTTGGATATAGTAACAGCCTAGGTGCCATGAGCCCATCATCATTAGGTTCGGCTAACCTGTCTTGGGTAGCCTCGTCCCTCGCTTTCAAAGGGAGCTACGTAGGAAGGCTGCCACAAGCTGAGCACAAGCATTTGTCCAAGGACTTTGTCCAATTCGATACTTTTGGCTAGTCTAAAATTCAATGGAAATGTGTTTAAGGTCGGTCCAAAGGGAGAGCACGGGGAACCTGGTCGTGACGGCGTTCCAGGATTGCGTGGACCTCCAGGAGAACGTGGAGAAAAGGTTTGATTCCGCCCTAAACCAACTATTTAACTTTAACACTAGCTTTTTTTGAATAATTTAAATGCACGTTTATTTTTTGTTCATATCTGGATGTTGTCATTCCTCTCAGTTCATTTCTCCTTTTTCGTGAGCCGTTGTGTTGTGTAGGGTGAACCTGGAGCGCCAGCCGCATACAGTCATCGTCATCACGTCCCAGCTAGAGTTATTCCCGGTCCACCTGGACCTCCAGGACCACCAGGAATACCAGGAGCACCTGCACCTCCAGCCCCTCCTGCATTTTGTCCTCCAGGACCACCTGGTGTCCGTGGACTAGATGGACGACCCGGACAACGTGGGCCACAGGTAGCGTGACTTTTTGTTGTGTTCGTGACTTTAATTGGTATCTGTAGTGAAGTGGTCGTTAGCACAAATTTATGTTCGTGAATTTTTGTAGTTTTTTCTTATTTTCTATGAGTTACATAGCTAACATTACATATAAGTCGCATTCAAGCTAAAATTCTTTTTTCCCTTCCAAATCAACCTAATACCCCACTGAAAATTAACCTGTTTGCAGTCCTAACTATAATTTCCTTCTACAAAAACTTCAATCAGTTCAGTTAGTGGATTTAGGGTGAGAAGGGTGATCGAGGTGACCCGGGGATCGCTGGACCTCGTGGATATCCAGGATCTCCAGGAGGATCGGCTACGCCCGGTGGAAAGGTACGTTGACTCTATTTGAGAACCTGGTTTCTTGATTTTGTTCATTGCCATTTCTTCAAGATTGTTATGGGACCTCCTGGACCGCCTGGCAGGGACGGGAGAAATGGCGAAAAAGGAGAGAAGGTTGGTTTGTCGATCTTTCTCATGTATCATTCCAAGGATTAAGGCCGCTAACCAAGCCAAAGTTTGTGTTTCACAGCTCAGGGCGTTATTTCGGTCGTTGTTTCCCATTTGGACCACCCTCGGTGGGATACGTATCCCTTCTGTTCACTTATAGACGAAATATCGCCCTGAGACTTGTTTATTGATGATGTTTAATTAATTATTGTTGTAAGTGTGGCTGTTGCTAACCCGACTAACCTTGAAAGTGTTAACTGGCTATTTCAGGGTGAAACGGGAGCGCCGGGTCCCATGGGACCACCGGGTCCCGAAGGAATGTCCGGCAAAAGAGGACGACGAGTAAGCATAACTATTCAATTCGTTAAGAGAATGTATGCACTCAGTGGTTCAATAGGGCCACCTGAGGTCGCGTGAGGCGGCGTCAGGGAATGTGCATGTGTTGCGTATGCGTTCGCGGTCGTTAGTGTCAGTGATGTGTGCTTGGCCTAGATTTGTAAATAACAGTGTTGTTTATTGGTGTTGAGTTGTGACTGTGATTTTTATAGAAGCAGTTGTTCGGTGAGTCTGAACACTTTTTTAAACACTGGTTTTACCAATTTTAAAGGATCAAAAATTGCATTGAAAACGAATGTTACTTATTATCTCCCATTAACCACCCCAAGACGCGCGCGGTCGCGATGCGGCGTCTGTTCTGGTGGTGCGACGCCTACTGTGCTTGACAAGATGTAAGCCAGCTCTCACCTCGCTTTGAATTGCGATCGGAAATTCCAACAGCTTCACTTACAAAAAGGGGTAACCGCCTTCTACAGATGGGAGCGCACGTGGAGGTAAATAAGCATAGAAATAACCGGAAAGGCAATTGCTTCCTCATACTTTTCTCGCCAAAGCCGCTTTGCGACCGCTCGCGTCTTTAGGGGACCAGCTACCGGGACTGATTACACACCAAAAATCTTCGTAAAGCAAAATCCTGATTTTTTATTAGGAAGGATTATAAATGATATCTTGAATTTCACTATAAACCCTTGCAGAACCTGCTCCTATCTCCCATCTATTTAAGGGGAAACCAGGAGAACCGGGAGTTTGTAATCAGACTTGCCCTGTCTCGAGAGGACTGGAGGATCCGGAAGCTCTCGTTCGAGATCTGATGCCAGTTCTAAAACGAGAACTAACGGAAATTCGTATTAAACATGGATATCCAGGACCACCAGGAGTAGCTGGACCACCGGTAAGTTCCGCATCCCAAGTTCCGACGAGACCTACTCTCATTTCTTTATCTTCAGGGACCTCCAGGCAAACTTGGACCAGCTGGACCACGAGGACCACAAGGTCTACCTGGACATGCGGGCGAGAAAGGTGATCGAGGAGAGATTGGACCACCAGGACTACCAGGGCAACCAGTACGTTACTACGGTTCCCTTCCGCAAATGACTTCACTTGTATCTTTCATCACTTCCTCACACTCATTTTTCAGGGTCAAATGGTTGAGGTTCCGACGTCGGGTAATACAGCTATACCGGGACCTATTGGTCCACCTGGACTTCCTGGACCGCCAGGAGAGAAAGGAGAACCTGGTGGTCCAGGTCTTCCCGGACAACCTGGATCTCTTGGATTACCGGTAATCAGACGTTCTTCATTCCTCTTTTTTAATTGTTCAAAAGTCTTGAATCAGTCAATACGTATCTATTTCAGGGCCCTCCTGGACCGATGGGCTTACGCGGATCTCCGGGAGTTGAAGGACGACCGGTGAGTAGTATTCCCCCTATTCCCTTTGACTCACTTTAATTATCGATTTTCGTTTTCTACGATAATATTCTATATTAAAGTTTATTACCCATTTGAGTGTCTTTTATGATTGACGGCTGACGATCGCCGCAGACTGAGGAGTCCCGGTTTTCGCCTCGGATTGGAATGTTTCTCGTTTAAATTTTTGTGGTAAATTGCATGAGCACGTCAGATTATCGATTCGTACTGTAAATTAATCGATCGCATCTGTAGATCATACTTGTGGTTGGTGGTAGCAGTAAAATGGCTATGAAACAAGACCGTGTTGTCTGCTCGTTGTCCGCTCGAGCGCTTCTCTGATTGTGAGCCCAAGACGTATCCGAATGTTGTTCATTTCAGGGCAAACAAGGACCAATCGGACCTAAAGGCGACCCTGGACCAATGGTACGTTCACTTTATACCAATATAATTTAATATGAAGATGTTGGCAAAATTAGAGTGGTCCTCCCTCCCAATGCGTAGCAGTTCAAGAATGCACCGGTTCCATCCAGTGGCATCTGGGTTCAAGGGGAGGGGCGTCTAAGTCGGCATCACGAAGATATGAATGTCGTATTCTGGGGCTGGGATACCCAGCTGAGAGCTTTCCAGCATGCTTCCTGCTGAAATTTAGCTGGCCAGCGAAAAGTCCGTTTACACTTTACCGCGCGTGTGGGCACGTCAGCAAGATTGCGAACAACTAGCCACGCTCTCCTGAGTGAATTCACAGAAACCATTATACAAGAGATATCTGAATACAGCCTTGAGGAACTCCACTGAGGACAAAGCTATTTCAGGGACCACCAGGTTCCCCTGGACACCCTGGAGCACCTGGAGAACGAGGAGCAGACGGTAAAGACGGTATGCCTGGTGAGAAAGGAGATCAGGTCAGTTCACCTGGGTGAATCTTTTCATCAAGTTGGGTTCGAACATCTGAAAACTCTACCTTCAGGGCATACCTGGTCTGGATGCACCATGTCCTACTGGCCCTGATGGTTTGCCGTTACCGTATTGCTCTTGGAAACCGATGGAGGTAGGAAATGTCCACAGAACATAACCTTAATCTTTTTCAACATTTTCTTCGATGTCATCATATTCGTTTAAGGACATTTAGCAATCGCCAAGTGATCGAAGATCGCTTTTCCACTTGATATATTGACTAATGGTTGTAAAGGAACGTTTTACTCCGAAGAACTTTAAGTTATAAATGCGTATTCATAAAGGAGATCGGGCCGATTGTTACGTGCAAAACTTTGAGGGGTATAATAGTAATGGCTTGATGTAAGAAAAAATAAACAATCCAGAAGTGTCTATGGAAGCGCGCGTACGCGGCGCGCGACCTGCGCCACAATCGTGAGATCGATAATGGTAAGTGCGACGAAGAACGCTCTACCCGGGTGTGGTGCAGTAGGAACGAAATTGCCGCGTCGCGCGAGGGAGACGTCGCGCGCGAAGGAATGTAGCAGAATGTAGCAGCAAGTAAGAAATACAGGAACAAAAGAACTAACAGTAGAATCATGCCGAAAGTAATAATCACATAGCGATTGAGCTGTATGAACAACGCTACAACTGTTATAATGAGGCAAATGGTCCGCGACAGCCGCGTGCGGCGGATCGATTACACAGAACCGTTCCTACTGCCCGTCTCCCCGCTCTACCCTGTTCGCAGTAGTCAAGGGATTTCACGAGCAGCTATGCAACAGTAGAAATGGTTTTGGAAGTATAGGTACCACTGGGCACTTTCAATGTTCAACAACGTGCGTTGTTTTAACCGACGACCAACCGACCGACCGCGTTGCTGGACTCGCATTGACAACGTTGGACACCGATCGATACCGCCCACGCTGCGTTGTCAAAGCGTGGCCAGCAACGCGGTGGTCGGTCGGTTGTCAGTTGAAACAACGCACGTCGTTGAACTCTGCAAGCATCCAATAGGAACCCCAAAAAACTTTCCTGAAATACAATAGTATCCGTTTGTTTCTGTTCCTGAAGTTATCGAAGAGGTTCTGAACAGAATTTGGAGCCTGTAGTATCACTACTATGGGATTTCAGGGCAACGTACGAGTGGACTATGGGTAAAAAACATTCGATGTGTGATGAATATTTGCTTCTACTAACACACTACTAACAAATTTTAGTCCGACGACAACACCATCGAACGAACGGCGTCAACAGGATTCTGATGAAAACGAACATACTAACCCTCACTCTAACCTGAACGTACGTTTTTTGTTCGACAAGTTATTCAACTGGCACGAAGTGGCGCAAGATACTGCCCATTGGTGGAGAAGCTATTTGATCGGGATGGGTGAGTGGCGACTTTCATAATTTCCGGCAGAGCCGATGTCCAACACTCGTGGGACTCTTCCCAATGCGAACGCAACGCACTGGTTCACGCGGACTCGATCCCTCCATGATCCTTTTCAACATGCCGCGCCGCGTGGATCAGTGCGTCGCGTTCGTGGCGGACACCGGTCATCGGGAAGTATGAATGCAGCCTGTAACGAGACGTTTCGAAGATCGCGCCACTCTGCGGCTGCGAGCTACCGATGCCAATCGACTCAAAGCGGACTGTATGATTGGTATAAGATGTGGTATAGGCTTTTAAAATATTGCACGGCACATTACACAGTTTCAGAGTTCAGAACATAAGCCGTCGTGTTATCGGCTTGTAACAATTTCCCCATAATTAATAACATTACCAACATCCACTCAATTTTAGGGCAAAAACGGGGACACCTGGGAACGGCTATGATGGTATTCGCTATGAAGAGCTATCACCAGATGTCTGGAAGCCATCGTCATCTTGATGAATCTCAAATTGCAATCATTGCCCGTGAATCTCTTTTCTACGCTACAGCTTTCTCATAGGGAATTTCATTTATATTAACATTTCCGTATTTTTTCCTGCCACATCAATCGATAGATATCGATTGGAAATGTCTTTTTTTGTTTTACCAGGCGGCTACGCACGCTATTGCGCGCGCTAGGGGCTTTAGTCATGAGGGACGGAGCCACATGAGCTTCTGATTTTCAATATAGACCTTTATCATGCAAGCCTTTTCCTTGACACTTCTGTAGCGGATATCAATTTTTTGGGATTTGAAATGGGGCTGTGTGTGGCCATGGAGAGTACTCCGATGTATACGAATCAAATACCTCTGCATTCCATGTAGTCGAAGAAACCCTGTGCAGTTTGAGCTGTGTGGGGCGATAAATACTAACTTTGAGAGAACAGTACCCTTGAATATTTGTAGGGATCTACACATCTCTACAGGGTACCCACCTGTGTGGCCGCGGTTATGGCGGAATTTATTTTATGAGGTCTAAAGTAATTGTAGAACATTCGCACTTGTGTAGAAGGGACTACCGCGTGTAGAACCATGGACACTAACTTTCAGAGAATTTTTAGCCTAATTTTGAAAGAGTTCAGTGGTATCACCTAGTTGTACACCTATGTGTACACCTACGTCTTATCACTTTCTCCCCGCAACCCAAAACGTTTCTGAACAGAGTTATAAATTTTTGATCTAAGCTCCGCCCACTATGATTCCAACCCCGCCCACTTCTGCGATATGACCACATCTGTTCTTATACACCATAACACCTTTTTGCCGCATCCCAGAACGTTTCCGAACAGAGTTATAAAATTTTGACCTAAGCTCCGCCCACTTCAGTGCCAACCCCGCCCACTTCTGCGATATGACCACATCTGTTCTTATACACCATAACACCTTTTTGCCGCATCCCAGAACGTTTCTGAACAGAGTTACAAATTTTTGATCTGAGCTCCGCCCACTTTAGTGCCAACCCCGCTCACTTCTGCGATATGACCACATCTGTTCTTATACTCCATAACACCTTTTTGCCGCATCGCAGACCGTTTCTGAACAGAGTTATGAATTTTCGACTTGAGCTCCGCCCACTTCAGTGCCAACCCCGCCCACTCCTGGGATTTGACCACATTTGTTCTCTTACACCTTAATACCTTTTTGCCGCATCGCAGACCGTTTCGAACAGAGTTATGAATTTTCGACTTGAGCTCCGCCCACTTCAGTGCCAACCCCGCCCACTCCTGGGATTTGACCACATTTGTTCTCTTACACCTTAATACCTTTTTGCCGCATCCCAGAACGTTTCTGAACAGAGTTATAAAATTTTGATCGAAGCTCCGCCCACTTCAGTGCCAACCCCGCCCACTCCTGGGATTTGACCACATTTGTTCCATTAGCTCTAACCACTTTTTTCCCGCATTCTAGAACGTTTCCGAACGAAGTTACACTCATTTTTGAGAAGTAGCTTTCACTTTAACGCACGCTCCGCCCACCGTGGGCGGGGCTTCGCTAAGCTTACGCATGCAAAGCACGCAAAAAGCCATGCTCACTCTTTTTATTTTTTCCTGGTCTCTGCGCGTCAATTGAATCGTCAATCAAGTTATGAATACATCTGAAAAGTACCGCCCATTTTGAGAAAGCTCCGCCCACAGCGTCTCCACCGTCTGGTTTCTTAACCCAATCCTCACCTTTGAACGTTTTTCCCCGGTGTCTGGACTTTTTCGAAGCAAAAATAGGATGTTTGGCTGTTGGCACCGCCCATTCCGGCGCTTGCCCCGCCCCTTGTGGGCGGAGCTCCGCAGAGCTCGTACGTGCTCTATTAATTTTGTCTTGGGCTCCACCCATCCCGAACTTGTCCCGACCTCTAAAGGTGTTTTTCAGGTAAAACCGGATTGTGTGACAGACAGACAAACATACATACATACATACATACAAACAAACAGACACACCAAACTTGTGGATTATATATAGTGGATTTCGATTTCGTCGCCGCTGCCCAGTCCCAATCATGATCTTATCATTCTTTGATGTAAAAACTCACTTTATTTGCATGTAGTCATTATTATGTTGTGATTTTGAGCGCTATAATTTTATAGATACCGTTTAACGGTGACGCGATCAGGTGTGTGTGATTTTGCGTTTTCTGTATTATCATGTCTGATAACGAACTCGTCCCAATTACGCGATTTCAGAAAACACTACCAAATTTCTGAATTGACCATAACTGTTGCTTTTTAATGTGCTCAATTCTTCATTGATATATTGCCCCTGAATCGGTTGACACTCGTATGTTTGTATTATATGACGATCTTTTCTGATCGAAAACATAAACTGAAAATATGATTTTATTAATTTATTCTCTTCACAATATAAAACTTTGAGCTCAAAATGTAAATTCTTTTTAGAATTCGATATTTTTTAACAACACACAATTATAGTCTACACTTCGACTAATCGCGTCTGAAACGCTACTTCTAGGTTCTCGCAAAAGGTCGATACCGAATAGGTATCGGTGTCGCTTTGCGACCGCGTGCACCACGTTGTTAGCATTTCAGACGAAAATCTCCGAGCATAGACTGCACAAGTCACAATTCTCTTCTTTTCGTACAACAAATGTAGACAATGATATACAATGGGTCAGTTACCAGGGGTTTTACCCGTATTCTAAATGAAACCGATTAAATCAAACACCAAATCAGCTATAAAGGGATCGAAACCATCAGAAACTACCAATTGCTACTGCTTCTCGAACAGAAAGGCGCAGATAGATATTTTTTTTTGTAACTAAAGGTTTTGTTATTGGAAATCACAGAGTAAAAAGGTGTCAATAAACGGACAAGACGGGCAAATGATGGCAAAGGTGAGTAAGCCGCACCGGCGAATTATAATGGCAGAGATCAAACAGAAAGAAACTATAGTCACCGTAAGAAGTTATTACTTTATAATGATACAATATCAGTTGAGTCATCGTCCAGGAAAGAATGTGTAAGCAGCATCACCCGAGAAAGAAAGCCCATTTGTTCTGTATCGCTCTACAACTTCAAGCCAAAGATTCCAATCTAAAACGCAAAGCTCAATACTAACAGCAATTACAATATTGTAAAATCTTGGGGTAGGAATTTGGTAGAGTAAGGGAACGCTGCTATCAGCTGATGCTCACAACTTCTACTCACGCCGATTGATAAGCACACCTTTTTTTCGATATGCACACTAAAAAGATGGGCAGGTCCCGAAAAGGACATAATTTCGTTAGATGATCTCATTACGAGATGACCGGTTGTTTCTTCGCCCACATCTGCAATGCGGCAGCAGGTTATCGTTCCAAACGGCTCACATAGGTAAAGAGTAAAAAAATGTGTTGATATATAATCTAAAGTTTGGGAGAGATTGTAATGATGGGTCAAATCATAGGGCGCCTTATTTGAACCATTTTATGATGTTTCCGTGCTAAGACGACAATACTGACAGTTTTCGGGACAGAGATGAAGCCCATGACTTGACAGCCCCCTTGGCTTAAATGGAAAACTTTGAACCAGCAGAGGGAACATATGCGGGCACAAATAATCGATAAGTTATAGGCAATCCGTATACGGAAGGCAAATTCCCTTGATAAACCTCACCTCATGAAAATCGCATACAGAACTCGGTTTGTGCTAATCGATCCATGCATAGGCAAACATTCATTGCCGTTAATCTCGATGAAGGATTTGCTGACCAGCATTCACGCATTACTCTTGCCATGTCACTGAGCACCTAAGAACAAAAAGCAAGAGTTACTTAAAACGTACATTGACACAATTCAATAAAACCTACAGACGGGGATCATCAAAAATGCCAGCGCCTACTCAGCTCGGACCACTAATCTCAAAACATGTACTTACCTAGACGATCAATAGATGTCAATCGAGAATGATATAAGTTTCAGGATTAGTTTCTCTGTCAGAACTTGGAAGACAGCGAACCCACTGAACGACTTCTGAGGGTGGAAAGTAGTGCTTTAGCTATCCTACGTTCTCGGAAAGTTGATATATAATGAAAGTTTTGGCTACAGGCGTAATCACCAATCAGATTTCTAATGAATAAGTGATTCAAGATCCACAAAAAGACAGATTGAGATGATTCTCGCTCAGCTAAATAGCTTTCGATACAGTCGCGATACAGATTTAGAACGTTAGAGCCAGTTCTAACTAATCTGTTACAAAAAATACAGAATTTTTTGCATTAAAGAAAAGAAAGTGGAAACGGTATACAGGCATGGTTTAAAAGAATAACTTACGCTGTTATTTGACCAATGCGCAGATTCATATGGCCGAACATTTTGAACGACAACGACTTCTCGCATTTCCCGTATTGTTGGATCTCTCGAGACTCGATCGTAATACGGTAGTGATTCAGCAAATGAAGAAGCCGGACCTTCAGAAATCTCACCGTTTTTCACGGCATCACATATGAACAGATTGAAAATAAACAAAACTGAATCAATAAAATATGCCTTGGATGGCACGAAAAGGGCCAAAACGAACCAGCTGAACAGGAAGTACGGCGTGTAACTTCCCAAATCACCAGTCCAAACGCATACATGTCAGCAGTGCGATAAAATTCAAACTTTGTAGATTCTACTTTTTCATCCAAAATTTCGGGTGGAAGATAGCGCTGAATGTGTGCAAATGTTGCAGGTTCGAACAATAATTGAAACAACACGTCCAAACGTCAATGATCCAAAAAACATTACAAATTGATTGGAAAATCGACGAGTGAGATGACTAAGAGAGTGAAGTGAAAGTAGAAAACAAGTGAAACTCCTAGGCCAGACTCACCACTGTACCACATTTATTGCTATTTGGCAAGCTTATGTGGCCGGCTTCATATCGAACAGCTAGCCCAAGATCTGCTATTGCACACGAAAGATCAGCTTTGACAAGAATGTTCTTGCTCTTGATGTCGCGGTGAGCAATGGCTGGTTTTTCTAAATGAAGAAAAGACAACGAATAGCCAGAACTTCAAAAAGCTCCTCATATCAAACAGGAAACTAACTTTGAATTCCCATTAGTTCAGTGTGCAAGTAGGATAGACCATTTGCGATTCCGCGGATCATGCGCACAAGAGTCATTAGACTAATAGTCTGCAACATATACGGCTAGCTATTTCATTATAAGCTCAGTTCTTCATTTAATTTCATCGTATTTGGATTGGAACTCTAATAAGACTAGCGTCACTTAGTCAATGGATTTGGTTATGAAAAGAAAAAAATCCACGAAATAAAAAAGTTACTGTGGTGGAGAGATAATCGTATAAAGATCCATGGCTGTGATATTCTGTAATTAGCCACAACTGCATCGCACTGCCAGTATCTGAAAAGGTACTTCGAAAAAAAGAAACAGAACGACCATTAACAAGTCTCGATGGAAGTGCTAACGGAACCCAAAATTCTGACTGAATGAAGATAACTCATTCAAAAAATGTTGACAACACGCAATCGGAAAAAAGCACTGGTCCTCTACGCACCTTTCCTATCACTTGCATAGAATTGCAGAATATTAGGATGATGAAGCATATGGATCTGGAAAGTTTCCACTTCATGAGACCACGCTCCTTCATCACGTGAAGAGAAGATCTTCACTGCTACTATATCGCCCTTCCATGCACCTAGCCAAACCTAGAAAAGTAGATACAGGCACACGAAAAAAGGTGCTTTGCAAACAAAAACCAAACAGGTATGTTTAGGCATCCCACATGAACGCGCTTTTTCAAAGGAGGTTGATCTTTTGGAAGAAAGTGGGAGATTGAACATGAAAAGATAGAGGCAGAACTTCTTCAAGACAAACTATCTTTTTTCCTTAAGTAAAACAAAGTCTAAACCTCCTTCAAAACGAAGAAAAAAGCTAGAAATGTAAGAAAATGCTGAACACTCACATCTCCGAACCTTCCTTGTCCAATTTCTCTAACCAGCTCAATCTGACGCGCTATGTTACGTTGAGTGAGCAACGGTAAACCTGTAAGACAAATGCGCTGTTGACAAAAAGACAAAAGCAAAACAAGGTAGAACTGCAGCAGAAGGTCAACTCAAAGTGAGTGACACTAACCAGATCCAGACCCAGATCCAGCATCGGTTGATTCAAGTCCTTTCAATAATAGCAGTTGGATTGCAGGAGCTGATGTTGTTGTTACTTGCGACATAGTCTCAATCATTGGAACCTCATCATCTCGACTGAAGAAAATAGAATTCATTTCTAAAGATATAAAAATCTGAAGAGAGCTGAGAGTGATAAAATATCAAGAAGAAAAAGAAGTCATGAGTGAGAAAAGGCTTAGCATCCAAGAAAAACTACAGCGAATCAGCTGTAAACTTGAGTTTATTTACAGATAAGCTACTACTTACGGAGATATGTGATTCAAACCAGTAGTCATTCGAGGACCAAATCGAAAATATTTCCTTGTTGCTGTTAGAACTTTTTGATTTCGTAGGAGAATTATACCAGCAATACAGGCGCAACAGAACTAAAGTACAGCACTTAAGAGCAATACATAAGGTCATGGGTAATTTACAAACCGCTAACCAAAATTACAACTCCAAGAGCAATCCATCCCCATGGGAAATAATTATCGTCGATCAATATATTGGGCTGAAACGAATTCACTTGAAATAAAATACACCGCATAACAGTTTCTTTTATATATCCTATTATGATTAATCGATACGTAGACCACACTGCACTTTGGAGAACTGGGACTCCGCCTTCCCATTAGAATAGAGGTGAAGGACCAAGAGATTCTTCAATTGTATGTAGTCCCTAACCTAACATATACACATGTTTTACATTGCTGTGAAATCCAGAGGTTTCAAGAAAATGGTAACTTTTCTACCTAACTTCAAACAGATGTCCTCTAGTAACTTTGTGTGGAACAATCATTGCTCATTGACATAAAATTCATAGATGTCGCATGAAAATCTGTCATAAGGCTTACAAATCGGAGAGCCGGAATAGGCAAAACAGCTTTAGCTCGAAACGTAACAAGAATAGCTGCTATGTCCAGAAGCATGCTTACCTCTAAAGCGATATCTTCATCACAAAACGAATAATTGCAGCACGTTACGTGAAATTTAGGATGAGGGAGGCAGGGAATTGGAATTGGATACATCTCTTTATGATCTACACATCTGCAACACCATCATTTCAGAGTGAACCCAAGCAGATATTGTAATTTGAACTATTATGTCGGCCTCTTTATTCACCTCCCAACATCCATATTCAAAATACGCCCCAGATATGCTGTATCAAGCAGAAGCGATTGAGAAAAACAGCTTTACTTAGGAGAAGAGAGCAGCTACTTACCCTACAGACATCCGAAAATTGTGATACTCATCAAAAACTTTGAAACATCGACCTCGCTTAGCCCTACATGTTCCCTAAAGCAAACATAATGAAGACAGGAAAAGAAAGCACAATCAAATTACTTACTCTGTAAGCATCCCCGAGTAAATGCACGATTTCAGCATCACATAAAGGACCATTACAATTGCAAATGAGATCCGTTTCATGAATTGCCTCGTCGGCACCTCAAGAACGCTGAGTTCAGAAACGACTTATTAACAAAGAAGGATTCAATACCACTTGAAAACTAGCTAGTTTATACGAGCACACTTCGATGTCATGCGTCTTCAGAGCTATTTTTGTAACTTTTCAATTTCTACAAAACATAAAAGCTAAAGCAGATTATGTCGCCATGCGATCCCGATTTTTTCTTACCTTTTTTATATGTGCCCACACTCGTTCTGTTCTTGGATAGCCCATCGAAAAAGTTACTTCTGCTCAACAGCCTCTACGATAAGAGTAGGGTTTTCACGAAAAAAAGACGTGTCAATTTGCGCATTCCGAGAGAAAGGAAAAAAAGTCCAAGGGCCACTCACCCTAATTAATCAATAATTAAGGAAACGCGAAAAAAGAAGAGGATGCCTTTGTCACGTGCGATACTTCTACCGTATACTGCTTCCTGGTGAAATGGCCTAACCACTCTGCTAAACGGGGGGGGGGGGGGGGGGGGGAGATGTAACTAGTACGACCTATAGATCAAATTCTGTCTGAATCAACAAATCTCTCCTTACCTAGATCATTGCTCCTGATCTAGAATAAAATATATGAAGCCTCAAACAGGATGGTCTTAACCATCAAAAAGCTTATAAAATTTCGAATACGATTTTTACTTGAAAAGCTTTATCGCTGAAGGGCGCAATTCGGCCTAACCAATCCATTACAATCTCATGACATGCTTGACGTCCTTCTAATGCGTTTTGGCCAAGTAATGTTATCAAGATGATTGGAAACATCTAAGCCTAACAAACACAAATTTAAAACAAAAACTGTTCCAGTGCAGAGGAAATGAACCAACCAAAGATATGCGTTCTCATTTCATTGAGGATCGCATTTCCGCGAGCTATACGAGAAGCAGCCAACGAGTTGAGTGGGCTAGGGGTTTCATTTGTGATTGTATCCTCAGGAGCACCTGTGGCATTGCTATCCAATGCACTCGAATTGGTTACAAAGATATCCTGAGCGTTAATAAACGTAAGATATTCTGAAAGTTGACATTATACACTAGTAATATTCGTTTGGTTAATGTTATTTCAAAGACTTACGGTGAAAACAGACGGCAACAACTGTACAAAAAATAATGGGAAATGACTTCATTCTGTGGCCCGTGTAGTGATAAAATGAACTTCCCTCAAATAGTGACCTCTGATTCTTCCCTGAAACGTCAACCATATGTAAGGAAAGGTAGAGAGAAACAGAATAACCAGCCAGCATGTTACATATAAATCGTTGAGTCTGTAGTGGCCACCCGAGTGGACCACAACAGTCTCAGCCGATAAGGGCTAATCTGAGAATATGAAGGAAACAGTGACTGAATCTTTAACGCTTTTGCATATTACCAATAGATACCTAGCATTTATGTGTGCCAAGTAGATTATAGCGGATTGTGGATGGAATGTGACCGAACGCGATAACACGCACAATAACTGATAAAGCAACAAGCTGATAGGCGTCAAAAAACCACCAATATGTTGTAGATTCCGCGAACATTTTGAAACACCCTTCAGAACGTACTTCAGATCATCCGGCGGAATACGCAGATGCTGGTTTCTAGAACGTAATAGAGATCTAGGGCAGAGGTGGTGTAGTGACAAATGGCGCACTATCTCACACGCACGGTCAGGGATTCGGATCCCGGATCGATGCCCGCCCAGGCCAGCCGAGCCTTCCATCCCTCCAGGATCAGTGAATTGGTACCAGACTCGTCTGGGAGGATAAAAAAGCTCTGACTTATACATCGCCTTGCCACCCCAAGTCATTTTATAGGCCACATACGCACTCGGCCACATAACGCCACTACGTTCTGAATGAAAGTCGAGTGCGGGGGCGCATTCCTCAGACGGGATTGATTAACGTCAAACTTTATCCTTGTTAGAGATCTAAAAGAAGCGCACAAAGTGACATGCTACTGGCTGCATTTATAGTACCGACCTCGACGCCAGCGTCAGTCGACAATCGATATCCCGCAAATGGATGAGTCATGCGTGCTCTATGAACGGCTTTTTCAACCTCCCAAAATGCTCATATCGATCGATGGCTGACGCTAGCGTTGTCTCTGCACCATGAATACTGCCACTAGGATTACTAGCCTTACTTTTCGAAAGCATAACATTTGCACCAAAGAAGATCGTGATGGGAAGAAAGTAAATGTAAACACTTTGCAACATAAAGAAAGTGATAACAACTGATAAGAGGAATCACTGAGCGGGTGTAGCTGAACTCTCTGCGTTTTTTCAATATGACAATTAAGCGCTTTACAACCAACAGTTATCACGAACATCAACATGATTTTTGCGTTTTTTTTTGCGTCACAACCCCTCGCTTTATTCAATATTCTGGTAACAACCTTGGGCGTACCCTCAGAAGAGGAGTAATTTCACCCTCAGTTGTTGTTATCAGACTTTAGCAATGGAGCGAGAAGGATCCGCGTAAATAGAGGGTTACAATATTTGTATACTTTATAGACAGAAGTGCTGGAACCGATAAAATAAAAAAGATGCAGAGAAAGTCACTGTAATGCGGCAGTAATGGATCTTTGTGAAGTGCATCCTTAAAAATATGCTACATCGCCGCAAATAGCGCAAATGAACCTATGTACGCTTCACCTCCTGCCCATTCAATAGACCGATCGTGATCGTCCAAATGAAGTAAAAAGAATCAGAAAGAGCTGAAATTTCAGCTTCAGGTACGTCTGGAAACGCTTTTTCCACAGCTAACGCAGGTTACTGCTGACCTCATCCAGATTAAGTTCATGACCCTTACAGGAATTACTGTAATCCACCAGAATTCTAAGCAAAAAATCTTAGATTGCTATAGCATAGCCAAAAGCCTTACACTAGCTCAGCGAATTGAAAGGTCAGTTGTGCAACGGCAACAAACGCTCATCTCAGAACTCTGGCAAGTACCTCCTTACTTAGAGATCCGTTAATGTTGCCCAACAAAAAAGAAATATAACAGGTTCGGTTACGATGGAATGGCAAAAGAGCTGAAACCACAAGTTAACAACCGTGTGAGGCCGAGGAACCGTGCTAACGATGAATAAAATTATGCCCGGAAACCTCAAAGTTCTCGTGCAATTGCGTATCATACGCAACCACAGTAATAAACACGCCTAACCTGGCTTGCTGCTGTGGAGGTAGTAAGGTCTCACTCTTCTTGGGTTAAGTCGGTTTACCCAAAATTCCTCAAGCAAAAATAACATATATTCATTTACTACGGGTTTACGTCCACCATTGAAGGGTCCCTCCAGCCAGCTACCCAGTGAAGTTTGTTTTAGTTCGTTCCCCACTGTTTTGATAAATATGTGAGGCCTAATTGATGCAGGAGATTATTGCGGTCCCAACTGACAAGTCGAGATGTCAGTGATACAAGGATCAGTAGTGGGAAAAACCTAGTCTCCAGAACATCCCTTCGGAGGTAAACTCCCATATAGACCACGCCTATTATCGCAAAGGTGGCGCAAATTCGTGGCTGCACACTTTGGGTGATCCTTGTTGCTGACGTGTTGCTGTTCTTGTTTGTTGGGTCAGGGTGGACTTGGGCGTTTTCGTGTGCTCTGTTCTCTTTGTTTCCTTTACTCTATGCTTATTGTACTTAGGAATTGAGGCAATTTTTTTTTTGCAAAACACAGATGAAGTACACAAAATTCGATAGTGAAAATGTCAAGAGATAATGATCTCCAAAGAATATTTTGGTTTATGGGTCTAGTCAGGGAGTGTAAGACTGCACACCTTTCCCTTCTTGACAATCTCTTCAATACTTATGCAAATGGTCTGGGAAAATATCCATAGCGTCAAGCCACTGATCATTCCTCACCTGAGCAAATAATCATCATCTTTTGTTTGTACAGAAGCGGTGACGCACATATTTTGATAATGTATATGGTTTAGCCTTTATTTGCTTTCTCTAAAAATTATGCGTGTTGCTGGCACTTTGAATTCCTGCCAGATGCATGCCTCAGTTTTTTTTTCTCACACGTTATTTGTTAGGGGATTAAGGTGGATCTTAAAAATCTCAAACGGGAGTCGTTGGAGAGGAAACAGTGACGAAAACTTATCACGGAGCCGGGTTCCTACAGTGATCTAACCGTAAAGTAAGGTGCAGTAGACGCAAACCTTCACGGACAGCGGTACCACTTCTTGGCACAGGCATGCACAACTGCATAGCTGTCACATATACGACGCATCGTAAAGGGCCCTTGGGCATACACATAACATTTAATCATGAGAATTCAATGATCACCAAACAATTGACTGTCCCACCGAACTTACTGTGCGGAGGAGCATAGTGTGCTCGGTGAGACACCCGATTGTTAAGGATGAGGGAGTGTGTTGGAGCCACGACTACTTGCTCGGAGATGGACCCATAGAGAGTCTGTAGAGCAGGCTTCCGGTACCAAATTTTCCTCTTCTTGCGGAGAAGCACAATGTGTTTGGTGGGACATTGTCAATTGATTCTTGAGAGACCTTCGAGACATAGGAACTTGGAGCTTCTTGTAGATTTCGCTTTGGGGGTGCATCTACGTGTTCGACTCCAACTCGGAGCCGTGTCAACGTTTGAATGCGAACTTGACCTTTTCTAAAGGCTCCCAGTGTATTTCATATAAGACGCTGACTTCGGAGAAACTTGAGACCCAGCTGGTTTCGTCTGATGGTAGCTTTGGTCTGCTGTATGCGTGGTGACGAGGCCGCTTAAGCGTAACGGTTTTTATGCCCCTTTTCCATGGTGCATCCAATTTGAGGTTCAGCTTCGTCGAATTGGTTTCATAGAACTGCTCGATTTCAGGTAAATAACCTGAAGGTGGATCAAAATGATACGCACAGTGCTTCTAGCGTTGTTACTGGCAAGCAGTGCTACTGGTGTTGAGCATGATTTCACCGTCGAGGTTCCACCTGGCAAGTTCCAGTGTTACTTTCAGCCCGTTGATACAACCAAGCATAAGTTCTTGGAAGTCGATTATCAGGTTAGTGAGTTCGTTATCGTTCTCAGGCTAGCTCTTTCATTTTTCAATGTTTTCATACTGCTTCCCCATTTTAGGTCGTTGACGGTGGTGATCTTAACATTAACTTCATGATTTTATTGGGAGCTGATGTGCTAATTCAAGATAGCATGAAAGTGGACGGAAGTCATAGGTGTGCATATTCGCTCGTTTTTCTGAAGGCTAGTTGGCCAGTTACTGAAATCCGCAACAATTTATCGTAGTTTTGAATATAACTTGTCGAGCCGTTTGTAATGGTCGCATTCATAGTGCGACGCCTACATCAGCGTCGGCGTCCGCTCCCAATGCGCCCTAGGATTATCTTATTCTTGGAGATGCTAATTTCACCCATCGTTTCTCCCACCATTTTGACGCCATGGATATGCTTTTTCTTCAACTGCGCAATTGGCTAGTATCACCGGTATCGTTTCCGACTGTTTACCTTCCTTGTAAAACTACCAAAACACGAATAACGCTAGCTGTGCGCGCTTTTGCGCATGTTCCTTCTGGTTCCGATTTACAAATTCTTAGACGATGGTCAGCTCCCGTAGCTTAAATAAGTTTCACAACAATGCTGAGTAGTGTTTTATAGGTTAGATCTTCAACGTAGTGGAGACTATCAGTTCTGCTTCGACAACTCGTTCAGCTTCCAAGCTCGTAAGGTTTGTTTTGCTCCTTCAATCGTTTTTCAGCATATCTCTCGAAAATCTGTTGTTCATCTCATTGTTTGTTCAAAACCAGCGTTTCAGGTAGTTTTCTTCGAAGTCTTCCTTTTAAATGATCTTGGTCAACTAGATGAGATGGATTACATGAAGGCGGCTAATAAAGATGAAGGTCTTGAAAGAAGAATGGCAGATTTAGGGGTCACCATCGAAGGATTCCGTGTGAGTACTTCTCTTCAATATTCATTTTAAGACAATTCTGTGTCTTTTCTCGGGTCACTGGTGTCAGCAATATTTCAGACCTCAGCCAATCATATAAAATCGCTGCTCAACAAGATCGAGTACCATCAGGTAGTCTGCATTTTGGTTTTGATTACTGAAATGGTATCATTTTGAATTATCAGCCCCCTACCTCTCTTTTTTCAGGCACTTCTCAGAGCACATGAGGCCCGAGATCGTGCTGTAATGGGCGCTAACCTGGACAGAGTGACGTTCTGGAGTTGTACCCATACACTTGTAATGATGGGTGTGGGAGCTCTGCAGGTAATTGACTTAAGTAGCAATTGTTGACAAAAGAGAAGATAGCTGGTTGCAAGACTTGAGTTGAAATTAATTTAAACGTCAACCCTACTGACATTTGTAACTATCCGTTTATGGACAGGACTTTTCAAAATGATTTTTCTGTGGAAACTTTGCGTTTCTTACAGGTTTTCTTGATACGGAGCTTATTTGAAGACAACTCAAAAGTGGGACGGCTTCTGAGAAAAGGAAAGAGTGCGTACTAACCACGAGGAGCTTGTTAATTTACATGGGTTGAGTTCTGGGTTTGCCGTTTCTTTACGATTTTTTCAATAGATTGTGATGATTTGTATTCAAGCATAATAAGCAGTTTTACTCGCTTCTGTCGATTCTCGTCTTGCTAGCTGGTCTTTGGTGCAATGTTTTGCAGACTGACATTTGTTGTTTTTCGTTGTTTTTTTTGAACTTGATTATGTGCCTTTCATGGAATACCGATGAAAATTTCTCTTTTTTGTTGTACTGATATGCGCTATTAGTTGGTTGAACCTTGTACTTAAATTCAGTCTTTATGCCGCGATAGGTCATCCTGGGTAACCTGTAGACAGAATGACTTTCTTCCATTCTTCCATTATGAACTTATGACAAAATAGACTTGTGTTGGCATTGGTCACAACAGAACCATAGCTGTTCATTTCCATGTAGGAGGGGCTGCCTGGCGAAAATGAGTCTTACATGTTCTGTGTTCAGGCGGCTTATTTCTATTTCAGGGCATTCTTCATATGCGAACGGACCTCTTACCGCTATTGCCGTTTGCTCTACTTATTTCACTATGTACGGCATTGATAAGAGAAGATGAGATCTACCTAACCATTCAAATACCCTCTAACAAGGTAAACAATGCAAATATTTCGAGCTGGAAGAATTCTTGTTTATTTCTAGGTAGAGTGCTTCTATGTGCCAATCACAAAACCAGAATACAAAGCGATGGAATTTAGTTATACGGTAAAACCTTTGTCGTTGTAAATCCTATAATTGGCTTTGGTAATTTGACATCTGTCAGATATCGCGCCTAGGAATTTTAATTTTCCATTTTCTTTTTTAGGTTTGAGGAATCGTTTCCATTTTGCATCTTAATGTTTTTATTTCTGCAATATCTATAATGGTGATACGATACATTACTGTAACCCAATTTCGTGCTTATAATAGTGATCGGACGCATTTCATTACCTTTCACATTTAGTAACATTGATTAGTAAATTGTTTTAATTATAGTTATAATTCTAATGGTTTCTATTTGTAGTATTGAGTTTTGAGGTGTCACGAGGAAGCAGAGATATTTCGCTAACAGTTCGCGACCCTAGAGATGTTGAAGTTGTCGCAGACGAAAGGAAACAGTACCATTTCCATCGGTGATCATTGAATTTATTCTTTTTTGTTTGTTTGTCACTTACTCGTATGTTTTTATTTCTTTTTCCAGAAAGAGGTATATGTATGTAATTTAAGAGGTATATGTAAATTTCAGTATTATGATTGGCAGTTCTGAAAACTCACTAGGAGACTATTCGATTTGTATGGACAACTCTTATAGTTATGAAAGTAAAGCAGTAAGTTTGTTGTTAGTCAAGACAATGCACGAAAAATGATTTGAGACCAGCCTCGTTTGTCTAGGTTAGCTTATCTCTGCATCTATTGGATGAAAAGGGAGACTACGTTAGAAGTCCATCTGAGCTCAAAGGTGGCGATCCCCTTCAAATCACTGTTGACGTATTCGAGGTGGGTTTCAAAAGCGAAACGCAACCTCATGCACTCATTTAATGGATGTTACATTTAGACCTCTACGACTCGTCTGATGAACAATATTGATGCAGCAGATAGATTACTGGTTCAAATACGAGTCATCAACAACATTGTAAGCTCTATATCTCCCATTTCATGTTCAATTGTTGATCTGGTAACATGTTTGACTTGATGTTTTGTTAACTGCTGTTTTAACGCCGCCGTACGCGAAGCGAAAGTCTCACAATAAGCCTTTAAGAAGGCGAGGGCAAGCGGGGTCTCGGTAGTGTAAGGGATGGAGCACGGTGCCCGGAAAGCACAAGTACGGGTTCTAGTCCCGTCCGAGACTGGAGTTTTGTTCATAAATCACCAACTTTGTCAGGATTGGGTAACATTAGGAATTTCACAACACTTTCAATTTCAGGATCGTTCAATCGCAGAGCAAAACTTTGACAGAGTGAATTGGTATGGAACTCTGAACACTTTCGTCATTCTTCTCTCAGCGGTCCTACAGGTTCTGTTTACCCAGCCTCGAACTCCCATTCTGAGAAAACTTTGAAATGTTGGCAAAAGAATTGAAATCCTAATTCTGGTTTTCCATCTATATCATTAGTTTTCGGAGGATTCTACCAAGCGAGTTTACTTGGTTTTGTGAAAATGGTCTAAAAGAAGGGTCGGGCATTGCAGTGGGAGAAAGGGAAACCAAAGATGTAGTCGAAACTGTATACACAAACAATCGATGGAACACAAGGATGTTAGTTAAAGAGAAGTGAATAGGTGATTACTGTGACTCATAACATATTTTGTTTTCAGTTTTAACTGGACACTAAATTAAGCCAGTCGACTGAATTGTAATGCAAGACCTAATGGAGTGGATTATATATGTAGAATAGGAAATGACTATACGGCATTTCAGAAAGAATTCTATCAAAATTCTTCATTCATTTACGACTTTGAATAATAGGATGAAGATAGGAGTAAAAAGCCATGCAACTGCTTATCGCTGCTTCTAAATTAAGTTTTCACAATGCTTTAAACACAAAAGGAATCTCATGTTACAGGTTCTGCTCGTTAGAAGTTTACTCACCGAAGATTCAAGAGTTGGCAGAATATTACGCCATGGAAGAAAATAACTCAACGGATTCTTCTGGCAAGATGACTTGGAAACTTCTCATAATTTACAAATAGCGGTTACGTTACTACCCGATGTCGCGTTTTTTTAAATTTATTTCGTCTGTTATCTTTTTTTCCAATAGATTCACAGAATTTCACTTCTATTCATATATGTGATTTGCCAATCAGTCAAACTGCCCATTTAAGACGGCATTCTTTTTCTTGCCTCCGACTAAACTGCCTATTTCTGCCGATTGACTGGTTTTTACTTACTACTCAAGCATCAATACCATTATATTTGTACGGTTATGATTCTTTCACTTATTGCCGATTCCCGTCTGAAGTAGCCTCACTTAATTTTCCATTGATGGTGCTATATGTAGAGTAAATAGTCTTCACGGAATCTTTCTTCAACAACCAAAACAAACTATAGCTATTGGAAGAACTTTTTAGAGAGGAAAACCTTTGAAAATTAATAGTTTCAACAACTTAATAACAATAACAACAATAGTTTACAACTTTTCAAAGGACTGTCATAGTGACAGGGTAGGAAAGTGCAAAAACATAGCTCGAATCGACATGATGACATGTCGTTATATTTTGGTCAACGGATCGAAAACAGATCTATATCAGGAAATTGAAAAATGAAAAGTAAAAAGTATGCATTGCTACTTTCCTGACATCCAGTTTGGAGTTGATCTCCATGAGATTACATTAAGAGTTATCAATCATGAAGGCGTAGCTGTCGCTTTTTCGGCCTGAAACATGGGGTAAAGATATGTGTACCATGAAATTACTTCCAATGAATAATAGAAAAGCGTGGAGGCGAAAAATGTGACTGCCTCTTCGTGAACTATCAAAAAAGTTTGTTTTCCTTATCAGTAGATACTACAATTTCTCAAACTCGCAAACAAAAACAATTGAATACTCTGGTAATGAATAAACTGTAATGGAAATGATACCTCTGTTGGTTTTTGCTCCGTTTCGAGGGCATCAACAACGGGAGCACCATTTACTTGACTTTGATTGTTCTCGTCGCACTGAGTGTCATCTTTATGAACAGTTTCATTGGCAGCTTCCTCTCTGGCCTCATCAGCCTAGAATTGATTATTGAATTGACAATTTTAAGAGACAAAATTTATGTGGGTGGAGAAAAGGGTGATCAAAAAACTGAACCACATTTCCCTAACCTTGGCGACTGCCATTGTTAGGAAACCTTGTTTTTGTACATCCTCAGCAGTAGGGTCTGCACAGAAATCATGTCTTACTAGATCGGCCAACCACTGTAACATTCTGAAAAGAATTTAGCTAGGCAAAGTTAAATTCAACTAATTGCATCAAACTTACGACTGGTGCCGTAGTTCCGAGAGTAAAATCTCTTTAGTGATAAGCTCAAACTTCACTTCCTCGATGCGCGCTTCTACGGCGCTACCCCAGTCAGTCAACGGCTCATGAGTTTTCGCATGTCTACAAATTGGAGAATTTTTGGGAGACTCAATACATAGTCAGGTTGATAAAGAATTGAAAATAACCGTAACCCTTACTTTCTATCGTAGAGATCATAGTGTACCCGTTCTAGTAGCAGACCAAGTCCTGGAGCCTTTGGCACATCCACCTAAATCAATTCGAAAAGTATTCATAATTTTTAATTACACTGTCCTATACGATAAGGTATACAGAAGATATGTCTTTTCCCTAATGAAAAAGAATGGACTGTATGTATTATAACGGATCATATGCACTTTGCCCAATCTCAATCCAAAAGACAAAAAATTAGAACTGACCCTTTCGCTTTCAAAGGTTCTCTGAATATAACTTTTGTACTGGAGTTCGCGAATAACGGTAATAACCATGCCTGGAAAGTTTTAATTTTGTCGCTCGATAAAATATTTTGGACTGATGCATCAATCTCCCAACTGTTTGGTAAAAGGAATATTTCGGTAGCGATCTAAACAGGTACTAGAGACACGCATCATTGTTGCCTCCCTCCTCTACTTCCTTTAGTTCAAAAGGTAATAAGAATAGTTTCAATGAACTGGAAACATGGAAGTTCATGAGTGACAGTGAACATGCAGCAACCTATCATCGTTGTCGGCAATAAAGATCCAAAACGTTGACATAGCAATAGGCAATGTATTCGGAAGTGTTGTACTTACCTACCATCTTCCTGATCTGATGCAAAATAAAACTCTGTCCTTTTACAGTAAGTTGAATAAACTCGACATCTTCATTTCGAATGTCGTCATGGAATAGAAACGGCTCCCCACATTCAAAAGATAATATATATCGATGGCAACTACGATCATCAAATTCCCTGAACACCGGAAGGGCGTGGTTAACTGCTATTTCGTGTAGAGTTTTAAGGCTGACATACCGTCGTGAGGTATAGTTGAAGAAGTTATGGGTGCCTTTATAGATACTGAGAACAGAATTGATTTCATCAATTGTTTCCTTGCTGATACGAAAAGCAGCATTAGTCAGCTAAACTGGAAACATCAAACACTGACTCACAATAGTAAACAAGGTTGTTGAACCGTAAAGAGTACACAAAAAGGTAAAAAATGCTGTACACAACCCTGTCTTTACCTGTGTCGGCTTCGCAAATGCGAAGGTTGGCAAAGTATAACTGTACGTCCTTGCGCAGCACATTTTCTGCGGATGGAATGCATTCGTAGCACGGCGCATAGCTAAACGTACAACGCAGTTAACGAGGCTGACAAACTGATTTCTCGAGTTTTTGAATGAAAAATGATAGCCGGAAGGACCTATGACACGAATATCCTGCGGTAGCAGATTGTTAAGTTCATTGGCTCCTGTTACTGAGTACTCGTCACTCCTTGGTAGCTCCATACTACAAATCTGAAAAGTACAAAACATTTAATAGGAGAACAGCTTAATTTCAATGAATGAAAACAGTTAATTAGCCTAATTGCTTAACAAGAAATTCATTAGTATAATAGCGCTAAAACTTTACCTGCCTTACAGCAGAAACCGCCCTGTCAGTACGAGCTGCTCTTTGAAAATGAAAAAGGTTAGGTTGTTCCTTCATTTCATCAGTAATCCATCCTAACTTATTCATGGCATTGATCAACTGTCCTTCAATCGTCGGATGTTCTTTTTGTACCTATAAGTTAAGGATGATAACTTGGTATACTTCGAATTGGAGAACAACTAGAACAGGAGGGCTACTCAGAAAGAGATTTTCCAAGAGAAGCGCTTGGAAAAATAACATAGCAGTTGGAAAGGTTGCAGTAACTGCAACTAATCGCAACTGAGATGTGCACATAAACACTTACCTGCATACCAAAATATTCTCTTCCCTGATAAGCCAACAGCATTGCATATCTTGCCCTTTTGATTCGATCCTTTGCAGTCCCTGCCGAGTGTTTTTCGATTTTGCCAGATTGTACATCGTGGAGAACAGTTTCAGATTTACTTTCAGCCACTTCTGCAACTTTCGTCATCGTTGCTACGACCCTCTGAAGCAACCGTTTCAACATGCGCTCTGAATAAATCTAAATAGGAGCAGTTTCGAAGCGCAAAAGGTTGGTAGAGAAATCTTCAATGCGTACCAACATTATTGCAAAAGCTACTTTCTACAGTAGGAAATATTTCAATCGTGATACTTCGAAATGGGAGTTGAATAAATTGAAGTTTCCAAATAGCAAGAACTAGCCCCCCTTGTGGGTGAACTTCAGTGTCCGAACAGGGTGCTGTGCTCGTCGCGTGTCGGAGTCTCCCCTTTCCTCCTTGTCTATAGTAATGCTGCCGTAATTCTAGAGAATATTTAATCTCAGGCGATTTTCCGTCTATACAAACCTCCGATACAGCATATATGTAGTTGCTCAAACTAGTTCTCCGGAAGCCGGTGCCTATTGCGGTATAATTGGAAGGTGAATGAACAGGAAAGCCTTGGGTGGGAACGTTGAGCCAGTAAAGGGAAGGGGCTTATTCATCATAGTCTAAAAAGCAAGAACTTATAGAAGCTTAAGGTGAGCTTATTCTAGAAAAAGAATTCCCTAAACTAAGACCAAACCCCAGAACAGCTACATTTTTGATCAATAATTCTTTTTTCAAACTTGCTACCTACCACTTAAGGCCCCACCCTGATGTTGACGCCAGGATCTTGCTATTATTGTTAAAGCCAGGTGACCCCTGGGACTCTCTTGGAAGCATACTATTAGCACAATCTTTTCAATCCCTACTGACAGCTTTTCGGGAGAAGATTTTTCTATCATCAACAAAACCCTTTTCAGGAACATCGATGCTGGCCCTTTCGCTACCACATCCGAAGTAAACGCAAGTAGTATTCATGATGCTCAGTGAAATGAGAGCGAAATAACAGTTTCAAAAATTCAGTGGACGATGGATGACCTGTACGTGGAACAAACCTGCGATCATCATGAACAGAATATTCATTCGCAGAATTTAAACTAATTCCTTTTCTATAACTTTCTAAACATGAAATACACCTATACAGACGAGTATGGAGGAAAAATCCTCACCAATATCACTGGAATCATCGGAATGGAAGACTATCACAAAAATAAATGTTGAACTGACACTGTGAATTCAGACAAAAAAGCGGTGCATAACAAAGATATAGTTAAGCATAATTAACTAGAATTTACATGAGACATTTCACAGAAAAACAATCATAATTTATTTGACAGCCACCGCCTCCGATGAATCGGCATCAAGCTGTTTTCCGAGGTATTCCCAGTTATGCACCATTAGTTTTTGGACGGCGAGTAGGGCATGATAACGAACATTTGGATCTTCAGCTGTTAGAAGTTTCATGACGGCTTGCTTCCCTTGGTATTGTTCAATCACACTTAAATATGATAAAATAGTTGATGAGTAAGGAACATCGGCAAAGATCTGCCACATTTCAAATATATGAGCAAGGAGACGATATATCTGCCCAGAAGTTTAAGTGGAATCCGAAAGACTCAGGAATGACACGACAAACAATGAACAATTAGAAACATGACTAACTTACGTTTTACCCCGAGGATAGTGTCGTACATATTCCCCAACGTCATGTGCAGCCACACAAAGGATCAAAGGATCTTGACTAGTTTCCAAAAGTCGGATCAGAATTCTTAAAGAAGTATCAGTTTAAGGCTTTAACGATGGCTCACAAGTAATAGCGTAGTCAACTAACACCTTACTTTATAAGCTCGAAATTTTTCTCATTAAAGCGAGGTGCATTTTCACGCCAGAATTTGTCCGATTTGTGGACAGGGGACCACTGAAGTCGACCAGAACGAACCTCAAGGTGGAACTCATTTAGAAACATATAAGAATATAGAAAACAGAAAAGTAAAAACGAAAACAGAAGGTTATAATAACAAAGCAACCCACTTCGCTACAGTACTCGTCGAACGAGCTCAGGTCTTGAACAGAAAGGTGCAGTTGTTCGCTTAAAAATTCGATATCCTCCTGAAAACAAAGCTTGATCAGTATAATCTAGGATACTGGAGAAAATAGCGCAGCAAAGTTCTTAAGCACAATGAGAGGTGCACAAAAGCTTCCGCACCCTGAACAACCTCTGCTCACAAAAAGGGGCCTCATAGGAAGAGGGGAACAGTGGTGAGTTTCATTTGAACTTGATAGGGAAAACTCAATTTTGAGTTAAGAGAGACGAAACACATTAAAGTTTCAAAAAAAGTGTTTGACGTGATCACAAGCTGATGAAGTATCTCTATGAATAAGCGTCGTAAGTTACCTCCAACTCCGTATCGTCGTATTTCTTCGCGTCCATTAGTTCAAGTGTCTTGAGTGTCTTACACTGCACCATCTGCAATGCAGCCTCTTTTTTGATTTCCCGTTCGTCGACTTTCCTGAGGATGTTGCTGAACGTCGCCATAATGATACGTATCACCTTAATATTTAACATTCTCAAACGAAAACTGTTTTAGAGAAAGGAGCTAATGCCTGCATTACTCACCTTTTCTTTAGATGACTCCGAGAGAATGTCTCCTAAAGCCTGAATTACACCGAGGGCGGGAGTACGGCGTGCAATATCGGGACTAAATGTTAAGCACCAGAGTGCAAATACTAATTGGTATTGTAGTTGGAAGTTCGCCTTTCCATTCAATGCGGCAACAATTGATTGAATTCCCTCCGCTTCTACAAAAGCGTGCCTGCAAGAAGCACCATCTATCTCATACGCACATGTCGAAAAAAGAAATAATCAATAATCATAATCATAATCAAATAATACAACCAAATAATCGAATCGGATATAATCAAATGATCGAAAAGGAGCAAGGAGCAGGGAATTGAAATAGTCATTAAACGGAAGCCGTGTTTTACTAATTAACTGAGCGAAGAACCAAAGAAAAATTAACATCGTAACCAATATGAGTATTTACCTGTACTGATCATTGCGAAGCATCATCTGCAGACAGCGGGCAGTAGTGTTCATGTACTCGTTGGTCTAAATAGATGTGGTAGGACGCGGGATATGTACAGGAAGCAAAAAAAAAAAGTAAAAATAGCTACAAGAGGCAGCGATGTTCAGGAGGACAGAAGCAACAGTGGGAAACAATACACTCAGCAGTTTCCAATCAAAACACATTATCGATGGAACAAGTTGTTGGACCTAGATTGAGAGCATAGACTTAGAGAAAGAGTAGAGGAAGGCGAGATAGGTAAATGGACACTCGAATGTTTTCAAGTATGAGAAGAATAGGACAGATAAGAATTGAAAATGAAGAAAGCAATATTACCGATGCGCTCTTCAGCTGATCCTTCAGGAAGGAAAAATAGTAATTGAGCTCCGACCCCTCCATTAGAGTTGAACCAAAACATGCCAGTTTAGCGATGATAGAGCTCATCTAAAAAGGATGTGTTAACTGAGGTGCTTTAAAATCTATTTATACACCATGTAAACAATCATAAAGATGAACCTGATTGACTATAAAATTATCTTGTCGCTGAAGAATTCCAAGGAACCACGACCATACGGTTCGCTTCTGCTTTCGGGCCGCATTGTGGAAGATTTCGACGCGACTTTTGTCTTCCTAAGAGATTGCTCCTTTAAAATACCTCTGCAAGCTTTGCTACAACATTTTGGAGGGAAAGAATCAAGAAAAATGGAACATCTTAGAAAAGGAAACGAAGAAAGATTGAAGAACTAAAGAAACAACCTGTAACATGTCATCTAGTAGAGTAAGCACGTAGCGCACATTTTGATCTTTTGCCACATTCGTTATCAGATTCACATACGTACGGACCGCTTGCCCATTTGCATCGTTGGCTGACAGAACAGCGTCACGCTCTTCTTTGCTCTGTAAAGGGAACTATTAAATTACATTTAGACCCCAAACGCAATGTAGCTTTAGCAATGTAGAAATAAGCATGCTCAACGTGTAGCAATGTAGCTACATGTTGAGCGTCAGGAACTTCGGAGCATTCCAAAGGCTACAGTCTGTGGGCAGCAAGAGCGAAAGAAAACTTTTCATGGATGGAGCGTTCAGAATATCTTCTGCTCATAGTTACCCAGAAATTAAATAGAAATGATCAGATCTAATGAATGCAACCACACGTAAAATTCATTCAAAGAAGTGAATGGAGTGAAGAGCAACACATCTTCTTTTCCTTCCCCTTTTCTCTGCTCTCACATCATAAGGACGATTTCAAATGGAACTGCAGAAAGCAAATCTTCGAGAGTGGTTACTCACCTTTGCATTTTCATAAGCTGAGATGAAATTGTAGTCCTCTTGCGGAATCATTGATGAACGAAGATAAGATCCCCAATTAGGTTTGCTTGCCCGTACCTTAAAAACTCAAGTAATCCAGCAGCTCTCACAGCTCCCAAGTCCTACTGAAATACGTTTTACATAAGGCATTTCGCTTATTTGTGAATGCCTCTTCGGTTCTCCAAAGTTGGGTAAATTTTATGTGAGATAAAATGCAACATAAATCCAAAAAAAAAACACGGATTAGCCACTCCAAGGAAGGCTCAGAGCATAAAAAAAAACTTTATGCTTAAAATCGTTGCTTTCCAAAAAAATTGCTAAATTTTACCTCAGCGGCTTCGAGTTGAAGTCTCGAGGTTGCGTTGATCATGTCAACCGCCGGAATGGCGTGCGCTAGTTCCGCCATCTGAAAAAGATCTTCTAGCAGCTGGCTAAACAATAACTGTAGCTAGTTAATATGGTGACGACATGCAATGATATACAAGATGATCAAATTCATCATTATTACTATATCACATCGGTAATAAGAATGGAATTAATGGCAATCACCTCAAAAGCGACCACAACTTTTTAAATGACAACAACTATCAAGTAATCTAGCGATTCCAGTGTAGAAACCACCATTCCTTATAGAGAGAAGCTAGGTATCAGCACCTGTAGTAAAACAAAACTTTTGCAGGAGTTATTTGAAAAGAAAACGAACTACCAAGCCAAAATCCACCGCTAAACGCCTTCAAAAGAATTGTAGGGACTGGAAAGGGAACCGAAATAACATTACAACCCATTCTAACCTATATGTTGACCATTACTACACAACACAGGTCAAATACACAGCTTATTCTTTGAAAACTTGAATCAATAGCCACTTTAAATCCAAAACCAACGATCACAGACCGACCGCCAGCCTATTCGCTCCGAGACCATCTGATCGTCCGCGAACTCGTCCAAATTGCCGCAGAGGTGTGGCGACGATCGCCACGTTACTTTTGAGTGTAGGTTTGTCCAACTTTCATTTAAGCATAGAAATGTGACATGCAAAGAGGCAAATCATTTCTTGAGACATAGTAATCGTCCTCAGAAAAAAATCCTGCAGGGAGAGACAACTGCAGGGCAGTTAAGGGCATTCCAGGATCTCACATTTTGTGAAAGGCTTCCCAGTCTGCTTGACATCTGTACGATCCAGTTTCGGGTGTCTAGCATGAATCGCTATACCCTCATTGGGAGTATGAGTTATTAGCGCATATCTATCGACCTCGTCCGGGAATAAGCCATGCACTCCGTTTTTTGGTTCAATTGTTAGCTTTTCAGGGATCTAGGGCAAGATTGGTGATGCCGATATTAAACAGGAATTGTTTTTCTACCTACGGACGCGGTACTGCACCTGTACTATTCCAAATTGAGTCGCAAAACATACTATAGAGGAAAATTTTTATTCAATCCGAGACGAGGTACATTTTTGCCTGCTGCTAGGCAAAGCGCTCGTTGCATTCGGAAAGATAGGGTCCCATAATTGACCGAAAGTTTTATTTCAACAATATATCTAATTACACAACATCAACAATATCAAAGAACAATCAACAACTCAGAGACTAACATAACCCATTACAAAGATGAACGGCTATAGTCTATCTCTTTCATCAGGAAAACTACCCCGTAGTCGAAGACTAGGCTTAGGACAGAGTAAGGCACTACGATCTACGAAAACACTAAATTAAACGTCGTTCTCTAGCGGTCATGGATCCAGGTTGCAAAATTGCCCCAGATTTTCGTAACTATCGTGGCAAGGGAAAGGGAAAGGCTATAGCTCACATTACTCGATGACATGATATTAGGACCCTTCCGTCGAAAACAAACAATAAAGCCAGATATAATAACATATCAAAGTTAAAAGTCTATGAGAAATAATATGAATTCAATAAATACAATTCAATAACAGCTCGAGAACAGCCTAGTTCCCGATCATTTAATGGCAAGATTCACTTCGTGGAGAATCGCTTCACCATTTGAGGTAAGTCTGCAACATCTGCACACTTTCTACTTTCCTAACCGAATTTCTCGCTTACTATAAGCTTCCAAACATTCTTCGAAAGCGTATCGAGTACAAGGCAATACTCGAACAGGAATGATCTCCGTCACTCGTAGACACCAGGGAGGATACCCAGATAAGGATGGAATACTGCCCACCTATAAAAAAGTGATTTTGGATGGCAGTTGATATTAAGAATATTAGCTTTTCAAAGTGGAAACTTAATAGTTACGGATACCTGTATCAGAACTTCTGGCTCATAAAGTGAATGTCTTTTAGCCAGATAGGTTGAAACTTCACCGACAGTTATTGGTGTGGAAGAAGAAGAAAGCTGGAAAAGGTTGTTTTGAGACGTCGAGGACAAGCCTACAAAAATAAATAAAACATGACCGAATACCAAAAAGGCTCCCGAATCACTTACATCTCGGCATGCTTCAACAAGTGTCGCCCTTCCTGAATCAACAGAAAGCAAATGAACTATTAACCGATATGAAGACAGGTCCATGGGTGAAGAATTGCATCCTATGACTATCTTTATCCGCTAAATGATATATATCAATTACGTACAAAATAGGAAATAAATGGAGTGAAACAAAGAAACCACATCAAACCGACAAAAGTACCTTAGATTTGCAGAAAATACTGAGATCATCAGCTAAGAAGGAATTATCTGAGACAGGGTCATAGATAGTCAACCGTCGGATGTTTGCGCCAAGACAAACATTCAAAAGCGATTGTAGCGAATCCTGAAAAAAAATGTAAAAGTGCCCATTAAAGACAGAGCTATAGTATAAATACTCTCGAAGAAGCTGTGCAAGCCCGAAATTCTGGCAAAGTATTGGAAAACATAAGCGAATCAGAGCTTACCTTGGTCAAGGAACGGTTATTGATGAGAACAGCAACGTGAGCAGGAGTTTTCAAGGCACGGCGGATATCTTCCTAAATACTTCAACTTGAGGTGGAACTATGCGAAACTTGTCTAGAAGAAAAGATAGTGCGCCATGTTAGAATGGTTACGCTCACTCCAATTAGATTTCTTCTAACAACTCACACTTGCCTACCCCAAGGAAGTAAGCACTCAAACGTGGGTTGTTAGGGTAAATTATGAGCGAGGCTTAGGGAGCTGGATGTCAGAACTGAAAAACGAAGAGAAAGGAATGAAAAAACACTAGTAGTGAGGAGAGAGGAACTGGGAAGGAAAAAACAGTTGGAATGAGATGAGAAAGCCAGCAGATTAGTAGAAATATAAAAAAAGAGGGCTAGGGGGAATTGACTTAATTCGAAAAGAATACTTCTGAGGATTTAATGTCTCAGATTAACAGAGAACTCTTTGCTCTTTCGATGACGTCGAAGCGGTAAGCAAATGAACAACATCACGGAGTCACAAGTACAAAGTCCAAGTTCCAAAATACTCAAACCTAACATTACATTTGATAAAACGCATGCCAGACATAATTCAGATTAGTAACTTCCCACCTGAAAATGTAGGGAAACAGACAGTGGGCTTTACAATGAGATGAGAAAGAAAGGAAACTTGGTATACCACCCTAGGCTTCACCATCTAGAGCTGCAAAAAACTTCGCGCCCCATGAGGGAGAGACGGAAAAAAACAGTTACAGAGAAAATACAAATGAACTGACTTCACGTTCCCTCTGTTTGATTTCACGCCGAGCCCAAAGGGTTGAATAGCCCAGGAAGTTGCAGGCGAGCAGGACCAGCCAATACACGCTGCGTATCGCTATGGCACATAGCCAGGCGACATCGATCATACCTTAATGGCAAATTTAAATTCTACGAAGTGACAACATCTTCGAATTCAGGTGAAAATGAGGAAAGTATTTCAAATTAGTAGCATAAGTAGTAAATAAAGTGAGCAAATCCAGTAGAGTAGTAAGGAATGTAGTGAAAACAAACTCATTCAGGTAAGAGAAACTGAAAATGGATTCTAGGTACGAAACCTTACTGCAGAATGAGGCTTGGGAGGTTTCCATTGGTCAGAATTGGAAGTAGACTTAATAAAGCCCAGCAATGTTACAGTGTTGTCAGGTGAGAACAGCTATGACAGCTAATCAAAAAGCTCTGGGTGGATGTTGAAAAACAACGGGTGGATCACTGGGAGCAGCTGACCCAGATATTTTTCATGGCTTAGTGTAAAAAAATTCAGATACTGCCAACTCAAGGAACATGCTGTTATGCTGACGCGGCATCATGGAGTTCGCCGCGGTGCGACGGAAAACTCGTCCAATGCGCAAGAATCATTGCTCGCTGCCCTGTGAGAGCAAGTGCGACGAAAGATTGGTTCAAGTGATTTCGACCAGTTTCGTACCATAAGGCGTTGTATGGGCTTGGGCCTGGGACCTGGGAGGGGATTTCTACTGCCGTCTGCGCTCTCTTTTCGAACTTTCTGCTGGTCAAACTGTAAAGGCACCCGAATAAACATGGCATGGACAATAGGAAAGGAAGCTTGCTATGGCTACGGATATGCAGAATTTAAGAATGGACTTGTAACTGGAATGAGCTCGAGTGAAATGGTGTCGGGACGACCACAACGAACAACTCCACTCACCTACAGGCACAAAGTCCACGCGACAGGGCAAGAATAGGGCAATCGATAAGAGACGAGTTGCACTTTGATGCTTAGGACAAGCAGGTACGACCAGTTCCAAAGAACAGGAGCAAGGAAGTAATGAGAAAAGACCTCTGGGGGAAAAAGGGGTGTGGTGCCGTAGGAACGGAATTGTCGCGTTGCAGCGAGAGAGACGCCGCGCGCGAAGGAGTGTAGCAAAATGCAGTAGCGGGTGAAAAATCCAGTTACAAAGTAACTAAGAGTAGAATTATGCCAAAAGTAATAATTACATAGCGATTGAGCTGTATGAAGAACGCTAGAACTGGTAAAACGAGGCAAATGGTTCGCGACAGCCGCGTGCGGCGGATCGATTACAGAAAACCATTTCTGCTGCCCGTCTCCCAGGCCAAGGGAAATGAGACTGAAGGACGACTAGTCAAGCACTGTCATCCCGCACCAACCGATGTAAAATGGCCAAACTAACATGAGCAACGAAGTGAATAACTCCCATTCATAACAGCGCAGTCTGTCTCAAATATGGAGGACCATACATCTGGGCAATAAGCTTTTTATTGTCGTATACAGCAAGATTATGTAAACATGGTAATACTTTATACGGCCGACTATCCCGAATGCTGTATTTTTATGCAAGCGTTACAAGGGAAAACACTCCCAATCTCCCCAACCAAAGGTTTCTGCCCGTACAACAGCTCATTGCAAGCGATTTTTGAATAAATCGAAGTTCGAATCCAAAAAAGGTCCCACTCGCCCGAGCAAGTGGAGCGAAGCATGAACACCTCAAGGATTATTGATCGCTCAAAGAATTGGATCTCTGGCGTCAGACCGTCGTCGTCCCGTTGTTGAGCGCCAAGTTCAAACTACCGTTATCGATTTTTTGTGACCTTTCGCGAAGTATGGTCACAATGCCAGCTCCGATTGGTAGAATGGATTGTTGATAACCGTATCATTTGTTAGTGGGAAAGAGTAGGCCTCATTTCTTCTTACTCAATCCCGCAGAACTGTAGCTGTAACAGGATGAGGTATGAAGGATTTCTATCATTCGCCATGTATATTGGCTGCAGCAAAATCCGGTCAGCTTTCGATCCACTGTTCACTTTTTCTTTTCATGAGTGAGACAAAAACGCCATCCCTTCAGCTCGAAACCGTAAATCATATTCTAAAGTCTCGTGAACGTGCGATACAGTAACCGTCCGGCGTTCCATCATTATCTGCGCTCTCGCCCTTAGCATCAGAGACGCAGAACGCAGTAGAACGCTCCACCCCAATCACATTTTCGTCGGATTCTCTTTGTTGCCTCAGCTAAGCCGTTCTAACCATGTGATCCACGGCTATGCAAAAAAAAAAAGCCTGAGAGGCTTTCTTGGTCTTCACTCATGGGCATTTCTGCCTCCATAGTAAGCATTTGAGTATTACGTCTGGGAGAGAAATAGTTGTAATGCCCATCCCGTGCCAGCCCTCTTCTATGATTGGATAGCGCGAGTAAGTCACCAATTAGAAGGTTGCATATAAAATAACACCTATCAGTATAAAAAAGTCGTATTATAGCTTTGAACCAGATGAAGTTGAGACAGCCCTGAAAGGAAAAGTCATTGACGGATGGTCTATTGAGAGTTCTCTAGGAAGCGGTGAGTTCTGCATTGGTTATGGAATCTGCTGTACTGAGAAAACTGAGACGAGCGGTCCACCTGCGACCTTACTCTCCGCCCTCTTACCACGCCCATTGCATTCCTGGAAATGATTGAGGACGATTCGCTGAATAGAATTAACCAGAAGAACTTGAGAAAAAAAAGAAAGCCATTTTCTCTTGTCTCGATTGACTGACTCGTCATTCAGGAGCAAATGGAATTGTACTAATGTGTAAGAAAGGTTCAACGAAAGCGGTAATGAAGTTAGCCCTATCGACTTATGCAGCGTCAAGTCTCGAATGGGAAAGTCTTGTGATGGATCGAATTGTCAGTGGACTTTTGCAGATATTTATCAACTAAAACTTCTTCTACTACAACAGCCTAATTTTTTTCAATCTGGGAATCATTTACCTGCTCCTACACCATTATCAATCAAACCACCTATACACCTACACGTTACCTGTACACGTAGTACTAGAGAGAAAAACACTGCTGGGGGAGGCGGTCGTTTGGCGCGACGGGCGGGGTCGCGCCGCCCATTTGAGGCGTCGCGACTCCGCCCATCGCGCCGTTCAACTCGTTCAGATCGTGTAACCTTCTGCTCTCCTTTCTTCTATAGATGATGGATTGGGCTTCTATCATCTACGGAGGAAAGGAGAGCGGAAGATTACACGATCTGAACGAGTTGAACGGCGCGATGGGCGGAGTCGCGCCGCCTCAAATGGGCGGCGCGACCCCGCCCATCGCGCCAAACGACATACACCCCTAGAATTGTTATAACGAGGCGAATGGTCCGCGACTGCCGCGCGCGGCGAATCGATTACACGAAACCGATCCTACTGCCCGTCTCCCGTGGCGGGTGTTACGAGCACGGCGCTCCGTTCTTATACAAAAACCTCATCTCGTACCAGTCCCAAACCTTCCTGGGTACTCTTTGTGGAGGGCTAAAAATGCAACTATTAAAACCAGTCTATTATACGCTTACGATTGCGTCAACTGGACCGGTCCTACATCAACCTCATTGTTGGCCTTTGGCTGCATACCTTTGAAATTACAATAAGTGATTTCTTTATGAATTTGAGTTCAAATAATACGTAGTAATATAATATGAATTTCGAGCTAAGATCTTTTCAATTGTAAGAAATGTACACAATATTTTTTTTACTCTTCTGCCGGATTCAAATCTAGCCATTTAGATCGGAAGGCACAATGCTGAAGACCGTACCGTGCATTTAGTTCGAAAACTGGGAAGTGGAACTGCTCAAGTAACTATAGGAGCAAAGGTAGAGTTGCTTACTGATGCTCGAGTACTTCTCGACAGCTCGACTTTGATGAGCAAAAACCGTCCAATACCGTATCCTTACGCAACAGTGCAGCATGTGGTGATGATCGCCCTGCTTTCTCATCCCTGTTGTCATGAGTGCTTCGTTAGAAGGGATATCGATTTTACGCGTGTTGAATCAATACTGTCTCATAAACGCTCTAATGCATAGGTCACGCTTTGAAAGGGAATTCAGAACCGGACAAGAAGAATGCCCTGGTTTCCGTGTTGCTTCCCGGTCTGCCAACTTCACCAAGTTTCAAACTGGTCGGCTGGCGGGCCCTTCGAGATCCGCTCCTGACAATGATCCAATCAAGGTATTTGAACGTGCGCCATTGGGTCAAGTTAGACCAGAACCTTACCCATGCCCCATGTATGAAAGCGGAATGGCAAACCTTGAGCATGACGAGCCTGACCTAATGAGTCCTCCCAACCTGCGTTCTTCAATTACCGTATACTTAGACTGCTGAACTCGCGTATGTGCTAATGGAATGTCTACCCGGAAATCCGGTACCAATCATTGGAAATCTTCAAGGAGAAGAGCAGACATTGAAAATCATCGAGTACGGTTTACAACTGCTAAAGGTTAGTAATATTATCAGAAATATTTATTGCCTTTTCGTGTGCGCCATGCACATGTCTTCATCCCTAAATCAGCTAGATACTTGACTTATTAGGAGGTGACCACTCTACATTCTTTAGCCCGTCTCAGAGAATCAGATATTGGAATCACTCCTTTCAATGGTATACACATATGTCAATTAGGGAGAATCTGATTTAGGCTGCTTCTTGTCAACAAATCAACAATAGAGACTGCTTCTTAATGTCAGAAAGTTCAGGCAATCTACGATATGCATCAGTGTGGCTTTATTCACCGTGACATCAAACCCGAAAACGTCGGAATGTACGAAGTGAGCCCTCCATCCTTACGAATTGTTTAATTTCTCGTCAACGGAAACTGCGTGGACGAAGTTGACAGCACAAAAAACCACCACGATCCCACTCAGGTGCTCCCTAAAACTTCAACCCTCCATCTCGAACTCTTCTCAGTCATCTTGCCCTCTGGACGAGAATTGAGGAGTTACGGCTTACCTTAACGCAAGTATTACAGCAGAATACAATACATAGAACTGTGGGAGACAGAGATAGATATTTCACTGTGCATAGTTCCAGAGGTTTCCGAAAAGATCTATCTGGGATGTTCTGGATGGGTTGCCGTAATCACCTTCCCAACAATTGCTGTAGGAGCGAGAGAGGAGGATTGGTTGGGAAAGTGGGAGGGGAAAAAGGAAGGTGAGGGCAGAAAGGAGTGACAGGTCAGCCTAACACAAGAAGAAATCCTCCTGCATCTACCCAGTCGTTGATACTTGATCTCTTCCCAATAGAACCACCTACATCGAACCTACTCGTTGGCTCATTCCTGACTAAGTTTGAGCTTTCAGAATAATATCGTGGTCATGTACGATATGGGCATGGCACGGGCGTATCTGGATGAAAATGGCCAACACCGACCACCTCGTTCTCATGCCGGCATGAGGGGCACCGAGGAATGGAGCAGTCTAAATGCAGAAACCGGTCGAGATCAGGTACGTTTTTGCAGGAACTGAAAGATTTAGGGTATAGAGAGTGTTCCTTCAACACCAGGCCACCTTTGGTTCATAAAGACATCACCTTTCAGGTTCTGGACGGGGAGCATATACATATCACTTCATTACAGCTATGATTTTTAGGGTCGAGTTGATGATTTATGGGGATGGTTGTACTGCCTCAATGAATGGGTGAATTGTCGAAGTCAAAAGCCACAAGTATGGTCAGCCTACGACAAAGAGCCCAATATTCGGTAAAATTTCAATCGCTGAAGGTGTTTTGTACCCATCTAAATCCAAGGCTCCTATCAAACCTGGGTTTGCCTCAGGACGCCCGGTTTAAATACCCCGTACCAAGGTGAATAGAAGGGAGACCATTCGAATTTCCTATGTCGTGCTGGATTGAAAAAGTCGAGAATGAGTTTTCTGACTAAGACAAATAGTTGTTTCGGTGGTGGGGGAATGGGGGCAGGCTACCTACACGGCCTTCATCCAGCTGAACGGAAATGCGTCTTCGTGAATTGGGAGGCTGCCAGAAAGTCTCTCACTCCAGTGCGTCACAAGGGTAACCTTAAAATTGAATAGGTCATACCGATCCCAACACTGACCTCTTACCTTATAGGAACATTTTTTCCTTTTACTTGTAAGAGGCTCTTCTGAAGAAATAATTGCAGGCAATGGATGAAATCGCCATTTTTCTCGGCCAGAATGGTACTCAACAACTGTCCATTCGCGTTTTTCCGGATCGGGGTAATATCTTCACGGACATTCTTCCTCTTGTGTCTTTCTAGAGGTCGGATCTCGTTGTCCTTTCAGTTCTATCTTCGAACATTGGGTCGTGATGACACACCTGACTACTTCTATCTGGCATCATTACTTCATGAAGCAAGTCGTACGGTGAAACGGAAACAGAAGCCAGAGCCATTGAATATCGATAAAATCCTTGCCGAAAATGCACTGCTTGAATTGAATTTCTTTTAAAAAGTTTGGAAACACAAACAAAACGAAGTTTACTCAACTCCGATAAATCGAAGATGTTCATGTGTATTGTTTGAGTTCATATAGTCCGTCGATACAAATTGTCAGACCCTCTCTTGCATGTGGCAGTGAGAGTGGCCAACTGGTCAAGAGGTCTACCTAGCTCTGTATGTCACGGCGATGTATTTGGTCTCGGCGAGACGTCATTTATAAGACGCGTCATTGCAAAAATAAACACTCAGAAGCCTGCCTTCGAGTAAAAGCAATCTGATTATGAGATGAAAATATCGGGATGCTTACTATGAAAAGTTTGGAAGCAAAAAGGATCCCCCATAGACAACTTCAGTTTGAAGATTAATAACCGATTTTCATCTGATGTTCGAGCGCTCAGGTAATATACTCAGATCAGCACAGTAATAGGTCTCTAAGATCCCCTTATCAGGCTACTGATTGCACAAATTCCCACTGACGCGCCGTACAGGCGGCAACTCCTTGATAGAGCCCTCGGAGCATAAAACTACAATGAATTCAATCACCCATTGGAACCACGCCGCTACCATTCGAACCTGTAATTAAATTGCGCGCTCCAATGCCAATTGATCCCTGCGACACGCGGCAAGAGCGATGGGCGCGGCACACCGATCGGGCATAAATTCACACCGGATGAGATCAAAGGGCACGGCGTAAATTCATGAGTAATTGGTCACAAATCTAGACTCTAGCCATTTACTCTATGACAAGTAAGCGAATTGAAATAAATTATTAAAAATAATAATCAGGCACAGAAGACAACAGCACAACCGGAATGCATAGCACCGAGCCACTCTGAGCAATCGGCGACATCAACAGAAAGTACAATAGCTCGAGAACATTTGGCATTTCGTGATTCACTTCCACAAGAGTGAGACTCGTACTTGGCATCTGGCCAAATCAGCTTCACCCTTGCTTCCAATTCCGATATCAACTGATCAAAATGAGCCACCGGGAACGGCGATCGTAAAGATTGACATTCTGGAGCTGAGAGAAGTCGTGTGATGGCATCGTAATCGAAGGGATCGTCGATGGAAACCGTGGTGTCGAACTTCACCCGATCGTCACGACGTTCTGCTGGGAACTGGAAGAAGGATATGATTTGTTCTTCTCGGTCAATCCCCTTCAGCTATTGGAAGGAGACCCAAACATACCTCGTTATTGACGAATTTGAATTTGTCATCAATAAACTTCAAATAACGAGCCTCTAGCGTACGCTGCTTATAGATATCGATAATTTTCTAAAACATGTGATGCTGTAATTTGCTCATATGTATTTATGGGCTCAGGCCCCGTGCGTGGCTCATCAGAGAAGCTCGCGGTTGCGTTGCGGTCTGCAGATCAATGAGCCGCACGGCAGCCGCAATCAAAAATAGCAGCATAAACTAACCTGATCGGGCACAAATAGCTCCGCTTTTTTATACTGTTTGAGATAAAGGTACTTATTCCGCCGCATTAAAGGGTTATCGTCAAATAGTAGATAGTTCGCAACAGCTTGAGCCGCCTCCGTACCTCGCATCACTGTAATAGTTTACACGAATACAAAAACCCACCGGAACCTTTTTCTTCGAGAGAAAAAATGGCAAAGAAACTTACATTGGAAATGGCAGTAATGTAAGTACTCGTAATGTGCTGCAGGTAATTCTCCCACATTATAACCATTGATGAGGGCCAATCGATAAAGACAATTGTGTTGGCATCGGACTACAGACGCTTGCATGCCTGAATCAATTAATGGTTGATCTCTCGATCGGTTCAGGAGGCGTCGTCAACGCCGCCCCCATACGGACGAGATCTAGTGATAGTACAGAAACGCTAGAGCAGATTTACTTTCAAAACTCACTTGTCATGAGCACATCTATCTCAGGATTTCCCACAATAGAACTCCAATCGATTTTATCTTCACAGAGAAGTCTGCACCTATAAAAGGAAAAAGAAATTTTGAAAGCGAACTAAATAAATAATAATAATAATAATGATAAAATAGCAAAATCGTTCAAATTAATCTCCAGAATACATCATGACTTTCCACCAGGACCGCTCAATTTTGATTGCTTCACTTGAGAGTAATGCTATTGACAGATCGGTTCAGGATAACAAAAAGCCAAACATCGAAAATTCCACTCGAATCTCCGGAAAAATCCCAAAAACTGTGATTTTGCAAAAATATCGAAAATAATAGTGGCCAAAATTTCCGAATCGGTCAATAAAATTGTCCCTACCTCGTATCCTCCTCCATGGTTCTCTCCAGCGATGTTTCCAGGTCGTGAACACATCGGCCCCAGTCCCCATCATTATATGCTTCCACCCCAGACATAAAGTATTTCTGTAAAATAGTATGACAGTAAGCTAGAGTTTTAGTAGCCTCATAGTGGCTAAACAGCCTAATACTCCGATAATGCATCGGGTTTAAAACTTATGAAAATTTTTTTATTCAACCCAGCCGACTGTCTATAGCTAGACTTACTAACCTGGTATGGCTGTCGAAGTAAATCGACAAGCATATCATCATTGTAACCAGGTTGCTGCATATAGAACTCCAATCCGTCCAGGGTATCTTTGTCAGAAGGGTTCTGCACCAAAAAGGTGTAAGCAGCCTGTACGGCGTGTCGTAATTCACCCATCTGTAACAAAACTGATATTTATCAATAAAAATAAGCCGCTAACAAAGGGATCCCTATTATTCAAATCATACTTCGGCGCTACGACACTGAAACTAATTCTCAAGAACCAAAGCGCCATCTAGCTTCCTCCAGCTGGAAATGAAGGAGTAACTTCGATCAGACCAGTTACCATCGATTCTCAGTGAATTCTGGGAATGAAGAGCTACCGTTGAAATTTTGAGAAGAACACTTACATTCCAGTAACAAATATGAATGTACTGATATGGCTTCCTTTCAACGAAGTCGTAGTAGGTGTTCATCTTTTCCAGCGGCGGCCTTTCCTCTGAAGTAGCGAAATTTAGAAGGACGAACCAGCGTATGAAGTGCTGCCAATTAAGACTTTCAGAAGTTCCCATCACCAGTCCACCTACTGCGTCCTCTGGATCCCACAGGGCATATCTACCTCCCTTCTTGAAGTGGCTAACTCAAATACGCCTTCAAAAGCTTTTATGACTCTGAGTGGCAGTCGAAGGCGTAGGCGCATTCCGAAACGAAATTGATCCGAGTTGAAATTTTTGTCATCAAGTTCTCATGGTGATGTTTATGAATTCAAGGAGAGCAGAGAGATGATGTGGTTCGGAAGTAGTAACCTTTTTTCTGAGGGAAAGGAGGTTGGTGGGTAGGCGTCTATTACCTGCGATCTTGGGAGGGGAAGTACATACAATTGATTTGTGTAGCGTTTTCGTCAACTGAACAGAATAAAAGGTGAACCACTGAAAAATAGGCGTCAATCAATCTCTACTAGTAGAAGACATTAGGCCCCCGACTACCGCTGGCTATCGTAAACTCATTTGAAATTCTATCTTAACTTACAACCAATACCTACATTTTCTTCTATCCACGATGGTTACCCACTCCAAAAGAAGGTTAGAAAGCTCTTACCAGTAAATTTTTCTCGTTTACATCGCAGTAAACAAAGAGCTCGCTCCGATTGTGCATGTTTTTGTGACAATGAATCAACGTCTGGTGCTTCCACTTGGCCACCACATTTCCGCCGACACCATACCAGTTCATCCTCAAAGTACCTTAAATGACCAAAAAAGTATGTGGGGAAACAAAAATACAAGTATAGTAAAGTAAGCGAGCAAAAGGTCAAGTACAAGGCGACTTCATCAATTCAAACTTTATGCGCCATGCACTCGTGCACCACCTAGTATTGTAGAAGTGATGGATGCTATCCCACTGAGGACAGGCAGAAATATCACCCCTACCCATAGATTATCGACGAATGCGGTCCATGAACAGCTCTCAGACAAGTGATTTTCCCAAGGACTGCTTTTCATAGGGCTCGTGGTAAAAAACAATCATATCACAACCTTATCAAACGGCTAATGCGTCACTTCTAAGTTCACAACGGAGGTTATGTGGCAAAAGGATCACTGCTGTTGTATAAGGTTGGGCTGGTAACGGCTGTAGGTTTAGTTCCTATTAATCCTATTATACAGCTTCACGGTCAGTCCTTATCATTAGATAATCGGAGCTTTGTCTTACAAGCATGTACCGTTTTATACAACAATTGAGAGCATGGCGCAAACCAGAAAACAAGATTATTTTTAAGAGTAACAGAACTTGTGCTTGACTGTAACGTATCAAAGGATAGATCCCAGCTTAAGGTAGGAAATGGAAAACGTCGTTAATCACAAATCTCAAAAAAAAAACCAATTTTGTAGAGCTAAATCCACTCGTAATAAAGGGACTTTCCATAATCAAAAAGGTGATGTGACAAAATAAAACTCACTGAAAATCATCAAGCGCTCGTCTCATAAATGCCACACAATCTGGCCAATTCTTATCCGTATACTCCCATTTTCCATATTGATAGAGTTGTTCGAATGTTAACTTCGGATCATCAGGAGTACTACTGACCGGTCGATCGATAATAGTCGAATACGTGAGCAACAGCCAGTACAGAAATGTGCCGGCCATGCCAGACGATGACTATGGCGACGGCGTTGTTGGTGGTGGAAGTAGTGTAAGCTTGGAGAAATGGCGTAGAGTGTACGAACGCGAAGAGCAGAGGGCCAGGCGTGGCCCTTTGCCAGACATCCTCCCTCCCTCTGTCTGTCCTTGCAGGCTGACCTCTCCAAGTAGCTGTTGGCGTTCGACCTTTAAGCCGTGGAAAGGTCCTCTTTGAGAAGAAAAAGGTGAAAAGATGAATTGAAGATTGAGCGGAATTGTGTAGGACCTGCTACAATCTGGTCCATGGGGGATACGCCATGCATGTGAATAATATTGGAGGTCGTACCAATATTTGGACCGTTCCATAGTTCCAGCTAGCGACTCGAGGAATATGCTAGATTAAAGAATTGACCCAGTCAATTTCTGCTTTATACCATCCTCTAGAATTGCTCAATCCAGTCGGGTGTGCTACTTCAATGTGACATCCTCTGATTAACGCCAGTCAATGGTCGCGACCGGGAAGAGATCGCCATATGTGATGGATATCACAAAAGTCCACTGAGGCCTTTGTGAATGTTGATCGTTGGAGACCCCTCCTAAGCCCGCTCCCCTCCACAACCGTCACCCACGGCTTTTTCGCCTCTACTATTAGAGTGAGTTCCGACGACTATAGTGAAAGAAAGCTATATTCACTGGTAAAGGATCATATGACGGAACGGCCCTCGCCGCTCAGCTCCCCTCCTGGCAGAAGTGGAAAGGACAATTGGTATTCTTTCACCTTATCGTTATACTGAGCGATTTTCTAAAATAGGAATTTTATGAACAACTGTCGGCAGTTATGACTCCAACAAGAACGAGATTTCCACAAAGTACTTTATTAAGAGAGTTATACACAATTCACCAGATGATAGCTACTTGATGTGCAATCTCACGAAACTAAGGACATTAGCTCTAACCTATTTGCTTATTTCTAACTCATAGTTTATAAATACCGTAATCATGGATCCGTTTCCGTAAATGTACGCAAATAATGCATTTCTTTTTACATCAATCCTGTCGACTATGCGAATTCGTAACCAAAAAGGGTCGCGCCGAGCACACGCTCAGGTGAAAGTAGCACAGAAGACAGAGTAAAAAGCTTCTCCAAATACTTTCTGCGAATGATCCGCAGATATGACTGTGTGTTTGGGAGAATTGGGGAAAAGTACAAATTATTAACTGTTTACCAGGAAGACCAAGTAGTGTTATAAAAATAGACAAAATAGACAATACAATGACCCAGTGTAGGTGAAATATAGCCTTCCTATGATGATAAAACCTAGCTAGTGTGGTTGTGGGACATGCCCATCCACATAGAAGTTTCGGGTTATCGGTGGCAGTGTTAAGACGATTCCGTCGAGGTCCTTCCGTAAAATTATCTGACATCCAAGGCGAGAGTTAGGGCGCAGAGCTGGAGCCTGAAATCGCTATTACACTTCGTGTATAAAAGCCAATGAATATATCGCTTTCATAATTCCGCTTGCTCTGAAACTGGGACCACATGGATTGTTCTCTTCAAAACAACAAAGAAGAGAAAAATAAGTATCCCAGACTACAAGCAATAGCAATGGCTTTCTCTTGAGTGTTCTCTCAAACCCACAAATACCTGATCTAACATATCCTCTTCCTCTTCTTTCGGCTCAGTTAGTCGATCGAAATAGGGGTCGGCAACGTAGCAATGACATGTGGAGCAGGCCAGAGAAGCCTCACAAGCGCCTTCCATCTCAATGTCATATCTGAAAATGTCAGCATCGCCCAAGTACTCACCGAACGGATCAAGTCCAAAGATCGGGATCATATCTTCATGAAAGAGCAGGAATAGTGCAAGTAGTAAAGTGATAAATACATGCTCAAGCACTTGTCAAGGATGCGCAGCGGGTACGAGACAATACAAAACAGTGACCGTAGAGTGATCATTAGTCACGGGTGTACTTTGTAGTATATTTACAAAAGTGAGAAAAGTTCACTAACCGATGAGCAAGATACATCACATTGTCGCCCACTTTTCCTCTGACATGCTTCTTCGTGCCATCGCGTAACACGTATGTAACATTTACGACTTCATCTTCAGATTTAGGATCCTTAAATTTGGACATTGAAACACAAATAAATTAATGAACTCAGAATGAGAAGATCCAACAAACTGGTAATGAAATATGCACTAGGTAAGAATTCGGCCGAAAAATTAAAAATATAGTAGTTAGAATAAATATAAGTAGAAACTCAGGGCGATCACTATAATTGGGTTATTGACAATACAATTGAATTGGAAGCTATGAAAGAGGCAGGCGACCAAAAAGGGCATGAGGTAGGAGGGGAAAATTAATCGAAAAGATCATGGGCAGAGGGGCTAAGGGTAATGTGTTAAAATGTTAAGAGAGCTGACAGATTCTCTGCGCAGCAAAGGCGTCCGGTTTGAATTTATTTGAGTTGAATGAGTGTTCTTCAGGTTTAGAAAGTGGCTTAGTTTTTGCAGAGTGCCACTTACTGGTATGCCGGTTGCATACAGAATCTCGTTTGGCTATCAATGTGAAATCGCACAAGAAATGTTAACCTATGAAACTCGTTCGCCCACATTCCGCATAATTGAGGGAATGAGTGGCATATGGGATCAAAAAAGTGGCATCTAGACAATCACTTTCTCCTATGAACGAGTGGATGAATCCAGCCAGCAAACAAACTCGTTCTTTGAGGTTACCCGTACAGATGGTACTTGCAAGTACGCTTAGCATTCATTTGTTATGTCAGATAAGGGAAAAGCCCCTACATCTCTTGGTTTACGATAAATCAGTTAAAAAGACCTGATGTTAAGCTGATGCCGAATGAATGGCGGCCCAGCATCAACGTGAAGTTCTTGGATTTGCACAGCAAAAACTTTCAAAAGAGAAAGCATTTTTGGAGTTTTCTTCCCCTCTAGAGGCACTGCCGCCATTGCCTGGTCCAACAACAATAAGAAGTCGCATCAAAATTAATCTGAACACATGGAAGAGGACACTGTGAAAAGAAAGAAGGCATAAGACGATATCGAGAAAAGGATAGGATTTCGTTAAAGACTCTAAAAGAGTAGCAACATTAGAGAGATGATGAAAAATAAGCAAAACACCACTTGTAAGAGCCTGTACTCACCTGATATTCGTAATCACCATGGAATTTTGATGCAGTCAGCGAGAGAAGTCTTTTTAGTATTTGGTTCTTCAGTGGAAACGACCATTGAGCTTGTGATACAGTTAAAATCCGTACAATTCTTTTTGCGACATACATTAAAAAATATTTTCATCCGACGTTATGACGCCAGAGCGACTAACCGTTTAACCGCGCACCTTGTGCGAAGTCTGATTCTCTGCGTCTCTTGACATTTTCATCTCTCGCTCAAGTTCTTTTTACAGGCAAATCATTGCGTGACATTCAGTTTTTGGCTGGTATTTGGTTGTTATTTTGAATGTGTTTTATCATCATGTAGACTTTATCGGTAGAGGCTTCCATTAAGTGGGAAGCAATGTCATAAATGTAGTTTTATAGGTCAGTTTCCTTTCTAGGTCATGAGCGAGGCGGATATCAGTAAGTCGCGTTATTGATTAGTGATCCAATCTGCGAAGTGTTTTCCGTGTAGATGGCAGCAAGCTATAAACAGCGGTCAGCCAACTTCTGATGTTTGTTAGAAAAGATGCTCAGCCCTTCTGTTTGGTCAAATATCGAGTCCTTCCACTTAATGACTGATAACATCCTGTTTCGTCATTTCTTGATTTCATCCCTGCTTTCCTTTCGAAGTTACTTCTCCGAATCGCTGGATTTCGAACACCGATTCGAAGCTTTGTCGAGAAATCCCTAGCTGTTTCTCGTTCTGGCTGCGCGTTGTGCTTGTTGACGTTCTCACATAATCCGTTCGTTAAACTCCGTACGAGATGGGAAAGGAATACGATCCTTCTCTTTTCTGATTGCAACTTGCTGCGTCGGACTTACCTCAGGGCTTGTTTTTCAATCTCCTGGCACTATGACTGAAAATGCAATGACGTTAACTCTTTGGGTAGCATTCCCTTCACTTTGGTCTAGGGAAGTAACTCACTTTTCGGTTCAACTCTGTGTTACAGAGGCTTTTTAAAGTATTAGATCAAGAGCGGCAGACCTTCAGACCTGATGTTCTCCACGTTCTCTCAAAAACTGATGCGGGAACGGGCGGGGAAACGTCGGCGGAAGCCTTTGAATGACATTCCTGTCCCACTCCTTCGCCTCCTTCACAACACTGTCTTATCTCGTGGTCGTATTTGATACATTTTTTCGTTTCGCTGCGATTGGATTTGATCGAGTCGCTTATCACATCAATTCTGAGCTCTCATGTATCATTGTCAGAAGAATGGCTGAAGGCTCCTTAAATAGTAATCTATAAAAAATCGTTTCCACCAGTGGGATATGCCCAGTTTGTTACAGTTTCTCACAATAATGTCCTTGAGCAATTCGTAAGGTCCGAAAATATGATTGATAAGAAAATTGTTTTGGAAGCGCATCACTTCTTAACCCCGACCGTATAGTGCAGCTGTACCAGTACTCTTCTTTCCTATCATGCCGTATTTGTCTCTGTGCGTTCGTCTGTGCGTTCGTCACATATTCATCTGTGATTCACATAACACTTTTGTTTCAGTAAGCCGCTAATGGCACATCAGAGTTCACGTTCTCGACCACGTGTTAGGCAACCTGCAGCGCAAAGAGTTTATAGAAATTCGGTTTGTTTTATGCATTCGTTCATTCATTTCACTTATGGGTGAGCTGTATAGCGCCTAGGATCTCGTTTATTTGTCACGCTCTTTTGAATCATAACGCTGTACTCTGGTTGGAGAACCAATCATTATGTTACGAAATCACAGAACGGTAACAGTTTCTGGCTCATTTTCATCTTTTTAGCAGATTCGATATGCTCCTGGTGCTGGTGGAGAGTCAGAGATCAGCTGCTGTGTAAAATATTCGGTTTTTGGCTTCAATGTACTATTCTTTTTAATCGGGTTCGCATTACTACTGATCGGCATATGGGCACAGATTGAGAAAAACAATATCTATAGTCATTTGAATAAGGTAAGATTTTTCTTTTATTTATTTATCACTGTTTTGAGATGTACTGTATACGAATATTTTGAGCAAATATCGAAGCACTTTTCACTCATGCTCACTCAGTGAGTAGGTCCCTAATGAAATACTATAACAAAGTGAGATTCAAAATAATCCTGCCGTTGGGCGTACAGAAGGTGTCCCTTTTTATACAAAGGTACCTTTGTGTTGTTGATTATGAATTCTTGCCTTTATAGGCATCGAAGTTATACCTTGATCCAACATGGCTACTTCTTGTTGTTGGTCTGGTCACGTTTGTAATTGGTTTGTTTTCTGTCACGTCCTTCTCCAGTTTAAGCTCATAATTGCTCCGTTGTTTAGGATTCAGCGGCTGTGTTGGGTCACTTCGTGAAAACACGTCATTTTTGACGTTCTACTCCTCTCTATTAGGTTTACTGCTGATAGCCGAGTTTGCCGGTGCAGTGTTTGCGTATGCTTGTCGAGACCAATTGGATACATACATTCGGAATTTATTGAATGATGTGGTACTGTTTTCATTCGGTTTCGTTAAATGACCAGATTCTTGTTTGTTGAATCACTGCGATGGTTCCCGTTATCGCCTTTATTGATGATAATGAGTCATCGTAGCCGTCGCCTCTCTTCTTTCTTGGGAACGATTTTCTTCTGCTCTCACTGGAGAAATTTTTCAGGTGGTAGGATACCGGGATGATCCAGATCTGCAAGTTTTGATTGATACGATGCAGGAGTCTTGGCATTGCTGCGGAATAAATGGTGCTGACGATTGGGATCGAAACACATATTTTTCTATTGCCGCTCGAGAGGTAAGCAGTATTTTACAGAACCTTATGAAACTCTCTTGAATGAACTTACTCATACCTCTTTGCGACAGCTCTTGAAGAGAGTTCTTATTTCAGCTTAAGGAGCTTTTAGAGTTCTAGTTTGGCAAATGTAACCTGAAGCGGTCCTTGTCTCATTTTGGTAAATGGGGTAGCGGAGTTTATAGTGAGTGAAAATGTCTATATCCAAATTAAATACGTTGTCTATTCAACCTTTGCTGTTTGTTATCGTCGGAATCTCGCCCATAAATGGCAGTCGCCATCAAATTGCTTCCGTCCAATGTCAACATTTTATAGGTGATTGCTTTTGCGAAGTATGTATGTGTCGCGAAAAAGTAGTACCAGTAAGGCAATCGAGGCAAATTCAAGTTCTCTGGTTATTGTGTCGAAAATTCCTCAGTCCTAAAAGCCCCCACGAAAGTTTTTTTGAAATAAGTTCAAGGATAGATGAAGGCTACTGAAATCTTTTTGTACGGCTCTTAATGGAATTTTAGAAATGAAATATTCCTTCCCCACTTATTAAACTTTCGAACAAGAGCTCGAACACTTCAGCTGGACTAATTAAGCCGTTTGTTGATTAATGAGGGGGTTATACAGCTAGTTTGCAAAGTTTTTCTTCGCTGTTCTTAAAACATTCAACCCAGACCTGCCCTTCGAGAAAGCGTCAATGAAGGCTGTCCTGTGAACTTCCTTCCTGTTATTTACTGAGTTCTTTCCAGGTGGCTTCCCCTGAAGCTGGTGGTGTGCCGTTTTCTTGTTGTCTCAACAGCAGTCAACTTGCCTTCAAAAATTTCTATTGTGGCCATGGAGTACGTTTAAAGGTTTGCTAACTGGATGTGTGGTCTTTTCTATTTCATTAGAAGTGCTATCAAGCCCTCAGAGATATTCTGACCACCGTGCGAGCTTTTTCAGAGATTTTGCAAAAGAAGTTAGGAAGAATTTTTAAAGGGGCAAAGGAATTTGTGAGAATGCTCGCACAATTGAATAATCTGAAACTTCTAAATATACTATGATGTTGTATGAGCGCTGAACATTTTTTCTGTCCAGGAACACGCGCAAAGCTCTCTTAATACTATCTACACAGATGGTTGCTTGCCAAAGTTGCAGCTTTGGTTGAATAACAACGTATTTCTAGTCGGAATCGTACTTATAATAGTCGCTGTGATCCAGGTACGTCTTGCAGTTTATGGTTTTCTTTCTCCTTCTGTAGTTGCTAAGCATCTGCTGAATGTGAAATATAAGCTGTGAATTGAGCGCAGTAGATCTCCTTTCAACTCATTACATTAATTGCATCCTTTGTAATCACCTTGCTTTGAACATTCCAACTTTTAGATTCTTGGCATTTGTTTTGCACAAAACCTGAAAAGCGACATCTTTGCACAGCGTGCGAAGTGGTACTATACGCATTGATTTATTCGGTTTCTGTGGAACTTATGTGATTCATCCACCACTGCGCGCAATTCACGACATTCCTTTCATATCTTTCTTATTTCCGCATGGCGCACCATAATATTTCTCCTTCTCTCTGTACTTTTCTCCTTTTTGTGAAATTTTTGCCTAGCATAGTCATTGATACGAGGTATGTTCATGTAATTTTTATTATCCTATTTTCGAATGTATGGGAGTTTGATCTTTTGCCTCTTCATTGATGTTTCCTTTCACATAAGCTTTCCGAGTACTGCCTTTTAAAAATAATGAAAGGTGAGGACTCTAATGAACCCTCAGCTGTTCAGCTCATCACTTGAAGGGTCTAGCATAATGTTGCTTTTGATTCACTAAATGCATTCATTCATTACAACTTGTTTCTGTTCTGTAACTTAACTTACTACGCGTTACTTAGTGGTCTTATGTACCTCTATCGCTAACTCGATCTGAGTTTTCTTTCGCCTAACCTATACTATGCCACTCCTCGCCTTTGCCTTCAGATTCTTTCAGAATACTTCTTGTGAGGATGCGAACGTGTGACTTTCGCTGTCAATCTTGCTGTATTCAATTCCATAATGGTTTGTCAAGTTGTGTGATATAATTTTGTATTGTTGTACAGACTGATTTCATTGAATTCAATAAATGAATAAACTGTATTCAACTGTATAAAATGTTCGTTTCTGTGCTTACCAGTATCATATTTCGCCAATGAAGTGACCCAGTGACACAGGTATTTACTATATCGGCTAGCTTCCCTAGATCGAAGCTCATCGATTGGTAGAGTAGTCAGTGTATCAATAAGTTTATGGACTGGTTTGGTGTTTGTGTAGGAGGATCACTACTCGCAGGGACAATTGTGTTAGCTGCAGGCTATCCTTACGGTGTCAAGGTATGTGATAGTATTTGTAGATGAGTATAAAAGACAGCGTACAGAAGGAGTTCTGGTGTTTGAACTGATCGATCCATGCTTCAGTTTTAGTGTGAGAGGGATGGATAGAGAGGACCATTTATTTAGGGCCTGTTAGGGCCTAAGAGGCGGTGTGTTGTCAAACTTATTCGCCAGTGTCTTTTTTATGTGAAAATGGCCGTTTGACAGCACATAGGTTACAATTTTCTGAAACTGTAATAGTAGAAATAATCATATAGGAAGCAAACTTGCTTAGTTTATGATTTCGAGACCATTTGGGGTCAAACATGTATTTTGAATGGTTCACTGATCACCATCATGAAAGATTGGAGTTTTATGTATGGAATGTAGGAGCGTTTCGCAAGCCGGTTTTAGTGTACAGGGGAGAGAAAGGCACCAGGTGGCCATTATGTACGAGTTCGAGGTCGGTCCGTCGAGGACAGGTGTCATCGATGATTTTGCGCTGAAAACCAAAAGACCTAGCGAAAATACACTGACTGAGATCGAAAAAAGGGAGCTCAAATAATATTTCTGGTAGAGCGTGGAGATTATCAGAGCCAGTAAGCTGATTGCCGAAAGTTACAGACTTTGTCTTACTCGGTTAAGTGCGGAATAGTTGAATACCCATTTCGTGTTCTGAAGAGAGGCAATGGGGTCTTGCTGCTGGGATATAAATTGCTACACAAGCTGTTGGCGTGAAATTTTCTATTTTATTGTGTGAAATTTCAGGATTTTGCAACATTCGTGGAGTGGCTGAGAACCAGTAGCGATGAATGGTCTGCTATGCAAGATCAAGACTCTGTTGGGCTTCGGCCATCCAGAGCTCAAACCGGGCGAAGAAAAACCGCCCAAAAATATGAATGAGGTCATAGAGAGGTTGCCAGTGAGTGGATTTTATTTGTTTTTTCCTTGGCTCTATGTGTGAGTTCTTATAAAGTGCTCCATCCTTTCATTTTCATAGGAAGATTTTAAAAAGTACATGCAAGAAGAGAGGCCGTATCGTCGGGCTGCAGCGTTGGCTTTCATTATAATCGTTTTCGGACTCGGTGGACCTTTGTGGTATTACTCAACTAGGACCTATCGTGCGCATTTCGATACGTTTCCTGAAGAGCAGACAATTTCGCTGTCTGTTCAGTGAGTGTTCGAATTTTCTTTCGAAAAATGTTGGGTAGCCCAGGGAAATGTTGAAATTCGAGAAAGTATTCCGTCTAGCTTAGAATGTGGCCTCTTTTTCCTTGTGAGGAAATACAGTGGGAAGCTTCAAGAGCTTGGGAATCATTTTGTCTGGGGTTGCTTAGTTCTGGATCTCCGTAGATTTTTACCACAACTTTTTTTTTCAAAAGCTTTAGCGATTGATGATGACCTTTGGAATTTTCATCGCTTCGATGGGATCGGTGGTTTAGCATGCTGTTCCGTTCCAACAGTTGCCGCTGATTTCCATAATGTATTCCGCCTAGACGTAGTAGTGTTCAGCGAGCGTCATTGGTAATGAACATGATCTAACAAAGACTAGACTATGCTAATGCATGCAGTTTGGTTGAGGGGCTGGAAGGCATGCCTACTCGAGTTTGGGCGGCTATAGTGTAACAAGCTATCCCGGTTTTCATCCGTTGGTATATCACTAGCTAATAATAAGTCCTTCACCATTAATGAAATTCAGCTTCTCATATATTTTACTCCCACTTCACGACAGAATTTAAGGATTCATCTCGCTGTTACTAACAAGACCCCCGAATCCGAGCTGGGCCCTTTGGAACAAGTTATTTTACACCACCTCCAAGATGGTGAAGTGAAGTCACCGCTGAACATCCAGTGGAACATTCTGAACGAAGGGTTGAGGTATAGTTCTCCTTAGGCGGTAATTTGTCTTCCTGCTTGCTTTGAATCGTTTCAACGAGTTCAAATAGATTTGTTGAATGGATAGTATAGCGAAATATTTTTGCAGAGATATTCATTCTCTGGAGAATGATCGAATAATGTCATCGGAATCGTTAGAAGTGTATATTGCCGTGGTTTCTCCGGAACAATGGACACAATTCTCAGCCATAAACGTATTCCTTGGTCGCGGTCGTTGGGCTTTTGTTCAGTATACATCTGAAAAAGAAAAGCTTCTTGAAAGGTTGCATACCCTTATTTGGGAGGTAAGAGAAAATGTTCTTAGCTTCAAAACCTTTTCCGCGTTATGGTCACCCTGTCTTTGATTCCTTAATGGTAATTGGTTAAAGCTTGTGGATCAAACGCCTGCATGACCTCTGTAGGTGTCACGTTTGATATAGGGCAGTATAGTATTGAGTCATTAGTTGTTGGATTGGGTGTTCATGTACACCGTAGTAGGCATTCTATGGCTTACTAGGATGTAGATGAAAAACGAAACCTCTAGAACGTTTGCCAAGCATAAACACCTAAAAACGTCTGTATATTTTGTCACTCTGAAGCGATGTTTCTCGAAAAGGTGTCTACTAATTTTAGGTCATGGTAGATGTTCCTCACTTGAATGCCATTGTGAAACGGGATATGAGAGAGCGAATGGAACCGTGGCAGATTGCAGCGTTGTCACCATCTCATCAGGTACGTCAAGGTTTGCCAAAGAAGTTTGTTTCGTTTGAGCGCTCATAAGGTCCGCTTTTTGAAGATTTTCGGCCTGCCTATTTCGAGAAAGATGTATTCATACCAGAGTGATATTTTAGAAACGCCTTGTGTGGGATTCAGTTCCATTGTCGATGAACTACATCGTACAGGTGATACATGTACATGACAACGCGTCGCCAGAAACATTTCGGCCAAGTAACATCATGGAAGTGATTGGAGTATTCGCAAAACGTTTACGAAACGTTACAAAAATACAGGTACTTGGAGTCTACATGATTTTTTTTATGTGGGATTCTCGAGTTGTTTAGATTTTGTTTGTTTCGTTCTCCTGAGCTTCGTACTTATTTCTATGTTGCTGTGTTTTAAGCTCAGCTCAGAACATCTTTGGGACTTTGAGATCTCGAACTTTTTTGAAACGGATGTACAGGGCAGGTACACGCTCACACAAGGGGGAATGGAACGCCTTCTGAAGGAGGTAATCAGGCTCAACTTTTTTTATTTATTTAGTTTGTAGGTTGCTCTGTTGGTGGGACACTTCTAATGCTAGTAAGGGCGCTTTGGCGTATAGTGAGTTCCATTGATTGGTACTCTGAAAGGCTCACGTCGAGGGTTTAAATTGGGAGAGTAACACGATTTATCGGCTATTTCCAGGTCGATTCTCAATTGCTGTCTGTGGAATCTTCATTACCTGTTTTGAAAATGATCATTATCGAGGTGGATGTACCTGTGGTGATGTTGGACCCTACTGTGAGTGATTGTTTTTTACTTCTTGATTAATGGGAACGGTGTTATTTTCCGTTTTGTGGTATTATTGTAAGTAATAGTAGATAGTTTGTGTTAGATTGAGAACATTCCAGGGCGAGGATAGTCATGGAGCAGCTGTAGCATCATGGGGAGCGGTTGTACCGCGAATCGGCCTCGGCGAGACAGAAGAATCAGCTCAACCGGGCGCTCGTGTGCTGGGTGCGCTACGAGTATTGCTAGGAGTGGACAGCGATCTACCAAGCACCTGGAAACGAAGCTCAGTACCCTTGGCTGTTTGGGAAGTTGACAGAATGCGACTGAGAGCTATTCTGGATAATTCGATGCGTGCAATATCAGCTGTAAAGGCCTTGAAGGTGGGTGTGGGCTAGTTGACTTGAAGTAAAGGATAAGGTCTTTGTGCGTTGATCAATCTGAAGGACGCGCCCCCACATTTGACTTCCATTCAAAATTGTAGTCGCGTTTTGAATGCGTATGTGGCTTACACAATGAATAGCGGAGGCCGGCCGATGTACAAGCCAGTGTTTTTATCCTTCCAGACGAATCTGATACCAATTATTCGACCCCGGACGAATGAAGGCTTCATTGGTCCAGGCGGATATCGATCAGGGATTTGAACCCGTGACCATGCATGTGAGATAATGCGCCACTTTACACTATACGAACTCCTCCTTGGACTATTTGTAGGTTATTAACAGCCAATAGCGAGGTAGTTACTTGGGGAAGTGAAAGCTTGTATGTTCTTTGAGCCACAGTGATAGAACTCTACATTGGGGTAGAAGGCCCATTGGCATACTTGAAAAAATATGCAACCTTTTACCTATGTCATAGCTACCTGTTTTCATCGACCATTTCTACGTGAGAAATAGCCCGAGTGTGTAGCTTTTAAAGATTATTTGAAGCCTTACTGCGGTTGTTTAACCTATCCTTACTGCTTTAAATATTGCAACCTAGAATGTTTATGATTAGGTGCATAAATAAATATTGATTCTCGAGTTATATGTGTGATGTATAGTGATTTGCTGATCGACTTTTTATTTAAGGCTTTAACTGTGAAGATCACCAATGTTGTGATCAGTGACGATGTTGCGGCTCGGGCAACTCAAGCTGTTCGCCTTGTGACAGAAGGACTGACCAATCCAAAGGCACCACAGCTGAAAAAGGTAGGCAAACCGAGTAGTGTTTTTAAGATTTCTGCTGAATTAGTTGCTCGTTGATCTTCTAGAGTGTTGTTTGTTGCACAACTATCCCGAGTTGAGTGAATGACTGAATGAAGTGGAGATTTGTTTTTCGAAAATAGGGAATTGATTACAGTATGAATAACAGGACAGCATATAAGAGCGGGCGTGAGGGACTTATGAAAAATTAGAAGTGCGTTGGTAGGCTTTTCTGGTATTGAACTTTTATACCTGTGAAAGGATTCATTTACTGTCAAAAATTGCCTTTTGCTTATTGCCAATAGTTGGACTAGCAATGGAAAATGTAGGAGTTGATAAACGTTGGATTCTCGTGAACGAGTTTCGGATCGAAAAGCTAGGCTAGTCTCCATAGACGTTATGCAATGGAAGTACGCATTCGGATCTCTCCAAAATTCTACGAATCCAAATGTTTGACGCTTTCTAATGAGGAATTTTTTCTTCTTTCCTAATTTTTTATCTAAATTTCTCATCCCCCATCACTTTGACGAGAAAAAAAGCATAGTTCCCGACGTCATTGATAACAGTCTATTAGGCGTATCGCTCGATAATTTCGTTTTTTAGCTAAGCCACGTTTTTGACGTCCCGCTCATTTATGAGTGACAATCATACACGTAGTCATCTTGTACAATGACTTGTAGAGATCAGCCGACATGCAGGCCGTCCCTTACTTTCCTAAAGAGATTCGGAAGGAAAGGGCTGTTCTCATTCTTATAGACATGAGCGTTTGGGTTGCTTTTGGTGGGACCTCATCTATCTGATCTATGCCACGGCTAACATTCATTTGCCGCTGCTTCACCTCCTTTTTGCCTCCTTAACTAACTAACATTTCTTCTATTGTTGATATTTTTGGAAAGATTTCTAATAATTATAGATTTCTGCTGGTCGTCAACTGGCCGACGAAGCTCTGCATGATCCGTCTCTTTTGGCAATGCTCTACTTTCCAAAGGATCAAACGATGGCTGTCTACCTCCCAATAATGTTGCCAACTCTTATTCCATTGTTTGGATCAATTATAGCGCTTTGTAAATGGGCTCTTGGTTGGTCATAAAAGCTAAAGTGCGCTCGTAAAACTCTATGCTCACATAATCTCTCATTAATTCCACGCTCAGCGATGATTTTGATAGTCGTTTACGGGATCTTCTCATTCTTGTTGTGCTTTATAAATCTTCCTCCTCTCTTGATATTTAAATATATTGAATGATAACTTGCAATAAATTATTTTAAAATAGCTCAAGACGCCTACTCTTCAGTCAGTGGGGTTTGCAGGAAGTTGTTCTTGCTCGATATAAACTTAAACAAACAAACAAACGAGCAAAGCGTTGTTCTAGCTTTGACTCAGAATACTTTGACCATTATTTTATACATTTTATGGTCCTCTGATCGAGTAATCGGCCACCAGACATATTCCCATACAGGTCAACAACATCCCACATCCAGTGGCGGCTTTTTGTTATCAGTATTGCTTGGTAATAGCGGAAATACTAGCTGTCATGGCGAGTGTTTCTCCCTCCCACGGTTGTCGCGTACAAGCTTTTTGCTACTACAATCGGGAGTTGTGTTTCGGGCACTATTCTCTTCGATTTTTTTTGCGCTCCCTTCCCATATCTCTGCCAGGGAGTTTCCTAGACAGTTATTGATTTACTTGGTAGGTGTTTTTTCCTGCCACTGTCACTTGGCGTATTGCGTGAAAATTCAATTAAATACTCTATGGAGTCATTTATGGATTATGTGAAATGTAGCGGATGTGGTAATGGCGGCGGCGGCGGTTGCCATGAGGTTGCATGAGTTGTTGCCCCCGTCGTCGGAAGGTATGCGTCAGCAGCGGCTAGTAGCTACCAGAACAGGCGTAAGCTGGAGCTGGAGCCAATCTGTTGAACATCTTTTCCATCCTTAACGGGCATCGGTGCCCGTCGTGTTAACACCGTTTTCGTTTTATGACCACGTCGAGCTGTGATTACTCGCCGTAGAGAGAATGATGGCTGATGTTAATTGCCTCCTGGCTTTTCCTTTCACACATTGCACTCTTCTCATCATTAGTCATCACGTTCTTGAGCCATACTGAACGATCTTTGTAGTATAGCTTGGGTCTAAGTGAAATCAAGATGCGTCTGGAATGCGCCACTTATTAGGATGCCAACCAGAATGTTGGAATGCGTACTGTTTGAATGCGTTCCTACTCATGAAGTCATCTGCAATAGGGACTCAAGGTTAAAGTCAGTTTTTTTGTTTCCCCAGACAAATCCAGAACTAATCAGCCAGCTCTGGAGGATTGGTAGGACCTGGACAAAATTCGATCTCACAATCAGCTTTTATTGGCATAACGTACCTGTGACGGAGGACCATACAGTGCCCTCAATTGAGCACAAAGCTCTTGTGCATGGTTCTCAACTGATTTGGCCCCCAACTGAACACCTGAACGACTGAAGAATGTCGATTGAAAGGATAGGTGAGGTTCGAAAAATAAATCTTGGACGTTGGACGAAGAGCTAAGCGAAGAAGAATGAGTTTGTCCTAAGCCTTAAGGCAGTTGGAGGAAGAAATTGTTTTAGGTCAGGACCCAAAGTCACCTGTGGTAGAATCATAATTATAAGTCCTAACGAACGTCCCTGAATGGTTCGCGTTTGGGTAACTTTTGGATCCGTAGCTTCTGTAAAAGCTTTAATCAGACTATGCTGTCATTCATTCCCAATTACGGTCAGTTGACGCCCTTGTTTATCGGAATCAATGAAAAGGGCGATATCCTCGTGATGCCATGTCGAATCCTCAAAGTTCAGAGTCACAAGGGCACATTAGATAAGGGCAACGTAGCTGTTGGGGGGCGTCGTACTGGCTCTTCCGCGTTTGATCAAGCTAAGCTTGCTCCCATGGGGTGAATCGGATTTTTCCGATAACCAAAGCTTTGATCTGAGCACTGGTCGACCGTCTGGAGTATTGTGAAAGCTAGGCAGGCATATAGACGCTCGCACGAACCGAGAGCTCAAACTGATGGCGTACTCTCACTCAAACTCATGGCACAACCATCCCCTGCTTTCAGAGCCTTCCTGCTTTGGACCTCCGAGTTCGAAATTCGCGTATGGGATGTCCCTCCGTTTGGAGCAAGTGAAACTTATAGGTCTATGCCTGTCTCTCGAACTTATATTGGGAAGAAGATCATAGGGCCTCCCTCCACAGGTTCTACGATGCTCATAGTGGAAACGAAAGTCTCACAGTGGAAACGAAAGCGGGGTTGAGATCTCGAAGGTCGGGAATGACTAAGCTTGAATGGCTTCATCCATTTATGGTGACCGTGGATTCATCGTTGCGCGTGAATCCTTTGGAGGGATGAACAATCAAAATGGTCCACTGAGCCCTTCACATAAACTTCTTGACCGATAGTGATGAACACCCCCGTGCAGCCTACCCGATGTCGCGCCTGGCGTGTCGTGGAGACGGCGTCATCGGGGCAATTTCATCTCAGGTGCACCTGGTTTAATTCCATTCTCGCTCCCTCTCTCTCACACGCTACACGATTCAATTGATTGCGAGAAGCTTTAACGGCGTAAAGCCCTTGCTCCTTCTCCACAAAGGGCTTTCGTTGACTGCTGCGGTCACAATCGGTGTTGGGCTTTATTTCGACGAATTTTTCTCATTTCATTTTATTTCCTTTTAACAGCACTTCATCCATTTAGCGGTTGAACCCAAGATCGATAAGTCGACTATTGATTATTTCATCTTGTCAGTTGGTCTCGTTCATTCGGGGGACCCGGATTTTGAATCCTCCGAAGCCCGTTAAGAGCCTTGATTGGCCATTATAGCGCATCTCATTGGCTATTTAGTATCTCAATATTACGATAGGGGGCGTGTCTAGACGAGAGATAACGGAGAGCTAAGAGGGTTCAGACGCGAAATCGCTTGGCCCGAATGCTTTTGCTTCCGTTTTTTTCGAGAGAACTTCGATTTTCTTTTGCAGACCTGGATTTTCGGATTTTTTAAGATCCTTATGGCTTGGTATAGGTTCGGAATAGATACTTAGTAAGTTCCTTCATCATGAAACTCATTGAGCTTTTTCCCATATTAGAGATGAGCTTTTCGAAGACTCTTTAGGATACGCCTTTCTTCTCATAGACATGATGCCATGCAGAAGTTGGCTTGCATTTCGGCTGTTCTAGTTGTGAACGTCAGGATCATTTGTTGTTTACTTTATTTATTTATTTACCACCGATTGTCAATTGAGATTTACTTCAATTGGTGGAGGTGCTGCAGTGCCAGGTGATTACCCACCACATGGCTCGGTGACTGAATCCCGGAACGATTCTCGCCTCGGCCAACCAAGCTTTCCTTTGATTAATTGGTACCAGACTCGTCTGGAAGGATAAAAACACTGACTTATACATTGGCTGGCCACCGCAAATCCTGTCATGGACCTTATACACATTCAAACACCTGTTACTGAATAGGAACCTAACACAGAGGCGCATTCCTAAAACGGGATCGATTAACGCCAGAAGCTTTATTCTTATCCTTTATTTAGCTCTCATGAGGGATCCTTATGTAAATTGAGTTTTGGAACTTGTTTTCTGTTTTTTTTTTCGAAAATACCCTTCAAAATTCTTTTCAGTGAAAAATTCTTTTCCTTTTCCCTGTCGAACATGCATTATATTCACATGAAACTCTTCATTCCCAACAGGAAAAACAATTGGGCTCCCCACCTTTCATCAACGTTCTAGCGATCTGAATAGGTACTACCATGCCGATCCCAATGAAAGTATGCATTGCTCGGGATCCCTGGCAAGACGGTATTAGAAGTTATCAAACATAGGCGTTTCTGTGGGTTCAAGGTAACCGGATAAAAGACTGGGGTGATCTCCCAGGGTTGAAATTAGCTAAGGGCCCTGAGTTCCCAAACCTGCAACTAGGCCACTTTTCAATTGTGTTCTCATTTCGACCTCTATCATGTCCACCCTCAAAACAGCCAAAAATATTAAGTATTAGGCTGGGAGTGCTATCATGTCCCTTAGTTACAGTTGAGCCCCCCCCCCCCCCCCCCCACTGCTCCCATGATGTCACCCTTAATACCGGAATCTTTTCAAAAAAAAAACCGAATTGGCATCGCTCCAGCGGGAGAGCCGTCTGGAAAGCTTCTTCAAGTGTGTTCGCTACTCTTTCGTTGACATTATGACTTCGATGAGGGGGCGTGGCAGCTCGACGATTCCAGGCAGTTGTTCGGGGCGACGGCAGAATTTTCCATATCGATCGCACAATCCCGTAGCGACCGTTTCCACTGAATCTACCGTAACTTCACAGCAACCTTTTTTTCAAACACGCAACTTTTTCGAGCAGTTACTGTAAAACTAGTTCGGACATCTATTTACTTCGATTGAACTGATTTACTTTACAATCTGATCTGAGCTGTCAAATCGATGCACTTTTCGAGTTTATGGTAATTTTTAATTACTTTACTTGGGTTTATTGATTAACCTTAGCTAACCACGTGATAATGGGTGATAGGCAAGATTTTGTGAATAACTACATTGACGACTGTGAAGCTGGAAGCTATTAGTTTCCTATTTTAGACCATTGCCATGAGTCACTGATGACTGGTCTAGCAACATTTTTCACTTGTCCTGTTGTGATTCTTTCGGTATGCCGTATGCCATATTAAAGTAGGGACGTCGTGAGAATACGTGGCTCATCCTCAAAGCTTGTTGATTGATTTTATTGACTGCTTCGTTTTTCGTCTGCTGAAGCTATCTTTCTACATGTCTGTCTGTCTGTCTGTCTGTCTGTCTGTCTGTCTGTCTGTCTGTCTGTCTGTCTGTCTGTCTGTCTGTCTGTCTGTCTGTCTGTCTGTCTGTCTGTCTGTCTGTCTGTCTGTCTGTCTGACTATCTGCTGCTAGACGGCCTACGGATTGTCTTTTACGACAGAATGACTGTTAATGCCCTCAAGAAAGCTGTTGGGCAGTGATCTGCTCTCACATTGGCGCTGTTTGCTTTAAATGGCGATTTGAGAGGTTTTTCTCCGGCCCGATCAGAATGGATTGAGGTATGGAACATGCAACAAGTTCTGCTCAGCGCTACTTTCCGTTGGTACGATCACATTCCTTCCCTTCCCTACCCTTCCTCCTCAATGCCAACCCGACTGTATGCCCAATGATTTGGTATAGTGAACCAAACAATTAGTTGGTAACGGTTCTTTCCTTTAAGCAGGTGCATTCCGACAGCTTGGGTGTTGAAAACCGAGAGGTGGAAGGACGGTTGCTGAGTTGATTGTGACCACATAATAACAGCTGATATTATTGAATTAAGAACATAAAATGGGTTCCGTACAATTGAGGACAGGCAGCGAGTGCATGGCGACCCACAAGCAGAATAGCACGTCCTATATGTATTAGACACATGGAAATCTCTCCCATAGCAAAAATGTCGATCCCGAAATTTCTGTGATGTGTAGGAAGGACCTGGTGACAATTTGCCCGGGAAAGAGTGCCGCAACCAGCTCACCCCACGTTCTTTGGCATCGCCTGGGGTGCTTCGCAGACTACGCTCGATATGCTTGTCACGAGGTTTTTGCGATCCTGCCTAAGACGGGAATGCGCCTGCGCTACGAACCTGCGCTTGTCACCATGACATTCCTGATAAGACGACATTACCTACCTTGCACTGTTCTATCGTTTCCTCCGTCTCCGTCATTATTACATCCAGATGACACCTTCTGTCTCCTGTGCGTTCACTAGATAGTGAAAGAACAGCGAATGAAATGAATGGCGAGACGTGATCGAAAAAAAAAAAAACCTCCCCGGCATCAAAGTGATAGTTGAAGATGCTGTAGATATATTGAAATGGAGACAGCTAACAGGAGGAGCCTGCGACGGTGCAGGATTAACGTTCGGGAGGAGAAGAAGAATAACTTGGCAACGGATACGCAGAGATCGGGGAAGGTGAAAAGGTGGGTGGAATAGCCCGTCCAATGTTGTGCAAGCAGGTGCATCGACGGCCATTGCGGTTACAGAAGTCGTCGGCGTCACAGTTAAGGGACATTCGGCTTGCAAAAGGGATAGCCCTCATACCACAAACTCGCACTATTACTTCAAATCAATTCGAATCAAAAGCATATTTCGGAAGCACCTGCTAAGGATCTTGGAGGATTATTTATATTTCGATCTTTCTGAGTAAGAATCCCTGCTTTTTTGGTTTTCCCATGAGAAACTAACACCTGCCTAGGGCTGGTATGAAGAAATGCGCGTATAGTATTAGACGGTCGGACGGCTATTCTATTACCTCCAGAGCATTCGCATTTTTCTCTCGGAAAACACTGTTGACGTTTCACATGAGGAGCCAACTAAGTATGTATAGATATTCGAATGTTCCCCGCCAAGATTCTTTGCTAGTTGTCTCGGCTTTTTAACTTTTTATAGTGATCTCCTCAGGCACTTGCCCGGAACAATGCGAATGTCATTGATTGGATACTGTATATTCCTGATCCAAAACCGCCGGCTTTTCCCATACTGTTCGTGTGTGGAGCACTAAGATTTATTTATGAGTAATTCGAGTGCTGGATCGATACTCGCCCGGCAAACCAAGCCCTTCATTGGATAATCCACAAATGTACTCGTTCAGAGCGTCACTACGAAACCGAATGGAAGTTGAATGTTGGGGCGCATCCCAAGTAATGCGATTGACTATTTCTAGCAGACTTGGACTCGGAAAAGGGATCTTAAATGCCATCAAAACCCTATTTCGGAGCATTTCTGTAGTGCTAGCATGTTTTTGCTTTATTTATGTTTACGTGTCTGGTTATCTGGACTGTTGAGCCTGCCCCACAACCATCATGTTCCCACCCCACTTCTCTACATTAAAAAGATTTCGAATAGTTTGAGAAACACAGTTGGAGAAACGAAATCTCTGCGAGTAACCCTGTTAGGACTTGTGGGTGAGGAAAGTTACCGCGACAACGGCATTGAGGGGTTTGCTCCGCACACACTCCGTCGGTGAAAAATTGAGTATTGATGCTGAAAAACGATGAAGAAAAGTTTGAAGGAAGTTGAGCCAACCCTGAGCCACTGAAAAATTCGTCGGAAAATTTTGGATTTTTTTCTTGCCATTCCAGGCAGGTAGTTTTCCATATGAGGAGCGGAATGATCATGAACGTTGGGGTGGATGTGCGTGATGTGCACTTTTTCTAATTTGCACGCCAATTCGTGTAATTAAACATCATGGGAAGCATGTGGGCGCTTTTGTTGACATGAGAATGGGATAGGGGGTGGTAAGGGGTGGTGTGAATTGTGATTCCAAACACAGAATGATCTTTCGAGTATCTTCTCGTTATTTTATAAGTCATTGCATCTCGGAGATGACCCTTTCCGATCCTACCGGGTAGAAAAAAATTATTCTTCGATCAGGAGTTGTTCTTGAAGAAACAGAAACACGGTAGTTCATGAAGGCTTAGGTTGCCCATGCCCGTAATACGTCATGTCCCTTGAAATTGTTCCGCGTTCGATCTGCTAGAGGTTTCTGCAGGGCAGCATTCCAAGAAGGTTCTCAATGTCATGATTCTATGGCAACGGCGCCCTGGTTAGGCTGAGTTTTCTGAATCTTCGAGTAGTGAAAGACAATGGGGTAATGTAAATTCATGGCATGGAGAGCTCAAAAAAGTAAAAATAAATCTTGTCGATCGCTTACTGTGAGGTTTGTTTGCTTGTTTTTTGTTTGTTCAGACGCTACATAAGGTAGACGTGAGAAACGAACAACAGGTTCGTCTGGGACTTCCACCGAGTCGTCATATAACCTTTACTACCCAGGTGTATTGCCTTCACCTTTTGATCCAAATCGAGCTTGAGAATTCTGATTGATATCTCACTATTACTTTGAGAGAGGACGATTACCAGTTCAGCCAACCTTATCAGTTTTCGACAGGATCGCTTGATTTCTACTTGACCGATAGGCTATTGGCAACCTTTTAGCACCAATGCTCGCCTACCTCAAAATACGGTAGTCCGGTAGAATCAGGTGCTACCGTACATGACGTATTAGATATACAAGACAATATGAATGCCCAGAAGATTGAAGAAGATCGCGCCAGTCGGGGCTTCCTTAAGAGATTTTCAAGATGACGTAGAATGGTCGAGAAAGGAAGGCGAGTTCAGAGATCATATGTCCTTTCACGTATGATCCCGAAACGGTCAAGGAACGAGCATACCTTTCTCAATTGATTTTCAGTATGAAAAACATAAAAATAGATTTCGGCACAATGCTGTTTACTGAATCTGTTTCCGAACCACGTGACAGTACGCAAAATCGATATTAGTGCACGTATCCGATGTCAATGATAGGTACTCCCCAGCGGAGTGCGAATGCAGGACAAATGGCACCTTTAAAGTATAAATGGTTAGGGGGTCAAATCCTGTTTGACTTGAAATGACAGAACTATGTAGTATAAGACTCCTTAAAGAGATTGAGGCCTTCGCAGGTTTTGAGGCCTGTGACGCATTCAAATACTTCAACACTTCGTAGGGAAAGGCAAGCACATGGCGCGCTCTGTTCATTGCTCGTACGTTTGTCTTTCTTAATTTTCAAAGTTGTATGTGCTTCAACCGGTACCTTTAGAAGACTTTCTACTTCTTATTCGCTCTAATATAATACTAATCGTTCAGTGCTTTCGATAGTCTTCTAAGCAAGGACATCACTCTTTGCTAGCATTACCGTACGTTTTCGGACTAAATTTTTCTCGAACGCGTCTTTTTCCCACGCTCCTTTTTGTTCCTTATTTTGTCTGAATTTCTTTCAAAATTTAGTGAAAGCGATATCGCTACAAAAATCCGATCGCAGTGGATTTGAATGGGAGCGCTAGCCTCCCGGCACAAAACTGAGCCACGAGGCGACGGAGTCCAGGTCAGTACGTAGTACCGGTCCCTTACAGAAATCTTCTACTCCTTCTCATTTCACATTTTCCTAATCATCTGTATATATATTCCACTTTACGTCTGAGGTTGAGTCGCTTAGTCCGACCATCACTCAATTTTTGCATACTTTCTCCTACTGTCTCCTATTGTTGTCTTTCCGTTCTTCACCCCTCTACCCAGGGAAATTCATGTTTCCTACCCCGATTTTCCTATTTTTTCAAACTTCTTTTCTCACTTCCTTACGAGATTTCATTGACTGCTTACTCTTTTTACTGCCTACTCCCATTTTTACTGCCATTTTTCTTCATTCTCCACTGTAATCTACTTGTATCCTTCCGCGTTTTCTCTCTGGCCATCATCTGTTCTGGCACCAGTAATTCTTATCCTACCTTTCCTTCTGTTTCTATTCCCGAACTTCTCCATGTCCCATATCCACTCCATGTTCAATCCATCAGCCCCCATCCTTGTTATTTCATTTTCATTTTTCTTTTCACTTTTTTTGTCGTTTTCACACTTTGTCTTATTTCTTACATCATTCTGAGCTTCCAGCATCTGTTTTCGTCACTGCTCACAATGTACTTTTGAGCTTCACAATACTATTCTTTTTAACAAAAAAATTCTGAAATCCAACAGGGAAAAGGAAATTCTAGCAATCAACAGAAAACGATGGAAATCAATAAATCGATTTTTCAGTTGGCCTTCGATCCAGACGAGAAGTGGAGTAATCTATATCGAGAACGTGAGAAGAATCACCTTTATAAATGGGTTGGCGTAAGAAAAGGTAGGTCCATACAAGGAATATTTTTACTTCAAAATTTCTGGATGCCTTAATAACAGAGCCGCTAAGCCTAAGGAGTCAGCCTTTCCTTCCCTGAAGGGCCATTGGCTTGAACCGATTTTGTTGGAACAGTACATCAAATTATTGTAAATGGCTGTACGAGTTGTTAGGATGCCTCACCTCCTTGGCAATCACCTGCAACATTCCAGAAAGAAGTGAAATATGTGGCGCATCTATGAAGTAATCGATATCGCGTGGTACTTCCCCCATGGTAGCTACCCCCTAGTGTTTTTCCGTAAAGTCTCACATTTCCATATGGCTAATAAGATATGTCGTCATAGTTTCATGAATTCAATTTCGCATTGTCACCGCCTTACAGCACTGACGGCTTGTTACTATTGGTTACCCAAGACGAGGCGCACCCGTTCCAACAGCAGCACAAACACGACGGCAAAGTGAATCAGGGTACCACGGCGGGGGAGACACTATGATATTAGGTTCAGTTTCAGGGTACTGAACATATCCCACCAATAGCGGGACCCTCTAATACCTCTACCATGAATGAACACTGTCAAAGAGGATAAGGGCATGCCTTCCTGGTACATCTGGTTTCTAGTCCGGCCAAGCGTTCCTGGTACATCGTACAGACCTGGTCCGAGTTAAGCAATCCCACTTCTCTAAAAAATTTTCTGACATAAACTGGATTGGATCTAGGGTTTGGCTAGGGGTAAAGTGGTACTGATGCGATGGGGCCATAATGACTGCACCACAGTGACCGGTAGGAAGGCGAACTTCTTCCGGTACTGGGTTTCAATCGAACTCTCATTTAAGGGGGGAAGGTAAGGAAAGCGAGTGGGGAATAAATCGCTCAAGTAGGAGAGGTTCAAGAAAAAGACGAGCCATATATAGACAAATAGCTGAGGCTTCTAGTCCCTCGTCGACCCACTGCGACTTGCATTTGATCGACATGAAGGCTGTTTATTGATTGGATGTGTTTATCGATTGATGAGATGTCTTTCAGGAGGAGAACTCATCAGTATCTATGAAAGAGACGGTGAAGATGGTGTACTGAAGTTTGCCGACGAAAAAATGACATCGATGTTGTACAGTGAAGGACGTGAACCGCAGCTGATTAAAGTCCAGGACTATGTGAAATGGAAGAAGGGAGTGGTAAGTGACTCTCCGATAATTTTTAGGACCTAACGTCCCTCTATGGCTGAAATCCGTCTGAAACGATACCCTGTGGTCATCCTCCAGCTAGATCCTTCAAGTTCCCCTAACTCTCCCCATGTTGTTGAGCGGGGAGCCATCTTGATCCATATTTTGAATATGTTTCGAGGGGTCTGCTGTCATCATGAATTAAGACCGCCCTCCTGGTTTACCCGAATAAGACTCTTCTGCGTTCGAAACACTCTTCAGTGATGCACTATGATGACCATGTCATTACAGAACGTGCAACTTGGTCTCAACGATGTGAACGGCTTGGACATGCAGGAGACCAAGTTCAAGGAACACTATGCTCTGTGGAAATTGAATAAACGAGGTGTCGATGGCGAGAACATTATTCATTTGCTACTTAATCGGTAAGTCTTTATGCATGGGTGAGACAATTTCCTCCACTAAATAAATAAACAAATAATCAAATAAATTAGCAGCCACTAGTTATTGCCTTTCTATAGTACCCAAATCTTACATTTATGATGTCTCGGGCACATACGGGATCCGTCCCAAATCGCTCTTTCCACATCCCCGACAGAAATCGCTGTGGGATCAAATGGCTCTCTCACATCCTAGAGCGACCTCTGACTGTGATGTGAGCCGAGGGATCTGAGATGGATTCTCTGGGTTACTGGGATTTTCTGGACTGCAATACTGTTGTCGAGATACAGTTGCTACCAAGATTTTCCATCAGCTGGGATTGTATGCTATTCGGTGTGATTGAGAAGAAACCTCTCTATAGTCTAACGAATGTTCACAACTACAGAATATGTCCAGTACCCCACGACGGCATTTGCTTTGTTTCAGGGAGGAGCAGGTGTGCTATGAGATTGCCCGTATTCTGCTCAAACGCTATCCGGGCTTAGCCAATGACATCTACATGGGTGATGAGATGTTTGGTAAGATTTTTTTCTCATTATCATTACCGTTTTGATAATTATTTGGATGGGAGTTTGTTCCCATGTTGTTATGATTAGTCCCTCTCGGCCAAGGAATGCCCATGGAAGACTAGGGATTACTGGTTCAGGTCAATCGGCTTTGCATTTGGCGATTGTCCACGATGACTATGAGACGGTTCAACTGCTTCTAAACAACAACGCCGATGTGAGTGCCCGAGCTTGCGGGAACTTCTTTCTACCCGAAGACTTCAAGGCAACCAACAAAGTTACTGACTATCAAGGTAGGCTTTGATTTCGTCGGAGGACGATGGATCTTGGGCGAATGCCAAATAGAGGCAGATTGCTTGGGTAAATCACTTCGATAATCTGTTTTACCTTAGGTTACGCCTACTACGGAGAGTACCCGCTCGCTTTTGCTGCCTGTTTCGCCAACAAGGACATCTACGATCTACTGATACAGCATGGAGCCAATCCAAATCTACAGGACTCCTTTGGCAATACCATACTTCATATGTGTGTCATCAGCTACAGCAGTGTCAGTTTATAGTCAATCTATTTGTAATTTGTGTTTACGATTCCAGTAAAAAAACCAGTAAATGAAAACCCGCACTTTATCAATCGATAAAGTCCAACATCGAATTTTTTCATTTACTTGGGTTTGGATTCGCTTTGAAGAACCAGGAAGAAGTAAAAACTCAGGGAAAGATTTGAAAATTTGATGGGATGAGTATATGGAGTTTCCAGAGCCTTGTTTAACCCATTGCTTACCGCAGTGTTTTGCGCTAGCTGCCGCATATGGCCGCCGTTTCCTTCAAAATCGACACTGGCGACGTGGTTCACAGCGTGCAGCACGCAGTCACCCAGAGCGTTTGTTTGAGCGAATCGGAATAATGGGCTGTTCGAACTTTATTAAAACTCTAGAGTGATTTTGGACGAAAATGCGGACGCGCAGAGGTAGAGGAGCGTGCTTCACCATGTGCAGCACGCGGTACGCAATGGGTTAAGCTTACTCCATCAGCGGTTTGAGAACAACTTGATGCTTGTAACTACCGTAACCCTTAGGACACCGTAATCCTTGTATTACAGTCGATGTACTCATATGCTGTACGACATTGGGCAAAGCCGGCTGATCCACATGTGGTTAACTACGCGGGTCTTACTCCATTGACTCTGGCCACTAAACTCGGCCGAAAGCATATCTTCGAAGAAATGTTGGAGTTGATGAAAGTGGTAAGTTCGGATGCATAAAGGTCATTGTCCCACATTGGAAATCCGTAAAATTCAAGCTGATCATTCAGGAATTCTGGCGTTTCTCCGATATGACCTGTTCGGCTTATCCGCTTAACACCTTGGACACTATACAACCAGACGGATCAACGAGTAGGTTTCCATAGTCATGGATGGAACCGCTGGATGTAACTAAACAGTCAAAGTTTAAAAATAATTCATCAAAAAAGAGAAACTTACCTGCGCAAGAGCATTAATAAAAGCACAAAACCAAACGTGATCTTTCCATAGGCTGTGTATATGGTGCGCGCCACTTGACGCGAACGTTGACCGCGTAGCGGCCGCGCGCATACATTTGCACGGCTTTTTTGCCGAGGCAATAAAACTTTCTCCAGGGCTCGATTAGTCTCCGGCTTAATTCTTTCCTAACATTATAATTTTTTCTCTGAAATTTCAACAATGTCAAGCAAAAATTAATTTTTCTAGACTACGATTCTGCTCTGATGACCGTCATTAATGGCAGTACAGCCGAACATTTGGACATGATCGGTAGTGAGGTGATTCAGCGTTTACTCGCCGACAAATGGAAAGCATTTGCAATGGTATGTAGCTTTTGTCACGTACATGCTCGTCCTTTCTCACAATTAATCCGTAATTACGGAGGGCTTGCCGACATTCTGAGAAAACCCAACTGAATTACTTCCTATAAGACAGCAGTTCTGGAATTCATAGAATTTGCATAGGAGGGAATAAGCCCACATAGGAGTAATCAGTTATTCCAAAATGCGCCATGCACCTGGACGTTGCTCAGAACGATGGGAGCCTTTGAGTGTATCAAAGTTTCTGTGTCCCTACACATATGCCTAAAAACCGATTTAATAAAGAATAAGGAGGGAGGGGAATGAGAAGCGACATTGGGACAGGATTTGGTCCTTAAACTATTTAGTAATTGATAGTCTACCCTTAGAGCCCACCCGAAAGGGTTGAATCAGGAAATTCCTCGACTACTGCGGTGAGCCTTCTGGGAGGTTTGAAATTTTTTAAAGGAATAAACGATAGCAAAAACTCGAAAATATTGCCACTATTTTCCAACTAAGCTCAAGGTTAGAAGCCAGAGAAGCAGAGCACACTCTACTTTCCTGCAAATGCCGCGCGGCAAGATCAAGGCTCTTTATCTTTCATTCCTTAAGCACCCTTTGGAAAAACAAAACTGATCACTCAAGCTCATAGAGTAGAGCCTTTTTTAGTGATAAACATAATACTATCGTAACAAAGGTCAATCAATAAAATCGGTATTCCAGCGGAAGCTAATCGAACGTCTGGCTTTGCTCATCATTCAGTTGATAACCTTGTCAATTGTCGTATATGTGCGACCAACAGAAGTCAAACGTCTGTATATGAATGAACCCGAATGGGATGACTGGGTGAGTTTTTTAAGCTCCCACTGAGCACGTGCCCGCAAATTTGGGGTGGCTGTAACTCAAGAAGAGGCCCACTCGCTCGTGCTATTTATGTGTTATAAATGCGAGCGGTTGCGCTGCAGTCGATTTGATTGTGCCTGCTTTCTTTGCGAGTGACAATGCTGAATTTTTTTTTGAATTTCAAAATTTTTTTTCACCAAATCGCTTAAAATCTACCTTTAGCTACAGCATGCAGTTTTCATACGTCAAAGCCTCATTTGAACTGGTCCTTTTCAGATTCGTACTATTTGTGAAATATTAACTATTTTAAACTGTGTATTCTTTGTATTTTTTCAACAATTGGGAGAGCTTCGTACTCAAGGATTAACCGGGTATTTTAGGAACTTGGTACGTTTATCGATTACCACCTTAACGAAATGGTTGCACGTGTTTTATCGATTATCAACACATTTTCAGAAAACGGTTCCAGCAAAAGCAGTATTTTGTGTAGCTAACATTTGTATACTATTGTGTATACCATTTCGTATACTTAAACTTCATGAACTTGAAGAGGCTCTGTTCGTGTTCGCCTTGCCTGGTTCATGGATATTTCTGCTCTTTTTTGCTAGGTGAGCTTTTTCATAAAGCCAAAAAGAAACAGCTGATAGCTCAGTGGCAAATGGCTATTATTATTATTATTACCGATTATTATTACTATTATTATAATTAATATTATTATTATTATCTCATTCCAGAAGTGCCAAACTTACCGGTCCGTTTGTGCAAATGATCTACAGTATGATTGCTGGTGACATGATGCGGTTCGCTATCATTTCAGCCATCTTCCTCATATCATTCTCTCAAGGTTTGTTTGCCACCAATTTATTCGGGCCTTGAAATACGATCAGCATAAATCGATTTATCGATTTTCTATAAATGGGATCAATAGTAAGTGTAAGGGGGAAGGCTCCGAGTACAACAATTCCTGAACAATCATTGTGGCATGCAGTTCAAGCTTCTAGTCATCAACGCTGCATTCAACCTTCCCCAACATTATTTAGATTTCAATGATTCACTTGTTAATGTACCGTACATCCGCTACCGTAACCGCACTGAAATCATTTCAATGTTTCAGTATTCTATTTTGTCGGTAAAGACATGGATGCTAAACAGCAGCTCAACTCTTCAAATCCATATCATTGTCCGGTCGATGGCTATGATATCTACACTTATGATAACTTTATCGAAACCTTCATCACGTTGTTCAGAGCCAGCATGGGTGGATACGATGTAAGTAGTCTGAACGTTCCCGCTCGTTGAACAAATTACTCAGTAACCCAAAGTATAGAGCAAATATTTTCAATGTGTAAGATCTCTCTAGTTCAAATCCCCTCGCAGCATTTCTAGTTTCCGCAGAAGGTTAGTATTTGTAGTTGCGAAGAGAGAACTACAGACATTGTCCGCAGAGCAATGCAGAGAAATCCCAAGCACTTCAATGATTCCAAATCGAAAGTCAATGCATTGCACATATGTAATCCTGTTTTCGTCCAGATGGGAATTTCCCGCAGAGCCGCTGTATTGAAGATTTTAGTGGTATTTGCGGTGTGCCGATCAAAAAATAACTGATGAACTCATTCACTATTTTTTATTTTCCATTTTCAGTACGAAGAATTTGCATGCGCCAATTACGAGGTGCTGACAAAGACCTTATTTGTGTTGTATATGTTTGTAATGCCAATTATGATGATCAACATTCTTATCGCTATGATGGGTAACACCTATACTACTGTAATCGCACAAGCCGAAAAAGCTTGGCGACAACAGGTACGTCTTATTAATTTGCTTAGAATTGATGCTGCTTAAGTAAAAACCGAGTCTTGTAACTGAAAGCGCAAAGTTTCCTCTCTATCTATTGTACAGGAGCTGGATCGAGTCTAGAGAACGGCCTCAGTTGACACCCTACGGTCCTACCGTAGCCTAGGCTTCGAATTGTGTCGCATGTCGCAGGCGTGCGCATCCACAAAAAGCCAAAGATGTCCACTTTGTATATGACGTACTAAATGACTTCGACAAAAATCAAAGAAACATAGTTATATAGTACGGGTAGAGAAGTTATGCAGTATAGTAACCAAATCTTAGAAGTTTTCTTGCATGTTTATTCATTTCTTTCCAGTACGCTCAAATCGTGATGGTCCTGGAACGATCGGTGGGTCGTGAAAAGTTGGCTGCAAGTCAATTGGAATACAGTATAAAATTGAACGACACGACCGACGCAGCGTTAGAAGTTCGTGGTTTGATGGTTATCAAGCAGACAAAGAAAACTCGAGCGAAACAACGCAAGCAGGCAATTCATCATTGGAAGCACATCGGTCGAAAGGTACGGTATTTTGGAAAATACGGAAATTTGTAGTAAAAATCATATATAAATGGCCGATGATAGCATTTCTTACATTTAGGTTATCCACACGATTGCCAAAGTTGGAAAAGATCATGCTATACATCTACTTCATGGTCACGATCGAGTTGATCCAATCATCGAAGACGAAAAGGTTTGTTAAGGGTTCAATCTGACGCCTGACTCCTTTTTGGGAAATTCTTTTCAAAAATTTCAGAGTCAGATATGGAATAGAACACCGACACGTCTTCTAAGTAGAAATCGGCCAAGAAGTAATGCTTCCAGTAATTACGAGGTAGGCACTTGAATATTCCTCATTTCCTCACCTGCTTGTTCACTTAATTGTTGAGAATATATAAATTCAGAAGCTTGTGATTTTTATTCAACCCTTTATCATTCTACCCCTCTAGACAACCCCAAAGCATGAAGCGAGACTCAACGCTACGCGACCGCGCGCGCCGCTTGCTTGTGACGCGTGCGGTTGCGTAGCGACCTGACGTGTTGCATTAAATACTAAAAAGTTATCCTGATTCAGATGAAAGCTGAGGATCCTGTCAGTCATATGCATCTGTCAGCTCCATCGAGTGTTCAAGAGGTATGACGCTTTTTGGGGTAAAAATTTATTTACGATGTTTTTATGACGTCATAACCCTTGTTTATTCAGACAGTCGATTGGCATCCAGTTGAGGCGAGCGCTGACCCTGACGTTGGTGTTCACGAGGAGACTGTGCTGGTGCCTGCATCTCGATTCGTCCCACCTCCACCACCATCTGCGGATCCGGTAATTCGATAGAACGTATTACCGGGATTCCTTATCCCTTGTCCACCCACTTTAGCCCGTGGTCACAATACAGTTCTGTGGAGCCCTGTTGATGACTTTTCTATCTGAGCAATTGAAATTCTACTTCAGCAACGAGTAATGCGAGTTCGTGGTGTGGATATGGCTCCATCTGGTGATTTGCCGAATATACCGACACGTACACCTCCTACTCGAGCTGTCAGTCCGAAGATTCGCCACGATATGTTCCGACGAAAGGAAAGCCCGGGCAGTGGCGGAAGTGGAGGCAGTAAATAATGTCACTTTGTTCCCATTCAATATGTAGGAAATCTAAATGGATTTCGATCTTCTCCTCATCTCTTGGTTGTTGGTGATTGATCTATCCATGCAGATTCTATGTAAAGCCTTGCCTAGTACTCAGTCAATGTCTCTGCTCCAGGGTCGAGTGTGCAATGAAAATCACCTGGTTGACTCCCGGGACCTGAGGTTGTGAAGGGTATGGGTAGAGCTGGAAGAAGAAATTTCTAACCATCACACTCGACCCCTTTCTACTCGGTCGTAGGCCATCTCCGTCACCGTACATTCGAACGACTCCTCTACTGAAGTAGTTGAGGGATTCTAGCGAGGACCACCAGTGCTCCCATCCGATTGGTAGATGGTTTTGGAGAAGAGTTCATGACCGAGGCCCCTCAACCAAACCATTACCCATGCATGAATCGTGTACAGCTCATCAATTCGTTGTTACCAGATTGATTCGGATTGAATTAGTATTTTTCTTGTTATTTCATCGGCAGAAAGGAATAAATTTTTATTTTTATCATGGTTTTTTGAAGACTCATTCAGTGTTTTTTCTTTTTCTGATGTCCAGCAGATCTTTACGGCTCTTTACGGCTCCAAAAGAAGAGGAATTAGTCATATTGCTCATATTTTTATCGCCATTCCCCGGCTTACGAGAATTTCTTTGGAATCGTGGCGTTATGCGAATTTTTCCGTCTAATCATTCCAAGCATCAGCTGAAATTTTTCAGAGATTACTCATCTATGCATATTCAAGAGTCACAAGCCAGAATATTCATTTTTTGCGCTGACCGTCGAAAAGAAATACTCATTCAGTGAGGAATTCATGCCTGTTAGAAGGCTTAATATAAAGTCTTGAATGAGGAATTGGTATAATCGCTTATTTCATAGCGACATCTATGGTTTGCCGCCAGCCCAAGCCACGAACGACGTCCTCCGTATAACCGAAAATCTCGATCAAAATTATCATTTTTTTGAGAAGAACTTTGGGTTACTTCGGGTAAAATGGTAAAATGATGGTAAAATGTTTGAAGATGGTTGGGAGCATGAAAGTAGAACCTTTCGGTTCTAATCACTTCCGCGCTTAGGATGCGCCCCCACCTTGAGTTCCCGTTCAGAATCGTAATAACGTTTCACAGCGTATGTGGCTTATACAATGTCCTGCAATGGCCAGCCGATGAAGAACCCCATGCTTTTATCCTCCCTGACGAGTGTGTTCCAATTAAGCGTCCTCAAGGAGATAGAGGCTTAGTTGGCCTGGGCAGGTATTGAGCCGGGAATCGCATCAGACCATGCATGTGTGATAGGGCCCAACTTAGTCCTTAGCACGCACTTCCACAATTCAAAAGCGAGTGCAGCTGTTGGAAAAAGTTTATTTTTATATATTTCAGTGCTGCTTTGTAGTCAAAAAGAGGGGAGCATACAACTCGGGATCCTTCCGGCCTACTTCCCCATGGACCTTGGAGTAGAGTCAAGAGAATGTAGCTCAAGTAATGTGATATGATTGATTTTAACCTACGTGGATAGGGACCCTGTCGGTGACTTGTTCATTAGATAAGGTCACCTCTACTCGAAGTAGACCAATATGGTGCGCTATGGAAATTTTCGCCTTTTTCAGAGTTAGGTACTTGGCTAATATCTACGAGTTCTTAGAAATGGGAAACTTGAACATTTTCGTCGAAAAGCCCTCACTTTTGAACCACTTGTAGTTTTTGTATTAACAGTTATCACAAAGCTAAGTGGTCTTTCGATTTACGCAGCTCCGATGAAAGAACATTCTGCAGCAGTCAAAACTGGTTACTCCAGTGGGCGGGATTGTTAAACAGTGTGGCCTTCTAGTGATTTCCTAAATAAACTCAAAATAACTCCGAACTAAAATTGCTGATTGTTTTGATTCAATGATGTCATAGGCTGTAGTGGTTATTTTGAGTGAAATGTAAAAATAAACAGGAGAAAACATGCTTCCTTACCCAGCCCATTACCCAACATCATGAAGATCAAAGAGTAACTCAAGAAACGGGACTACTTATGATGCTGACCATTAACTTGCTGAGTTTCGTCTTAGGAAACCTGTTCACAGCGAATTTTGTTTCCCGTAATGGGCTATCTTCCAGAATCATTCTCGGCCGAGTTCGAAGAATGACAAACACTTAGTAGTCATGTGGATTCGCCGGAGGAATCCGCACAATGGGCTCAAGGAGCATCCGCACTATGGCCAGCTCCCGCTCAGTCACAAGGCTCACTATGCCACATGACGACCTCATGACTCATGCTCATACCCCTTCTGTAGCAAACGGCTCGAAGATCGTATGATAAATAGGAATTACCCGCTAGGACTGTGTTCACGCTATACATTGGAGATGGGCAGAGTATGAACACCTCAAAACTTTATTAATCAGAATTCCGCTACTTGAAAGCACAGGACCTTATTGTACTGTAGGTATACCATACCTTGCGATTTCAGCAGAACGCGAACTTTCCGAAGGTTTAATTAACTCCAATAAGGAATACAGAGTTAATGGCATTTCTGCTTTTTTGCCATTTCGCACCTTTTCCTCAGCTTTTCTACTCACCCCTTTCCCCAATCAACCCCATAGAGTTTTTCAGACCATGAATGGGTTCAGTGAACGAAATTCAAGGAGGGAACCATTCAGCAAAGTGGTTAATTAGAAAATGAACGACCCCGAAACAAGTTAAACGGAAGTAAAATACATAGAAAGTAGAGAAGGAAAGATCAACAGGCTGCTACAGAGACATAAAAGAGAGTGAGAGATAATTCGTGGAAAAAAACAAACGAACTCCCGGAGTTTGTGATCATCGAAGGGTAGGCTAGCAGGAGCTTAAAAGTACAGAAGGAAGGATAGAATCCGGAACATGTAGAGAGAAATAGGGAATGGGAGATCATTGATTGAAAAAGTGAACGTTTCTGCAGTAGAAAAGATTAACTTAAGATCAGGCAAACAGGAAGTGGAAGGTACACACAGTAAGGAAGGAGAGACAGACCGGCACGGGCAGAGGAATAGGAAGTGGGAGATCAGTGATTGGAAAATCTAGGCGATCCTGAAATCAAAGGTATGTGCTCTGTCATGGTAGACAAGCGGAAAGTGGAAGGTCCAGTGAACAAGTAGGGATGAGTGGGTTGGTACAGAGAGGGAAGGACAGGGTGAGAAGATCATTTACATTATGGGAACTCATCTGAGAAGGGACCTTAATCCCATAGGTCCGTTTCCTTCACAACTTTCACTACCATTCATACAATTGGCAGAGTTACACCCCAACTACATAGAGAATGATTCACTCTCTCTCGGTGTGTGTTTGCGAGCAGATTCTGAAATCATCGATCGATAAGAGCGTTGCCCTCCCGAAGTGTATAAATACTGGGCTGTAATGTTGGTAGCCATCATTGTGAGAGTATGAAAACCCTTCTAATTCTATCCCTAACGATTCTTTCCCTGTCAACCGATGCTCAGGTGGGTATACCAACATCTTCATCAGTACTTTTTAGAATTATTAGTAGCGACGTGTACTGATACGGTTTTTTTTTACTTCGGAGAACTTCCAATATGTTTGAACGGGTGATAAAATTTATTCTTTTTCTTTCTAAACAGACATTTCAGTTTTCTGAATGGACACTTCAGCCTCCAGTAGTTTATTGACAGTACTGGTTATTAAGACTGTAATACGTCGCTGGAATAGTTAATGACTTGTCTGCACTAGTCGCATTCCAGACATTCCCGGTACAGAACGTTAGCCCAAAGAGGGTTTCAGACTTATTTCTGCCCAGTAGTAGTAGTTATTTAGTTATTTCTGAAGCTGCTTGGGACGTTCTCGGGTAATAACGCAGGGGGGATCACGTACAGCCCCATGGTACGGTTTGCTCACTAAAACTCAAAAAATCTTTATTTGAAGGGTGTTTGAAAGCTTAAAAGGGAGGGGGACAAGTGTCGCAAGCGTCAGTAAGATGCAATTAAAATAAATGGGCCCACTTGGCTTTTGATTGGGCTCCGAGATTGGTACCCTTTAGGCCCGACTGTTTTCCATTCGACTTCTTCAGTAGACAGTTCAGCGACGACTACTCTCTTCCTTCGAAGTGTGTAGCACCCTCCCCCTCACAGAAACGAAAATTCAGTCCGGCACTCGGCTCTTACAGTAATCCGGCACGTGTTAACACGCAAATTTTTACCCGTCACATATACGACGTGTCGAAAAGGGGCTTTGGGCAAGGACACGGGGGTGGGTGGTGGGGTAAGCCAGGGGGTTACTGTAAGAGCTGAGTGCCGGACTGAATTTTCGTTTTAGTCTCCCCCTCCAGCGAAACCGATCCTACTGCCCGTCTCTCGACTGATTTACATTGTTAGAGGTACTGATGGCTGTCCAAGCCTTATAAGACACCCACGGGTGCGGATAGTGGTTGGTACAAGTGGTAATGAGCTCCAATACGGAAGTATCAATATTATGCCATCCACCGGTGTAGAGGAATCAAAAAGGGTGGCCCGGGATTCCATGGGAATACACTCTCGTTTTTTGCGACCGATTCTAAGAACAGGGCAAGAAGCATGTGTAGATGAGCTATTCTCGTTCATTGATACCTTATCATACCTAATGATAGCACCGGTTCCTCTCTGTTGACGATTCTTTCGCTATTGCTGTTTTCTTGTTATCATAACGCAATTTCACTTGACTGTAACCTTCAGATATCTTCGTCAAGAGGGGCGTTCCGAACATAATTTCTAGTCTTTTCCGGGTTGTTTCTAAGCCGATTTGCACATATCGGTCTTTTCATGTTCCATCTGTTTGTCTCCGTACTTCCGAAATCCCCTTCCAATAGGTACCTACAAAACCAACAAAACCACTTCCATAGGGAGTTAGGTCTCAGATGAATTTACCTTGGCTTATATATGAGTTACAACCGTAAAAAGGAAAAGGACAAAGTCTTGGGCCTTAGTCAATTCCTTCTGACGGATGCACCCATGCATACGACTTCCATTCAGAATCGTAGTGGCGTAATGAATGCGTATGTGGCCTATACAATGACTTGCGGTGGCTAGCCGATGTACAAGTCAGAGCTTTTACTCTCCCAGACGAATCTGGTACCAAATAACCGACCCCGGAGGGATGGAGGGCTTGGTTGGTCATGCGGATATCGATCCGCGATCCAAACTCGTGACCATGCCTGTGTGAAGTGCGCCATTTGCCACGACACCACCCGGTTACGACTGTAAAACCGTTGAAATATCACCAAACTTTATAGTACCTATTTTTGAAGGCTCAGCAAGGAAGCTACATATAAACGTAACGCTTGTTAGCTGATCATGCTCGGAGAAGTTGAGTCATTTCTGCTAGTGACGACGTCTCAGCTGTCCGATTCGCTGCAGACCACCGCCGTGTTTCGCACGAAACACTCCAAGTCTCTCTGCCAGCTGACGAAAAACCTTCAAAAGTGCAAACGCTTTGGAGGCGAACTTTTTGAACTTCAAATCGCGTCCATGTTTTTTATAAAAGCAATGTGGACGCTGAACGTCAGACCGCTAATAGGGCTCCACCCGTTCTCATGATAAGCCTACCAAGAACTGCCATCAAATCAGTAGTAAGTACTGCATGTGTATTGCTACTTTATGCTATACCAGTTGGGTCGCCCGGCTAGCGTCGGGCCCCCATTCCTTACATTTACTGAGCAGTTAGAAATGCCCCTAAGCACCACCCTTAAGTGAAGAAATGCAGAGGAATGTAGGATAGAGCTACCATATCCATATCACTACCTTCATCGTAATCATAAGTTTAGCTGACGGACAGACCGACAAACATACAAATCGACACACCAAGCTTCTGCTTTATGAATGAGAGAGATGTTTCTAACCTTTAAGATGTAGGTTGAGAGGGTCGAAGTTGCCACAAACCTCTTCCCTACAGATAAGCCGTGCAAGCGCAAGCGATTTGCACTAGATTTCAGTAAAGTGCCCAACTTTTGGTGTCTGCCACAAAAATTGCTGGAAATTTTAAAATTTGCCATTTTCGAATCCGAAATGTGCAGGAAAGATGAATCTCAATTATTTTTGAGTTCCAGGGTAAGAGAGCTCGAAAGAAGACACCTCAAACGACTACACCCGTACGTTTTTGGTTCAGGATTCTAAACAGATTTTTGAGTCATCTGATCACTGAACCAAAATTATGGCCATGGCATATTACCGGTTTTGCGATAGACAAGTCAATGAAATGACCGTAGGTCCATTCATGAAAACGACGGAATTTCCTCACAGAACATTCCCATGGGAGTACTGTATAAACCCGGAATGGAGCGAATATTCTCTCAATCCTTGCGGTGATATGGGGCCATGAAATGAGGGGCGAAGTCAAGCACTGTTCAGAAGTCGGGTGTGTACTATAAGGTCAAAGTGCAAGTTTGTGAGCGCGTTCAGCGAATGCCGCACGTAATCTAGCGTCAATTGGCGCATTGTCGCGTACTGACCTAATAGCACACAGATGCCAAGTACAAAGTAACTTAGAGGATCCTCACAGAGAAGACCCAGTGTGTTCCATTAGGGTCAAGTGAGTCATACGTCCGACTTCTGGCCAGAATCTCATGGATGTCGGTGTTCAGGAGGTCTACACAACGGATTTTGGGGGTCCAATGTATAAAGATCAGTCATTGTTTTTGGCCCAAGTCTCTCAATAACTAGTAACTTTCAAAAATCCCGATCAAGCTCTGAGGGGTACATCGACAAATCAGTAGGCTTATGCCCTGGTTTAGATTCAGAATCCCATTGATGGAGCCTCATGTTATAGTACAAACTGTAGGTGAAAACCTATAGTACTTAAGTGGTTGGTAGGGAAGACAATGACTGTAGGATAATAGCCCTGCAATTTTGGGCTCAAGTCTCTTGAAAAACAGTAACTGACTTGCGCAAGTAACCAGTCTGATTCTGGGGGTTTTGGCAAATGGCCTGCTTAGATACCAAATTTACAGTACTTTAGTAATAGTACAGTAGAAGAGTTATTTTGTCCTGAACAAACATCAAAAAGTATGTGTTTCAGTTCGTTGGACTGAGTGTCGGTTTCGACAGTCTGCTCCCTACTCCGCTCTTCCCAACGTTGCCAGTTTTCCCTACATTCCCGACGGTAATTCCGGCTCTGTTTCCGGACTTTTCGAATTTCACGGTAATGTTTTTTAGAAGTTTTCGGAGCATGTGTAGGATTATCGATAGACCGGCGGCCCAGTAGATTTCTTGAAGGGAAAATCTGCTTCATCGTCTATTAGGCTACGGTAGACGCTTAGCAGGAGTAGGCCTAGAACTCGGCTTCTTTCTCGATTGGTGAAAACATTTGGGAAGGATTTACTGATCCTGCTTACATGGAGCAGTTGAGCACCGCCAATCGCGGGGAACTGGTCCGCATGAGGATTTGCTACGAGGAGATGGGAAGGAGGGGGGGGGGGTTGGGATGAATGAGCAAGAAGAGGGAAGCTCGAATGATAGGGAGATTAGGTGAGTCGGTGAAAGTCCCTCCATCACCTTGACCTCCTGGTGAATTTCCGACCCCGATCTATCGATAGCAAAGGCACGGCTCGGGCCGTAGTTATTGATTCGTTTGCTGGAGCCATCATAAGATTTCACCTAACAAACTTTCAGGCTCAATTCGTTGAGTGGGAAAATGCCATAAACAAACGAATGCGGGAGATTTTCCGAAATTCTTCCCTTTCCAATGGTGGCATCACGACATCGAATGGTACAACAACAATTACACAGAAAATCGGTGGTAAACTGTACAAGGGAACCCTTCCTGAGACCAAATCCTTCTTCCTGTCAACCAGTGTCGCCGATATCAACGGAACCCGACAGGAAATCGTAAAAATCGTTGCCGATGGGAAAACGTCTGTGTACAGTACGATAGATGGCAAGACAACTGCCACAGATGGAGACGGCAAACCGCTTACTGATGGAGGATTCTTCAAGATTAACATGGCTATCGAACCTGGTAGTAGAGAAGAAAGCAATTCCGAAAAAGGCGAAAAGGAACTGAAGCCGAAGTTGAGGAAAGTTCCAAAGAAACCAATCGAAGATCATTGAGTAAATAGATTGAATGAGATTTGACCGTTTAGAGATGGTAATAGCATAATTACAAGTATTTTAATACTGGTCACTTTGAGTGTATTTAGTTTTTGGTCCATTACCATTTCAAGATCAATGAACGTATGGCATTTACGTGTGGATCAATTTATTGAAATGGTGTTTTCTGGTAGAAAAACAAAACTGGTTCATAAACATTTTCCTCAATGTTGTTAAGTGCATTGAATAGAATCGCAGACGCAAACCAGTCAATAAGGTGATCCATGAAAAAACCTATTTTCTAAAATAACCACAGTGTTTTCCCGACTGTGGTCGGGTCTAATTCTCCCGTGTTCACAGTTTATTATATTCAAGTACATCATTGTGGGCGCAGTTGACTGTCGCGCGTCGAGGCAACTAACCAAGAACCGCCGCGTGCGGTAAGCGGACTGAGCATTCTCGCCAAACGTCTGGGGACCACCACTTGTAATGTTAGTATAATAGTTCAGAACTTGACGACTTCTGGTATAGATCGATTGACAGAGACAGTACCAATATACAGAAGCGCTCAAAAGTATTCGGCCAACTTTAACTCGCCGTAACTTTTTTCCCAGCGGAGCAAATCACATGAAATTTTGATATGTTTAGCTGAAGCATATTTTACACTATCCACCACTACTTGAGTGCAAAACAGCCATATCCACATACTAAAGGGGAGGCGTTTGTAGACTGTGCTGGAAGCAAGTTTGTGACGTCTGCAGTTATTCCAACCTTATGTATGTTTTTATTCTCTTCTAGGTTCGACATTAGTGCTCGTACACTTAAGACCTGGCAAAAAGGAAAGGACTTTTAGAAGGACCACAATTCGTATTTCCAGTTGATTTTTTGTTCAAGCCCTTTTGGATATCTGGAACATGATCAGATTCCAGGTTAGTAGTGGTAAATATTCACACTACACATATTGAAATTTCGCTTGATTAGATCCAGTAGGAAAGAAGTTACGACTGAAAATTATAATTGAAGAAGCATTTCGCCGAATACTTCTGAACGCTACTGGATATTCGAGGACCCTTGTTCAGAAGCTACCGGAAAACCTTCTGGAAAGACGATAAGAGGGTAGAGTTGGCATTCCAAGAAAAAGTATCTACCATTTCTACATCTTTACATATAATGAGGTGACAGAAGTTCCCAGTGGTATATTGTACAGCGAGACAACTAGATAGAAATCGGCGCACGATGTAAACCGATCGAGAATCTTCCTATACCTCATCTGGGAAGGTGGGAATTGTTGTGGGAAGATTAAGCGGTGAACTTTCCGTTCATAACAGTTGCGCAGCAAAAAGTAGCGAGAGTTCCACAGAAGTGACGGACTTTGCACCCGATTCCCCCGGTCGCACATTTGCACTATCGCAATCGTCCACTAACGCAGCGGATTCCCACTCGCGGCGAGTGTTGCAAGCGCTGCACAAGAGCCCGCACCCACTTCACAAACATCTGCTCCCACTCACGTGACCGTGCCTATCAGTCTGATAGAGGCACATATATAAACAGGTATTCTCACTCAGTTGATCAATTTGTCTCAATGGCAGATGGAAAGCGGCTGAGATCCGCCAAGAGGGTACGTTGTTTCTCACAAAGTATTGTAAGGGCTAGTACAGTAGTGGAGGTAGAACCTCTGCTGTATGGCATCCAAACTTTGAACCACTGCCTGGACATACCCCTCCTTTGCTGGCCTTCCACTGTGGAGAGTAAGCTCAGTGCAATGCAAGTTTGTGGGGAAGGCTTCAAAAGATACGTAGGATAGCAGCGCCTTAACCATAACCGTTAGGGAGTGGTCGAAGTTCCTCTAGCTCCGTTCTCATAATATACAACCGTCTTCAGGATATCCCCGTCCTCAAATCTTCAGAATCCCAAGAAAGCAACGACTTCTTCCCTAAGGGTGTGGATTCTGGGCGGTACCTTGAACGAAGTTTCCCCATCTCCAGTATGCCTATATGGCATTGCTTGATAAAAGTTCGACCTTTCCCTCCACTTACACTTTTGAGACTGCTCCGCCAGAGCATACTTGAAGAAATGGTTATCGATCACCCACACGCAAAAATCGATACCTATTGGGAAAAACGCGCAGCGATAGAGCGGTCGAGAGTAGCAATCATGGAGTCTGATGCTGAGTCTTGAGTGCTCCGCGGTGGTTCCACTATCGTAAAATCGACCACCTGGGAATAGACATTCATAGGCAAAGCTCCTAGAACAGCTGGAAGGAAGCCCTATACCATGCAAAAGTCATGAACTCGTTGATTGTAGAGGTGACCCATCTAGCTGATTTGCATATGCTCGAAGGAGAATTCTGGAATATTTGGTATTGTCGGGCGTACACGTCGATGACTTCGTGGTCGTTGATGGAGCTTTACTGCCATCCCGCTATGCAAAATCGTTTCATCAGCACCGACTGTAGCATGGAACAAGTGGGCGATAGTATTGACTCACACAACTTGGACATATAAATGGAAACCACAGAAGCAGGTTCCTTTGGACTCCTTTTGCGATTCCATGGAAGCCTCTGTAACACTCCAGACCGCCTTCTATAAATAGCACGTCAAAAGTGAACACTGATAACGCGCGTAAAATCGATAATCATTTTAATGTACACATAGAAGTGGGCGGTCTGAATAGCGCTGATTGTCTGAACTAATCGGAACTGCTGCCCTAACTTGCAAAAGGGGGGGGGGGGTGAGAAGGTTAAGGAGATTGTACTAGAGTTCTCTGGCGAATCAACTGTGGATTCATGAATTGTTATTTCAGGGAGGAAAATATGGTCGAGTTTCTGCTGAAGATGTTGGTTGTTTTAAATTTCATTCTATGAATTTCACAATCTCCTTTACTCCATAAGGGGGGAGAGCGAGATGGCCTCGACGTGGGCGAGAGGCTAGAGAAAAGAAGTGGAAGCAAAATGCGAGTTTCGTTGGGAGTGTTCAAACGTCATTTCTAAGAGCCTCTCATTCACAGTCATTTAATCGTGCCCACCGTCTTCAAGCTTAGTAATAAGCCTTGCGAATTCCGATTTTGAAGGGTCGATGCCTGGGCTATTTAAGGTCGAGAGAGTACGGTAGACTCGCACTGTCCCCCCCCCCCCCCACCTAGGCACCGCATATAAGCCGTACTACTTCCATCTAAATACTCAATGTACTTTTTAGATTAAACAGCAGACCTCCTCTTCATCGGATGATACGGTAAGTCCAGTTCAGGTTCCTCGGACAGTAAAAGTTGTCGCCGTCATGCCAATGCTCCCTCAAAAGTGTGTGTTTGTTTGTCGATCTTCGGGTTTGTGCGCTTGTATGTTAGTCTCTATATCTGTCTTTCCGCGGAACCTTCCATTATTATGATAAAGGCACTGATATGGGTAACCCACCGCAAAATGAGGTGGTAATGGTCAATAGTAAACCAATTAACGACAGATTGGTAAGATATTAGCGATAGCGCTTATACAGCATGAATCCCAACATATACTTCGTCACCGTAATCGATCTATCGATTTATGGCATGAGTGAAGTCAATGCCGAGCTTTGCCCACCAGTAGAGCCAAATAAACTGGCAGATGATCCATATACAGAAGTTTACTCAAGTAGTAACCCCGAACTGGGTTATCGTTGAATAGCATCAGGCAGTACACAGTTCAGCTGAGTGCTAAATACCCTCTATACTTAATACTTGTAGAGAGGCCTTGGGATATACCTGAGAAGATTGGGTTGTTTTATTGTCGACAAGTATCAAACAGCGCTGGGGCAAGCTCCTTACCCATGTGTTGGAGCTTAAAGGCACGGTTCACGATAATTTTGGGTAGTACAGACTATGATGAAAAATGGACGACAGGATCAAAAATAGTGCGATGAAGGTGGAGAAACTGCGTGAATCGGTGTTTCCAATCTGAAAGGCTTCGAAAAACCTTTAAACTGGGGCTGGATGAGAATGAGTTCAGAAAAATGAAGAAGAGTGGGGCGTTCGGACGAGCTATACAATGTGTTTCACTGCGTACGTGTGGGTCCTGGTGCGAATAAAAGACAATGGTAAGCAAAAATTCATTCACTTATAAGCATAAGTAAACAAAAAAAAAACCCTAGTAACAGCAAAACTAGCTCACCTTTCCCAGTCTCTAGGAGTAGGAAATTAAATAAGGATCGCGGCAGCAAGAACAATAACAGAGGAAGAAGAATGGGAGAAAAACATCGCCTCATCACTCGGCGACAGCTGATTGTGTGTGGGTCCTAGAACGAAAATTTGCAATCTGTATTGTCTCGACACTCGTCTCTGACGTCTGACGTGACATCGATGGAGAGGCGGGAAGGCCATTGACGTCCCCGCCCATTGAATTATCGTGAACTGTGCCTTTAAAAGCGTAATCTAATCAGTACTCGTCGTATTCTTATCCAACTAAAAGTAAAATGCGAGCTTTTTTCAGAAAAGGAGAAACAAGTATGAACCAAGAAGTGTAGGTTCACTGATATTTAGTTTTTTTTTCTTTACAACTTAGAGAATTGCCACTTACTCGAACTGCATACACACTTTCTAACCATCCTCAATCTAAGCATTTTAAGAAAGCATCTTTTTTTATTCATAGTCTCAATATCTACTAGTAACATTTGCGATCAAAGTGTGGAATAGGCCAGGGGAGACACCAGTATGATCACTCAGAGTGGTTATTTCAGGCTGGTGAGATCAGGAAGTCCAAAACACAAACGGTGAGAAGAGTTTTCATAAAGATCACAAGAGAATAGAAAAGTCATTGGTTCCGTAAGAAAAGTTTGATGCCATATCTACTAAAAGAAACGCATCAGCACTTGAACCCCCAGAATGATGCTGCTAGCTCCTACCGATCATCGAAGGGGACGAGGAGGACGTAAGCCAGAAATCACCATTTTGTAACCATCAACAATCAATCATGCCAGGTGTTAGAAACATGATCTGAATTGCGCTATTCATTCTAGAAGGCCTCAGTAACATAGGGGGTACAGAGCATGGCAGCCTAATCTACAGGAACGATTTTTAGGTCTATTGAAGTCCTTAAATCAGTATCCATGTGATGACAACTGAGTTATGTCTTTTATCATGTCTTCTGTCCTATTATTTCCCTTTTTTTCAGGGTACAAGTGGGAAAGACGCCATTTCTACAGGCAAAGCCAGCGAAAAAGAAGCAAGATGGGAATTTGTGAGTGTGCAGCATGATTTTCAACATCATCAGTATAGTGTCACTTCGATCTGTTACCCGTAAAGTATTTCACGAAGAATGTCTAGCATGTTCTTCGTAAATTATTTGTATTTTATTAGAACTCACCGAGACCAGAAACGGATGAACTTTCAGTTAGGGATGACAGGTGTTACGGTCGTTCAGTGGTAGATTTATTGGAGCACTGAGCCATACATTGCTCGGCTTATATACGGTAGCAATCGTTCCAGGTGTTACAGTACTGACAGGTGTCGTACAAAAACTAACGTCAGATGCCAGCCTAAGAAGAAGTGGCTAATTCTACATTCCGGCTAAATGAGAAGTTAACTGCATATAGCGTATTGAAGTAGAAAGTCGTGGTTCACCACGGCAACGATTCGACATATGTTCACCTTCTTGGAAAACAGGGGAAGGGTGGTGATAAGGGTACACTGAACAGCCGAATTTTGCCGAGAGCTCCTTCTAATAACCGTGTCGAAGAGCTTTCTATTCGGGTAACCATACAATGGATCATATTGCGAACGTAGGGATATTGTACCGTGCCTCCGAAAGCAATGCTCGCACTGTGGTAAAAAGAAAATTTTGAAATTGCCTACTGTACAGCATTACTACTTCTTCGCTTTGTTGTTTGATCTGATATCGCTAGTTGGTCCTTCGATCACATGCCATTATAACTGGGAACGTTTTCCATAGCAAAGTTGTAATGACTGCTACAGGACGAGAAAGATCCAGCCGCAATAGCCAAATCCGTGCAGTCACTAGTGATGAGACTGAAAAAGAGTGGAGCATTGAAGACGATTAAAGAAGAATTTATGTATGATTTTTTCCCAATAACCAGTCACATGGAAGGAGCTAGGTGAAGGGCACAGTTCACAATAAAAATGGTTTCTGAGAAATTTCCCTCTGATGAATCTGTGACGTCCCAGTATACCAGATGTGGCGCTATCAAATCGGTGAACTGCCTAGGGCGTTATAAGGGCTCAGAGATTGTGTCGTGTGGGTGCCACACCCATTGTGGACGAGTTTAATGGTCTTGTAGGGACTGCATAATCTCAAAGGACTCCCATGTGGGAAATTCAAACAGTTTGTCATGACTCATGGTGACAGTGGAAGGCAGTTCTGGACAGTTTCGGATTGATGTAGTCACCTCTTTGCACAAATCAACCACAATAATCTCGTCCGAATACCTTTTACCCGCCATGATGATCTCGTACAACCACTAGTTCCACTTATTCGTGTACTGTAATCGCTCCGGAGCCGTGGCCTCATCCTGGTTCAGCATAACACCGTAGCCAAACACCAATACAACACCTTGAATCAGAGCAGGGTCAAGTTTTCTATCGCTCTTAATCCGTATCAAGAAAGCCAATGCAACAATTTTTGGAAGATACAGGAATAATTTCTGGTTCACACCCAGCTCAAGGGATAGCTATTTAGCTAATAAATCAGAAAAAAACCTGGAAAGATGTACTCATTGAAACATGGACTCATGGACATAAGTTTTTCAGGAGATTAAAGAAATATAACCCTGAAGGCTCAACGAAAGCGTTTAAAGAAAACGAGATGTATAACCGTTATAATGAGATTGAATTACTGGATAAAACCAGAGTTATATTGAAAAACAGAGGTGAGAACCATTCACGGTTGGGTAAGTGTCATTGACGTACGAAAGTTCAAAAAGAAACATATAGATTTAAATAAACCGTCAACTACTGTGCACCGCTGTTACCCTATATCCGCTCCCTCAATTTCCGACTCAACCGTTCATTTCTTGCCACTAAAGCCAGTAGCATACAAGTCGGTTCCACGAGGGAAGTTGACGTACGCGTGTGCCGAAGTTCCGACTTTGTCCTATGACTCCTGACTGAATGAGGGTACCATGAGCAACTGGTGCCAGTACCGGCTATAAAAGCGTCTTCATTGCACTCACTATCATTGTAGCTTTTGGAGTTTGGTACACAGCAGTGTTTTTGTCCGATTTCACTTACTATTCTCACTTTGTACAGCTTCGGCGGGAGTTTATTTGCTACTAGTAGAGGTGCACTCAGTTAGCTGTATAAATAAATAAATAAATAAGTAAATAAATAAATAAATAAATAAATAATATCACACTGTGATAACAATGTGCTGATAGAAAGAGTCACTTGATTGCAAAAAGGAAAAGTGTAGAAATTTAACACTGGAAGAAAAAGCGGATTGCATAAAGATCGTCATAAGTGTTCCTAAAGCTTAATAAGCAAAGTCGCCGTTCAAAAATTTCGCTACCGTACTCTGTTCCTGTTTTCAGGCAGCGATTATATCCATGCCAGCAGAGTGATGGTAGGCAATAATATGTTCATTTGTACACAAGGACCATTAGACAGTTCTAAAGAGAGCTTTTGGGCTATGGTAATCCAGGAAAAAGTAAAGGTAAGTTCTTGAGTGCGTACCAATAGTGATCTCCAACAATCAGAATATCTCATATTTCAAAACAGCTAATTGTTATGCTATGCAAACTCGTCGAAGATGGAAAAGAGAAATGTGTCGAGTACTTTCCGAGGAACGGAGGTGAAATACATGATAGCTTATATAAATACTCCGTACCTCCATCTTTTCCAACACACCTAAGCCATTTATTGTTTCATATTCCATGTCAGGTACATCAATAGTTGGATCCTACAAGATTAACGCCTTCGATAGGAAGGTTATATCAGATGCTGACGGTGCAACATGTGGGAGATTAGATGTGTTATTCGAAGGGAAAACACATACGGTTTGTTTACTCATAACATAAAAAACAAAAAACATAAACAAAACATTCGTATGTATACAATAAGAAGTGAAAAATTATAAAACCCATTCAAGAAAATTACTAATCACAATTCTCTATAAACTAATTGTCACGGCACTCATGGTCACGAAGAACGGGATACTAAAATACAAAGTTCGCAAACACCATTATTGGTGGGCGTCTTCCCGTTCTTCGCTCCAGTGCATCGGTAACCAACTCTTGACCTGGCGTCTACTTCGTTACATCTTAACGCGCTCCCTTGATCGCTGTCTCAGCAGTGCAGTTTCCGTCAGAATAGGGGCTTTTGCTACATCGCTTACCTAACCATAAGTCTTGCTGTGTTGGCGAGTTCATTCGACACACGAATTTATGGCCCTTACCACGTCTACGCCGTAGGACAGGCTCCAGCACATCCATTCGAATTTGACACTTTTAGTGTACGCTTACCACAATAACATTTACCACGCTCCCACACATCTTTGACAAAGTAAAAATCTATGAACAATAGAAGAACTCAATAAATACACGGAACGATGTGAGATCAATTACATCAGGGTCACTTCTTCTTAATATGGCACTCCGAATAACCAGCGCTCCTACCGCGGTCCCCTCCTCAATCTATGGCGAGTTGCATCCGAGGCATCAACGTCTTACCTAGTCTGGGTGTCCATAGCCCTGCTTCACAACGGCGGGGCCCATAAACTTCCTAATCGAAGCGGCAGGCTGCAGACACCGTACGCATGGAAGGACATGGCAGGAATGAAGAAGATAAAAAATAAGACAGACAGGGTCAGTGCTTAAAAATGATTAACGGTGGCACCAGAGAAGCCGCCGATTGACTGCCACTTGGAATTGCTCCCGCTCTTTGTTACTTTGCTAATGTACGATGCCTTCCTCGCGGGAACACGATGAGCGAACTACTAGGCGCCCGATAGAGCCGAACAAAAGGCATGATAAATATTCTCATCGTATTTGAAGCATCCCTTATCCTTTCCATTCGGAACACTGCGTAGTTTCAATACGCCCTCTCCTCTGCCCGAGGACCAAATCCTTGACATCCAACTCAGCCTCTCAGCCTTCTCACCCCGCCTCGACGGTTCGTAGTGTCCTATTTGAACAGCTCACTTTCCCAAAAAAAGTGTTTCAGGCCCATCGTTTCAGGTAGAACATATATGGTACGAAAACTGGGCCGATCACACTGCACCAGAGAATTTCAAAGCAACTGTTGAACTGATACGGTTAGCACGGAAAAAACGACAAAACGCCCCAGTTATAGTGCACTGTTCAGCAGGTAATCTCTCTGAAGAATGTGCTGCTCCGGGTAAACTTCCCAGTCTTTATGTTCAGGAGTTGGGCGATCTGGTTGTTTCGTGGCAATTGAAATGGCGGCACATATAGCAGCAACTACTTCATGTTTTAGTATGGAAATGGTTTTGAAAGCTATACGGGATCAACGCATGCACAGTATTCAAAATGATATGGTAACTACAGTTTATAGTGGACATTTAACTCCACCGACAGAGCTTAATTTGATACTATCAGCAATATCTCTACGTATATCGTGGTTTCGTTGAGTATCTGATCGATAGAGGTGTCATTAAACGACTTGATGTCTTGAAATTTATTAACGATTATGACAATTTGATGAGAAGAAAACGACGAAAGGGTGAGTACCCAAGAAATTAGGGGAACTTTTTTGCTCAACTGCTCCCTGCTTTGGAAAGTAGGATGAACATGCAGTCAGCGTCATTTAACATTACGTGGGAAGGGCGATGCTCGGAATTTCCCGGGTGTGGTGCGTTAGGAACGAAATGGTCGCGTCGCGGTGAGAGGGGCGTCGCGCGCGAAGGAATGTAGCAGGATGCAGCAGTAGGTAAGAGATAAAAGGATAAAAGTACTAATAGTAGAATTATGCATAAAGTAATGATCGCATATCGATTGAGCTGTATGAAGAACGCTAGAGCTGTAATAACGGCGAATGAGTGGTTCGCGACAGCCGCGTGCGGCGAATCGATTACCCAAAATCGTTCCTAACGCCCGTCTCCCGAATTTCCCTATACACGCCAGTGCAGTAGGTGACCCGGAATTACAAGCTCTGTCAACGAACGAATATCAGAGATACCGTTGCCTACGTTAAGGAATCGAAGATTAAATGGGTCGGACACGTCACGCTATAGTCCGTTGGACCGACGTGGTAATTGGCTGGATCTCCAGCGACCTCAACACAACACCAGGAGGACCGACAGCATGGTGATTAGACTTCTTCACGAAACGAAAGGTGTGCTACGCCTGTGCCCCTCTATCGACGATGATCCACTCGACTTTCCTGACTCGCGGCGAGGACGAATGGAGGAGTCACTACTTCCCACTTGAGGAAGCAGATGATCAAAGGGACGATGGGGTGGTGCAGTTGAATCAAAATTGTCGCTTCGCGGCGAGAGAGCCGGCGCGCGCGACGGAATGTGGCAGGACGGATCAGCAAGTAAGTAAATACAGGAACAAAAGAATCAACAGTAGAAACATGCCAGAAATGTTAATCGTATATCGATTGAGCTGTGTTAGGAACGCTAGAGCTGCAACAACGGGGCAACTAGACCGCGACGGCCGCGTGCGGCGGATCGATCACACAAAACTGATTCAACTGCGCGTCTCCCCGGGACGATAGGAGATTTTAAAGGCAGAGTAGGGAGAAAATAAAGAAATAAGGAAAACCCAATGATGGTACAGAAAGTTAACAATGATTTAACGAAAATATTAGTAATTAGAAAAGGCAGGAATGAAAAAATGAAAGGTGCAATAAAACTTTTAGGTTTTGGAATTTTTTCCCACTTCTAATTATTATATCTGTTCACTGCTAAAACAAAAATTCTTTCCAATAATTTTTTGCTTGCGGTCAAACAAGTGATGACCTTTGAAAAAAAATTTCAAAAAATAAAGAAACTTATGGAAATTTACAAGTTTCCAAGCTCTGTATATTCTCTACAAACTTCGAAATCTCCAAGATTGGCTTTTAGAAGTCTTACGCAATTGCATATTTCTGAGATTTCAAGAAATTTTGGATCCTAAAACATCTTTTTAAGACGTAGATGAAAGCAAGGGTAAAGAACCCAAAGAAGAGCAGAAGGCAAAAGCAAAAGATGAAGAATACACGCCATCCGTCTATTTCAATGTTGACTACAAATACTTTTATTAACAGGCTGCCTACTGTATCCACTAAGTATCATACGTGAAATAGAATATAACATATCGAGTTCTATCTTATTACGTGCTTGAATCTTAACGGTCCATATGAGATACTTGAGGAACTGAAAAAATCGCAATAAAACGGTTTTCTCTGATTATGTTCACAGACAAATCGAGTCTTTCCTATCGAGGGCAGCTGATATTGCCTGTGAAAGCTTTAACACCCAAGTTGAAAGGCTGCCTTCAACCTGGGAGCCCTGAACGAAGGGCCTTGATTGGTAAAAAAGAGGTCATTCCATGATAAGGACAGCTTTAAGTAAGCAAAGACAGCAACGCCCACCTATTTACCTACGCCTTACAGACGACTACTATTCTCCACAAAAAAACAAACAAACAACGCAGTTCCCGGTTTATTTATAAATTGAGCGTATGGAACCTTGCAGTAGAGAAAGAAAACAAATAAAATATCTAAAAAAAAAAACTCAACAACCATAAAAACATAACAAGTGAGACCGAGTCAATCAAAACGGCAGTGTACATAGCAAGGATATCAAATAAATAATGAAAAAGAGGTAATTCTACTCAAAAAGGAACGAAGATCCAGGGATATGCGAACCAGCATCATTTCGTATCTCTTCAAGTCGAGAGTTCACCGATGAGTGCAGATTCCTTCCCGTTCGTAATGCTAAATCGACCATAGCCGGTACTGAACGTGGGTCCATTCCGCCAGGATCCATCTGCTTCACTAATCTTAGTCGTATTTGGTCATCGGGAACTCTCTGGAAGGACTTGACCATCACGTTATGAATCAACTAATATTTAAAGCTATGGGCTAAAAATAGAAATTGAAATTATGCAAATTGAGACAAGGAGAGAGCAAAATGGCCCACATCATTTTCCGGTGGGTCCATCACAATCCAAAGAGACGTCCTTAACAGGGCTTCTTCGACTTCTGTACAATCTACAGCTATTGACTTTCCAATTTGATTGACCGTAACACAAAGAGGAGCACTGAAAAGGAATTGTGACTATAAGGCAACTGGTAGTAAAAATTAATAAAAGGAGAAACAAAATGAGCTTATACTCCATATAAGCAAATAAAATTGAATAAAGAAGTGGAAACTATCAATGGAGAGATGGGCATGGCAATTCGACAACAGTAGAAGAAGAGCAAAAGTCAAGCCCCGTAGGGGACTCGAACCCCTGACCGTTAGATTAAAAGTCTAACGCTCTACCAACTGAGCTAACGAGGCTCTACGGTGCAATTGCATCGTGGTTCTTCATCAAGGTACACGTTTTACGCTATTTTTACAACCTCCCTGTAGCCCTGTAATCGGATGCTAAACTTTTGAGCAAACATGGTTAACAACTCAAAAATTTCAACGAAATTCGGTCAAAAGGGTTTTTGGCGTGAAAAACGTTATCAAAGGGGAGCGGCAAAGATTAAAATAGAAATAGAACATGGCGTAAAGTAAAACAAAGAAGGGAAACAATGGAAAACTTACTTGGCTGCCTCTAATTGGAAGTAATTCGTTTCCGTAGACTCATCACACTCTATATTGAACTTGCCTTCATCTTGAGGTACCAACGTTAGGTTACTAATCCTGGTATCAATCAAGGCAGCTTTAACCTTAAGAACGATATACTGAATACTGAGGTATTACTATGAAAGATCTATCAACAAATAGCACAAAGCTTCTGTAGAGGGAAATACCTACAGCAATAAAGATAGCATCAACAATGTTTCCACCATACTGTTGTATAACGACATCCACATACACCTTCCACATAAACTGTTTTGAAAGAATAAGTCTAAAGAAAACCTGTTATACAGAAATACAAAAATATTAGAAAACCTTTTCAAGCACCTGTCCATATTGGTGATAACATCGCCGCTTCCGTGGTAGGCCTCTTCTAACACATCGGCAAGAGCTTCGGTAAAATACTCCCCACCTCTTGCTAAAGCTAGTGCTTTCAGAAAAATTATGAGAAAGTAACGATTGAGATAAATACGGCTCACCTTCAATCCGTGAAGCGGCCAAACAGGAAGGATCAACTGTGAATTGTAAACGATTTGGGACCGCTGATGTGTCGGAGCATTCCATAACCTCGCATTTCACACCTACCTAGGACACTTTCGTAACTTGCAGTATGCCCCACCATAAAATAACCATAACAAGTCGAACCAATGTTCAATCACCAATAAAAGAAGAAAAACTATAGAGGAGGATAAAAACATGTTGACCTAACTCACCAATATATCTGTCGTGTCGATCTTTACCCTTGCTGAGCCATTTGTTGTATTCAAAGCGGGGCTTTCGATCCACATCGGACGGAAATCATCAACCCTTCAAAATCAACCATAATGAAATATACCCCAGCAGAACAGCGTTTCGTACAGATATAAAAAACCAGTCCATTTTGCAGATAAAAAAATCCGTCGGTGTGATAGGAAATAGTTTAAATATAAAAAAGAAGTGAGTAGTTGGGTAGTAAAAAATAGAACTGAAACGGCTGTTTACACGAAGACCAGCATGAAATGCAACGCTTCATAAAGAGTTTACATGCTTTAATAAAGTTTAATGGAGTAATTACTGACATATCAATGGTGAAAATATGATTTCAATACCGCGTTTTTGAAAGAAATAGTTGTCTTACTTGGTTTGAACCACTTCAGGGGCTATATTTGATTTCAGGAGGTCAGGAAAGTAGGAAATGAATAAAAACAGCCCGGCTGTATAAGAAATACTATAACCGATAACAAATCTAAGCTTTTCAAAACTCACCCTCGACCATCGTCACGACACCCATCAGCGAATCCTTGCGCAATGAAATGTTTCTCAGCAACTCCCAACAATACTGGTTCCATAGTAGGACAAGACCAACAGCCTTTGCAGGACTTCTAACAGATACAAATAAGCTTCACTTAGGTTAATAAGTTGCAAGCAGAAATTTGAAATCAACAATAGACGTCGCAGAAATTTGTGGCGTGTAATTACGGCAAGGATCCCCAAATGACGCCAAAATTGGTTGCCTAACACGCGGATACTGTTCTGGAGAAGGATGCGTATACTCACTTGTATTTTCCAGAAGCCTGAGTGAGCTTCTAGAATTGGGTGTCATTCAGGCAGGAGGGGCCAGTAAACAGAACGTGCTGTACCGCTTTTTTGTTTCGTAAAGCTCAACGTCCATCGGAATCGGATCGGTGGGAAGCCGGGGATTACTGTAAGAGCCGAATCCTCTTTGCTGTATTCACTGCTGTTATCTTTCCTAATCCTCCGGCCGAAATACCAAAATTGGTGAACTTGTAGATTTAGAGGGAAGCGGCACATCTATTCTTCAACTCTAGAGAACGATGTCTGCCGGCTCTGCAGAAGGAGGAGAGGAACAGCAAGATGGGTAAGACTATTTACCTCGTGCAAAAGCTGGTATGGGGCAAGGATAGAACATTCAGCTCACCACTGATTCATTTTTTTTAACCGAAAGTTAGAGAGCATCAGGTAGTCTTGCAGAGCTGACTATTCCTCCTTCTACGCGCTCTGGTGCTTAGCGTTAGAGAAGAGTGGTGGCCCTCCGACTGCATTCCCTCCCCCCCCCTCCCCCCCCCCCCATTCCCCTCCCCCCTCCCCCAGGCTCTTCTAGAGGCCTATTTCTTCAATTTAACAACCCGCATTAGTGTTGAAATTTCATATTAATGTGCAGCTAGGGCTGTTTCAACGTCGTGGAAGGAGCTAATTTAGTCCTCAAGTCGAACTAATTCGTTTTGGCATGGCGGAGGAGGCGAGTCCTGTTTAAGATACTATCATTCCTGAAACAGCCATTGTGCTCGTCTGAAACCTTGAACGGCTTTAAGCTGAAAATTAGTAAGGGCATTTGAGGAACTGTTGGCAGGCAGGAGGCGACAGAGGCATAATGCGATACGAATCAAAACTCGTCCAGATAGCCGCGAGAAACGACCGGTTCCCCATAAAAACCGCATATGGCCGTATCCGCAATCGCACATCCCCCTCCCCAAAGGTATTTGGGTGAATGGCAGTTTTTTTTTCGGTTGTGTAGTAGGGATATGCGACGTTCTACTAGATGAACGGTTCAACAATCAATGCCGAACCTAACCTACCTAGACCATCTTGAACTTTGAGGTCCTTCTTCAGGAGCATGAGATCAGGAATTCAATATTCTCAATTTCATTCCTGTTCAGCCCTACCCCTTAAAACTGCCTGCTCTGCTTCACCAAAGCAACCGTCAGGACATGTGTACATATCGATTTTACGCGCGCAAAATCAATACTCTCCGATGTGGCCATCGAATGGATGCAACATAATGAGTTGCGTAAGAGATTTTGAATTGTCTTGGACCTCTGCTACAGCATTTTCTGGTCTATGGGTTGTACTGTTGCCAGTTTACTGTAGGAGAGCTTTGTTAAAGAACTATGATACTTTTTTGTTTTCCTTTATCATCAGCATCTACTATTACTGTGCCAAAAAGCCATCCAATCTGAGTTGGGTCTCAAAATGAAATAGAACTTATGTTGACTTATGAAAGAGATTCTCGTAGAGCGCCGAATGCAAGACTCCCTTATATCGCGCAAGATCAGCATCGTCGGAACACACCATCTATGTATAGGAATAACAACGTGTTTCGATCCATACAGTTTATTCAGCGAATCGTTTCATATGTTCTTCATTGTCCTCTCAAGCCTCTTATCGTTGGGCAGATATTGTTTTTCCTGTTGTGTGGTTATTATTGTGAACCTTTCATTACCATGTACTTTTTAAAGATTTACAGAATTATCTCCATATTTTCTTCTGTACATTATGATAATCACTAGCTTCTACCTAGTTACTGCTAAAGAGCAACTCTTGCCTTGGTTTCGAAACTCGCACTTTTGGTGGTAGGACCGCCCACACCGTATGGCAGGGCCGCCCATTGTTTCTGTTAGTGATAACATCAGCTGCATTCTTCATGAAAGGCTGTAAAATAGCCCTATTTCTGGCTATTTTCGGACATTTCTATGCGAGCGGCTACTCATAAGCCATTTACGGGAAAAAGTCTTTTTGCGTTATGCAATCCCTTCCGAGGGATGCGCTCTAGCATTCGACTTCCATTCAGGATCGTAGTGGCATTTGAATGCGTATATGGCCTATACAATAACTTGCGGTGGCCAGTCGGTCACGAGGCGGTCAGTAACAATAATATTAATATTTCTATTAACAGTAGCGATCATGGTAATATTTCTAGAACTGATGACAGGTCCTCGAGTGTGCGCCATGCACTTTCTCAGTGTTCAAAAGAGTTCTGATCGTTTTTCATGGCTACCTAAGCCTCCTAACTTTTGAACGGGAGTTTTAGTCGTCTAAAATGGCACCTTACCCTTACCAATGTTCAGCTAATGTAACTTTGTTGTTCAAGTTGAAATACCGAATAACAAGGAGCAAGGGCAGCATCTTCTTCCTTATCGCTTCGCACTTCGCAAAAATTTCGTGATTTCCGCAGTTACAATGCTTTGGAATATGTTCATGATTCAATAGATGTCATAGGCGGGACATTCCGAGAACGGAAGTGCTGGAACAAGCCCCTCATAAACAATCGTGTACTGCGTGACCTTGTTTGATTCTAATCGTGGACGATTTCTGAGATACCATGAGAGATCGACAGCCATCGCCTACCACATTTATTACTTTCTCTTTGATGGTTCCGATGGACTCTACTACTCCAGTTCCTTTGCAGGAATCCTGGTACTACCGTACTTGAGCATGGTGGGCATCACCGTCTCATAGCCTGTCGATTCATACAGTTGAGGATACAGGCCGGCGCTTCCCAGATGAACCTCCCAGTGCTTTTTCTCTTCATTCAGAAGCCATTAAAAAGGCACTCCTAATTGCTATATCGATCACTGCTCGTCCATCAGTACGCCAGAATTTCTTTCCATTCGGGACTACTGCAAAGTCACTAGCCAGACTAGCTAGACAGATAATCCGGTTTCGAGAACTGGGAAATTTTTTTCCGAGGAAAACCTGTGTCCAATCTCTCTCTGGATCTTTGCGTACCATACCTATGACGATCTTAAGCATGAACATATGCTCGGCATTGTTTCATCGCTGGACCGGTTTTCTAGGAACAGTCACTACTCGAAAGCAGCTTCTCCTCTCAATACTTTCTTACAGTTACCCTCTTACGTTTTTGACTTCACTTTTCATTACCCTCACATTTATATCCCTGATACATGGTTCTGGGACTCGTAGTCGACCCAGAAGGGCTAGGAAAGGTGCTAAAGGCACCTTTAGGCACTGTAGGCCCATCCGAAATCCGATCACGTGCTGGGCAGAATTCCCATTCTTCTAGAATGACTAAATGGCTTATATAGAAGACATAGCTTCTGCTGTTACCCGCAAGTCAATGCATAGGCTTACTTCTTGTTCGGATACATCTATTATTATCATTATTGCAGCTGTTATTATTGTTACTATTATTTATTTGTTTATTTATATATTGCCTTCACTTCATTTTTTCACTCACTTATTATTATTATGACTATTGAAAGCATTATTAATATTATTTTTGTATATATCACATTTTGCGATGTGAATAGAAGAAATGATTAAGTGGACCACGAACAGTTGCCGACCTTATTTTTGTTTAATCTCACTTCCTATAGGGGTTATAGGGTAAAGGTGCTGCAGTGGCAAGTGGCGCATTTACACCCACATGGTCAAGGGTTTACTCCGCCTAGGCCAACCAAATCTTTAACCTCTTCGGGTCCAGTTAAATGGTACCGGACTTGCCTTGAGAGGCTGAGCACTGATGAGTTTCATCGAAGCCGAAGGACTCGAACCCTTCTTCCTTTATCTTCTTTCAGTGGCACAACTCTGCCAGCTTTGGCTTTTGTGATTTCTTTCATGGTCCCACTCGATCTGTAAGTGACAGGCGTAAATAGGTGTGAGCAGAAAGGAGAAATGTTTTGGCGTTTATCAAGTCCCTTGAGTCGCACCACGCATCCAACTTTCCTTTCGAAAAATCTTTCAGTTCGGAAGGGCTCACGTTCTCTATATGGTCGGCCTTGTGTTTCAATGAGAAAATCGGAAGTTTCTACCTGCCTCGATGATTCATGAACCTATTAACTGACCCCAGAAAGATCCAAGCCTTGTTCGATCTAAATGGGATCCGTTTTCGACTTCATCTACTGGATTCTGCATGTAGTTATGGCGCCACTTGTCGCCATCCAATTCACCCCTTTTGGCGGAGATGAATGGTGTTGTTTTCAGGAGAATGGGGACGAGAGTATCTTGTCGATGTTGGGAGGGCTTTTAGTTAACCTCCTTCGAGACGTTATTGAGAATTTCAAGCCCTCTCAATGACGCCTCCCCCCCCCCCCCTTAGCTTCGGTAAGGGCAGAGTTGTAGGGAAATGCATAGGCTAGTAAGAGGATTACGACATCTCACCCGAGCTCGTTCCAGCAATCCCAGACGAATACTGTTTTGCGACGAACGGGTACCGTACGAAAGAAGTCCTTCTGTCCTTCTGTCCCTTTATATGTTTTAATCTATTTTACTAGTTGGCTAATGCGATGAGACGCCTCATTGAGCTTCGTAAAAAGTCAATCTCCAATTTAAGACCGGTCAGAGGCTTTGACATACTGTAGTCGTTTAAGCACTGGTTCCACGGAGTAAATCGACCAAAACATTCATCACTATATTAAAGCCTATTACCAGTCTCGGAATCAGATTAGGCTAACCCCAATCGTTATTAGTTGCTCTTTGTGACTTGGCGAAGCGATGTTCCTTGCTTCTGTTAACGTGGCTTAGCCATGAGGCCTGTTAATGTGGCTTAGCCATGAGGCTTCACCCTTTCACCCATTACATGGTCTGAGTTATAACGGTCGCCGCCAGGCCTTGGAAAACTACTTTCGGAGTGAGATGACCATGCATCAGAAATTTTTTCCCCTTCACGGGAGAAGTCGAATGGACCTCAAGGAGGTTCGAACACATAGCTTCCTACCGTATTCAATTCACTATCTGTTCAAAACCTCTGATTGTATCCGAATGTAGATATGAAAAGGAGGAGCTCCGAAGAGAATGGCCTATCAGCAGAACCTTCGCCAGTCTTCCTCGTTAAGCTCACAATTTTGAAGTCCCCTTTGGGCTGTTCCTGTTTTTAATGCCTTTGAGTTGACTGGGAAATTCTTTTTCACCTAGGTAAAGGCGTTGTAGTGAAAAGTGGGGCACTAGCTATGGCTTAGGGATCGAATCCCAGAGCGATATCGGCCGAGGTCATGCAAGCGCTTTTTGCCTCTAGAGTACCTCATGATTGATAATCGACTCGAGAGACAAAAGCAGTGACTCCACTACCAGCTGGGCACCAAAAGTCATTGTATAGGCCACATAGGCATTCAAACGCTGCAATTCCTCTGAATGGAACTCTTATGCATGGCGCATTTCGAGGACGGGATTTATTGCAGTTAGCAGATTTTTTACTTGTTTTTTACTCATCCCGTTTACATTTGCTTCACACTTGTGCCGGGCGTATACAGCTCCTCCGGAGCGACTCCAAACAGCCATTCCATTCTTACCGTTTCTGTTTGTCAACGGCTTAGGTGGATTTTTGTAATTACAAATGTAAAGACGATTTTATTCAGCTATTTACCTTCTATATTCATCGATTCTGGCTCCATCAAAACCAATATTCACTATGAGCATTGAGCAATTAGGATCAATCCAATGATCAGGTCATGGCACTCAAACTCATCCATCTTGCTGCGATCTCTGTAAGTGTAAGTTTTATATTGACTTCGCAGTAAACTCTTAACAGTATTTACATCAAATGAATAAGATTTTTCTCTTTATTTCCTCACTTTTTTGCAAATTATTTCTGAGCATTGTTTTCTTCAAAACCGAATTACAGTAGAGTTTGGGCCAAGGTAAAACTTGGCGAGGTGGTGTAGCGGCGAGTGGCGCACTACCACACACACGTGGTCACGGTTCAAATCCTGGATCGATACCCGCCTAGGCCAACCAATCCTTTCCATCGCTTCGGAGTCGGTTGCGGGAGGATAAAAGCACTGACTTGCACATCGGCTGGACACCGCCAGTCAATGTATAGGGTCCATATACGTTCAGTACACCACACGATTCTGAATGGAAATCGGATACGGGGCGCATCTTTCAGATGGGATTGATAAGTGCCAATAACGTTATTTCTCATCCTTTAACGATGGTGGTATCGATTGCGGGGACTTCAAAATTATTGACTAGGATTTCGCGGTGTTATCTTTGGAATCTTTCGCTTGGAATTTTTGGATGTTCGTGTTTATCGTAAATTTCATCTAAAAATTACGCTTAAGCGGTGAAATCTCATAGCCAAAGCACATTAGATGGGAGCATTCTTACATCGTTGGTTCCGGGACTACTATACTGTCAATGTCAAGGTCCCAACGCGAATTGCCGCGACAGCTAGCGCGCAGTATGGCCTGGGGAGGATGACGTGTACATTTTTTCCTCAGAGGCGGCGAGAGTCCCGTTTAGGCGCTTTGTCTTCCTTAGGAGTGGACACCTTTAGCTGATGTATACTTTGAGAGAATGGCATTCGAATTCTTAAATCTTTGAGCCCTTCAACTCCATTCTTCCAATTCTTTTAATAAAGTTTTCAATTGAATCCTTTCAGATCTTTGCAATCGGTCGATCCCGTTGGCATCGAATACGACGATGGAGAGCATCGTATGCGATTGCTGGCTTATGGTTTCTGTTCATAGTCTTGTACATTTTATACGAAGTTCAATACAAAACTGGCATCGAACTCGTCTCATTTGTACCCATCGATGACAGCGGATTCGAGTAAGCAACTTCAGTTCCTTTTCCCGACATTCACTATCTCAATCGCTTTTTTTATCTCAGATACGCTGCAAGTTCACCTTTTCCTTTCCCCGGTTTATTTCCTTGTCATTTACAATCAAATTTGCATCAAATATCCAAATTATTTGGTGGTGTAGTGGCACGTGGCGCTCACTATCGCATCCAGGGGGCGAATCCCAAGTCAATACCATCCAAGTGAACCAAGCCATTCCTACGGCACTGGTTGGCACTGTGCTCAAGTCACTCTAAAGTATGACTCATTTCCTCTTCTTGGCTCACCCAAAAGGTGTCGGTGTAGTTAAAAAGTATTGAAGATCATTATCTTGACCATTACCATATCGCCATAATGTGACGCACCCTGCGATGCGGGCGATCGTATCAGAGCGCCTGGTCTTACTGACGAATACTTGGCTTTCGTTCAACTATGATTTCATAAGCGAAGGGGTGACCGGATATCTCGAAGCTCGAACCTAGTGATTTTTGAACATTTCCTAATAAAACGCAAGAAGTGCGGCTCAACTGCCTGTGAAGCGCGCGGTTGCGTCACGCAGCAAGAATGTGCATAATTCTTATCTCATACGCTTTATGAAACTTTCCTAGTGCAGTTTCCACAAGTCTGGTGATACCTACATAGCAGTAAAAGTTTCATCCAACTTCAGCTATAAAGTCAAAAGGCACATATCGTGAAATTCCGATTTGAAGAGGTTTTCGAACACCATTGTGATTTTTTAGTATTTACAATGAGAATGCTCTTCGAGACGTCAAAGTTTCTGATGCTGCGCTATCTCAGAGACGATTCGGATCGATATTATGCTGGGTGATGACGACTTCAATTTATCATAAGACACGGGTTGGTACCCACCCAGTTCATTTTTTGACTATTCATTTTATTTTTTCGAATACTTTATTGATTACTCTATTTTTTGTTATATTCAATGAAATAATCATTTGTCACACTGAATATATCCCCTGTACCACCTGTCAACCCCACAGATCATCGATTTCCTCGAGCGGGCGCCGGTGACGTCTCCATTCGTCCCTGTCGCGAGGCAAAACAGTCCATTGGGTTGTACCCGCTTGAGTGACACGGGCAAAACACTCCTTTCGTTTCGAACCCCCCGTGAAAAAGTCTGGCCCTCAAGCTGGCGTCCATCCCGGTGTTCGTGTGACGTCCCGAGGGATCCAGCTAGTGACCATCCTGGTCCAACGGTCAAATAAATAAATGAATATTCATGATGTGCTATCTATTTGATCAAGTTGGTGACGATATATCTCATTATTGCTATCGTTTATTACGGTGATAAAGGAGGGTACATTTAGGTTCGCGCTATTAATTCGACATGGTTGCGGCGATGCGACGCGTCGCATTTCCTCACCAATAATGATCGATTTCTGGATGACTTCACTCCGTATCATACGATATTCGCAGAATTGCCGGATAGCTACTTCAAATTGTTCTGGAAAACGCGTCTAGCTTTATACTATGTTTATACTAATATTTCTTCGAACTACGACTGGTGAGTTCGATGTCTATTTGAATTTTATGAAGGCTACAGTTTAGAGTCATTGTGGATTCCCGAGTGGGACACATGATTTGCTGTCTGGGCATTATTAAAAAGTACTATCTATGTCATCCATGCTAGACGATACTGGCAAAGGATAGGGAGGTAAATAGTCATAGGCTAGAAGCGCGCGCAGCGCGAGTTCAGCGGGACGTGTCGCCATTGATTGTTATGCGCGGCAAGCGTGCGGTCGCGTCGCTCAGCGAAATAGTGCAACACCGCGTCTAACTTATTTTCACTCACTTTTCTTAATGTTGAGCGGAAAGAAATGATTTTTATCATGGTATTAATATATAATTCATTTTTAGGTACTACAAATCGGATGATGATACATACGTTATCATGGAGAATCTTCGAACCTACCTAGCAACGTTTAATCCCAATGAACCACATTACATCGGGTTCAGGCTGAAGAGGAGAATGGTGGGTAGATAGCCACCTAGGGAGTTGAAAGTTTTCAAAAATATGTTGGACCAGGAAAACAGTGATACCTCCCCTGGACCTCAATAATTTTCTGAAAACTACTGGAAATCCCTGCAAATTCTTCAATATCATATCGTTCCTTCCAGCCAAAACATGGGTACAATGCGGGTGGAAGTGGATACGCCATGAGTCGAGCAGCTATGAAGATTTTCGCTGAACAACTATTCCATCAGAAATCATTATGCCCCTATCACGAATGGGAGGATCTCGCAGTGGCCAGGTAATCATTTTGTTGGTGTTGCTTAACCTTACAATAGCTCCATGACGATGTTCCTTCTATAATTACAATTCTGAGGAAATAGTTCTTTATAATTAAGTATCGCAGGTGCCTGGCCAACGTTGGCATTTATCCAGAAGATAGCCGTGATGAAAAACGTAGACAACGATTTCTACCATGGAAACCTGAAGATCATTATCAAGCCGATCTGACCAAGTCGTTTCTCATGGATCCTATCGAGCACTGGGTATGTCATCAATCTTTGGTTGATTTCTTCGAGACGCGCCATGCATTTCAAACTTACTCCTACTTCTTGATCAATCCCGTTCTGGTACCTGCCCCTCATTCAGCATCTATTCAGAAATGTAGCAACGTTTGTAAGCATATATGGCCTATGCGAAGATTTGCGAAGGCCAGCCAGCTTAGACCTGTGCTTTTATTCTCTTGGTCGAGTCTGGTACTAGTTAACCTGCAATAGAGGGAGACGTAGTTGGATCGGAGGTGTAGGTTAAGGTAGCCGGGATTCGATCCTGGGACCATGCACGTAATATTGCACCATTTGATAGTAAACGGGAAAAGTAGAGGCCAAGCAGAAATGGGGGAAAATTACCTCCAGTGATTTTGGCGCTAGATTACTGTCAGGAGAAAACAGGCCCTGTTAGTAGGGTTCGAACATGAGAGTGTGCAAAAGAGGGGTAGGACTATTTGCCACTGCTTTAACATGTCGAAGTAGTACAATATCAACTCCAGGGGCCAGCCATATTCCACGAAAATCTGATCAGTATGCATCACCTTGAACCAGAAGAGTTACGTCTTATCGACGGATTACTGTACGGTGTAGCAGCAGGGATATGGAATCGAACAGTGACACGAGTGGAAAATACTTTGGAACAGCCACCAGCCGCTCGGAGACGGCTGTCACGCAGAGCCTTCAATACAAAGTACCTATCTTACCCTTGATAGTCCAGTTTGACGAAGCACTAATGTAGAAAGGAGAATCGAGTAGAGTTATGTATTCATCTTTTAGCTATTCTAGGAGTCCAATTGTTAGATCACTAGTCTTCTATGTGAATCAAAATTTTTTGCAATATTCCCTAAAAATGGGAACTTTTGGCGGAAAAGCACTCAAATTTGTGCTCGCTGCAGATATAAACTATTGCAATGTGTGTATAAAAGTGAATAGAATGTGCTTTTCATGTTGCAATACATTAGAATGTGGGTAGAGGTGCTTTACAGCCATTGCAGAAACATTGGATTGTTCGATGGTTGGACAACAAAGACTTAATTTGTCGAGCCCGAGGGAACATTTGAAAGGAACATACTCAACTTAGTCTGGAGCATAGGAAAAAGGAAAATTATCAGAGAATTTGTTTGAGAAGTTCTACACCAGGCCCACATTCACCCTAAATTAACAATCGGACAGTCAGTTCTAGGCCAGTCATGGTAAATCCCCTTCCACATATAAAAAAATGACAGACTTTTCTGGCAGAAGGGTCCCTTTTGAGAAACCTACACTTCGTTTCAGTAATCACGACTATCTTTTGACTTTTGTGGAGTAACAGGCCAATATAGGCAGTCTTTTTTTGTCTATGTAGACATGCGCAGCTCACCTTTATCAATAACAGCTGCTCTGTCCCATAATATTCATTCTTAGCTAACTCGAATGCATCCGTTTGACACCGGTGAATAATGAATGAACATAAGAAGTCTCCAACAGATTTAGTACTTCATCCATTCATACTCTACCTTTCCTAAGCACTGCTGCAAACGGAAAATCCTGAAGATGGGCGGAAGAGCATTTGCTACCCAAGTGAAACACAATTACACGAAGACAAGGTGATTATGAACAAACCCTCAATGAGGAGAAAAACAAACGTTCTTCCAAAAAAGGATTGTGCCGTACCTCCTGATCTCTTGTGGGAAGTGTCTGTCTCGTTAGAGACGCGGGTGGCAATATGCGCATTAGCCAAAGAGATCTAGGGATTGCCAGGAATGGATGCAAAGAGTACGAATCAGGCTGTATTTCTTTCTCTTCCTAACCTCCTGAGGTCAAATATTCACCTGTATCACCTGTCATCCCGTTGATCATCGAATTCCTCGAGCGAGCACCAGTAATGTCTCATTTCTCCCCTCTCACGAGGCTGAGTGGTCCAGTGAGTCGTTCTCGCTTTAGGGACACGAAGCCTATCATTCCTTTCATTAAGAGCTTCCGTGAAGAAGTCTGACCATCCTGTATGGGTAGGTCGATGATTATTACTGCTATTCGTGCGAATTCCGAAGCCCCGAAGATACTTGTCCTGTTGACCGTGAATGCGAGTTTCGGACTAGGTCACATGCTATAAATCAGCAAATTCGGTTTCTACAACCGTATTATATGTATCCAGGTAGAAAATCTTTCATTATCTCTGCCTATACACATAATCATAATAGCTATTATCATTACATAACACATAATTTGAATCAACATATCAATAGTGCGAATCACACACAATTATCACAGAATCAGATTTTCACTAGAATCTTTTGACACGAAAAACTAATCTACTCCAAAACATTCAGAATCGTTCGAATGACGATTTAACAAGTAATGGAAGGAAATTAAAGTAAAGATCATCACATAATCTGCAAATTTTACTTGCTATAATCATTGATAAATGATTGTATCACCGTATGAAAAGAATTTCGCCTACACGGTAGGCACGAAAAAAGAGCGAACTCGACTCGATTGGGCCGAGGTACTTTCACTGAGAATCACTTGCAAAGAAAAAAATCATTGAATGGAGACATAAATAAAGTAAAAATAAAGCCTAGGCTAAGTGCGCAAGGCCTACAATCAATACGCATACTTTGTATCAAGTCGCAGTGATAAGCTGGTGATGATCTTTTGGGGCAGAGCGTCTGAGATCAGTCCTCCACCCCCTGAATCAAATAAAAAGAATGTGACGTTCAACGTGAGCGTGGCGGACTCGTTTTGTGGCAGGCTTGAATTAATTCGTCAAATTCGATTATGTTGAAAAGGCTTGTCATTTGAACTTCCTCGTTCAACAGATGACAGAGTGCCTGAAATCGATAATGTTCAGTGGGCGGAGCGATCAGGTAGCGGGCGTGGCAACTCACAGTGAGTGCGGAGAGCATCAGCATATACTTGGCGACACGACAAGTGGCATGCGGCGCATTGTCCACCTTTTGACTCCTTACATAGGCGTAAAGGGCGTTCAGGAAACGTTCTTTCCCTTTTGCCACCACAGTTTTCCCTTCGGAGCTCAGACCGAAATCTGAAACGAGGTCAGATAGGCAACGAGACTTTCAGGGACCTCAATTAAAATGAAAAATTCAGCGGCTTCTTTATGGCGTAAAAACGAATAACAATGATGAAGGACAGGGGAACAAGGAGACTTTAGGTCCATTTCTTCAACAATTGAAAACGCATGCGACACTCATGTGCGATGACGGAAATCAATAGGGACGATAGTCTTGGCTGATAGTTTAGATAAAAATCCACCCTTTACTACCGCGTCAATCATGAACGGCACAATCACGAAACTCCAGGCTGGTTTTTCAGATCTGAGTGTTCTGTCAGGGTAATCTACCACCCATATGGGATTAAAAGCTTTGCGGCGTCCGATTGTACGCTATGGAAAGCCGGCGGGAAGCATAGTCTAGGTCCAGACCCATAGAAACGTAATACTTATTGAGGGTACGGTAACAGGGACAGTCCTGATGAGCTCCGACAAAAGGGCGATTCGTAGCCCGTTGTCTCACTACCCTAAATGTCTAGGCACACCTAATTTCCAGCGGGTTTACACAACATAAAACAAGAGAGTTTTCTTACGAATTTTGACATAAATTAGACAAACCTTCACCGAAAAACACGATCGCCTTCAGCAATACGAACTCCACATCATCCATAGCCATCGATCGCATCGGACCGATTACGTAGCTCATCAGACGTGGCATACATTGCTTATAGAAATCAACAATGCTGAAAGAAAATCGATAAGAAAGTTGGAGGGATTAGACATAATTAGCAGAGTGTGACATTAGGTCCGATTCAAACTACAATCCTCGAGATTTCCGAAAACGACCATAGAATGTATCAGAATGGTAAAGGAGTTGCAGAAAGCAAAATCAAATCAATCAATATCAAAAATATACAGTAATGTTAAAAAACGTAAACGCAGCCAGAGTCGGACTTTATGACCATGTGCAGAGGGTAGGCAAGTGTTCGATTGGGTTTAGCTTACCTTGGATGTCCTCCTTCGACTGGATGAAAGGCGCCGTTAGCAAAACACAATCCAGGAGCACCACATTTCATTGAGTAGTAGGAATGGCTCAACCTGTAAATCACAGTGTAGGTAGTAAACAAATAAACAAACTTGCAGATTTCCGGCGATCTGCTTTGGTTGATATTATATTAGGTGTTTCAGAAAGTTCTGTCGTTTTTCAACGCTTAACTTTCAATGACCATATCTCAGCTCAAACAAAACTTTATTAATAGAAATAAAAACCATTGTTATCTATACTCTTTTGCCAACAAGTAACAAGTTTGCCTATCCCGATGGTGTAGATTCTGGAGACCTAGAAACGATGAATTCGAGGAAGGTCAATTCGACATCATGTCGATTGCTGAAGCGTTTCTCTCGGAGGAAGTTGTCGAGATGCCTGAAAAAGTGGTGGTCGGTTGGAGCTAGGTCAGGTGAATACGCTGGGTGTGGCAGAGTTTCGTAGCCGAGCTCGTTCAGCTTCTTCAGGGTGGTCTGTGCGACATGGGGACGCGCGTTGTCGTGGAGAAGGATCTGTCCCTCCCTGCTCACAAATCAAGGGCTCATGAGCTGCAGCTTCCAGTGCATTTCGTCGATATCCTGACAGTATCTTTCAGCTGTGATGGTTTCGCCCGGATCCAAAAAGCTGCGATGGATTAAACAGCCGCTGACCACCAAACTACCACCATCACCATCTTCGACTGCTGTTTCAACTTCGGAAAATGTTGCGGAGCTTGACCCTTGTCCAACCACTGCCCAAAACGTCGCCGATTGTCGTATAGGATCCACTTCTGGTAACAACTTACAATACGATCTAAGAAAGGGTCGTTTTTGTTGCGGAGAAGGAAAGCAGTCGAGATCTTGCAACGACGGTTCTTTGATCGTCACTTAATTCCTACGGCACCCAATTATCGAGCTTCTTCGACTTCCCAATCTCTTGCATATGGCTGGAAACGGTTCCAATCGATGCATTCAGTTCAGAAGAGATATCCATCAGGATCGTACGAGGATCCGCTTCGACCATTGCTTTCAATTCATCTTTATCAACATCCGATGGGCTACCTCCACGACTATCATCTTCGATACTCTCGTCGCCGTCACGGAATTTCCTGAACCATCGCTGTGCAGTACTTTTATTTGTTGTCCCAGGACCTAACGCTATGTTAATATCTCGAGCCGTGTTCGCTGCATTCCTGCCTAGTTTGAATTGAGAAAGGAAGATGGTGCGAATTTGTCGTTTGTCCATGTTGTTTCCAGGCTTCTGCAAAAGCTAGTAAGTTACTATGAGGCAAAGCTGATACAATATGCGGAAAGAGCGAGAAATGCGATTTCAAATGGTATACTATACTACAGCAAAACAACAAAAAATAACTTAGAAAAGAGCGTCTAAAAGTAGACCATCCGAAAACGACAGAACTTTCTGAAACACCTAATATTTTAGAAGAAAGGGGGAGGGGAAGCGATAAGGATGCGGAGAAAAGGTTGTGTTCAGGATGGAAAGCCATCATTCCTTGTCCATGTCTTTATGTCTTTACTCGCATGACCAACACTGCTGATCGCTTTGAATCGACGTTGGACGCATGGCGCAACCCATTGGAAGGGTAGATCAATGTCAAGCTCCTTGTCGTTTAGCCTGACCCTGCCAGTCCCTGAGCTCTTCCACAGCTAGTCTTCCGTCGGAAGGGTATTCCTGTAGCGGGGAATTTTCACTAACGTGAATCATCCATAGAAATGAAACCAGCCGTATAACCAATTATCAGAAGAGTGGACTTTGGTCTCCATGTACGAAAAACCTTGATAGTAATGTAGGACAGAGTGAGATAAAAATCCTTTTACAAAGAGTATCGATTGGACAGCTTAACAGATGCTGAGAAAAAATCCGAAATCGATCGATAAAGTAGACTATAGTATATGAAGGAAGGTGGGAAGGTGGATGGCACGGAACCAAACGTCTACCCAACTAAAACAACCTTTTTTCTTGACAAAGGAAAAAAAAGCAGAAAAAAATAAAAAGCAGGAATAGAATAGGGTTGGGACAGTTCATACGAGGCTATTTGAGAATGGTTGGGATTCAGAAGGACTTCAGACAGGATTACCTAGAGGATCTATCTAGAGAATCTATCAGAAAGTATCACCTCTCAAGAAGACAGGCCACAGAAATGAACAGAAAATCAGGAATGACAGCCATTTTATGTTGGTGCACCAGAATCATTTCGATATCCATTATACGAATTTATTTTATTAATAAATTAAATAAGTGCCTAATCAGAAGCAAGCAATTGGACAAAAACTAGAAGAAGATTAAAAACATAAGTTTACCAAAAGTAAAAAAATGAAAAAATTAAAAACACTAACACCATCGGTTTTTTGGTCCCTCAGATGATCTATTTCGCCTCATCCCACTCTATCCAACATACCCTTCATCCTGCCCCACGCTCCCATGGCTAACCGGAGTCATTCATAGAAAGTCCTAGAAATAGGCATAAGTAATGGCCAAAGAGGTAAAAAGTAACATGACGTTCAGTTATTCCCCAGCGATATTGGGAGGCAGTCACAGTAATATGATCGAAAGTATAATAATTACTCGAGGGTAAAACTGAGAAGGTTCGTTCAACTATGGATGAGACTCCTACCGGAGTGTTCCTGAGGAGCGAGCCCAAACCCTACGCTGTCCAGTCCCCACTTACACATTACAAATATGTGGTGCTACTCCTTAGCAAACAACTGATAAAAAATTCAGAGAACGATCAGAAACGATCACCAAAGTGTCATTATGATTGGAGTAAAGGAGTTAGCTCACTGTGGGAAGAAAATCAGTTCTGCCACCCTGGACATTGTTGGAGAAACCGGGACAGGACCTGCGAACCGCTTACCGCCACAGGTAATTGCGCAGTGCTCAAGCCGAGGTACTTAGGGACGAATTTCAGTAACCTACGACGGGCCTATTCGTTCTTAAAGGGCTTCTCAGGAGCTCTCCCGAACAATCAAAGTAGAAGTCAATATAGAAGCCTTAAGAAATGATCAGTACGAATGAACAGAATAATGAAAGCTTTTAGAAACCGTCTCTTACCAACAATGCAGATTGAGCCGCCTCCTGGCCAGTATGTCCTGATCCTTCTCGTTCAGCTGCTGGAACTCTTCCAGACCTCGACACCAATCGGAGTAATAGATAAAATGACGACGCCATCCTGAATAAGGGATAAACTCGAGCTAAGCAATACTGAACCGCCTTTGTTAAGAAAGACGTGGCCGAGTTACACCGAGGGTAGAGACGCAAAGGAATGCTTCCAGAGAAGTGGAGGGCAGTAGCTGGGTCTCTGGTTTCATTCCTCTGCGTCTCTAACCCCTCCTTGAGCTGGTCCGACGAGATCGAGTGACTTCAACTGTAGGGAAACCTACCATCAATTAAATCCTCCGGTGTCAATATCCGTTCCCCGGTAAACCTCATAGGATACCGGGGACTCACTAGCACTGGCCTTCGAAATACCACTTCAAATGGGAGATTTATCTAAAATTAGCCAAATCCCACATATATAATTCAATATCGAAGAGTTTCAATCGAATACCGTTTGACCGACCTGCCTTTTCGTGGCATTTATCGAATAGTCGGCTTCGATTGGAGTGTGGGAGAAAACCTTAAAGAAAAAGTACTTGTTCAATGATACCTGTCAGTATGGGTGTGTGTATGTTTGATCGATCAATGTGCCAAACCTGATTTTCCAATGCCATAAGGGTTTCCGGTATGTTGAACATGTCATAGGAATTGGGTGTGGGTAACTCGTGACATTCAGGTGGCGTAGCTGCTCGTTCCACTTTCACCGGCCTTTCTGTCGTCGTGTTCGGTGTTGGACTCAACGGTGGATCGGTCTGGAATCGAACTAAATAGTCAACTTTCCTATTTTAAAACCATTTTAGCAATAAGGAATAGATATTTGGGAGCTTCAGGGTGATTGGGATGAAGTGCTATCCGAATCCTATCCAATACCGTGATAGTACCGTATGCGCAATTTTAGGCCCCTGAGACCCTGTCTCACTGACACTGTACTGATTTCATGGGATTTGTCTGGTCCAGGGCCGGCTTTCGGAAGGTAAGAGCTTACTGGTGAAGAGCAAGTAAAAACGGCGCCTCTAGCCGCTGCGCTACGTTTACTCGATGACTCGTAGCGCTCGAAGGATGAAACCCAGCCACCACTGAGTCACTTCTGTGTATTCATTTGCCCTTCAGAGATGAACCTAGTAAACTGGTGACTAAAAAACTTTCAAGAGAAATTAAAGCAGACATTCATTAGCCGTAGAGCTACTAAATTGTAAAATCATAAAAATAAATGTAAATAAATAAAGTAAACAATGTTAAAAATGGTGCTTCATTAGTACAACAACTATTTATATACAGATAGTGAGCCTTTGGTACGAAGACCTGATTTTTAAAGGCCATTATAGAGCCGCATTCGCTTTTGAAACACCCAGAATATCCTGATGGGAACTGGGAAGGAGTATGATAAAGAGCCTTCGAAAAGGGGCAGGAAGGATACTGTGGGATGTGCAGCTTTGGGAGCTTTCTTCCTCGGTAAGAGAGGGGAGCACGAAGCAGATGAAACACTAAAGGGGATTGTATTCAGGTACAATATTCCAATATTACATTCACGTTCCCTTATAAATTTCCTCCCAGTCTTTTTACATTTCGTTCTAACAGCTACATAAGTCAAGAGCCCATTAAAACAAAAATTGCTCCAATCCTGTTTTCTAGGTATTCATCATTCTAACAACTAGTTTTGAGCCAATTCTACATACTTTGGCTGCCTTTTTCTTCAGAGGGTTTCATTGAATAAGGCAGTTCTTCCTTCATATTGGAATGGCATGGGCTTTAAGGCACCTCCCATAGACGACATGGCGACTGATTCAGGGTTTTTCAGGTCCCTGTTATGAGAATTGAGGGCTTCCTTCGTACTCTGGTTTCTTCGCCTGAACTGCACAGTCTCATAGTGAACATTTCATCGATCTTGAACTGATACATGGATCTCTCATGGGAAGGAGAAATACAGTAAGCATGTTCGAGTCAACAAAGCATTTCACAGACCCCACAAAAATCTACTTAAAATGTCGCTGGAATGTAAAATGCATGGCGCATTCTTGACCAAAGTTCATCAACTCTACCACAGAACTTCTACTTTTCCAAACAGTTCTGACCGTCGTAGATAAGTACATAGTAAGTGGCGGAAACTATATAAATCCTCTGAATGAATTCCTGATCAAATCCTGGGTAGGCCAAGTGAATTTTCGTGCCCCTCTGGGTCATTAACTTGGTAAAGGACTACTTCGATAAGATCTAATGCCCCTAATGGAGAAATTCGGGTATATCAAAACGTTGGGCATCTCCCGGAACGAATTCGCCTTTGCCGAGCAATCAGCTTCTAATTTACTAGATTAGGATGTTGATGGCGTAATGACTAGTGGCGCCATTTGTCATTTTTACAGTCATGGGAACCGATTCCGCCAGCGAAACTGGCCCCACCTTGTCCTTATTCTGGTCGTATTCCTAAATTCGTTCGTAGCTAATGACATGAAAGGAAATATCGGCAAAACAAAAAAGGTCGTTGGGTTGGCCAACCACCCGTCCAAAGTTATTTGTAAAAATAGAGTGAATGGCGCATGCCAGCTTCATTGCCTTACCTGACTCCCTTGCTCGTTCATTTGTGGTCGGACCTTTTTCCGTTTGAAGATCCCATTGGCCAAAGGGGCCATTGGCATCGTCGTACCAGACTTCACATTTCGATCACGTTCATTTTGAACGGCTGAAATCGTACCATTGAGAAAGGGACCTGAGATCAATCCGTTTCTTTCCGGGAACATGCCCTGTGCTGACTCACAATCAGGATTCATTCCTACTTCAAAACACTTCTTCAGCCGACACGACCGACAAACATTCCGATGTTCCTTTACCACCGGGCAATCGCCACCAAATCGACACGAGTACTGTCGACGACTCCAAACGCTGAAATGCTCAGAATCAGTGAAAAGGGGACAGCTCTCAGCCAAAAACAGCCAGCTCACCTCCTTCGAAAGAAGCCTTTACAGCCATTACAGGCGTTAATACCGTAATGCTTTCCGAATGCCACATCACCACAAACGTCACAGATCAGTTTATTTTGAGTGGCGCTCAGATCCATAGACGTGGACGGCGACGGGTTCGCCACTGGAAACCGTGGGAAAATCTTCATAGAAATGAAAATTGACGTCTAGGATACGATAAAGCTGAAGAGAGGATCAGAGAAAAAGAGCATTGAAATTCGTTGTTCATCGTCGGGGCGGCGTTCGATCAGTGCGATCGCCTCGCGTCTCGACCGACGACGAGCCGAACGAACTCTACACCCCCGATAACACGATCGATGGTGAGACGAATAAAAAAAGGCTCCAAAGTCACATACACACACACACTCACAGAGATCGCGTTGTCCTAAAGAGGCAGGCTGGCTGGTGGATGGGGCTGACAGGGGCTGGCTTGTTGGCGGGCTGCCCATCCCGTACTGGACTTACCCCAACACAGCCCAGCCCGTAGGGGCTCTGGCTACGCCTCGCTCAGCCAGCCTAGCCTGCACCACGACAGCCATGATGACGACGACGTTCATTTCGAGAGCGATGCGAACAAAAATCGATTCATGAACTTTTGTGTGCGTGCGTGTGAGTGTGTGTGTGTTGTACACGCGTCCTTTTCATTTAAACTAAGAAGCAGGCAAGCTGGCCAAAGCTGCCCTTGCCCTTGACTTTGACCAGCTGGGCCCAAAAAAGGAATTCAAAGAACAATTGGAGATCAGGAATAAGTGTGAACCAACCATCATAACTTGGATAATCGTCGACATCTTCATATTTACCTAGAAAAGGCTCCAATACGGGATCTACAAGCATTTTCCGTTTGGGCATATCTAAAAGAAATAACCTGACTACCGTAATCCACGAAAACTTTACGGAACACGTAACGAAAGAATATGCGATACTGTATGTTGGGTTAGGTAAGTTAGATATAGTAGAGTGGTCAAAGTGCAGAAAGGAAGACAAAGAAGGGTGCTGATGTACTCTCAGGGTCATCCAGAGACCAACACGGGGAGATCGATCGCTTTTAAAAACAAAAATGTTCTCATTAATCGCGTGCAAAACGTCGGAGTCCGACGGAAAAGAAGTTGAGAACGAATGATGGTCGGCTTGAGCGCTGAATCAATTTCCGCTAAAAATATTTATCAGACCAGCTGCATGATTCCATCTCCCCTATAAGGACCCCTAGAGGATGAAGAAGATAGCCCCTCATGAAACAGTACAAGTGTACTAACTGGGCAGAAGTCGCGTTATGAAGGAGGGGTATTCTTCTTCATCAGAGAAACACGGACACCCACGGGAGGGATGCTTGCCACTAGCTGGTGAACGAGTGTGGTGTGTGTGAAAGCCGAGCTACTGGGTGTTGTACTATGAGGAGTGCAAAAGCACTCCAATTCAATTCCTCGTAACGCCTGGCCTGTCGCCAGCCCGTTACAAGAACCAAGAGAGGCTTCTAGCGAATCCCCAAAAACGTCATTAGGGACCAAACAAGAATAAGATCGCTGACTAGGGTATTCTTCTGTGACTGACAGGTGCATCTGAACTTTCAGCAGCTTTGAGGTGCCCTCCTTCATCAGCAATGACCAAGGGCGCAGTAGTAGTAGTAGTAGTGGAGGAGATTCGATAAGTCAGTGGAGAGTGGACGAGACGTTAGTGCAAGAGGACTTCGATGCAGTTGGCCGTAGCGACGTCTGTGACACTCTCATGTTCCGATAGAGCCAGCAGAACTTTGCCGGCCGCCGCTGGATTACGACGATCTTCGCAATCGCGCGTGGGAGTAGACTGAAATACAACGGACGATCAAGCTATCGCCAAGTTCATGGATTAAGAACAAAGTGACCGAAGCAACTTCAGGATCGGATTCTTCAACCTAATCCGTCTAATAATGGCCTAAATGATCAGAAGATTTGCTAAGAAAAAACGTCAATCCGACCCGACCGCTAAAGCGGCTTCTCAATGCCCCGAGCGGGTGATCAGGGATTGGATGAGGGGAAACTTTTTATTTTCACTAACCCCCCCCCCTCCCCACCTCCCCCGAAGGCCAAAAAACCTTCCACTGGACGGAACTTTTCTTTTCGTTGAATGTCTCGTTTTTCATCAAACGTTTTCACTCCACTATGCTCTTGACGGCTTCCGCCACTCCAGTGCCTCTAAGGGCTTCTCTTTCAAGACGTCCTTCCACCTCTTTATACCAATTATTCATAGGCTCGTGTACTCCGTGTCTCGTAAACTATTTTTAGGCTTGGTGACTTGACATCAGAAAAAGGGGATGCCTTACCCGTCAGCTCTTCGGGGATGCGCCATTGCCTCTATTTCCACTTGAATTCATCAGAAATGCTGGTACTGCACAATGACTTCCTATGATAATGAAATTCGAGTGAGGCCTTCCATTTGGTAGCCAGGAGTGCAAGCAAAAGCGAGCGAATCCGAACTATGAGTTGTCTGTCAGGAATCTCACCAGACCACTGAATCCCTCGATTTCCACAGAACAGCCGCCTTCCCCACCCTTAGCTCCAGGCTCCAGAGTGAAGCTCTTTGACTTTTTGTGGTACTACCAAAACAACCCCTTCTTCTGCCTCGTGGGCCAGAGGCCTCTCTGAGGCTCGAAAGTGGTCCTTTCCTCTACCAAAAAGCAACCGCTATTGACCTCGCCACCTTCTAACAATGGCCCTGTGCTTTTCCAAATGCGACAGAACATGCTACTTGGCATTTGTCAGCAGCAGCAACATCCTACCGTAATTAGGACCTGGTTAATGATTCACGAAGATGAAAATCGAATTCAAAAGCAAATATCACAAAGTACACAGAAACATTAGGAAGTACATATTGAAGCAAAAAGCAATTAGCATCATCTGTTTCAGAATCATCGAGGTAGAAAGCAGTTGGCCAGAAGGATCACCCAATAACGGAATCTGGCTAGCATGACCAGCGTGATTGGATGCAGAAGTATGAACGCGTATAAATAAAAAATATAATAAAAAGGTGATGTGTAATAAACTGTACGTCATTTACAAAACGGTATAGCTGATCAGTTCAATTCTAAGGGAGTATATTCCCTAGATTAACGAACTCCTCTCCTTTTAAGGAGCCTGATCAAGAATGGAATGATCCGGGAAGTCGGATCCTGAACCGGAGCACGCCCTAGCTGATCAGCTTTTAGGTAATACTGACATAAATGGCTGGAGCTTAGGCAAATCAAAAGGGCGCGTTACCTTCGGTACGACTCGGAGATCGAATCCGGACCCAAACTTACACAGTTCAGCCTAACTTCTGATCCCATTCGATCCCACCGAAGTTGGTGAACTGGTATTGCACTCGTGTGGGAGGATAAATGCGTTGACCCGTACAGCGACTGACCATCGTAGGCTGTTGCATAGGACACGCACGACCCCAGTGACATCGATGATCCTTCTTAGAGTCAAATGCCTGGAGTATCCCAGAACGGGATTCGCCAATAGCAAAAACTCTGTTCTCGATATAGATAGGAGCGAATAGCGTATGAAGAAGACGGCAAAACAATCCCAAATTTTCCAGGACGTTTTCAAGCGACACGAAACTGACATAAGAGCGACTGAAACTTGTGGCCTTTCTCATCTGTTTTTTATCGGACCATTGACTGCTCAGAGAGCTTCGCAGCAACTTAATGTAACTCAATTTTTCAAAAAATACAAGCCTCTAGAACTTCAGTGGAAGCCTATTCCATCGTTTTTCTTTTATGAATGTAGGATTACGGTACTACCATCGGTTCACGCCCTGGTTGCTCCGATTAATCGGGCTGGATTCATACGTCCTCTGTGGTGACGTTTGGACCTAAAGAACAGCCGTTCTAGCCCAAATAAAACATCTAATTACGGTCTGTCTGATTGAAAATTGTTCAAAGGACTTCAAGCAGAGGAACGGATTATTTCCAAGTTGAGGGGATATTAGTTGACGCAACAGAGGTCTTCTTTTATTCTGCGATTCCAGTAGGTTAGTCATATTCGGTCAAATTGACGTCTTTAAGATATGCATCGTTTTGAGAAAGAGATAATGAGGGAGATAGGATTGGAAAGGAGAGATAGTCCAAGAGCGCCCATGAGCCTTCGACAACAGGACACTGCACCTAGAGGAACCCATCAAGGACTTGTCTGTCTGATCATAGTAGCCCCTTCACATAATGCTGCTAGTCTTCGGCGGGCCTTATACGTGCCTAAGGCATGCCTAAATCTGTCTACAACTTTGAACCTGAGTCTGGTACATGGGTATACCCGGAGAACTTGGGAAACTCTATGAATACAGCTTGTACCCCCTTCTGAAAGGGACATCAATTGGAAGGCAGCTACAGCCTTCCCGTCAACCTCGGCTGGCAGCGAACGAGTGATACACGACGCCGCTGACGGTCTCCGTATTTTCGCCACATATTTAAACAACGGCGAACAATTGAAAAAGTCACATTGCGACAGAAAATTGAGCCAGTCAGGCGCCAATAGCTTTGCAGAACCTCCTGAACTGTGTAAGCATTCTGCAGCTTCTGGCATGAAAACAGCTGCAGAATCGAAATCAGTCAAGCTGGACTGGTCAGAAAATCTAAAAAAAGGCAATGGATCAAACCTTGCCCAAGCCAACCTAGAAGGCCTTCTTTAAATGGTTCAATGTTAAACACTGTTTTTGACCCTCACTTGCCCTTTTATCCCTTTATCACTGGTTTGATACAAGGTGGTGCAGTGGTGATTGGCGCACTATCTCACACGTACGGTCAGCGAGTCGAATCCCGGATCGATACCCGGCTAGGCCAACCAAGCCTTCCATCCCTCCAGAGTCGGTTAATTGCTACCGGACTCGTCTGGGAGGATAAAAGCACTGACTTGCACATCGACTGGCCACCGCAAGCCATTGTATAGGCCACATACGCACTCATTACGCCACTACGATTCTGAGTGGAAGTCGAGTGCAGGGGCGCATCTCTCAGAAGGGATTGATTACCGCCAAAAACTTTATCCTTTATCCTTTATTGATGGAAACAGTACCTTCAATTTTTCGATGGAAGTAATTTCCAAGTTTTCCTTCCCTCCTTCTCGTTCCTCTCCGCACCCTTCACCCAACTTCCCTTCTCCGCTACCCCTCGGGGACAATAATTGCCACCCTTCAGGGATTCGTGATGATTTATTACCATCAGCAATCCAGTCTGGTTACGACCGACTACAAAATAAATCCTCGACAAGTATGAGCAAGGACCTAGCCATGCTAACAACCCCAACCCTTTTTCTAGCTGAACCATCACCGAACATGTCGAACTCCTCAAACTTCGTAAAATCGCTCCCATGGGGAGTTTCAGGCTAATATATGCAAACTGAAACAGGGAAAATTTAGAGAAAAGGTTGATTTTCCAGCGCCATCCACAATGAACCTTCAAGAAGGCCACAAAAAGACCATGTTTTTCGAACTTTAAAAATTTTGCGGTCAAGTTAGTATGCTGATTGTTCGGCGAATTCGGAGCCCACCCAAATTCTTTACAGATCTGAACAATGATAGGACTGGTAACTCCCCTACAGAGAGCTGGAAGAGACAGTTGCTGGGGTGTGATCCGAGGGAACTCCTCCTCCTTCTACCCCTTTAGCCATATCTTTGGCTACCCTTGGCTTTGCTCTTGTCGAATCAGCTCGTCCTCCAGAATTTAGCACAGACCCTATTTTGAACACTGCTTCACCTTCTCTCCAAACAATGGACAGCCCTTCCTAAGGATTTGATTTTGACTTTTCACAAAAATGTCTCGGTCAGAGGTCTGAGGTGGTGTAGAGGCAAGTGGCATACGACGAGATACGCATAGTTCGAGATCGAATCCCGAATCCGATATTCGCCCAGGCCAACTTAGCACTCCATCCCTCCGGATCGCTTGATTGGTACTCGTCTGTAAGGGTAAAAGTACTGGCTTTTACAGAGGTTGGTCGCGCATATCATTGAATGAGTATACGTATGCACATTCAAAACATCCACTACGATTCGAAATGATAGCCGAATGCGAGGCGCACCCCAGAAAACGGGATTGATTAGCGCCAAAAAGACAAAGTCGGAGTCCCAAAAGAGCATGAAGTTCAAGAAGCAACTTCTGATGTGAAAAGGAAAGAAAAGCTCCAAGAAGAGGCAAAAAAAGATTTGTTTGAATTTTTGCAAGCTGATTGGTCTTTTCCATGATTCCTCCTTGATAGGAGGAACAATACTTCGTTAAAGTAGCAATAAATGGGTAATTAAATTCCATTCAATTAACATTAATCAAATTGAACTGATGGAAATTGAACATTGGATTGAACGCAACCTTAAATTAATTTAACTAAATTAATAGGCAAAGGCTGAAAGACCCAAATGGAGGGCTACAGCTTTGAAGGTAAACATAAATATGTACACTTCCCAGCTATTTTTGGGATAAACCACATTCCCATGGGAGAAACGTGGTCGAGTGCGCGAAACGGCTGATTACTCTGATGTCGGTACTGGCCATGAGTTCTTCAAAGGATCCATAATTCCATGCTATTACCAGAGTAAACGAAGTCGCACTCCATAAAGTGCACCAAGGGCAAACTGCTCCCAATGCAACTTATGCTGGGTAGATTCGTATGTTTTTGACAGCAAACTGGTGAGGGGACTTTGTAGAATCCGCTCCGTTATAGCTGGTTATATGGCTGGGGAATACTCAGCCGAAAAAGGAACCCTTTCTGAACGAGTCTTGCCATCCAGTAAGTCAACGATGACCGGAATGGTTCAGAAGACCTTAAGGTTAGGGGAAAGCTTTTCTGAAAAACGAAGGGCTAATTTTCAAGCAGATTTAATGCTCTAGAGCAAAATCATATGAAGATGAGGTAAACAAAACGAACTGAGATCGCGGGGTTTCTTGAAGGAACGAACCACACCGTTTAACTTAGAGGGTTGGGATAGGTGGTCCTCCTACTTTCTACAGAGTCTGGATCAAGGTCAGCTCCAACACTGCATTGAGCGGGATTGAGAGAGAAATGGAAGAAACTCAGAAGGCAGAACTCAATTTTGATTTTTTCTTCTGAACGGGTTAATGACTCTGAAACACTCCACTGGTGCTGGTTTGGGAACAGCGAAACACTTATGTTATGACCCTCGATGCTAAAGGAAGAGTACCTTGAACGGTTGAACGGACTCTTTATTACCGTACCACTTTTCTGAGGATTGAATTGAACTGAACTTCGAGTGACGATGGATGACGCGTGCTCAGTCGCGACCCACGATCTCCTCGAGAAGAATTGAATCGGGAGAGTAAAGGAGTTAAAAGATCATCGTCTGGGTACCAAATCATGACTTAAATCAAATATGACTTGAGTGTCGGCAAATCTGCAAAAGGAACTATGATACAACTTGCTTTCCAAGAGACTGGACGAGTTGTTCCCTCGATAGTGGCAGTAGACGTACTGAGTGTGTTAGGTCTCGAAGGCTCTCCCATTGTTGGATCCCTTCAATTCAACAAACAAAACAACGAGCTGAGGGCTCTAAGAGCTATTTGAGATTCCCCCATACTGCCCTTTATAATTTCGCCTTTTTGGCAGGAGGCTGAAGTGCACTGTAATGATAATCCATTACAGGCTATCCCAAAAGTAAAATCGTAATCTTTGAGCTATGGCTTCTAACGCCATTCAGAAAGAAAGCATATCCACCACAATATGTCGATCATACAAGTCCAATTATCCACGGTTAGACCTCCCAGTGAATTGAGCCAAATGCCAGGCATCAATGATCGCGTGTGCAGTTACGAGCAACGGAAGCGAAAAGTGCAACGTTCCCCCTGACGCATGTGTGTTGGTGGTCTTTCGCCGAAAGCCGAGCACTTTGCCCTCACCCGTCGTGGGGACGAAAACAAAAAGGGCAAAGTTGGGCGGACGACGGCAGCAGAGAGGGGGGACGGAGGGGTTGGGTGAGATGAGAAGTAGCACTGATGGTCAGCAACTCGCAAATAAGAACTGTTACTTTGAACAGACGCTCATCTTGCTGCACCATCGGAGCGTCCTCAAGTTCATCCGCCTCCAAGCAGTAGATTGAAGCACTTTGAACCTTGGATTCGATTCCCACACGCTGTTGCGACCTTGTGCTCTGCTCTTTACTTCTCCCTCAAGGTTCATTCCATCCCATATGTTATCTCAAGTTCAAAACAGTAACTCGATTCGCAAAAGGAGTGTAGTGGTCCTCGTAGGTGGTAGGGAGACATACTGAGAAGGCCAGTTGGTGAACCGCCAAGAAAAGCAAAGAAATTCGAAGTCCCGGGTAAGCGACCACAAGGAGCCCCAAAGAAGAAGTGGGGGACGTGAGCAAGAAGGACCTCGCCGAAATTGAGGAGGCAACAGAAGATGCTGCAAAGGGCATGAAATGGAGACGGCTAACAGGAACAGCAGACCCACAGGCGGCACGAGATTAATGCTAGGGAGACGATGAAGAGTAGGGGTTCTTTTTAAGACCCACTCTGAAGGATCTAAACGAGTTTCGAAGTAATCTTTTATACGCAATTTGAGGTGAACATGCAGCGTTGCGGTGTTTTTGGTACGCCATGAATACGAATTTGTGTTCAGGTCTTTCATACGAATGGGAACTGTACAGTGTTCCGCTCCCGCATTAAATACCTCATTTCTTATCGGAGCCTAATTGGGTAGGCACAGAGTGGAACATAAGTGAATAACAAAAATAAATGAGTTAATTAACGAACTGGAATCATTTGATAATCCTCATATCCATTAGTGAGTCCCGAGGGAGATAGGTCAGCTCTAACTTATTGTACAGGAAGAAGCCTGAGTGAATGTCTGCCCTTTCAGAAATCTCTGAGGAAAAGGACAAGGTGAACCGACTTATTAGTAATCTCAAGATGCTGGGCAGAGGTGAGGCGAAGTACTCAAACATGCAGTCGAGAGCGTTACTATTTAGTAATTCAGACAATGGAGGTGAGTGAGAGGTGTCAAATTCCGCCGCTACTAGCCCTTTGCAAGGGAGTGGGAAAGTTAGAGGGTGCCAAGCAGTGCTGTGAGCACATACATGCCCGAGAACCAAGACCTGGCTCCAAAATCGGGCCTTGCAAACGACTCATATTCTGTAGCTGTTCAACTGGTGCCATATTCTTCTTGGAGGTTGGGTCATTGCTTACCAGGCCAGAATCGCAATCCAACGACACTACGGTTCACAATCAAAGGCCATGCTCAGGTTCAATCTCAAGACAGGCTTGACATGCTCTGAAAGCCTAATCCTTCTCATCTTTTAATCCTTGCGCGATTTAGAAAATCTGATGAAATTAAATCCTATCAAGTATTTTAGTTATAATACTGTAGGCACGTGGAGTTCTGTAAGAAGGGTCCAAGCTGCCATGGCCCATGGTTATAAACAGAATTCGAGTGGGCAACGCTTTCAAAGGAGGTCACACCAACCAGCGAAGATTTACTTGTTTTTAAGTTAAATAATTTTTTCATGGAAGCTTCGCCGCCGATATTTTCCCCTATTGAAAGACCCTTGACGGAATTAGGGCTCTCTGTCTGGGAATCAGACCCTAATTCGGCTAAAGAACTTGTCAGCAGAATCCTAAAAACTGACTGAGACTGAGGAAAAACTCTGCCCGTCACTGGTGCACTTCGTTAGGCTGTCACAAAAAAACCTTCTGCAAGGGAAAAGCGAACGATGGTCCGCGATGACAGGCAGAAAGGACAGCTTACAGCAACAGCAACAACAACAAGAACGGAGTGAGCACTGAGGGAACAGCTATTTTCGAAGAGAACGAAGGCAAGGAACGAACGGAACCTATCAAAGTGCATTTTGAATGCGCTTAGTATAGCAAGTGACTGACTGCACTTTGCACTCGGTCGAGATTGTGAGAGTGTGAGCGGCTGGCTTGAAGCGTAACAAAATGTAAAAGCTGTGAGTTTCCGTAGCAACGCCACCGCCTACGATGACAAGCCAAAGGGCAGCATTAGACGCGGTTAACTGTTGCAGTGAGCTGCTGCTCCTCAATGGGCAGCCAGTGTGGGTGCAGAAAGTCTCTCGACGCACGCTGCCGATCAGAACGATTAAAAATCGCCGCCGTTAAGTGTAATCACCTGTCTGTCGACCAATGTAGACAGACACTTACGCCGCTGGGTACCAATGACAAAGTAGTATGGGAGAGGAACAGGTGCGACAATTATTTACCGTACTACGTTCAGAACCCAGAAGTTCTTGATGGTAACGGCTTTTGCAACAAATTAAGCGCCTTATAGCTGAAGAAGTTCCAACAAGGGTACGGTACTGACCTGATTCAGCCTCTCCAATGAATGACACTCATGACGAGATATTAGTCAGCCTAGCGGCATGGCGGATTCGAAAGCGGCCATCTGCAAATTGACCTTCTGGGCTAGTACGTTCAATTCTATGAATGTTCAGTGCAACACCCTTAATCAGCCAGCTCCAAGGGAGAGAATTAATTTTTCCCAGCTAGAAATAATCGCGAGAAATAGAGGGATCTTCGACAGGGCAGAAGATAGTGCAAGATTCCACAAGAATGAAGATTCAGCAAGTAGAAGCCATAGATGGAAGGGAAGCGATCTGAGTAGTTCAACAGGAGAGGTGGTGAAACAACTGCCTGGAACCTGGAACGATATATTGCCAGTACTTGAGTAAACACCAAAGCCTTCCAGGATACAGCCGTTCTAGTGAAGGAATAAGTACCTACTGCCTGAAAAGGATCCAATATAGACAGAATGATGACCTTATTGCACGGTGAGCAGTTCCAGTGACCAGGTATAATCGTTAGCGAATACCTAGACATAAAGCTACGGGAATATGAAAGTCGCCGATCCGGGATTCGACCACCAGACTATGTATGTGATAGTGCGCCGCTAGCCTCTACACCGCCTCCGGCCAAGGGAACGCGCGGAAGGGTAGATGATGAATTACAGAAAAGAATAGGTTGCAATAGGGAATGGGAGGGCGAGGTATTTCGGAAAAAGCGTTGAGTGGCTTTTCTGCGTTGCATGGCTTTTCTTTCATTCTGTTACTTTCTCCACCGAAAGTAGTTTTTTTCTTTGGAAATAAGGAGAATATAGCGAAAGTACACGAGTCCATTAGGTGAGTAAAATGGAATAGTCCGCTGTCTGGTTTGAACATTAGATTAAAGAAGACGAAAAAAATGCCGATAGTTTTTTGTTTTTTTTTTCGTCTTTTTTTCTTTTTCCATTAGTGGTTATTGCAAAAAGTACAACATCTTTTTCCACACATCCTACTGTCTTCAAGGTTTTCCGATATTTGCAAAAAGGGTCATGTAAAACTGGCAGCAAGGGCTCATTATGGAAGTGATTTGCACATTAAATCGCTAACGTGACTTCATATATTGTCGAAAGCATGGCGTATGCCGCAGTGGTTGAAAGTAGGGTTTACAATATTCAAGCACAAAAAGCCAATTTTCTAACTGTGTAAAATGATGAGTCGAATCGACACTCGGGAACTTTTATTTTTTCCATCTCCCTAGCCTGTCCTCTTTCCCTTTTCACAAGGACCGCTGCTTTTAGCAGTGAGTTGGGAATATGGAGGGAGCACCTATTGATCTAGGAGTTTCCGTAGGTTTTTCCATGGAAGTCTTGAGGGACTGAGAAAATCCTGAAGGACAAAGTTTTACATATTTATATTGAATTAGTCGGGGGTGTACCTATGTAATCTGTTGTTTTTCATATAATCTGATTGTAAGCGAATCCAAATCCAATCCAAGCTTTGAAAAGTCCCAGATCGTGCCAAAAAGACTAATTCATATCGGTAAAAACTCTAAGGCGCTTACATCGAACCTCGTCAAAGAGAAACAATCGATGTTTGACGTAGAAAGACAAGTAACTTATAATCTAGACAGTTATAAAGAGCCAATTATACCATCGGAGGCTTAAGAAATTCCAAACAAAAGTGAGCAAAGAGAACTTCAAAACGAGCGAAGAAAGTGCAAAAATTCTCCATAGACTTTTTATGAACAGATACGCCCGACTTTAACTGGTTCCTTTTTTATGTTCTTTCTTTCTTCATGCTTTTTCCAACAAGTCTCACCGCCTATTAAAGGGCGAAGATGCCTGTAACCTTCGGGACGGGAAACGATCACAGTTCATCGTCGTGAGATTCTCAAGTCTTATCCTAATCGTGGAGATAATCCCTCTTAATGGATAGATTATGTTAACCTTCTTGGTCCACTGTCTCCTCCAGCATCACCGCCTTTTTCAACGGCGGGGCCAGGCCGTTGCAGGAGAGCTGTCACCTGCACAGTTTGTAGTTCTAATCTCGTTCATATTGTACCGACTTGTAATCCCTTTCAGGCTTAGGAAAGCAGACTTCTTCAAAGACATTTCCAAGTTCTGGGAGCCTTCCCAAAGGAAAGAAAACGGCCTGGGGGAATGAGATGAGTAATTCTTTCCAATCTAACATTCTGCTTTTTAATCGAGAGCTTAACCTGATATCAGGAGGTACTGAGTCATCATAAAACACCTGCTCAGGTTGCACAAAGATTCAAAATGTACATGAGAATCGTTGTGACTTTTCGTTCCACACATGTCCTACTTAATCCGGGGATATGAATGGTTCCAAACACTACTTTTGTGGAAGGATGTCTAGTGCATGGCGCATCCCGCGAAAAGATTTCAATTTTTCCGGCCCTTCCATTTTTATTTCGATTAAACTTCAGGAGTTCAATTAAACTGATTGGATGGCGATGTAGCTCGTTGGTTCGTTCTCGGCCATAGAGGTTAGTTTGCTCAGTGCGAGCGAGGAGTCGTACAAGCGATCATGTAAACAAAGGACAAAGCATCTAACCACTGCACAACGTGTAAAAGAAAGAAAATAAAAGTAAAATTCAGCCAAAAGAAATGTTGACTGATTGGAAAAACATGAAAGAAGTCTGATTGATAGCCCAGATTGGTGCAAAAGTGGCGAAGAAAAGGCGAGAATCGGTATAGATACATAAGAATTCAAATAAATTCAGGAATTGGATGGGAAAGTGACGATAAAAGCTGCATGGAAGGGATGTTTGTTCAAATGTGTGTGCCATTGCGGACATCTGACTACAGCGAACTGCCTACGTGCAAAGTATGCCCTCCGGTACAAGGAGGGCAACTTGTACTTACAATGCCGTGAGAACTCGTCCACCTTTGGGTGTGCATGTCGGCCAAGTCGGTTCCGGGGCTCTTATCACGCTCTATCTAAGAAGTTTTTCAACCCCACAGCGTCCCTTGCGCTATACTTCTGGGTTACTGGTTCGTCCCAGGAGGAAGTCTCAGATATCTCAGAAATATTTTCATCGTAAACTGTGCCTTTACAAAAAAAGAATTATTCATGAATCAAAATTCCCAAAAATATTCCCTCCCAATTCACAAGATCTGGAAGAAAATCCGAACTTCTCAAAAACAAAACTGCAGTAAAGGAATAGCACCGAAAAACAGACAAAAATAAAATCAAATACAAAAAATGCACTGAAAGTTCAACGAAGGAGGCTTTAGAGGGGATGGCGTTAGGAAATAAAAAAGAAAAGGGAGCACTGGAGCAATTTAATGAAAATCGTTTCCTGGTGTCTGTGCAGGACCGTCCATTTCGAACGTCAATGATCAAATTTCAATGCAATAGAAATAGAAAACCATGCAAACAATTGCGGTCTGCACTTATGGCCAGAAATCAGGGAATTTGACGCGGCGATAAAGACCGACTGGAACACATGTTCATTCTGCGGGCGACTCGGTAGTAATAATAGAAAATATGCTGTCTAGAGCGGGTTACGGTAGGAAAAGAGGGCTCAAATGAATTGACCACAAGAAGTTATTGTGGAAACGGTAATGGTGAGCTGTTCGGAATCTCTTTGAAATTCCTTACTTCAAAGGCTTGGGGGACCTCGGGAAAAGGGTAACACGACTGTGGAAGGAAAACCAACAAAAATTCGATTTTGTGGCTTTCTATCGAGAAAGTAAAGGACTGTGTTCATGCTTCGCGACAAAGCATGCGAGCGTAATCGCGCTGCGGTCTGCAACAGAAACGACGTTCAAATAACTAAGAAGAAATGGAAACTTTAAGTACGTTCGAAAAAAAAACCGATTAATCTGGCAAGCAGAAGTAGAACGTCATAGATGCCGTTTATATGTTACATATCAACCTTGACAGTCCCGATACGATCGAAAGATTACGGTGGCATCGTGGTCGGCGTGAAATGATTGCGGTTTGTTCGCTAGGGGGTTTGTGGTTGGGTGAATTTTTCGAAAGACCTACCGCCGCCGGTCACAAACACACGAGCAGAGAGAGACACTAGTCTCGCGTGTTCAATAAACTGGAAACGCCGCTAATCAAACAAAAGACGAATCAACGATCGATAGCGTGAAAATCGAGAGGGCTCATCATAGTGCAACGAACGAGCGAGCGGTAGTGAGACCGACGGAGGGGGCGGAGGCCATTAGAAACGAAATCATCATAGTGCTAACCACCGCGAAAACATGGCACAATCAAGCATAACCGATCGAAATCCGCACTTTTCCACTAGCCACTACATTCATCGATCGCCCAGGAAATGGCGGAATTTCAGCAGAAAGGCCGAATTCCGTCATACGGGAGGGCTCTCGTCGGTTGATGTCACAAGGTGGAGCGCAGACGATGAGAGGGTGCGCTGCATGGATGTGCACTTGGGTGATCGTACACGGAGGGCGCAGATGTCCGACGCTCATGACGGCTGGCCAGACACGCAGCGCCACGGCCACTTAGCCGAGCAGAAAACAAATTGTTGCAGTAGATGGTTTCAGGTGACGGCCGAATGGCTGCTAAAGTAAACCTCCCCTCTCTCGAAAAGCAAGTGGATTAGTCAGCTGAAAAAGGGGAGTCGGTCAATCGGCCAAGTACCACGTTTCCCCCCTCGGAATACTCGATTCCTTTGTTTACTTATACTCGGTTGTAATTTAATTCGTGAGCTTTGACGGCTTATCCTCACCTTGAGCCCTCCAAGTAACCTCCAAGTAATAGTAGGTCTCGAAGAGTAGAGGTTTAGCGGTTTCATTTGCTTTCAGTTGATAATCTACAAGTGTTTGGAACTATAAATGTAATGTTTGTAATGCCAAGTGACCGGAAATAAGATTTTCAGGTTCACTGAAAGGAATTGATCGCATTACTGTTTTTGTATAGAACGGCGCATTGGACAACTGAGCCATAATTGCTTTCAAGCGTTGCCCTAGCTGCTTTTGGAAACGAGTGCCAAAGAACAGCAACGGGAATCACCTATTCGTACTCCTTAGGCCCTCCAATTCCTATATCACTGTGGATTGGGAACACCTGAACGGCTCTTTACCCTTTCAGGGATTCCCATTACTTATGGCATGACTGTTGTAAAACTAGGGCTTATCAGAACATTAAGAAAAGCCAGAAGGAAAATCAAGTTCTATGAAGAGTGGTAGTGCGGACTAGCAAAGACGGAGTATAAATGATGCTCGAAGAGATTAAATTCGAAAGGCGATGGGAAGTTCTCCTTCTTATTCTTGGCCTGCATGTCTTTTTTCTTGTCTCTCACCCTGCCTTTCATCCCTTCCGATCTTCTGAAGCGCATTTTTCCTTTTTAGGAAAGGATTTAGGGCAGAAAACTGCTCCTTTGACACGATACTCAGGTACTGCATTGGATTCCATTTCCTCTAATGGAATGCTGAGGATTGGGAAGTGCAAGTGTGTTTGGCCCATGACGAACTCGTTTATTAAACTTGTGCGCAATACGGCGCAACTGTTGCTGCGGCGGTGGCGCCCACCTTTGGGGATGTCTTCAGTAAGGGTCAATTCAGACCTGAATCTGAATATGATGAGATCGGGCGATGAGTCAAAGTGAGTTACGACGCACGGATCGTCGGGACCGCAACTCCCGTACGAGGCCCGAATCTGAATCAGATTCAATACATGTAGACAACAATGGGATGTGGGGAATGGGCGCATTGCTGTGGGAATGGTGGGTCCTCTATAAGATGGTATACTCAACCTTCGAGCGGTTCAAAGTTAGACATTACAGCAACGACTAGTTCATAATGTCGTTATCATCGGTTCTTGCTCAGCGTTCTCTTGCCCATACCCACTGAACCACCCACCCTCAAAGAAGGTGGGGGCAAGCCTGAAGTCGAGATTGTGTGAGCCAGTCTCCCAACTTCTGTGATCTTCGACGTACCAATAGGTGGAGCAGGTGGAGGCAGTAAGGCCTCCTTATGCAAAAGAACGACGCTCGGACGCAGCGATCAAGATGGGCCCTCGGACGCGGTAGAACCGATTATACCAAGTTGTCGCTCCTTGGTCTGACAGCAACTGTGATTTTTTTCGTAAGAGCATAGGCTTTTGGAATAATATGGACAGAGTATTCTTGAGTTTCTAAGCTACTACAAGTATGAAGAAGTCGTAGAAGTAGAAGTAGACGAGAAGTATGCGCTCTTGAAGGTAACATACTGCAGACTCCTATAAAGTGCCGTGTGGGGAAGTAAAAACTGATCGCCCCCTTGATCCCATCCAGGAAGGGGTAAGCTTGCGGTTTTTGGAAAAAAATCGTAGTTACTTAACAGTGGTAATGGCGACCCTACTTAACGGCGATAATAATGCCTCCTTGAAAAGATGAGGCAAAAGTCACAAACTTTGATCTCAACATCTGGGATCTAGCATTCGTTTGCATATGGTGAACACCATGCCGAAATTTGACGACAATATGAGTGGGGTCACTTGCTCAAAAACAATTTCTTGCCCAGTTCCGAAGTACAGCAATAGATATGACTTGTAACACTCTTTTAAACCGAACGAAACTGAAAACTTTAGAATTATTTACTGAAATCTAGAAATCCACCAAAAGGCAATCATGAGCAGCATCTGCTTGTAGTGAGATTTTCGGAGTTCATGATCAAAGTTGATAATTCCAACACAACTCTGTTAAATCCGAAATTATATAATTAAGCGCTGTTCCCTTCGCGGAACAAAAATCTGGCGCTGCTATTCTCCTCAGTGAAGACAGGAATCCCCATACAGCTTTTTGAAATGATCAGAATAAACGAAAGTGAAAAGATAACGCTACTCTTATGGCAGAGATGCTATATTGACAAGTGGTGCACTATCTCACACGCATGGTCAGGGGTTCGAATCTCGGATCGCCTGAGGCCTAGGCTGATCAAGCTTCCATCCATCCAAGTTCAGTTAATCGGTACCAACTCGTCGTGGAGGATAAAAGCACTGACATGTACATCGGCTGACCACCACAAGTCATTGTATAGGCCACATACGCATTCAATACGCCACTACGATTCTGAATGGAGGACCAATGCCAGGGCGCATCCCTCAGACGGGATTGTTTGCGATACTTTTTAAAGGCTTCAACAACACAGAGTGAGAATCTATGACCCTTGTAATGCTCAGAACGGATATGACACCGTTACTGTTAGTCAGTGAGCGGCCGAAGGCCTGAAGGCTGGTTTCGAACGATGTTTGGACCAGCTCCCGCACCAAACTTTTGCTACAAAGTTCCATCCTGCGGTAAATGGCACCTTCGCAGGCATTCTGATATTGCAAGAAGAGTAGCGTTGCACCCTTCAAAGGATGTGTGCGAGGTTGCCATAGTAAACCTTAGCAGACCGTAAGCCCCCAAAAGAGCCTCGTTCTACTGCAATATGAGGAACCGCTTCATTTTGACTGTTTTTGCCTGAAACCAAATGTCCCTCTTCATCATAGCTCATATTTCTGGTTAGATAAGTGCAAAATATACACTGTCGCTCACCTTGTTGTCGGTCCTTTAAGCAGTGGTGTAACTCATTCGCCTTCTCTTCAAGACGAGGTGTCACTTCGGTCACGAATTTCCTACGTCTTGAGGCTGCCAAACTATCGTTGAAGCGTGCGGAGCATGAGCGTCAATCTTCCCCGTTAACATTACAAGACGTGGCTGACTTAAATAGCCGCAACCAGCTCCAAGTGTTCTTCATAGTGCATTACCGAACAGCACGCCCATTTTGGAATTCACTGTAACCAAACGTAGCGCATATGACCATGTTCATGAATGGGTTTTTTTTCTAATCAAGTGCATTTAATGTTTAAATGGTTACGAAGGTGGTGCCAAGGAAACAGTCTGTCACGGACATTTAATTATATCTATCGAACTTCTCTCAGACCTTTCCAGCATGTCGATGGACATGTTGGCTTCAATCTAATGGTTCTAGCGTCTTAGGATTATAGCGAGGAGGAAATTTCAGTGGAATTGTATGTGAGAGTATATGCTGAGGTACCATTCTGAAGCTAAAAGAGTAGCTAAAATTTCACGTTTGAAATTTCGATTCTGTCGTGGGCCTTGCCTACATCCACACTCGTAGCATTGAGGCGCCAAATTCAAACATCCAGGCTAGGGGTGCCACGTCGTATTGGCATTCATCAAAGTGCCAGTGCATCTGAACGCTTCATCTTGTAAGTCATCAACGCTTCATCTTTCACATTTTCCCTATGCAGCGATGACAAATGAATGTTCGACTTCTTAATGTTTATTAACCGATTTCGACTCGTCAGGCAGCGCTTGGTCATTTCTTCTCTCAGCAGTACGTGTCCGATTTTTCGTTGACTGCTGAAATGAATCAAGATTAAACATAGACGTTGTGGTACGAAAATGAATCTTTTTGCACATGAAATTAGACCGTTATGAGAGCTTGACACAGTGACCCTTTCCAGGAACCGATTTTGCTGCACTCTTCTTACCTCTACTGCATCAAAGTTCAGACAAAATTATACATATTTCGCTGTTCACAATGTTCCAAAGAACTTGATGGGACTTTCCAGGAACATCTTCGATACAATAAACCAAAAGACATCTAAGTTCACAAAGTAGAAATTCTAATAAGTCGACAGGATCAACGAATCAACGAATCAGTAAGTGCATGGATATTTGCATGCTGTTTCTATGCATTCGTTGCCAAAACGTGCGAAACATTCTATGTTAGTTACGCACGCTATCAGTCACGATTCTACCGGCGCAAAAGGCTACATGTGAAATATTCGCTCGATGAGATAACGTTTGAGAGTTGGCCTTTCCTTGGAAACTCGCGAATTCCGTTGTTGCCGTAGATCGATTGTTGTTTCAGTTGGTTATGTATTTTAGCTGTAGACACCGTCGTATTGCATCGTCATTTCCGCAGTTATTATTAAACCCCTGGACTGGACTCATGCGACCACGGTTCCCTTCAGAGCTCACTGGTCTTTTGTTCATTTGACTGATCATGAGTTTTTTTAGAATGGGGCTAGTTCTGATAACTAACGGTCGCTAAGTTCGTCATCATCTACGAATCCGCTACTTGCACGATCGCCATGAGTTTCTTCGAGGAGTCGCTTCTGTAAAAACTTACTTGTGGATTACGCAGTGATGTTTCGCCAGTCTCAGTTGAAAGCTACCGTAATCGTATGAGTACAGTTTGACTTCTAATTATCAGAACATTATTTGTATGTGTTAGGCATAATTGCTTCTCGACATTAGCTCTTAAGCTGTGGTAGGATTAGCTCTCAACATCTTGGTTAGAGTGAAAAGAAAGCATCGGGGTGATGGACCTTTTCAAAGTAAAGTGCATCTCTGAAAACTAACTCACCGGAGCAGTGGATTACGGTAGCGCTCAAATGAAACTGGGGCAAAAGGTAACCTTACTTAGATGCTGCTCAATCAGAAATTAACAATGAAAGACGTCTTTAGAGAATGAGAAAGAATTGTGGCGCGATGACAGATTGAGCACAATATGTTGCGTGTGCGCTATGACACGAAGAGGTGAGTTTTCAGCTTTGTTTCGTTCAATCACAGCTTATTTCACTGCAACTTTCCGGCTAGGGAACAGTTAGAAAATTTGTGTTACGCCTGAATGTATCTCCTATCTTCTTAGGTATGCAACCCACAGTCCCCAAACAATGTGGGCTTCCTAGTTGGTCTGAATTCAAAATGGACTTCGAGATATTTTCGTGGTCTAAGTTCTCTTCTTGAGTGGTTCCGAGTCTTTTTATCAGGCTGAGATGCAGGACACAATGTGCTCTTCTTGACCCTGACCTTTTCATCATCCGAAGACTCAGCGGACTTTTGAGTTTCAGCGCCCTCTTCAATTCCTTGTATCATTGTCGCACATGCGAGTACATTTAAAAATACGAGCAGTCTGGAAACGAATCATATGTAAAGCCATTTGTGTATCTGCATGATGCAAAAGATTGCCTTAGGTATGCATAAACGGACGGCATTGTGAACGGGTGGTGGCCGTAGCCGTTATCTCCACACTGCGATGACTGAAAGTTCAGGCTATATACTTGCTGTAATCATGAGAGATCATAAGCCAAACACGGACTTGATAAGTTTTGAGTTTTGTTGATCCGAATCGAGTAGCTGCAAAGGCTTGTGCTGAATAGATTTGTTCACTGCGTTCCACCTACAACGTATTTGTGAGTTTCGCCGCGAGGATTAGCGAATTTTGAAGGCTACCTCAAAGTTCGGCTTTGCAACGGCTCTCTCATCGCGTTCGCTGCCCTTTGGATACGCAAATTCAACTCGAAAACATGGGCGACGGCGAGAGTCTGTTGCTCGACTCGCAGGACGACGACCATTGCGACGATTGCCCTCTGCAGACACAAAGTTTGCAAATGGCGGTGCTATAGCAGGATGTCCTGCAGCTGAGGTAATAGTAACAAACCCATAGCGACTACATAATTTTTGAATGAAATGTGCCATATGAAACCAAGAACTGCTTACGAACCGTTACAATAGCCAGGTACCGGATAAATGCATTTTACATTTCCAGTATCAGCATTCACGGCATGAACAGATCCTTCACGAAGTTCCAGCAGCAAATTAGCTGGCAGTAGCTTGCTCAACTCTCGAAGGGAAATGAATGCGCAGGATGCAGCCTGAACAGATCAACGATCCACAAGTTCGCATGTGCCAGCGTATTCTGAAGGTGACTGAGAAGATGAACACCGTCAAAAATGCCTATTTCATTCCCAATAAAACGTAATTATAGTTAACTTGACTGTGCTAGGATGTCATTAATTGCCGCTTTGGAGTTTGTTCTGATCGCAGCATTTGCCTTCTCATCACCCGAGAGAATTGTTATGTTAATTTCAGCATTGCTAGGGGCGATGAGCATAAAAGCGAACTATCCAGTGCTCCAGTCATGCACAGTGTTTTACTATTTTTGCCTTGTCTGACCTCCTCGATCAAGTTGTCCTTATTTTCATCAACATTGACCACGAGTGAATATGACTTCAGTGGTTCAGATCGCGTGTAGATTCGGTCGACAAGACCATTCGCGACGGCTTCAGCGAATGAGTCAACTCTGCTGAAATAAAGGCAAACGAAGCTGATATCGCGTATGGATGAACTTGAGTTTATCGTATACGTCAAACGTTTCTTTTAAAACTTCTACTGCACCTCCTCGGAATTTTTCCATACAGGAACGAAGCAATAAAACAGACTGTTTCTTCAATTTCTATGAACATCTGAAAGAAGCTGTTAATAGAACGTTTTGCCAGGGCAGGCCCAGTGATCCCGATTCATCTTTAGATTTGTACTCTTCGATATCCATTTGGAGCATCATGACGTCACAGTATGAAAGCACATACCTTGAACAATGGTGCTATACAGCTAACTTCTATGAAAAATACTAACAGAATGCATGAACTTACCGGCAGAATCCTTATATTTGAATTCCTATCAAATCAGGTCTTATCTTGAAGGGATCCTATATGTACCATTTCGCTCATATGCAAGTACAGGGGAGCGGCCTAGACTTTGCTTTTCAAAGTGATCACCGACCGATTGCGATGTTGTGAACATGGCTAATAACTGATAAGTAATGTATATGGCTGCGTTTGAGCCATGTTTCCAACACCTTTTAACTTGATAAACATGACAGCTACTTTTCAACATCGAAGGTCAAGTAAAGGAGGAAACTGGAGGTAACTTTCTCTGATAAAAAGCGCAAACGTTTTTCAGCAGCTCTGCTTCTTTTTTACCCTAAGACAGAAAGCGAATGAATCGCTTCCAAACAAGGCGCCGTCGTCGCAGCAGGTTATTCAAAAACACTCTCAATGAAGCTTTATAGAAAGGTCAATCATCAAACTGGGAACGCTGCTTACAAAAAAATCTCTTAAATTCATAAAAACCAGTAACCAAGTTTCACAATCAAGTTGTATATTGTCCATACATTGCCAGGCTCAGACTGTTTGTATTATTTTACAATTGCCATATGTTGATTTATATTCTCGAACAAAGTTTCTCCTAACGCTCCTCCTTACCTTTGCTATTTATTCCCATTTATGAAGATACTGTGCTGATTTTTTACTTGTATGTTTTAGTATTTAGTGTAATAAAAACATGTCAAAGCAAATTTTCCGTCGTTTGCGAGAGAAACATCCGAAAAAGAAGCAGACCCGAACTGCATGAATTCCAGCTCTTCTAGCAGCTCCAAATGAGGACGGTCACATTCAGAAAATTTGAGAGAACGCTTTGAGTCTATTATCGTCGGATGAAGCCCCATGCAGCCGTCGCATCTACAGACTATTGGCAAATTCTGCCAGAATAATGGATTTTGAAATGTCAGTGATCTAATGGAACGATGACATTCAACGCTCTACAGCACTATGCAAGCTGAACGTCATTATGGTTCCCCGCTCGCTCATGACGAATCCAAATGAAGTCATATTCACCAAAGCTGCATCTATGCCTAACAAGTCCGCAGTCTCTGCGAAACATATACAACGAGCACACCAGTTTTTTCTTAATCGTCGCAACTTGCAGCGAATACCTGGTCAAATTGATCAAACGAAGTTCGAAGTTTTTTCCAGTAACTATTGGTTCGCATGAGTGACCAAGTGACAATTATCAGGAACGAAACGGGTCCAACAGGCGATTCTGATAATTGCGCCTGCGGAGCACGTAATTATGATGAAGAAGCTGGCATAAGCTACAAATCCGTCTGGATAAGCAGCTGTTTTTCATTCTACTTATCCGATTTATCGCGTCTATTATCTTGACACGAGAGAACAACTGATGGCCATATTTGTCTTTGGATATAGGGGCGTATATATACTGTTCCCCTAGGAATACGCGAACGAACACACACATACACATACAGCCTCTCGCAATCATTGGAAAACTGAAGCCGACCTAATTTGCTATGGAGTGGCACGCTTGTTTCATTGAGACTGACTGAGATTGTGAGGCCTGCGACTGAGATAGAGTCACCATGGCAATCAGGCTTTTATTGTGAAGCCGTTCTGAGTACTCTACGACAAACACCAGCATTCTGACTGCAATCACACACACACACATGCGCATGATGTTTTTGTGATAGCAACCCGTCTCGTACACATTACCAATCGTATGATGCGTTTCTTTACAGGACCTACTTCGGTATTGAATGTTCAGTCTTACAAATCGATCATATACAATTTCAAAGCTTTAAATCTCAGATTGTATGCGCATTCTTTCCTTCTTTTTTCCTTTCCGGTCATTTTTCCTTGATTTTCTTACGGCAACAATTACATGTTGAAGGGAATTTTGTCAAACGAAAAAGTTTCCCAGCTACTACAAAGGGTGGACATGACCTTATCAGAATGTGACAGTCCTCAAATAAACATTCTCCGCGAGCCATAACGAGAACTATGGCGTCACCATCCAGTCAACATGCAACATAGCTTTGTTTACCTTGGATCCAGTACATCTTTCAGAAGACTACGATTCCTCCCAAACATTGCTCCACAAATCCTACCCACTTTTTTGAAGATACGTGATGCAGGATTTAAGAATGGGCGTTCCCACTAATCCGATCCGAGTCTGAGCCAGATGAATACGAAGGTGTTCACTTGCGTATTCGTATAGGAATGATTGAAAATCGATAAAAAAATAGGTGCATTGTTAAGGAGAGGGCCATCTCATTCTGATTGCGCCATGCCTCCAACTTACACCTGAAATTCGAAGCTATTCGAGCATTCATTCAGTCAGACGAACTGCTTTCTAAATTAGCAATCGGTATTCTAACCACATATTTGGTTTGTATTCCAACCACATACATACCCTGTTCCCAGATCTTCCCATTTCAATCGGCAATTTCTGTGGTTTTTTTTGAAGAGGACGCGATGGGCTTGTTGTTGATGAGGGTACTCGAAAAGTGCTCAGGAGCTTCGCATGGCATTTCATAGGGAATTGCAACCTAAAAACGACCCCATAGAACCCTAGAGCGCCCTGTCATTATGCATTCCCTGCAGATTGCGCCTCAGAATGGATCTACGTAGGCAGCTTCATAGAGGAATGCGACAATGCGAGCAGCATCGACAAAAGTGGAATCAGCTGCCTCATCGTTGCTATTGACTACTCTACATTATTGATTCTTTATTTGTTTTTTATTGACTGTGGTTTCAAGCTCATCGTCAAATTTGCCGTCTACAAATGGAAGAATCTTTCGAGCTCAATCTAGAAGGGTAAACTCGTACAAACAGCTGCTCTGTCGATATCTCGTACAAGTTACGAACTAAATTCAACTGTAAGTGGGATTAGCTCAGAGTGGTTTTCCAAATGATCCCTCCTTGGCCGTAGGTTAATCAGTTGCTTCCTTTTCTTTTCGTGTACCTTAAGCTACAATACGATCGCCCCACCTTCTACCGTATATGGAACCCAGCCAGAAAGTATTTCACATTTGCCTCCGAATAGTCCCAGTAGATCCACAAATATGATTCCCTGTCTGCAGACCTTCTTTACATTCTCCCAGAGCTAGATTGTCAGTTTGTCAGTTTTTTTGGTCGTTGGGATTGTGCTGAAGCTTACATTTTCTTTATATTCATCCCTCTGGATTTATCAACAGTGCAACTGAAAGAGAAATCTAAGTACACACTCTTCACAGGGGCTCTTCAATCAGGATTCTTTTTTACATCAAATCTCTTAGAATCTCGTGCTATTGTTGCCAAGCTTATCTTTGATTAAGAAAAACAAATATAAAACGAGAACGAGCGGCAGGGAAAGCTCTAGAGAACAGTTACACGGTGGGAGCTGCTCCGTCTCTGTGTTGAAGCGTCGATTTCGAGTGGCTGGTGTGTCTATGTGTGTGTGTGCCTGTGATTCAGCCAACCAATATTTACTCAGTGCCGGCACAAGATAATCACCGCCAGGCATCCGTACCACCGAATCCTTTTCGCTGATAGGTGAGGTTTCTAGAATCTCTCAAACACTATTTTAAGCCGTCCTGCTCTTCTTGATCTCCTGCTGCCAGGCCAACCTTCTCATTTTTGTTTTCCCATTCATTCCATCATTAATTCATTTCCATAATTGCCTCCCTTCTCTGAGAAGGGTTTTGGGTAATATTCCTCTTTCTTGCCTTAGAACTGGTAGTATTACATCCTTCTCATTGCCGCCTACCAGAAGCCAGCTTGCTGAGCCAGAGGCTTTTCCTTCCACAGTTTTTGAGACCATGAGCTCCTCACATTTCTCCTTTGTACGTATCCTATGTAGAGCGCGATGTTTATGTAGTATGGGGTGGCGCAAAAAATGCATTTTCAAAGGATCAAGTTTTCGAATGGACTTCACCAAATGTCTGAATGAAAAAATGACATCGGGGCAACGTCTGTTAGAAGGGACTGATTGTAGAGCACACGTCTGGAAAGATGAAAACAAGGAACATTAAGTCGAATCTCTTGAATAAGAAAGTCACTATATGTATGTTAGTTATTCATTCGAAAGCGTGTAGGCAATATCGGAGGGGGTTCAAGAACGTGGCGCATACCAGCGTCAGTTTTGACAAGGCTAAGAGTTTTATCCTTCTTTGGTGATCTTATCACCTGACAACATACATTAATCTGCTCAGCTATTCTAACCTTTTCAATCGGCTGTCATAGATTTGTCCACCGGAAATCCCTATTATGTTTGTATATTACGTCATTATCCATTCACTGATCCATTCATTCACCCATTCGTGGCCCTGTGAATTCAATAGTTGGGTTTTTACGGTACTAGCCTGATTTCGCTACCGAGAACCCATTTAGAGAAAGGCTGATTGGCTTATCACTTACGTATCAATTCGTCAGTAAGGTGCTCGGAGGGAAGTTCACCTAAAAAACTTGGTTTTTTGATGCGTCCCGTGAGGGTGCTTTTCCTAGATACATATGCGCCATTGTTCTACATTTATCTTATGTTCTAACATTTGTTTACTTACTTGTTTACTTAATCATCAGCCTGTTCGATGGGTGCTCTCATCCAGTTTCTGTTCCAAAGTATAAAACAATTTACGTTTAAAGTCCATTCCCGGTTGCTGAAAGAGAGGGAAGGCAGGGGAACGTACACAGGCTTTATTTCTACCCAAACAGAATCGATGGAAATAATTTTCGGGGATGTCTCGAATCTGTGTAACTTTGACTTGCTGCGCCCTTCTTTACCCACCGAGATTTAGAGGATTTCAGGCAACAAGGTTGACTTTCACCCACGAGACTTGAGTGCTCATGGTTGTTCAAGAGAGACCGTTTAACTTGGTTCCAAACACTCGTTCTCAAGAGTTCGTTCTGTACTTCAGCTAGTAATGTCGTCAATTGCGACACCTGTAATCCCAGTTCCCCCCTCCCGAATGTTCTCGGAAAAACGAATGAGCAGAATTTATTCAGGCATACATTTTGCATTCACCTTGTCCAGAATTTTGAAATGAGAATTCAATGTAGAACATGAATCATTTGGAAATGTCGAGAATGTCGGTTTTTGCATGGCAGCGCCCTCATTAATTAAATGTCACCCTGAAAGAAATAAATAATATTGCGCATGGTATTCTGGTATTCCAGTAATTTCGTCCGCGGTCGTTGTTGTAGGAATCCCAGGAACGCCCTATTTTTGCTCTTTATTACATCGTCGACATTGCATCTGGGTGGGTGAGTATGTTCTCATCGATAACAATGCCGTTCCCGTGATTATAGATGACTTTCCGTTGATATGGCCATTAGTCATTCCCGATGACATAACGACATGAACAATTGACGATGAAATGAGAATGTGTCAAAAGTTTCTTTTACCATACCAACCAGCACAGAAATCACCCTCTATACTCAACTTTTGTTGCCAAACTTGTTTATTTACTTGTTTACTACATTATGTGCGTTCTAGGAGAGTCTTTGGGATAGCCCAACGAAAAAAAAAACGCATGAAAGTCGTGAAAATGGTCACACATCAGCTATAAATGAGCTAAAAAAAGGGGGAGGGGGGGGGGGGGGGGAGGGCAGAATGGAAAGTAGCGGAACTGAATAGATGAATAGCTCTTCACATGAAGTCAGAGGATCGAAAAATCACTCGAGAAAAGTTTAATAGAAGAGGCCAAAGGGAGGAGGAGGGGGGGGGGGATTATGGAAAGCAAAGTGAATACCCTCATAAGAATTCATCAGTGCTCGTGATTTTCCCCAGGTTTCTCCAAGTTTCTCTTTTTTTCAAACCTCATGGTTTGAGTATAAGTGGGTTAGAACCTGGGTGAGAAGGTCTGGCAGCCGTTTCATCAAGCACATCTCACTTCTGGTACAGACGATGGCCATCATTTGGGCATGGGTGGATCTACAGGTAGATTGATCCAGTTTTCCGGAGGTTTCCATTGCCATGCTGTCGAAAAAGTTGTAAAGGACCAGAAAACACTGGAAAAGTTACAACCGGAAGTCCTGAGCGTTCATGAGAGTTAAATGATCCGTAATTAGATTGAATTCTCACAGAACCGTGTAGCCATTCCCTAATCCCCTACCCAAGTGCTAGTTGCGGAAACCTGTTTGGATACAAACCAGTAACATCTACAAAACCTATCCAAGAGTTTTTAAAATGACATTATTATTACCTTTATATAACAACGTTCAACGTCAAACCAGTTTTTGACTTGGTTGTCAAGGCCGATTCGAGCTTCATACCCTTCTAAGTACGATTGATCGAAGGAAAATTGGTCCAGCTACAGTAGCTCTAGGGAATCTGATTTAACCTTCACCTGATCTTTGACAAAAATTGCATTTATCTTATGCGCTTCCAATCACTTTCAACATTCCAAAAGCGTGATTTATCGTGGCGTATCCTGGAGTGACCGATTGAAATTATCATTATAATTAATACACTATAGAGGATAACATTGCAGAGCAATTTCTTTGACCGATCGATTTATTGATTAATAAGACCCTGAAATGAGATGGCTATGAAATCTGGGTAGAAATATTTGTAGGCGGAGGCAGTGGGAGAGTTAATGCTGACGACCGCAATTGAATTCCGACGGGGCTATCCAATCCGTTCGCCATTCCATTACAAATTATTCATACCAAACCCATTCAAGCAGATGAGATCGTTGACTTTTATAATGAAAAACCTCCCTTGAAAGTTGGTCAGACCTAGTAAATGCCAAAGTCGCCATCAAGGCCAATCTGTCGACCCTGATTTTGGGTGAGAATTATGGCACATCCCAAAGGTTCCCAACCGGCAAAACGAATTCACGTTTTTCACCTCCGTTCTGCTTGTCGAAGGACGAAAGAAAAGAAAAGAACGAATTGACCGCAACCATTTCGGAAATAGTTCTCATTGTGTTTGCTCTTTCAATGGCACCCGAAGTCTCGCGTTTAACCAGCCACTGCTAGAGCTACGTCAAGGTCAAAGTGCACCCGAGTCGTTTTGGCGTTCATTACGGCCGTCTCGGTTCTCAGACGTTATCCCTCTTCCACGAGTTTGACGACCCGCTAGAAATTCACCTGGGAAGTATTGCGGCAGTCCAGCAGGACGGGGTATTACTCGTGGGCGGCCCACAATAACAGTTCTGTGTAGCAGGAACGGGATGGGTGGTCGAAGCAGCCCGGCGGCCGCCTCAGCCTCCCTGTCCGATTCGTTTCCGGCCGGTCGCATTCTTTCACCTCCTCATATGGCTACGCTGACTATGTGACTTTTAGTATGTGGCTCTCAGAGTTCCCTAAAACTTAGCTCCGAATTCTATCCAGGTCTTTTTTTGATTTCCGCAATTTTTTGTCATTTTGTGTCATTTTCGAGCAGTTTCTAGGAATTTCTAATTTTATTTCTGTGTTTTCGAGGTGGAAAATTAGTCTATGCTTTGCTTTTGTACAATTATAGTTCGGTTTTTCACGCTCGAGTCGATAGCCTACGTCATGATTATTTCTACTAATAATATGTGGTAAATCTAGTCTCCATGGCAATCAAAAAGGACATCCTACCGCTTCCGCACAGGATTTCCCTATAGGGATTTCCTCTAATAGAACAAATTGAATTGTTACATTTTCGAGGTCCGTTGAGATCTTCCAAGTCGCAGCCATGTCCGGTAAGCCTCACAAAATAAGTGACATAATCTGTTATAATATATTAAACTTAATGAACTGCTGTATTATCGAGCGGAGATGGTGTAACGACAAATGGCGCACCATCAAACACCCATGGACCGCGGATCGAGTTGCAGGTTGATATCCGCCCAGGCCAACTAAGCCTCCTATTCCTCCGTGATCGGTTTACTGATACCAGCCACGTCTGAGATGCTGAAAACACAGAATGGCTGCTGGCCACAACAGTTCATTTGTATATGTCAGATAAGCATTCAATGCGCCACTACGATTCTGAATGGGAGTCGAATGCGTGGCGCACCCCACTGACGGGAATTATTAATACCAAAGAGTAGCTTATACTCAATCCGTCCTTCATCCTTCCTTACTTTGTATTGCGTTTCTTTCTTGTTTCTGTCGAGCTAATCGAAATGGGTGAGAGCGGAGTCGAAAGGGATTTCTGCCAAAGTCTTCGTATCGCTCGGTACATTCTACTACCATAACAAGTTTACCTCCGACCTTCGAGCTCGAGTTTCGCTTCCTAGCGTGCATAGTCTGACATGAACTGAGCTGGTAGCCATCAGGTCATTCCAGTCATTTTCGGCATCCGCTAGCAGGACCATCAGCTAAGGCTCCAGCTATGATTTTTTGCCTAAAGGTGGGTGTAGCTGATTGTTGCAATAATCTCGGACGGCAGCTTTGTTCGGCCTCTGATCGGAGAATACAACTGCCCTGAACGTCCAATAACTTTTCTACTCCATGCACCAATGAAAAACCATCGATTAGCAAACTTCACTCACGGTCAGACCGTCGTCCATCAGCTGACAGAACGGTGATCGTCTGTCTTTCTATTCCTTTCATTTGTAATTGTTCGTCCGATACTTAAGTACAGTTCAGTAACCGTCCTGGGACAGAAACTGTCAAGACTGACAAGGTTAGCGAGTTATGGACAAAACTTAGACCATGGACGGGACTCGAACCCATATTCGAGCTTGACTGACCATGCTCTCATCCCTTTTACTCCTCAGAAGCATTCTAAATGGCTTATATGCCATAGCCTGTGCCATCAAAACTTAAATTCTTATTTCAAAACCTCTGAATTTTTCGATGTTTGCACATCGTACGCCTGGGCCGCGCTCACAAAGCAAAATTAAGGATCCAATTCCTGAATGAGGCCGGCGTGTTGCTCATGATTCGCCATCCTTGGGGAGACTGTGCTTCAAATAATGAATTACGGGCTTACATAGCCAGGCAACTCCCCCATCCTTTCAGGCGCATTTGTTCTAAAGGGTAAAAGGGGGATAGGTGAGGGCCAAATAAGTGCACAGGCTATATACCTAATCAAAAGCCCCAACAATTCCGAATAAAGGTCAAATGCGTGGGTGCAATCCCAAATGGGATGACTGATTAACCAGATCATTCATTAGATTTTGGTACAATATCTAAATAAATAGGTGATTAGGCACCTCGTCGGAATCGCTAGCGATTTCTATATTAGCTATGAGCTGTATTCAAAGTAGTCTAGTCCGACGTAACCCTATCAAGCTTTCCTTCTTTCTTGGAGCGGCCCGGTGGGTAGGATTCATCTGATTTGACTGACACTGAATGAAACATTGCAAAAACATTCAAATGCGCTATCCAGGGCCTACCTATCGAATGTGAAGTCTAGAGCATGGCGCATTCTCGGGAGCCCAACTGAGGTTCTAACCTTATTTGTAGGGTCCACATTTTAAGTGAATCTTTTATTGTCTTAATTTTCCCCTTCCAATTTTCTTACTCAAACCAAGCCCAGTTGGGAAACTTGCCATTTCCCACTTAAACTTTACTAGGTCTACCGGTCATGCTCATATTTCACGGTAAATTTACATTTACTTCTTTTCTGACGCCCTGGTTACCTTGAATGATTGGATTCTGGGTTAAAGTTATGGCCTAGTTTCTTTTTCAACGGGAAAACCATGTGGAAATGATGGCTCGTTTATGAGAACAAGTGGGCCGGGTTCAAGAGAAAAAAACTTATGGGTTTAAGAGCACAATTGGCCATGAGATCGTGTCAGTAGTTCTCACGATGCGCTGACACCGATCGCGTCTGACCGTTCCTTCCCTCTCTGTTCCTCCTTTTTGTTTTGTTTTTCTTCCTCCAATCCGCCATCTCGAAGCTTTTCAGTCTAACATATTAGCTGGAACGATCGTCGGTAAACACTGCACAGAACCAGAATTTTGTCGACCTGAGAGAGAAGAGTTCGTTAATCCTCGCAGTACGCTTTGTGCTTTGTTTTCTGATCATCCTCATTCCTTTCCACCTATGCCAATGGCTGGTGAGAACATGAAGCACAGCCTTATTTAGAATGCGCCATGCGTCCAACTTCTATTCATAATCGTAGTCACCTTCGCTTGATTTAACTTGATCTACACTATGATTCGACCGGTGTGCTAGCAGAAGGATGAGTACAGATCAGTCAATCCAGAAAGCTGAACAGCTCTGTTGCCTGCTGTCCAGGGTGTGAACACTGGCTCAGTAAGCGTGTAGGGCTACCTGTAGTTTTCTAACTTGTCTCCAAATTTCCTCAAATACTCTCCTCGTGGTAATTTTCAATCTGCTGCCTTTTTTCGTTTTTTTCAGCGTTTGTGGTTTGTGGTTCTTTCAAAGTTTGCCCAGTATCTGCCTAGCAGCAATGTACTCAGCGACTTTTCTTCCGGGAATGAGTTGATTAGGTTGAGATGTTTCCGTTATTTCAAGAGTTTAACTCATTCATGCTGAAGATTTATATGCCTGTCATCAATCGGTGTTGGGATGGGCCACGCACACGTGTTCCACGGATAGTACTAGCATTTACTCTGTACTGTATCCCAAAAAGTCGTGCGATTTAATGGTGCTTATAGACCGATATAAATATATTAGTATTCACATAGTGAGGATCACTATTCGAAAAGAGCTCACCCTGGAGCCCTGCAATCAGGAAATGCCATAACCGAGACGAAATTTTATAGTTACGACCCGATTGTGGGCGACAGGCTTTGTCTCGTTGCCCACTCAGGGTAATTACAGCTTACTCGTTGTTGGTCGGATCGTCTGCCATCGCTAGTAAATCGTAAACAGCTAAAGTAAACAATGTTTGGGTTGAGCTAGAATAAACAACGCTTGGTCAGATTTTGAATGTTATGCTGATAACTTCGAATACGAGGGACAATTTCAACATCACAATAATCAGGCCAATTTTAAGGATGATCGAAATTCCTTTTTTCAAAACGACTACTTGGCAGAGTGGTCGGTATGACAAATGATGAGCGGACCTCGTTCGGGTACATGCTTTGGGACACCTGATACCACCCACCGCAAAAATTGCAATTGGGCCGAAAAACGGGCGAGATAGGAAAAGGACCGCTTTAATGAGAGCTATTCGGATGTAATCGGAAGCTGCAGGGTTTGCTAATGTTGGCTGATGGGGTTGCTCGGAGTGTTCCCAAGGCAAGTGAGAGAGACTGAAACATTAGAGTGATCTGAAGGGTACCCATATAGTCATGAAGCCTAATTTCAAGCGAAAAAACCAAAATCGTCTGTTAAACCACCTTCTACTACGTCCTCCCGATAAAACGAATCGGGGTAATGAGAAGGAATGGAGGAGGAAGAGGAGGAGGTGGGCATTGACAGATTTACCAGTCTCTGACTGTCAGACATTCTACTTGCTCTGGGCATGGTTATTGTTTGATTGTTATTGCGAGTGATATCATTGTTTATGTTTACTTTATAGATTGGGAGTAATTCGAGATGGATGATTGGCTTTCGCAACAGTTTTTTCTGTTTGCTCACAATTTTCCAGCAAACGGTCTCTATATCGATCCTGAATTAATGATTTGCGGGCGTTTTCCGGCTTCTACATCTTTCTGAAAACGGTTCACTACGGTCTCTCTTTTTCATGCTCCTCATTCAAAAAATATCAAAAGGCTTCTTTCCCCTTCCTTGAGAGAAACTATCATCTGATCTGTGTCCATAGGGCCTTTTCCACAGGAATACAGAGTAACGGAGAACATTCTAGAGCTAGAGTAGCCCCTCTAAGAGCAAAAATAAGCGATACTGCTCGAACTCTCGTTGGAAGCCCGTCGCGCTAACCCATGTTAAAATCACTTTCCAAACACACCTCTTCGAGTCTCCCATGCCCAAGCAAGCCTTGTATCTCCTGCTGCTTGGGTCAGTTGGAAACAAACTTGGACAGAGTGTTTGAAATGCGCAAACTTAATGGTAGACGAGCTATTGTTTGCGTGGGCGAAGCTATTTGATTTGGCCGTAGCACCCTCCATGAGTCAATGGAAGTGAGTCGCTGATAGTATTTGCTACCGTTTAGCTTATCGAACTCGGTCTGAGCTAATAGTACCCATCTACACCCACTCGTACGGGGTTCTCCCACGCTTAGTTGATTTGAAGATTTTGTGAAGGAATTAAGCTGGTAAGAAAGCAAGTAATAGAGATTGCCCGAGTTCCTATGCTTCTCTTTGTGAAAGATGAATGCATGGCTCATTTCAAAGGTTTTTCTTGACAAACGGTTAGGCTTTTCTATTAGGTTGGAAGGAAAGTCCTGCGACACAATGAAGGTCTTCTTCAAATCATTTCTGAAATTTTCCAGGCCAATCAATTTTCGGAAATATATTTACCAAAGAGGTCAACAACCTTCTATTATCCTATGAGTAAATCACTGATGCCTTTTATCCAGGAATGAGGAAGCTGTGACTCAAAGAAGTAATTGACTGCCGTTTTCAGATCACATTAAGTTACGAATTTCTTTAGCACAACGAGATGCTCAAGAAGACGGAGCGCATGGTAGGTAAAAGGGGCAACACTTGGTGAGTACGACTGATGAACAACCTGGAACCAATTGGAATCGTAGAACTTTTGACGCGTGTTTAAAGCGAAATTGCGACGTGCGTTGACCCCCTGTAGGGACCTGATTTACGGTTTTGATCGTCCTTCTCTAACCCCGTTGGCCAAATTTCGGGGTTCATAAGGGTAACCGATAGCTGTGTCCATCTAGTCCGCGTTTAGCAACTCATAGTGGATGGATCCCTTCAACCTCCATCAAACTAAGGGACGAAGCTTTCGTTACTTCAAAAGCTAGTATCTCCTCCAGTGAAGCGATCCAACCGATTGTTGACCGTTGATCGGTGAGCAGTGCCAGCATTGATTAGGTTGCTGATAATTTGAGCTGCTACACCCCCGTTTTTCCCTTAGCGTGCTTAGTAGAAGGTCATGGTATGAATCGGGTGTTGTCCATTCATTGACCGTAATGCTGCTAAAGCCCACACGCGTGCCCTTATTCACTCATGTGTTGATTACCTGAGGAATGTCCTACAAGTTTATCACTCTTGCTACCGTGTTCACATTGTTGATACAAATTGTTGACGCTCCAAATTTTTTGTCGCAGGACTTTCCTTCCAACCCAATATTTCTGTCTTTCCTACAACTTATTATAACCAATTCACATACTACTCTGTCGAATTCCCATATCCATATTACCCGCCTTACAACAGACGGACACCATTTTTTGTAGACATAGGCCAAAACCTCGTTACCATACAGGCAGTGGCAAGTTCTGTTCCTGTCCGAGCCCCTGTTTGGAAGTTTGTGCTTCTGCAGAAATATGCAAATTTTATGTGGCCTATACAATGACATACAAGTGGCCGGCGATTGTACAGATCAGTGCATTCATCCTCCCGAGCGAGTCTGATTCCAATTTACCGACCCAGGAGGGATGAAAGGCTTGGTTGGCCTAGGCGGATATCAGTCGAATTGGAACCCGTGACCATGCGTGTGTGATAGTGCGCCACTTCCCACCACATTGTCTCCACTTATTGCTGGAAGTATATTCATTATTTATGAGAATTGGAGATTTCTTTGAAATGGGAACGAACGACCCTTTTCTTTTGTGAATTTTTAAAATACGATTCGAAAAACTAAGCTTTTTTCAGGCACTCTATTTCGACGTTTATCTATGCTCTAATCCCCTTATCTCTGCCAGAGCAAAGTTTTTCACAGCTTTCTTCGATGCCTTTTACACACCCTTCTCGATTATTTCGCTCATACACTTCCAGCCCTAGAGGGGTCTTGTCCCCAGGAACGTCACTAAATAACCATTTCCTCATAAATCATTCATTTATTATGGAATTGAGTATTCTTTTATTAGAGCCTATTGTTCGCTCGAAATCGAGTTACAGTAATTGTAATTTTTAATCCGGAGCGGACACAATTGGGGTCCGATCAACAGCGGCTCCAGAGCTTGTGCCCTTTGCTCTTCCAGCACCGTTCCTTCGCCTTATCTACAAGGTACTCAACACCTGGTACATACTACGTCAACAAATGCAAGCACCAGCAATTCTCGCTCCTAATCGCTCACAATTACACTTACAGCTTCACGCTTGATAGGTGCCCTTGGACATATATTCACTTACATTACGTATTTTACCTATTTCCTCCTATTTAATTCACTTGTCCACTCCAAACATTCACTGAAAGCGCTATCGACTCAAGTTCAAGCAATACTTATGTTGTATGTTAGTATGGCAGTTTGCTAAGCAGAAATGTTGGGCCACTCATTCAGAAACCAACAGGCTGCTTTGCTGATTCCGTTGACTTCTTTGTGAATGCTTTAATTTTCTTTCAGCTTTGTCTACTTGTTTTTTCTTCTGTTTACTATTGTCCCTATGTTGCATCGCCATGAATAGAAAGGCGAAGAATTTGTATCTATTCATACCCTTGGCCATATGCTTATGAAATGGCAAAATCGCCAGGAAACCAGTGATTTATTCTGATTCGAAGAATAGAACATACAAGAGTGACTGTCTGAGAGAGGGCGGAATTTGTGCAAAGGGCGGAGAAACCCGACATGTTTGAAGAAGATGGGAGGCATCATCTACAAATCTTTATTTTGCAGCAATCTGGTTTCATCGACTTTTGAAGTTCGCCTTAGGCTTTTTTCCAAATTTTTCTAGTTCATCTGCTTTATCACTCGATATCACCATAATTGATGATTATTGCGATTGAATTTATTTATTGCTGCGGATTAGTTAGTCTTTTAAAGTATTTCATTTCTTCGCCGTTCAGCACAAAGTTTTTCACACTTTTTTCGAGAAGTAGGCAAAGAGGAAAGTAATTTCAGGTTAATAAAAAATGATTGAGCTAATTGAAATGGTGAAGAAATAAACAAAAAAACAAAAAATGAGGGAAATTATCTTCGCAGCTTCATTAGAATAAACAACAGCTATCTCGAATCAGCATGATGACAGCTTAAGCCAGATTGAACTAAAATAATCTGGATTTGGATTGGACCAAATTAATCTCTGCAGAAGTGATCTCTTCAAATGAGTTCCTTTATTGCTATAGAACCTCTTCTTTTGAAGTTCGTATGGATTAGACGTTCTTTGTCCAAATAAAAAACTTAATATTCCTCTTTGCAAGCCCTTCATAAGGCGATGATGGCACATATTAAAGGTGACTAACTACCCAATCAAACAGGAAATTCGTCAATTTGATGGCAACAACCCTTGATTTGTCTCGTAGACTGTAAATGTCTTGCATTTCTACAACAGCAAGGCTTTGTTAATCCTTGAGCTACCAACTTTCCCTGGACGAGTTCCCCTATCCGGTCCTTTTCATTTCATTTCCGTCATATCTTGTATGAGACCAATAAGCTGCAAAACTCGAGAAAAGAGGAAATATGGTTATATCGGTGGTCCAACGACTTCTTTCATCCCGTAAAATTGGTTTCATGCGAAAAAAAGGACGTCAAACCGGGTTTATGACAACATAATGCACTTGATTACGCCGTTGGAGGGCGATTTAATTTCTTATTGAAAAGTTTTTTTCCAGGCAATTGGTTATGAATTAGTTATGGACTGAGCTAGGACATTTATGAGCTCTTTAGAATATTAATCTACGCGAACCCCAATGAAAATCTTAGCAGGCATTATTCTCAGCTCAAGTACCACAGGTACTGCGGCAATACCTTGCCCCTTATGCTGTAACCCCGGCAAATACTGTGTAACGAGTGTGGGAGCTGGATACTTTGCTACATCGATCTTTTATCATGTAGGTGTGGGATTGTTTACTTGTTTTGAACTGCTTTGCTATGGCAACTGCCATTTTTGTACCATGACAATGCCATAGTGAAGTAATTAGTTCGCAGTAAGCCGCGTAGCTTCGACTTAGGCTGGCTTCAGACGACTCCGTTCCAGGTTTCGAGGAAAGGCCTGGGATGGAGTCATGCTCGAGACTCGGGAATGAGGTGTGCCGACGATTCCGGCCAAATATTGAACTCCTGTGGTCCCAATCTCTCTAAACGATAGTTTTTCTGGTCCGCTCCCTTCTAGACTGGAGTTCCATCGTTTATGAAAAGGCCATCCTTCATAGGGCCATCTTTTCACAAAATTTATTGCACTGAACACTGGTTCGTACCCCTAGAATTTCAAACCTTCCGTTGGAATATCTGTGGATCGATAGCTATAGATTATGTATGGAAAGCTGCATGTCGAATTCCAGTTCTCCCAGACAGCCGTTCATTAAAAAGAGCCTCAAAAGGGCAATTTGGGGGCAGGTAAGTACTATTTTGGGAGTGATGTCCAGATTCATTTTTCAAAGAGCGCTTATAAAACCATGGGAAAAATGTCCTTATGGACACTGATTCACTAAAAAATTCATTGGTAATTGATAAATGGCTTTCATTTGACACAGAAACGCCCTTTTATAGATGTATCTCTGAATTTTTGGCGTAAATTCGAACAAATTTCAGATTTTTCAATCTTTCCATCACTTTTAGTGAGAGATGACTGACAACTAACCCATTCATGGGTATCCTCGGGTTCAGGTAACCAGCTGAATGAAAGCTCGCAAAATTTTTCTGATTCCTCAGGAATGGGGCCTGCTGTGGAAAGTGTTGTAGCCGCACTTTGCCGGTTTTAGCACAGACAAGTACCCCGCAACTAATCAATATCTATGTTTTTCATGCTCTAGTCAACATTTTTCGTAAGGATCCGAGCAGTCTTGGTGGTAGTAAAGTGTTTGCACACGGGGGAAATGTAATCCGTTTCCACGTGTGCCCTTAATAATCGGCCTTTCCACTCGATGCTGCTCTTGTCATTACAGATATCCGATTGCCAACGTGAACGATCCATCCGGGCGTTTTTCGGTATCCCTTAGATGGGATTAAATCTTCTAAACATCTAGCCAATTTGTAGAGGCAGTAACAGATCGGTGCAAAAATTTATTCATCTATCAAGCCCTCCGATCCTTTGTTTGTCCTGGAAGAAAAGCCACTCCGTTGGCTATCCCTGTCATACCATTTTTTTTTTTACATTTTATGCTTTTTTTCGCAACTTTTGTTCCCTTTAGTCCTTATTTCTTGATTTTGCTATAATTAATTGCAGTAATTTCTGTTTATCAGTAGTTTACATTACGTTTTGTTGCCTGGGACCCATGTTTTCGTATCATTGCACGAGTAAATAAGTAAATGAATAAATAAATATATGTGCATAAAAAATTCAGTACTATTTTTGAGTGGCTCTATTATAGGCAGAGCCGTTGTTAGGCTATGTTGGAAGCTCTGGGTAAATACTTGTATACATAATCAATAAACTGAAGTGGCCAGAAGCTTCACTTCGACTTTTTGTTGGTGAACCTACGGTCATTCTCGCTGCTGGACCACCATAGTGGAGGGTGCGGTCACTTTCGCTGTTTGACCAACATAGAGGAGGGTAGTGGATTGTACCTCACCGCCCTCGAAATTTGAGATTTTTTGCGTAGACGGATATTTGCTAAGGTAGACCTATTACTTATTCACCTACTCTAGAATCTTGTGCGAAAGTCTGATTCGTGGCGCAACCTCGGAGTGTAACTTATGGCTAGCCATCTTCAATGCATCCGTCACCTTGTCGCTCATTGTCCTCCTCCGTTTTAACGATTTTCGCTCCGATTGAAGTTTTTCTGGGTCGCTTCTATACTTCTTGGTCGTATGTGCAAATAATTGTGCTGCTTTTTCTGAGAAATAGATTCCGCTTCCGCTTATTCCGACTTCCGAACAACTCGATTTTATGCTCTTTGTCAAAGCAAAACCTATCTACCGTTGCATTATTCAGGGTCCAGAATGTTTGCGTGAAATTCTAGGATGGTTCTCGAATTTCTGATTTTTGATTCGGTGGTTTCTTCCCATTGATTTCGATTATTCCGGCTGTAAAAACAATCATTGTCAATAACTTGTGATCATACCTGATTTCTTCAGATATGACTGATTTGGAGCCAGTTCAACCGTCACTATGCCAAAGAATCTGTTGTTGTATGACGAATTCAGCAAAAGAGCCTCCTGTGCAGCTTATAAGATGTAAGTTGTAGATCACTTAATAATTGTTGTTGTTGGTAATCATTTGATTAAACAATAACAGCAAAACAACATAGCAATAACAACAAATAAAATCGAAGTTTTCTTGAAAAATTTCATTTCAGCAGGAGCGCTAGACGTAAAAACGGTGACCAATGGGCACATATCGGCTGCCGAAAAATCCATAGATGGTTTCGAGGATGTCAACCTTGGTAGGTATTGAAACATCTTGCCCCTCAATGAATCCAAGAGTAGCTACCACCAGCAACAGGCTCAGTATGTCCAGTATCTCAATATGCCCGCTCAACGACTGCTATCCACCCAGGTTTTTGATGTGAACACAGGACCAACTCTTTTCAACTTTGACAGGCCGACATGTACCTGAGTGAAGCTCCCTGAACTTTAGCATTAGGTCATTCGTGCTCCGTGTTTCTACTGACCACACCCTTGAAATGGTCTGGAGCTAACAGCTTTTGAGAAAGTCGGGCTATTTTCTCCTACATATACCTACACGTCATATGAAAAAGCCCAAAAAACATTCAATTTCCCCACATTCTACCAAAAAAATCTTTCATATCCTAGGCGATTCAGAGATATGAGGGAATGCCCGGGACTCAAATAGAACGCGCTATTCTTAGCACCCCTTTGTTGGATACGCCGTCACGGAACTCGAGGGAAACCTTAGGGCAACGTCCACGTGAGGAGCAAATGCCCCTTATTTTGCTATACCAAAGCATCAAAGTTTCTTGTAATAGAGGAATGAGGAATCCTTCAAATCGTGCTGAACGATCTTAGCTATTAAATGCTGTTTCTAAATTTCGAGCTCAATGGCTCAGAAATACACGCGTAGTCAGAGCTCCCAGCTATTCTGCCGAGAAACCATCCGGTGAAGGGAGTATTTTGGGCGACAGAGATCGTCCAGTTGGGTTTCGTCTTAGAAGGACGTCTTTCGTCCAACTACGATCTCGATAGCCCAAAACACCCCTTAACTGGATAAGAAGAAGGGGATTGGTTCCAGGTTTCTCTTTCATGAGGGAAGGTCTCACACAGGGGTATTTAGAGCCATCATCTAATAATTGAGAGCTTCGAAAAGCCCAATCACTATCGCACCTACCGAGTTGACTCGGCCAAATGAACAGCAACTCGTACTGTTTATTCTGAGCATCATCTTCATTCAATATTGACCTTGACGGAGGTGTTTTTGGCTTGGCGCGGTGACTGTTTGAGAAGTTCTTGGCCACATTTTCTTTCATTCGTATCCGTCACAAAACATGACGTGAACATAAATCGACAACGACGTCTTTACAGAACAACGATCGGTCATCAACACCACCTCCACGACTACAACAGCCCCCGCCGCTGCCGCTGACACATCAAAATCGCGGGCACTAACGGAAAAAGACCGTAACGCTGTTAATATGAACGATATTATGATGGCAGAGATACTCGGGGATGACAGCCGGCATGATGAAGTGGATGGCGTTTTTGAGGTAAGCAGCGTCCGCGGTTGTTCGATTGTGGCAGCCCGGACGGTTTATTAGAAGGTAAAAAATGATAATTTCTAAGGGATCAAGATCCCTACCGTAATCCCACTGCTCCGTTATTCCAACATCTTGAAATGTCATAAAGTAACACGCATTAATCTCATTTCAACACTGGTCATAAAATTCAACTAAAACTAAAAGCTCTTGGCTTCACACAGCTGAACAATGGCCGAGAGATAAACTTGGCGCCTTATGAGCAGCCCTCAATTGGATAAATAAGCAGAACAACCTCAAAAACCTTCGGGATTATAACGACTCGTAGAAAAAGCTTCGTTTAGTTTCTTATGGAAATCGAGATAAAAAACGTGCCCACCTCTTTTAATCACCAACTAAAGCATACTTTCACAATTTATTTATATGTTTTATTTACCCAAGAGGCCCAAAAACAACACCCATGTTGGAACTATATGCCACTGGCCTCAGAAAATATCAAAAAAGGAGGGAAGGAGAGCTTGAATGGCAAAAGGGTCACAAGGACCAGCCGGAAAGACAGCTGATTGGTTAGAAACAAGGCAAGTAAGCCGCGTAGAGAGACGCCCACTTGAATCATACGAAGATATTTTTTGCACATTAAGAAAATTAATTTCTTTAGTCAAGAATCTGGAGAAGACTAGCTCTGCTCTACGAGACCAATGGTCCTTAGCTTCTGGTAAGCAAAGTAAGCAATAGTACTAACGTTTGCCGATAATTAACCCGTTACCAGCGAACACGTCCGGGACGTCAAGGGCATAGGCAAAGGACGACACCAATCTGTATAATTCGCGACTTTCCAGGACTCAAACAGCACAATCTGATTCAGATTCGGGCCTCGTACGGGAGTTGCGGTCCCGACGATCCGTACGTCGTAATTCACTTTGACTCATCGCCCGATCTCATCATATTCAGCTTCAGGTCTGAATTGACCCTTACTGAAGACGCAGGTGATGGTCGATCTGTGCGCCACAACCTCCGCTACGCCGTACAGCACCCGTGTTTGCCAACTCGGCTGATAAGGCGAAATCGGAAAAGATAGAGCGAGAGATGAAGAGAAAAGGAAGGATTCAGAGGAGGAGATGTGCTACATTGAGCACCGATCGTCCCCTCACAGATTGCGACATGCTTCTTACACATATTTTCAAAGTGGAGGCATTCAAAAACTGTCTCTGACCCACATAAAACTACCGGTAAACACAACGAGTTAAGTAGGTTACCTTTTAAAGGGCTTTAGAATTGGGGTAGAAGGAAGTACTTGGTCGAAAGGGGTGAAGATTCCTAGTCGACTACCTGAATTCAACCCTGTAGAAGTTCGGCGCCATATACCAGTAGCCATAATTGCTGACTTTCAAGAATTTGAAGCGACCAATCTGAAAATCAATTTGCTGAGCAACTAATAATTAATACTCTAACTTATATAACTTAATTCAGGACGCCATCTCGATAAGTACCAATGTGATCGAAGAAGTCGATGAGTCGGAACTGTCTCAACTACGACTGCATCCGTCATGTGAAGTGCTGTTTCCGGACAAACCCGCAAACAACAAAAAACCCTCTTCTGGAGATGATTCAGATGGACGAGTTTCCCACGAAGCTCGTGATGACCGTGATGACCACGATCGAGATGATCGCGATAAGGATGACGATCAGAGTGAAGCCGCCGTTGAAACCCAAGCTGTCTCGCTTTCATTTGATTTGCCATCGACATCAAAAGAAAAGGATGAAAGAGAAGAATCGAAAACCGAAGATGACGAATCTGCAATAGAAGAAACCACCCGTGATGAGGAATTCAGTGAATCCGAGAAGGAGATGAGCGAAAGTGAACGAAGCACTCCAAAATTGGAAAAATCATCGGGAATCACCCAAATTCACGGACAATCGGCTGGTCCCAGTGTGATTCAGATAGTGCCAAAGGAAGACGACGAATCTGACATCGACGACGAGATCATACTCGCCGGAGGCGTGACGCCGACAGTTCAAAGTAAGTTCGACCTTTTTGTCTCCAACTTCCTCCCATTACAGTAATCCTTTCCAGAACCCTTCGATCCGCCGCCGTTACCTTCAACGAAATCGATCATGTACGCTGATACGTCGTCATCAGAGGAGGATAGTGATGAAGAAATAAGCCGAGAAGTACTTCCTCCGGTCCAACGATCCCAAAGATTTACGAATATCGATCAGTTACGGTCAGATCATATGGTAAATGGACACGCCAATAGTGAGTCGACAGTGAACGGTATGGGTAGGAGCCCATCATCAGACTCGTCCAGCTCTTTTGACGATGAGCTACTGCAAGAGGTCAAGAAAAAGACATCCAAAGAGGTGGGTAAATAACTTTGAGATGCTGCTGTCTCATTTTTGTGTAAAAGAGAACATGAATATGTAAAAGCGGCAATATGCAATAGTGCCGCGTGCGGTTGCGTCACGGTCCCCGAAAAATATCAAAAAAAGAAAACCTCCACCAGCAGTTTACGAGTAGTTGATTGGCAGTAGAAAAGTAGTTCTCAGTGAAAGCCATAGATTCCAGAAGCCAGGAACAATACATGAGCTTACTCCAAAGTTGCTAAAATGTCCTTTGTGTGCCTTAATCTAGTAAGAATAAATTATTACGCTCGATAAGCAGCGATCACGCTATTTATTAATCTGTAATAAAGAAACGTTCTCTGTTTCATCATACTGGTGAAGCTGAGCCCCACAGGATTTGATGCGCGCGGTCGCGCCGCGGCTTTGAGGCAGTGAAACTGAAGCTAAAGTAGTTGATTACAAAGAGGTTTAGATTGGAGAATCGAGCAATGTCTCCTATAAGCAGATTAAAAGCTGATTCATAAGATTATTTAAAAAACCGACAATTTAAACCACTCTCAGCCGCTGTTACGCAACCGCACGCGGCTGTTCATGCATAGCACATCCTCACTCAAAAGCACATGTCTCTAGCATAGATCATTGCAACAAAAAAACTTTACTTCCACTATTGGAGCATAATTTTAGTCGCCGTACATAGGTGCGCGCGTCTTTTAATTGGACGAGTTTGCCCATCAACATAAATTGTTTTTAGGAAAACGGTGGGGCATCTGTTACTAGAATCGTCGTTCGAGATCATGGTCTACCAGATGTGCTGGGATCGGGTGGCGTGAAAGTGCATGTGGAAACGATCACAGATGAAGAATTCTCCGAGAAATTGATCTAATCATGAGAGGATTTATGGCAAATGAGGTTCCCCTCTCATCTATCAGTACTGTGTACTGTAGACTTTTGTCCGTGTTCCAGTACTGATACGCGCAGCATTACCACCACTAGTCCATTATTTAATGCATTCTTTACCACAAATGTTGCTCAGTGAAATGTTCAATTTATTTTCTCAAATTTTTGAGGTTTTTGAATTTCATTTTCTTTGTCCTACTTAAGTCTTATCCATGTCCACCCAGACAGTGGATGCGTCTATGACTTTTCCCAGTCCGGTGGAATAAACCACAGCATAAATATTCTATCTAATAAACAGTCTAGAATTGATTATCACAGCAGAATTGTCAAAGCAGAAAGGGACTCAGCGAAAACGACAGTCGAATCCGCGACGTGGGCGGGATTGCCGGCGAGGGGCGGGCCTCTACACTAACCACCATCGGGAGTGCGATGGGGCATGCAATGAGAAGTCTGTATCGCAAAATTAGAAGGATTTCGTATGCCCCACAGCTAAGCAGAATATTTTCGGAGTAGTAGGTGAAGGAGTCATATTTCCTTTCGGAAATTCCAGACCATTACTCATAGTTTGAACTGACAAGGACTTCAATGTGCTCTGCTGGCTCCCAGCAAATCGCTACCTGCACTCCCTACGTAGTCACCTCACGTGCAGGGAACTCTCATTTCAGAAGCACCGAACACTAATAACTTAGGGTAGGGTTCTGTAAGTGAAAGCCAAGGAAATAGATAAACACTAGCTAAAGCCCAAAATCCTATCGTAGTCGCAGTCTACTGAGATGGACTTGGGCGTAGGATGAGAGCCCTACAGCCAATACATTTGGCGATTAGAATAATACGCAACAGTGAAAATTCAAATTTAGGTGCCAGAACTCCCCCCCCCCCCTTCCTCCTAAGCGTTCCAGCGCAGACAGTGGCTGGCAATTAAGGAAAGATGAAAAAGGCTAAGGAATATTGGGAATAAGAATGGCCTTCCCCAAATGAATGTTCGAGTACCAACGAGATTTCCGATGTTTTTTCCGAGTTAGCACAAACAAGACAAAAGTGCACGTCGGTATTCGGACGAGATGTCGCGCTGCTCCACTACTGCGCGCGGGAATCACAAGGCAATTCGAATAGCGCTGCACCTTAATCGGTTAAACAGTAAGTTCTTGATTGTACTGCAATGGCTGAAAGACTAAAAGATTATATGGAAAAGTTGGACGATCTGCCACCATCCATCTGCAGAAATGCCCAGGAAATACGTGAAATCGACGAGAAGGTACTTTGAAATTGTTTTTCGTTCATTTGGTTTCCTCTTCACAGTTTTTTCATTACAGGTAGAAAAAATGTCGAAAGAAATTCAACAACGACTTGAGTTTCATGTGCGCAATGTAAAAAAGCTTAGCAATGAACATCGAGTAAAGCTCTACAAAGAAACGCAGGTTTGTGTATATTTACTCATTAAAATGCTCATTTATTACTCATTACCATATGGAAGAACGATGCAATTGCAACAATTTCTACTTTGGTTATCAGTGCTAAAGTACCAGTGAAACATATGTTCCAATCTGAGATTCTAGAAACTCACTTGTACGATTCAGTGAAAATGTAGTTAAGGAGGGAAGGGGCTACCGGTTTCATCCAACATTTAGTGCCAATGCGCAGAAAAAGAGGTACAGCCGACTTCTGATGGTGCTTAGGAACGTTTCCTATACAGAAAAGTAGTTTTTTTCCTAGCCTAGGAAGGGAAGGTTTACCGGGTTGGGTGTGCGCTGTGCTCCCCCCTCCTGATGCTCAGGTGGAAACGATTACTTTGAGTATGACTAAGAATATGTTGCAGTATCCTTTTGACATGTATCTTCCTTTTTAGTTTTGGCTTCTGCTTTCCCCTTTTTTCATTTTGAAATAAGGAAACAGTGAGGTCGCTAGTTTTTCATTCTTTTTTTCAATTCCAGGCTCTCTTCAAGGAAGTTGACAAGCTCAGTGACAGAAAAGTCAAAATTGCGCAAAAGATGTATGATACGGTCGACAATCACATTAAGGAAATGGACGAGGAAATTGCTAAATTTCATGAGTATCAGCGCAAAAAGTACGAAGAAGCTCAAGCAGCAAAAACAGGTTAGACCTTATTCAATGTTCATGTATTCTGTTTCGAACCAGTACTGAACAGTTGTACCAGTAACTGTCACTCTTTGGTAGCATTTATAGCGTTAGCAGTCTTATGAAAGCTCAAAACCGAGGTCACCACTTTTGGGTAGCTTACGAAGTTGAGCTGTTTTTTGGCATTTCTTGAAACCTAGTTTTTTCTTCTTTGAGGTGTTACTTTTAGCAACGAATTGCGACTATAGACATTTTCGAGTACAGGGTATATTGTAACTATGTTCACGAATACCTCTTGCAGCTACTCGAGACGACTCGCAGGGTAAATCGGAGAAATCGTCGAAAAAACCCAATAAACGAAGAAGAAAGCGCATGGATTCGAAGAACGCAGAAAATGGTATGTCAGTTTTAACCTTACGAGATTCAGTGTGTACTGTTCATTGTCATCTTTCAGAAGTTACAAATGACTTCTCGTCATCTGCAGTAGTACCTCTTGACATGCCTGTTGATCCTAACGAACCTACGTACTGCATATGTCATCAGGTTCGTTCTTATCAGCTTATATAAGGCAGCCTTAATACTCCGTTACGTAGAAATTGCAATTGCTGAAAGGACTACTTTTTGTGTGTTAAACTTTCCATTAAAGGTGTCATTTGGTCAAATGGTTGCTTGTGATGGCCCACACTGTAAGAACGAATGGTTCCACTTCCAGTGTGTGGGCTTGACATCATCACCTATCGGTCAGTCACTAATTTTTTTTTGTCAAGAGAAGGGCGACCGTCTCCTACTTATTTGTTCTGTGTGAAATCTTGACTATCTTTTTTAAGGGAAGACCCATTGCTTGAGTATAGCGGTAGATATGGGACAGATTCTTTATGTTTGGGAACTCTTGTACTGATCCCTCGCGCAAAATCAATCAATCTCAATAAGTCGCAAAAACAAAATCAATAAATCAACATCTGTTGCGTCACATTATCCGATATTGTCCAGTCAAGTCGTTCAAACTCGCGGGCTCCGTATAAACCGCTCCAGCATGGGTTACACGCTCCAGCACAACTATGCCAAGCAAAAATAGTGGCATTAGCACGCTCACCCCTATACTTATGCGTAGTCAACCTCAAGAATGGTTTGGTGCCCTGTATTTATTTGAGGCACCTATTGTTTTTTATAGCAATATTCATTAAGGTTTAGAATTTTTGTTGTGCTAGCGATTGAAAGGCTACTTTCTGCTCATTTCAGGAAAGTGGTATTGTGATGATTGCAAGGAATCACGAAGAAAGAAAAATAAATAGTGAATTGGACTACAGGCTTTTGGAGGACTGCAGGCTTTTGGAGTCGGTGAACTATTCTAAGACTTTTCTTCTCTTTACCTAGTTAAGAAGTTTGCGCCTTATAGGTTCGGTCTTCTCATTTTTGTTCTCCTCAATCATTCCTATTTCTCGATCACTAAGTGACTGCTCAAAAGATTAGGTATTCGTTATGCAGATCTCCATCATCCGGATTATTTCTGACGGGTTCATTATTGTAGGGTTTATCAGTTTCAGAAGAATATTTACTCTATATTGTGTTTCTCAGACGCATATCGGAGTACATTGTTTGTATATGATACCTATATGTGTAGTTACACTGATTAGTGATAAATATGGAGTAGTGGACAATAAAATTTCATTTTATGTGTTACATAATTTTCCCAGAAGGAATAATATAGGAGTTAATAGTATTTGTTTTATGCTAGGTGTCCAAACACGCTCAGTTTCAAACTGTTCTAACCACGCCTGCAAAGGTCGCACCTTTTTTGACACAGACCTCTCCTTGATGGTGTATTTCTTCGAAAGAGAAGATCTCTTGAGCATTAGTTATTTCATTTCGATTTCCTTTCTGGTGAAACAATGGAGTATGATTTTGGAAGTACGGCTTACTCAGTACAAAATGCTTCAGTTGGGAATTGTACAAAAGCTTCCCATTCACTTCTTTTCCGCGCTTTCTTCGACCCAACCCACCTGTCCCTAATAAGGAGAATACTTGTTTTGGTGGACGTTTCTCGCCCACCACCTATTTCGTAGAACCATCATTGAAAAGACTGGTAAGCTTGGATTGAAATTTCTGCTACTCACACTGCAAAGCTTCATTTGCATCTCGACATTGTGGGCGAAGTTAGCTTAAAGAGAAAAATCCAGAACAGGATTTTTTTGGTCGTGGACGATTTATACCCATGCTGAAGATTGATGAAGCAGCTGGCTTGAAGACCTCGCTTATGCATACTGTGCAAAGACTTATCATCGACGAATAAAGCCATTTAGAAGACGAGGACAGGCGGAGTCTCGGTATGCTCGAAAAGCAAGAGTGCGGGTTGGAGTTCAGTCAGAAATCCTTCGGAAGTCAGTTTCTTAGTACTGCTGCATCTCGACGTCTTCATTGGACCTCATTGTTTCGGGTTCATTCTATCCTGAAGGCTAAACGGACTGGGTTTGGTCGGCTGGAAATCGAGATGACTCTGAACTGTAGAGCAAAAAGTTGCGCTTTACTGCCGTTAAAGTCAAGCAAAGGCCTGAGAAGAGCAAAGGATGGCTAAAATGTGCGGATGAACTGAGTTTCCAAACGGTCATAAGATTCCGAAGGAAATCCACATGCACGGCTCATTTCAAAGTAATTGGTTGTTCATAGGCACTTCATAATGAAAACACTCTACTGGCATGAATGCGGCGATTCAATAGAATATATAGCAAGTGTGATCACTTTATCATATTACATTTATTATCTGTTATTAAATATGACCCTATCATTGGACATACAATTTTCCAATCACAGACATCTTTGAATGTTTAGAAGGTGAATAATACAATTCGAAACTCTACAAAACATTACAAAATGGTTTACAAATGAAAGGAAGGGATGAAATAAAAGAAAATGCAATTTTTTTTTGTTGCAGAAATTAAGCAGTTTTCTCGGAATTCATTCAATTCGATCCAGTCCGATTAATTATCCGCTATCCAACAGTCAAGATTACGTGGTACATCAGGCTTCCATTTCCCATCGATGCACTCATAGCTGGTCCAGTTCCTACGAACAACTAAAAAAACAAGTCTTTCGGACATCGAATTGATTTTTGAAAAACTTTAACAGCTAAATACCCTGAAATTTCATGAATAAGAGCAGTAGGATCATAAGCCTAAATTTCCAATCAGGCTTATGATCCTTCTTCCCGGTTTTGGACCCTGGCCCCCAATTCGGACCATACGACCCTGGACCCTGGTCCCTGAGCATATTTTTAGGAAAAGAATGATATACAATATTTAAAGAATCAGTGTACCAATCTTAATTGAATGCTAAAACTCACGTCCGTTTTCCTTCAGACATCTGGTGACGAACTCTGAACCGTGGGGGACGATGTTTCCGTCATAGCCAGCCAGTTTCACTGGATACAGATCCGTGAACACCCTTTTTAGCACTTTAATATTGCAAAATTCTGAAACAAAGTCTTTGATGAGCTTTACTGAGGATTAGAACAGTACTGTACTGTGGGAAATGACAACCGGCCGAGTCGTGCTATGATGGCTGGCAAGACATGACTGTGTTGCACCTTCCCAACCGAATAATCTCAGCCCTCCGGAGGAATTGATGAGTTTGGGAAGAATACAATTTATAGATCTTAAGAGACTGAGGCCCACTGTTGATCGTTTTATTCCATTTAGGGCCTTTTATTTTTATTCAGTCAGAGGTGAGCTCACCATTCTTAGCAGATTAGTCTAGGCCCAAAGAGGCCCGCTGAGGCCGAAGAGCCCATCCCTGTACAGCATTGGTAAAAGCTTGCTGACGCTTAGCTAAAGGGTTGACACTAAAGACTGCTCATGATGGGTAAACGCGAGCCAAAATGGGTTTCTCATGTTCAAACAGAGACCATTTGACAGTTTATTTACCTTCTATTTATGTAATTATTCTTGCAATTTCTTAACAATCGCCCTTTCAAGCCCTCTACTAGCAAAAGACGGTTGAACCCTTCTGACGCTTCTTGCGCTTGACCTCGACCTGTGGAGGCTGAAGTGTTTCAATTGTTACTGAATACTCACTTGTTTTTTGAGCTTCCACATCGGTCAAAATAGCGAAAGCGAAGAGCGCCACCAGGATTGATTTCATCTGAACAAATCGGTAAACAAAACTTTTTGAAATGAAAGAAACCAGGAAATAAGTATGAGCGTAGAGACAATGGATCAAAACGGAGCAGGTACATAAATAGGCTTAAAGTTTGCTGAAATTCGGACATGGTGAAGGTGCTTGGAACTGATGAACATGCTTAATGCTAAGACTGGACATGGTTGATGATGAAAACTGAAACTCGTTCGGTGATTGATAACTTTTTGCAGAGATTTCATGCTTGATGGGCGATCACGTATTCATTGGTATTGTCCAGATCTTTCGAGACAGGTCTGTTGACGGACATATCCACTGGTGGTCATGATGGATTGCCTATCACCAATTATTTGTTCATTTTGTTCCAAGTGAGTGGATCTCTATCGGGGCTAGATAGGTGGCTAAAGTCTAGGGATTCGAGAATGACCACTGTATCGTAACCTGATGAGCTATCGCAGTGGAAACTGAAGGATGAGTCCTTCAATTTCCACTACGATAGCCAAATTCAATCATCGAGCTCTTCTCGAACAGCATAAAGGGTTTTGGGTCTATCGAGGACAATAATGATAGTGATAGTGACGACTTCTATTGATATTGATTGATACTATATCGATTGATATATGTATTGATTTTTCTTTTTGAAGAATTAGAGCCGAATTTGCGTAGCAACCAACTATTCCCGCCTGAAAATCATTCCCCTTTGAAAGGTGCCATGTAGATTTTTTTGAGGATCAAAAAATCTACACAATAATGCCAGTTATTGTTAGGCGATAATACATGTTTTTAATAGATAATACTCTCTTGGAATCTCAAATGTAAGGCGAATGCGTGGCCTATCTCTTACCAATTAGTGCTCGATCAATAACTCGACTTCTAGGGTCCTCTACTGAATGATTCTGCTCTTTGAAGTCATGGCGAAACCAGGTAGGTGAATCAGTTTGTAAAAAGATCACGGCGCTGGCTGCATTTCTTCCAGATCCTTCATTAAGCGAACAGTATATCTCGTCCGAGACTCCACTCTACTCAGCTGGTTTGCTTCTCGAGGCTCCGCCTCTCCTGAGTCGCTTCCCTGATACATACAAGGGTGGTCTCATTATGGAAGAAAGATGACTGTAACATTGCATCGATTGATCGTTGCTTAGGAGCGCTCTCAGGCAAATCGAAATTCTGACAGCTGAGTCTTGAATTCGTGAAAAATTTCAAGAGGTTCCTGAGGTGTAAGTTGCCTCTTTGGAAGAAATTAAGTAGCCCTATGCAAAACTTATGCCCAATTCGCCAGATACTTGCCCAAGACAACTGAGACGCATAGCCAACTACAGGATAAATGCTCGCTTAGGATAACCAGGCCTCGTTTCTTCACTGGTATGTAGTTCATTTGGTACCATTTTTGCCTGCACGATAGAAAGGCCTATCTTCGGCATTGATGGCCCCTCATTTCGATGTACAGGCCAAATGCACATTCAAACGTCACAACGATTCGTAAGGGAATTCGGAAGCGTTGGCTAATCTCGTGAAAAAGGGATTAATTAATGTTAGAGAACGTCTCATCCTTTTACAGTGTCTCATTTCATTCACCCTATGCTTTTCGATGGGGGGATTGTGAACCAAAATCCAATCTCTAGCTCGACCAATGATCCATTATGGTTTTCATTCAGCTGCTTTTATGAATGTGACCATTCTCACCCTTCCTGAGCCATCTTTCAGAGCCGTACATCTTTCTAATACGCGAGTGTGCTACTTCTAAGCAATGCACTTCTGCCTTCAATCTTGATTTTTCATTTTTTCCGGCTTCGAAAAGAGCTGGGCTCTTAGATTGGAGAGACGGATTCTGCCTAAGGGCATGAACGGAAAGTTAATTGGACTTCTCTGTCGACTCCCTCCCTTCCTTTTCTCTTCCTTAACATAGTTTAACCTTCAGATAAAAGTCTTGGGCGTCAGTCAACCCCCCCCCCCCCCTCAGAGTGATGCGCCCATGCATTCGACTTCCATTCAGAATCGTGGTGGCGGATTGAACGCGTGTGTGCTCGACACAACGAATTACGGTAGCCAGCCGATGCGCAAGTCAGTGCTTTTATCCTCCCAGACGAGTCTGGTATTTACTAGCCCGGAGGGATGGATGGCTTGGTTAGCCTGGATGACTATCGATCCGCAGCGTGGGAATCAGTCATTTGTAAGTTCTACCTATAGAAAAGCCATTATATCAGAGAGGTCCCAGTAGAGAGATATATGTGCCTTGAATGGCGAGAATTTCTTGCTTCGATTGTTGCTCCCTTCAGGTTCAACCATCGTCTGTCTAAATTGATTTTGGTCAAAACTTTTTTCGATGCAATTGCTTGGAACCAAAAGGATTATGTTTATAGTTGGGAGGACCTTTACCGAATATTATGGATCATGAAATTTCCGAGGCTTTTAACCAATAGCTTTAACCTACCGTATGCTTCAAGCTGATTGTTCTAGTTGTATTTTCCCTTCTCGTTAAGGGATACCTGTTAGATAACTCATTCCTGTAGTCACAATAATTCATCAACTACAAACCTCTATTTTAATTTCCGTTTGAGAAAACAAGAATTGTTTTTGAGTCAACTTATGGCAATTAGATGAATTCTACTTAACTGATAGTCATTTTGTAGTATAGCGTTGTGCAAAACAAACATAACCAACTTTATTTATCGGATTAGATTCAGATAAACCTAACGAGCTGTCTGGTACCGTCACCGAGTTTCGAACGTCATTTCGAATTTTGCACAAAAAATAGCTCGTGAGCACGGAGGTGTTTTTTTAAGTTTCTTCCTGGGATCACCCCCTGTTCCGGGTACGAATATCGTCCATATCAGCGTTTATTAGCTAGTATGCGGATCTTACGGGAGATAAGAACACTGAGGAGAACTCAAGGAGGTTTTTATATCAGGGTCAAAGTAAAATGCATGGCGTATAACAAATGACTTGTTTGATAGCTTCAGGGCGCCTACCACAGCATTCTCGAAGTTTGGACTCTGCTTTAACCCTTGGACCCTGTCATATTTTTGGTAGAAATTTACAACCGATAGAGTCCAAATCTGTAGTTACCGTACAAAATGATACTAAGAGTTATGAGGTAAGATAGTGGGTACCCCTTATACCGGCGGGATTGGTGTAGTGGCAAGTGACGGCAGTATCACACACACTTGCTATGAGGATCGAATCCAGAATATCCGCAACCGAGTCTTCTATCCTTCCGGGGGTCGGTTGATTTGTACCGGGCTTGTTTGGAAAGATAGAAGCAGTGGCGTCTACATAGGTGGGCACCGCATCTCATTGCGTAGGCATTCAAACCACTACCAAGATTCTGGCGGCATCCCAAAAACTAGACTGATCAAGGTTAAGTTTCATCCTTTCTTCCATTGACTACTTTAGTGAGGGAGAATCTTCGATGACGAGAGCTTCTGAAAACCGTTTACAAATATTTCTGCCATTTTGAGTCTTTTGATTATTCCACAGGAACTTTTGCGCGTCGGCCATAAATTCAACTTGTTTTTCTAAATGTTATTCAGAGCTATATACAAGGGCCTACAAAGACCACGTTTCTGATTAGCTTTCTGATTACTTTGGCAATTGTATGACAGCTACAGTATGCAAAACATTTTTATTTAGTGATATTTTATCGTAATGAACTATTTGTCCTGATTTATGAAAACCGATGTCGACTAGGTAAACTTAGCAACTGTTGTAGTGGAAATCCACCCGCCCTCGCATTCCCTCATCATTCCTTCCCTACTCCTATAAGGTTATATGATCCCATAGTTCTTACCCACTGAGGGAGACTAGTTCAGTATGATGACTACCCTCTCTGTTTCGTAAGGTTCTTCGAGGCGAGGAGTATATGATAGTCTAGAAAGAAACTTGATATCCGGTTCGTGACCTAAGTAGGGGGTCCACCTAATGAGCATTGCTTAGCCGGTCTAATCGTCTGTTATGAAACATTGGCCAGTGGATGATCCCTATTAACAGAAGTCATCATCCAGAAAACCAGTTACCATATGGTACAGGTATTTACTGAAGTTTTGACATAACACACGAGATCTCGCCCCTATTCAAAATGCCGGTTTCCGCGAGCTACTGTTATTGTCAGGCGATGAGTGGGAAGTGAATGAAGAATATCCAGAGAATTTCATAAGAGTTTTTAAGGTGCCGAACGTTCTTTCATTTTCAACTCGACCTTATTTCTTGTTGTACCCCTATAAAAGTAGACCAGAGATGAGGTCACGATAGTGCAGGGGCCAAAGTGTCCCTGCAATATCGAGACTCATCTCTGCTTTACTCGAGTGGCCAGAGTGCGCAACATGGGTTCCAGCCCGACAAACCCCAGACCTTTGGCCAATAACTCATCATATTTGCGAGAATTTACCATGTTTGTGCCACAGAAGGCTCCTCCGATATAAAGCAGAGCTCAGGAGGCGAGTACAGGCTGTTAGGCGGGGTCGCCTCTCGAGGAGGAGGTCCCTATTACTGTTACTACTACTACATTCATAGTTAAGTGGGCCATAGAGGAAGTATGAAGCTTCAGCATCCCCAGCAACTCTACGTTTTGTTTTGCTTATTTTGAAAACTTAATTATAACACTTTATCAATCCCTAAACACCCAATTAGTGAAGTCAACATGTCCCGCGATTATCCATGTGGGCGTTCCTCTTTAATGACGGTAACCAACCCCATAGGATTGGAGCGTGCCTCGTAGCAATCTGAGTGACGCCCTATTCACAACGGCTGTACTTCTCGTTCTCAATCTGAACACTTTCTTTTTTCCTTTCGGTTCCCTGCAGGAAAATGGCAGACAGTGGTGAATAGCGGCTCCAGCACTAGGACATAAATTTGTTTTTTTTGGCATTTTTCTCTCAAGTTTAGCTGAATCCTTAGCAAATAAAGACGACCCACTGGTTCTATATATAGTCGAGCTGCTTTCAACAGAATCAAAAAAATTTAGCTGGGTTAAGCGAGCATCACTTGTACTCGTTGAACTGATCTCTCACCTTTTTTTTGAACTTCTTCCCACTTACCTATTGTTTTCGACAGGATTTCTGTCAACTATTTAGTAAGGATCCGTTTGCTCCACTCGAGTCTACGTCTTAAACTTTCCAATTCCTTTTTTTGTATTTTCTTCCATATTTTCAAATTTTTTCCAACTTCCATGAATTTTCAGATCGTTTAGGACTGTTGAAATGAAATGGTCTCTCCAGATCTGGTCAAACCGTTTGTCATATTTTCTACCACTCAGGAATATATTTTTTCCTGTGGAAGAGGTGCCTTGCTTCCTTACCCCGAATAACTTACCTTGATTTATTTTCTGGCATTACAATTGACTTCTATGATGATTGAATTAATCAAGATTTCCATAAAAGTCCACTCAAAATGATAAGGAAAGCTATGGACAAACATGGTTTGCTCCCACGCTGCTGCTGCTTAAAATCTTTGCTTCATGGGAAGCTTCATCACTGTGAGGCATCTCATGTAGTGAAGATGGAAGTTCTCGAGTTGGGATAGCAAAGAAAACCACCTCCGCTTGCTTGTCATCGCTCATTTCGTAGCTACAAGCAATCAATTCTCCACCGTATCCTTACTGGCGAAGAAAAATTGTGAGTCAATATGAAAAGCGTGACAGAAAGCCTGAAGAGAATGTAATATTGAAGGTGTCAATTTTGTCCAATATGACATTCCATTTCAACAGATCGGGATACCAAATTGGCTGGGACAAGAAACAGAACGTAGACTGAGAGGATTCGTCTCCCGATTGATATGAAATATTACATGTGGAACGTCAAGAAAATGGGGGAGAGGTGTCAAGGACGGTTCACATTGTTCCTTCTTTCCTTCGTTCTTACTCGACCTGTCATTCCATTGAAAAAATTCAGTGATCAGGTCCGGTTATAAAAAAACAAACGTGGATTTTCATGGATACAGACATTTCTTTTGAGGTAATAAATAGCATGGCATGCGGACACAGCAGCTCTATCTGGCCAGTATCTGCCCAGAAGATTGCCTGACCATAATACATTTCATTATAAGGGAAGTCAAGGGCTGAGGTGGTGTAGAGGCAAGTGGCGCACTATCTCACACGCATGGTCCAGGTTTGAATCCCTGTGTTGTGAGCACGACATAATGAATTGCGGTGGCCAAAGATGTACAAGTCAGTGCTTTTATCCTCCCAGAGGAATCCTGTACCAATAAGCCGACCTCGGATGTGTGGAAGGCCTTGTAATTCTAGGCGAATATCGCTCCGGGACTGATCCCCGGATAGGGTATGTGTAATAGTGCGCCACTTGCCACTATACCACCTCCACTTTCAACCAACCCATTGCTAACTGTACACCTGTTGAGCATCCACGACAGCGTCCTTTATTTTTCGATTATTTCCTACAGTGTCGTCGCCTAAAATGGTGCCTAAAATAAATTCAATTGATATAGATCATTCTGTCCGCTGAAAATGTCGTCCTTGGCAATTTCCATGTGTTCCTAGTGAAACTCGATAATAAATCAAATAATAAACGTAAAATGCTAGTTCTACATTATATATGGATCCCTCAGGCTCGCTATAACTTTGCAGCAGGTGCAGCTATCAACAGTGATTCGAGAAGAAGCATAGCTCTGTGTTCATTTGGTCTCAGTTTCGGTCATAGGGCCAGTTTGCGATTAAATTCACCGTCGTGAGCTTGATTCTATAGGTAGATCCGTACAGAATTGAAAAGAACTTATATGGACTGACAGGGGAAAATTGCAGTAAGAAAGAGAAAGTTGGCTGGGAGACAAGTTGCGCCCCTGCATTCGACTTCCATTTAGAATCGTAGTAGCAGATTGAACGCGTATATGAGCTGTACAATGACTTGCGGTAGCCAGCCGATGTACAAGTCAGTGCATTTATCCTCCCAAACCAGCTTGTATCTAACTAACTAACCGACCTCGAAGAGGTGAAACGCTTGGTTGATTCGGGTGGATACCAACCCGAGATCCGAACCCGTGTACGTGCGTGTGAGGTAGTGCGCCACTTGCCACTACACTATTTCCGCCCTAGATTTTCCTTATAGAAAATGAAACATAGTCACTGATAGACGGCAAGTATATTTAGAACTGGGGACAATCTACGGTAGAGACTATATCAAGACGATACGTCAACAATAGGATTCATTGAGATAATAGACAGATTAGAAGTGGCCTTTACCACCGATGATGTCAGTTGGATGTTTCTATATATGCGTTCCCTTTTCAGGAGAGATATCGATCACATTAACAGTCATTTTAATGTTAGAGAGTTCTACTTGCAAGCGATGTTTTCTTGGACTAAGTGAGTCTTCCTGCTGAAAATTGTGGACGACTTATTTACAAAATAGAATCAGGACTTTGAAGGTCTGGTATATAAGTCGTGTACATGGCAGCATTCCGCTCCATAGTAATTCATCTTTTCTCTCTCTCTCTCTCTGAAAGCATAATTCATCTTTTCTCCTTCTTAAGTCATGATTATTACTGTGAACTGGTCCTCCTATCACCTCCATCTATGTCTTCTTTTATGTCTTGCACCGATATAGTCAACCGCTGAGCACTTTGTCGAGCTTCATAAGGATTGACGGACAGATTCCTAACACAGCACCAAGAGAGCCTGCTCGGCCGCTCAATCCACCGGTGTATATCGCCTAGCTGGATGTGCTTGCTACTGTTTTCGTTTTTCTCATCAACGGTCAAAGTTTTGATACGATGGGTAGGAGAAGGCTCTCAATGACCTCTGGCCGAGACAATCTCAAGGGGTATCACTATCCTTACTAGATAGTAATTAGATAGATTATACCCCTTTTCTGTTTGTTAATGATAGACTAGAAATTGCGACTATTACTCACCCACTTATGCATAATTGAGGCATTTCTTGTTTATTTGCTGCAGAAAGAATTGTTTCTTCAATAAATTTGCAAGTGAATTATGAATAATAATAACAGTATCGCTTGGATAACTTCCTTCCCGTCATTTGAGGAAACTCTTTATTTGCATATTTTTTCTGATTAATTCCCGTGAGACTTTGCAAAATTGCTGTCTGACTGTAGAAAACTGCTATCAATAACACAAGACTGATGCGATATGGCTGTTGGATACGGTAGAATCAATCATCTGCCGAATACTTCCACTTTTCTAGACCTGGTCCGACCAATATACTGATTGGACGAGTATATGCTCCCCGTTTGATTGCTTTGAGACTTTTTGCTCTGAATAAAGGCTGGCCATCCTTTCCTTTTTGTTGTGCCGAGAACGCCTTCCTATTTCTTGAGGTCCATCCATTCCCTCCACATCAGCAATCGGCCCTTAAGCTCTTTGGAATTAAGGCGTTAAAAAAATCACTGTTGCTGAAGAAAACCTCCTTCGAGAGCTTAGGAGAGCTCAGTGCCGTCGACATGCAACCAGGGTTTTGGAATCAATTCCGGTGGCAAATGGTATCTATCAACAATGGATCTTGGGGGTATGCCCATGCTGATATCGAATTTCCGAGATATAGCTTAACCTGGTGCTGTTGGTACCTTTCTGCAACTAGTATAACCAAATCTAATCATTTTGTTTTCGTTTATATTCCGCCATAGACTTTTACAGCAGTTTTTAAGGCTGGCTAGTTATTATGAGTGAGTTTTTCCTTGTAAGAGCTCAAAATAAACATTTGGCAGAAGTTCCTTAACTCGGAGGAAAGGACAGCTCTTTTTCTTGGGGGCAGGGGGGCAGGGAGGGGGGGGGGAGGGGGGAACGAGAAGTATGACGATCAGTCCTGATTGCTCTGGCCTTTACTCGACTGGCAGAAGTTCACCGACCGAGACTGCTGACATCGAAGATAAACCAGGAAGTCCAGTATGGCGGAGCTTTGACGGCATATAGTGATCCCGCCCCTTCTTACGCAGACTACTTCTGCCCCCACATCCTACAATCAGTATTTCTTAAAATGCTTCTACAATTCTCCCGAGGACTGAGCCACCCTTTTACAACAGTTTTCCTCTGCATTTTTTATTTTTTACTATTTCTTTACTTTTGCACGTTTGTCGTCCCCTCAGTGCTTTTCATCTATTCAACATCCGAGAGAATTTAGAACTTCGCTTGAATTTCCTTTCAAGGAGATAGTAGCAGCTCATGGACTGATATCGGAGCAGCTTCGTTTGAATTTGTAGGGTTCTGAGAAACGTGCTCAAGCACATTAACATTTTATGGTTGCCTTTTTTTAGAAACCGTTGATGGAGGAGGACTGTGAGAAAAAGGGTGTGGGGCTTTTCCACCTGAAACTCACGTAATCTACTCTTACCACAAAAGAATCACATCCCTAAGTGGGCATTTGGATGAGGTCCCCGATACCGAAGGGTACTCCTCATTATTCCTTTGTCTGTTTCATTATGTGCATCGGTGAAGTAGCTTAAAAGATTTAGAAATCAAATCCTCGTTATCTACATAGCTCACCAATCACATCAATGCAAATAACCAACATTTCGTTTTGACGTTGTGTTTACGTTTTTTTTATCGTCGTATCAACCAGTTTGAATTCGAAAAGCTTATGGAAAAATCACGAAATTACAGGCGCAAAGCTGGATCGGCCGTCTAATTGTTCAGAATATGAGCCATTTGTCACTTTTTGGCCCTTGCATCTTTCGCTACTTTTCCAAGTGATTGCCGGGTTACTATCAGCAGTGCTCGGTGGCTACACCTTAACACAATGCAAGGCTCTATATTTCCATGTGAACTGCAAGGTTTGTACTTTTCAATCGAGCTCTTAGTTTTCCAGCTATTTCTATAGACGCGTGTTTATTTATTTATTTGAACTACGCCATATGGTGCGCCCAAACAAACCAGAAGTGTGTTAGTCAATATAAGGCAACGGAAGAGACAACAATGTAGAGCAATTATTGAAGCCAAGCCAAATACAAGCATGCTACGGCCAAGAGACAACCTTCTCCTAACTAGAAACAACAAGCTGAAGAGAATGGGTCGTCAACAATAGAAAGCAGAACTCCGGCCGCATTGACAAACCCACACGGAATCATCAGTACCTCAAGATTGGGAAGGGCTGTGCATCCTTTTTTCAACAGAAGTGCGTTTTTCAGTGCGTTATGAAGTAATGTGCTAATTCTACTACTACACTTAGGCTAGGTAAGGCTGTGGCTACAAACAAACGCTACCTAGGTTTTTTGAGTTTGTTATGAGGCTAACCATTATGAATAATACAATTTGAGAGCAGTTCTTAGAATACAATCCAGCTATTCGTGAGTTATGTAAGTGCCTTCGGCTACAAGTCTGGAATGATAGCATAACCAAAAGGGAGCAACGGGCAAGCTTCGATAGAAGCACATCTGAAAGCTTAGATATGGTAACAGTTATAACACATTCACAAATGCAGATCACGAGCTTAGGGCAGAGGTATGTACTGGTAAGTGACGCACTATCACATCCGCGTGGTCCAGGAATCGGATTCTGTAGTGGTACTCGAACAGGCCAACCAAGCCTCCATTCCTCGAGGTCGGTTAACTGGATAAATAAAAAAGTGACGGTTGACTGGATGAATAAAAGAAGTGGCTCATATATCGGCTCTCCATCCCAAATCACTCGAAGGCATTCGAAAGACACTACGATTCTAAATGGAAGTCAAATGCGAGGGCGCATCCCAAAATCGGAATTGATAACTGGCAAGGATTTTACCGATAAAGCCGAAGAATCTTTATTACGGTGACCGGGGCCCTTTTCAAATGTTTTCGCGCCTGATTGCTATGGAATGTTCCCGAAGGATTTCGAAAGCGGGTACAAAAGTGCTTGGTACAAAGTATTGGGTCATTAAACTACATAAAAAATCCAGGATCATCCAGCCTATTGTTATTCACTGCTCGACGTGTCTTTATGGTGCAAGCGCCCCGATTCTGGGGAAATTTTATCCGAAGGGATGACAACGATCACTGTGACGTTATGGAGAGGACTTCAGCTTACACTTACGCTGATCAGTTGCAAAAATTGGCCGATGTAAGAACCACGTCCAGAAAGACTAAATGTCGTCTACCCCACGATAAAGCACACCATCACGTAGCAGACGAAACGAAGAAATGTGGAGCTCGGATCGGAAGTGCTGGTGCAAGTGACTTCCTCACCAGCCCTAGCGCCTTCTGATTATCACTCGTTCGGAGAAGCATGCAATAACAAACAATGTGATGATCGCCGTCAACTTGAAAAAGAAGAAGGCCAATTCTCTCCGCACCATATGTCGGAATTTTAGAAAAGACGAATGGGGAAGCTGCCGGAAGGACGGGCAAGTGTCCAATATAACAATGGTCGATATTTTGTGGGGTAAAAATTTTGTTTAATAACGAAATGAAAATTTTGAAATCTCTCCAGAGTGGTCAAGGCTTTTTTCAATCAATTTCAAAGTCCTTCTTGTTCGATAGATTCCAGCCTATATGACTTAGCTTCAGTCTAGACAACGATTCTTCTAAAATTTTTGAACATATATTTTTGGTCCTTTACACCTTCTATTCGAACTCTGAATAGTACCTGAAATAACCACCTTTAACCTATGTACAGAGATAAAATCAGAGTGCATGGCTTCATATAAGTGTAAGTGCTCCTCAAAAGCATTTAGCCAGGTTGATGTCTAAGCTGCGCGAAGCTATCAAACATGACCCTTGTTCCACGATACACGCCTACTCTTGAATGCAAATATTTTTTGATATCAGTCAGTGTCGCCAGATTAAGCGAAAGACAAGAGGGAGATTTCTCAAGAGCGGAGTGGAAGAGTTTGCACCCCCAATTTATCGGCGTTTTATCGAGCTGCAAAAGGAATGCTTGTTGAATAAAGGCTACTTCGGGGCTTACCAGACTCTACCGTTAATTTACCGTTCCTTAGCAGAACACTGTTCAAATAGCTCCTCGAACGGAACGGTCTAGAAAGATTTGGAATACCAGGACTCTAACGAAAGTTCAATTTCCATTTTCAGACGCTAATTTGTGGTCAGATCGTGATATTCATTATTCACTCCCTCTTCATCGTCCTTATACAGGTACGAGAGAAGAATTTATTGTAGTTTAATCTCTTCCAATTCAGTCCTCCAGTGTTATGGGAACATACATAACCACAGTCCCAGTTTACGGCTACCGTACTCTGTACGACAATTTCAATTTATTAGACATTTTGCACGCTTGCAAGTATGATTATATTCACAATTTGATTCTCCAATAGTTACTGTCAATTTGATTAATTTTGTAGTTTGATTTTCCAGTGATTTTCTCAGATGATTTGTGCTTCAATGCTGCAGCTATTCAACAGTAGTGATCTCGCAATACATAACTGGTATTAGAATCTCAGAAAAATCTATGGCAGCTGTTTTTCGAAATTCGCATTGCCCACATGCTATGTTCATGCTCAATTGTCTCTGCCGTACGTAAAAAAAAATTTTGGCAAGCTTCCAGACCCTTCCAATTCATCTGCTTCGGGATTTTTGTAGCTTCACTGAGGCCAGGATGCCTAATTTTCTCTCTGGTAAGGTACAAGGCTTCGTCCCCAATATTTTCATCGTGATGCGTGAGCTAAGAAGGACCCTAGGAACACTAAAAGTACAAGTTTGGCGATCTGTGGGCAAAACTCCAGTCTCGGACGGGACTCGAACCCGTACTTGCCCCGTACAAAAACATCAAGTCAAAACAAGTTATAACTAAAAATACATTTCAGAATTTGAGAATTTGAAAATAAAAGTGATTTTACCAGTGGAGATCTTGATTAATTTAAGCTGATGCATCTATGGAAGTATTTGTACTCTTCGACTCCCTGCGCCATCGCCACATCAGCTTTTACGTGCACAATTCTTCGCTTTCCTCTCACCACATCATATATTGCGATTGTCATTCTTCAGGTATGAATTGAAAACGCAGTGAGAAAGAAAAAATGTTGTAAAATTTATGTAGATGCAATAGCCTTCGGCCTTCTAAAATGATGCGAATTCTTTGCTCGATTTCTGTTCATAGTCACTCATGTCATCCTATGGCCTTGACGTGCTCACCGAATAAGTTAGTTGGGGAGCAACTTCCTTCCACTATGCGGTTTTCCCTGGATCGTTCTCCCATTAAACAAATTAGGTGACATCATACACTGGTTAAAACAGATGGAGTATACGAACAAGGAATCAAAAGAGGGAATTTGATTACTGTATTCGCCCGTTGTTACAGTACCTAGAATATCAAAGTGAAATTCAAACGAGCCACGAGCTCTTTTCTCGAAGCGTTTCCGCTGTGATTAGTGCCATTTTTAAGATGAACAAGTCCTCGAAATCACTTGAGATTAATTGTAATGCACGTTATGTCGACGTTGAAGAAGGATAGGCTATGCGGAAACGGAACGATTACCTAAAGAGTTTTTCACAGTCTGCTAAAATGACAAGTAGGCTTTACTGTGAATAAATTAATTGGCAGAGTGAGAGGAAAAAAAGAGGAACAGAATGTTAGTAGCCTTTCTCGAAAAGCGTAACAAAATCGTTAAGACAGCTATCAAAAATGATCCTGCAGCAAGTCAACTAGCTGAGAGCCTCTATGCGCAGTGAGCGGGCACATAATTATAGTGCACTCCTTAAAAGAACATTCGAGACGTGAAAAGCACATGCCTTCGATTTCCACTGCCTTTATCATTACTTTATTCATTTAATTACAATTTCAGTTCATGATGGTCCTGGAGCGTTTGATAGCAATGTTCAAAAAAGCAGACTATGAGAAGAGTGGCTGCCTACTCGGCGTAATTTTTCTGGTTTTTGGTGTATGTTTTTTCATTTTCGTTCTCAATTTTCAATAAGTCTTTGGGTGAACCAATGCTCCAAAAAAAGCTAAGAAGATTGTTCCTGATGTCTCTAAAAAATCATCTTTTATACTATTTTCGAACCCCTGCTTTTTTTCAAATACATCGATTTTCGCGTTTTGTTCCCCGCGAAAGAGTGGGGAAACCTTTTTCGGGAAAGAAGTGGGCTTGCGCCAGTGGTTGTCAATAATAATATTTATGATGATACTGTTAATAGTGATAGTGATCGACATTATCAATTTAAGGTTGTCACCTCTACGATGGTAACACTGTGGTCCGTTCAACCAGAAACTTTCTCTAACTTCTACTCGTACTGCTCATCCGGTTCAACCCGAACGATTGCCCGTCTCACGATAATCAACATATCGTTATGTGTCATATGCGCCTTATCATTGACAGGAACACTACTGCTGAAGGTTTACAACAAATATGCACTTGAAAGGTTAGGATTTTTGCGGCTTTTCAAACGGTACGGCCATAAATGACGTCGCATCGTCCTGCCTTAGACGTTTCAGGTGGCTAACGAATTTTTGCATGTAAGCTATATCAAGTGTTTTTTGGATGTCACCACAAATTCAGGCCTCTCCTAATTTCTTTAGTTATTCATTTGGAATAGCGCGATTCCAGTGAATCTAGCAGTAACAACCCATTCAAATGTGAACAAGCGAAATGAGTGCACGGCCATTCTAGTGAATTGCAGTTCACTACTTTTTGGGATTTCGAGATTACTGCATATCCGGATTGTACGACTGCTAGCAGGGTCGCATTTCTCCATTGTTATTTTGTGAGCATATCTGAGTGGAGGTTAGGTCTTTAGTCTGTGTTGTTACAGCTGGCCCAGTACGTTAGGGCTGTTCACTCGTAGTTCACAGATCAAGAGCTTGAATCGCTTTCGGGTTCTTGACAACGGCAACTATTCTAGTTCGCGACGTTGATCGTCGAATGAAGCAGTTCTACTATGAATCTGAATGGTTAATCAATATGGGTCATTGAGCCAGTCCCTCAATATATCTATGGGAGCCCAAATAGAATAAACAATTTAATCTAGAGGAAACCTTTTCCGGCAATGGTGAAATCCCTCTTTCGAGTTAACACTATGCCATGCACTTCACGCAGATTAGAAGAGCCAGTAGAGTCAACTGTATTTGGTTTTTCCAATACACTACTTGATTTCAGGAAAACCTATAGTTTGGGCGACTCATTCCAACTGCGAGAGAATCAGCACATTATTCAATTTCTGTATCCATTATCAATTTATCAAGGAATATTTCTATTCCTTTTCACATCCGTTGGCGTCGTTGCTGCTATGTTTAGAGAGCAACTTGCAGTCATCACATTTCGTACAATTTTTGCTTCTATCTATGTGAGTTTTTTGCAAATTTTATACTCTTGTTGAAGAGATTTCTAGTCTTCATTTATGATGGCCTGGATTTTTCAGGTAATACCGTACTATACCGCTTCAACACCACTGGTGATATTATGGATCATAAACGAAGCTCGGAAACAGAAAACAAAGCGTTTGGATGAGTTGAGAAATGTTAAGAACGAGCGAGAATTGTACTTTTCCAATTGTTCAAAGTTATGGAATAAAGCTTGATTCTCTTCGTAACATGGGCATCAACTGTCACCTGTTATCCTGCTGATCATCGATTTCCTCGAGTAACCTCGCCAATATCGCCTCCATTGTTCGCTGTCGCGAGCCAGAGTTGTCCAGTGAGCCGTACTCGTTCGAGGGCCACGAGGCAAAGCACTGCTTCCGCTAGGAGTCTTCGTGAAGAAGTCTAACCATCGAGCTTTGGTCGTTCTGGTGCTCGTTTGACGTCCTGAAGTATCTTACTTCATTATACCCTTTGGATAGGGTATAGGTATCTGCCTTGGCCCAACGGGGCACGATGTAAAAAAGGCAAACTGATCCGGCGATGGGACCTACAATTAGAAGAACCTAGAGGAAGTTAAGAGCCCCGAAGTGAGAGACCCGTGGCACAAGAGCTTGTTGAATTAGCCCTTTGTGAAAGAGATGACAAAAATTGAAATCCGCTAAGCATCTCTGATCAGATTGCTTCGCATATGATCGCCAGACTGTTGACGCTGTCCGATGATATCACAAGAGGCTCAAGAAATTATTATGTTTGTTGGAAGTGCTTGTTTTGAAGCAGAGCCACCTGGTCCAAACGATTCTTTCTTCGAGAGGACGAATTCATCTGTTCACATGCGAGCTGCTTGTCAGCACTTGGGATTAGCCCCTTTCTAACTAATAGCTGTTCTTAAAATGTGTAATCTCTATTAAATCAACATGCTCGCGTTTTTGATGATATTCGATTATGAAATTGATTCGTGATATTTATTGATTTTACTAGTAAGCTGCTTATTCGAATTGGTGGTTTTTTGTAGTCCAGAATACCTGAAGCAGCTATCAGGAATCAGTATCTTCAGAAACGCGACGCAGGACTTTCGATCTTTCTATGGTTCACAAACTTGTACACGGCACGGTTCCAATGCCTTCAGGCTGACACATTCTAGGACTAGGGGTAGCTCCATGAAGTTATCTTTGGCACGTCCTAAAACTAACTTGCGAGCGAGTAGCTTTACTTTCAGGGCTGGAAGTGATTACCTAAGAGTGGTGAAAAGATATACCCGCCTCTACATCGCTAGCACGGTTCAAACGCCAAGTAGTTGAGTTGCTGATGAAGGGAACTAGTCCTAGTGTTTCCTGAGAGTGATTATCTGACTAATTTATCCATGTATTGCGTATTGGTTGTTTATACAAATGTTCGATATTTACATTGCGTTTTGGTTTCTTTCTCACGTTTGCTTTCCGCAGACGTGATGAACTTGTGATTTATAACTTTTTCTTGCCATACGCACCATTATATTGAAATGCTACCTAATTTTGTTTGGAAAATCTGCCAGTCTCCGCCAAAGTCGGTGAATGTAGCCAGGGTCGTTCAGTATGTTTAAGCACAATGCCGATCCCATCTTAGTATCTCCAAGCCTTCATTTTTTATAATTGGCATTGCAGCGGAAATACGAGAAAGGACGATAAAATAGCGTTCGAAAACATCAACAAATCCTTAGGAAAAGTCGTTATTGACATCACAGTTGCCCTAAGATTTCTTCGTATAAAAAGGCATGATATTCAAAGCGAGACCAAATCAGCACGCATACCCCCATGGATAAGAAGTAGTACATCCCTCCTGCTTGCAAAGAACCTTTTCCAAATTCCTATTTTCTAGGGTTAAAAGTTAGGCACTCTTCCATTCCAATAAGAATCGTGCCCTGTGAGTAAGAAAGCCATTGACCAAGCTCAATCTGAGATGCATCATAGAAGCAGCTTTTGTTTGTGACTCGAACATTTGATCGGAATTTTGACTACAGACTGGTCTTGCAAGAACATTTTTGAATGTGATATTCGTTCCTCTCAGTGTAGAAATTTAAAAAGCCTTTTGGAGAGAGCGGGTGATAGAAGCTGAGGTGCATCATCATGGTAACGCAAGCTTTCATACAGCTATTCAGAGAAATTTCATGTTGAAGTTAGACATTCATGTAAAATTACTAAGCGGAAGGACTTTCCTTTTGACGTTGCCCCTTCGATGGATTATTATAATTAACGATTATCATTAACGCCTTCCCCGCCCCTGAAATTTTCCTGTCAAAGGAAATTTCATTTTAGGTTTGATGAGGTTAGTCTGACAAACGACGTCACTCTTTGCCTTCAAGCCTCTCCAGTTCTGCCAGAAGTCACTTTGAAATCTTGTAAATGGCAAGGCTGCCGTATCAGATCAATGAGATCTTGTTTTGTTTTTCGGAAGCCACTCTGTGACTCGGAAACTCCATTTGTCATCTGTTCGTAGATGTAGATGACCTGCCCAGCAGTGCCTCGAGTGTGCCATGTCTTTCGAAAGCGACCTCTACTTTAGGTGTGAACTTCGCAAGCCTTGCTGCCAATGTTTGGGTAAGCTAATACTAGGAAAACTTATTTCTAATTCGAAGAGATGAGAAGCTATTATGACCTCAGCGATTCTTTTGTTGTCAAGCCAAGTTTCAGTAACATATCGCTGGCAGTATTTAGGCGTCAATATCGACGCCTTAACGTTGGGTAAATCCTTTCCTCCTAATTTCATTACTTCCTTATCGCACCACTTGTTCACCATTGCGTTTTGCACACATTCATCTCAAAGCCTATCTGTCGCCCTACCACATTGAGCTTGCTGACCATGTTCTTCATTTTACCAGTGCTAGATAGCAATTCATGTCTTACCTGTGGCAAGTGAAAAAGCGCTAGTGAAATCTAATGAAGTTATAGGCAAAAAATGGGTAAGCCGTCTAATTGCTCGGAATATAAGCCGTTCGTTACTTTTGGACTTTTCCATCTTAATATTATACTGCAAATGGTTGCTAGTCTGCTATCGATAGTATTCAGCGGCTACACTTTATCACGGTGCAGAACTCTTTACTTCCACGTGAATTGCAAGGTTTGCTTCTCATTATAAGGTGAGAGAGAAACCAGAAACAGGGAATTTTCAGACGCTAATTTGTGCTCAACTTGCAATCTTCATCATTCACTCCGCTTCCAATATCATTGTACAGGTATGAAGGCTAGACTGTTGGTGACTTTATTTTTTCTTGAAATTCACTTTCCAATTGAATATTCTTAAGTAGTTTAACACAAACTTTAGAATTCAGACTATATTAATTCTATAATATTATATTATAATATTACGCTTTAGAAACAAAATGGTTTGAAGAGGCTAGGGTGTGGTGCGATTCACGCGTCAATATAATGACGTCATCAGAAGAAACGTGCTATAACATCATGCCTACCATCATAATGGGAGAAATAAGAACTTATAAGTGACATGAGTAAAAAAATGACCAACTATGCACGTTCACAGAAGGACTGCGTTTTCTAGGATCAAAAAATTTGAAGTTATTCTTATTTTGAGCGTTTGACAAAGAAATTGGTGACCTATGAAGGGAATTTTCAATCTCAAAGAGGCTTCATTGCCATTTCAAAGAGCTTTACTCTAATTTATGGTGAAGCCGTGGACTGCTGCAAATCTTATTTGGTCCTTTTCAACGAAAGGGTACTGAAGCTATGCTGCGTGCGTGAAGAGCTCTAATGGGGTCACGCGTGCTTCGCGCACCCCCCGAAGAGGCTACCCAAAGGCTTGCTGACAGAACAACGCACTCTCCTTCCCTGATTTCGAGGTGGTGAGCATTGTGACACTAGTTATAGCGGTCCTTCTCTCCGCCACTGATTTGACCAGGGCATCATGCCATCGTTGTTGGATGGAATTCTGGATAGCTGTCATTTCATTAATTTTTGGAAACTATACCGCTGCATTCTTCGCGATCGGCAAGGAGGTGCATAGCTAGTAGCTTAAGGCATCCATATTCCAGCAATATAATGACCAGGCTACTTGCTTTGCTGCGCGTAACATTTCTTCCACTGTGTATTTCAGTACTAAGCATAAATGATGTATGAAGGTCATGGCCTCTATATATTAAATTTGTATAATAATATTATTCGTTGGCCAAGTCTAATTGTGTTCCCTTATCGGAACCCCAAAAAAGCTACGCCGACTTCATTTTGTGAAATGCTCGAGTTGTACTGCTGAGAACGGTTGTATTGCTCGAAATGGATTTTGCGAATGAGCCTCTGTCTACCAGCGAACCATCAGTATAGTGCAAAAGCGTCGTACAGGCCCAAATTTCAAAGGATAAGAGGCGGAGCGAAACCCAAAAACCTACGCAGGTATGCACCTGGAAACTGCAAGATCACTCCACGAGGGTCAAGGAGCACATAGACGGTATGAGACGACTAAAAGAGTCTACTGCTTTAGAGAGTCACCAAATTCAAAACATAACGGAGGTGTTTTTGAAGTCACCATGGAGGCCGTAGCGCAGTAGTCGCATTTGTGCGCGTAAAACCCTCGAGGCATTTTGGATACAGGTCACCAACCCAAAACGAAAGGCAGAGAAGAATGTCTCGCAATCACGCGGGAGCTGCGGTCTTATGTAAGATTGGCCTTCCCGCAGTGACCTTGAATGAGGACTAACTACTCCAGCTGACACTGGTCGGTTGGTACTATCACTTGCTGGGTGGTTTCGAACATTTCACGACGCTTCGGTGAGTGCCTCTCCTGCCGATCACTTGGGTTCCCTGGGAGCCTCGACCTTCGGTGAGTTGGTGGAGACGTTTGGTCGGATAGTCACAGATTGTTATGATCCTCTCTGGATCTGAAGAGGGCGATATTGCCGAAACGTCAGCCTAATAAAGCTAGTTTACAAACCTTGTGAAGAGTTTGGAAAATAATAAACTCAACAACACAGTTATGCCGAGCTTCATAGAAAGCCGTACTTGGAAGTTAATCCGCAACCATTTCGATTCAGGTGGTACATCTATGGAAGTATTTCTTCACTTCCTCACTCTGCAACATCACCACTTCGGCAGTCACATGTATAGTCCTGCGGTTTCCTTTTGTGACATCGTACATCGCAATTGTACTCCTTCAGGTATAAATCGAGTTCATGATGTTGATGAAAAATTATTCAAACTGCTGTACATGTGGTGTATTGACTTCAGCATTTGACTTCATTAGGGCATGAAGAAAAGTTCAATCAGGGAATTGCAAGGCTGTTAAGTCACGGTAAATGCCAGTAATGACACATAATTGTTGATACTAGTAATCCAGACGTCACCTAGAAATTACTGTAATTAGTTTTGGTCTCTTTTCTGCACAACTTGGGATACTGACGTAGTTACCTACTGTATAATCATTGATTATGATCCCCATTGCCAAGTCTGCGCTGTAGAAGTGTTCGGCTGAGTGGGAAAAAGCACGCTCCTGTTGAGTCATATGCGTTTTCATATAGCTCTGGTTTTTAATTAATTTCTTCGAAGGAAACGGGAAGTAGAGTGGTAAGAGAGGAAATTCTTCTAGAGTAGAGCGTTGAGCGCCAAGCGCTGGCGCTCTACAGTGCGTCGCAAAATGATAAAGCCACCTCTAATTTTCCCAAAAACTCACAGTATATGATGTTTCTGAAAAACTGCCAAAGTAAAAAATGTGTCGAATTTGAATTGCAATTCGCACATTATCACCAAATTCCAGCTCGAAAACACGAACATTTTTTTTGGTCAATTTTTCAACAAAGGGTGCTTTTCCAACGTCGCAAAATGATAAAGCCACTAACGAAATTAATTTATTTAACAACAAACATACAACAAAGAGAGAAATTTGCAAAGTCAATAATCAGTTGGTACACCATTCCTCCAAATTACTTTGATAATACGGTGGTCTAGGCTCGAATAAAAAATTATCGATCAGCTCCTGGGCAACCTGGTGCCATGTTTCGATTATCGCTTTTTTCAACTCCTTGACGCCTCGGAGTTGCTTGTTTTGGGCGTAAAATTTTCCGCACCATGAAGCCCCATACACTTTCCATCGAATTCAAACCGGAGCTGTTCGCCGGTCGGGGCAGAAGTGCCGAGAGAACCGAGCTTGGGTGCTCCTGCTGACGTAAACTTGAGCGTTATCTTGCATAAAAACAAGATTTCGGAACAGATTCTGACGCCGAGAAGGGAGAAGTGCACGGCGCATAACAGTCCGATAAAAAGAAGAGTTCATCTTCTTTGGCACAAAACGTAAACGGATACGCTTACTCGACGAGATCGCGGCCCAAACCATGACTCCTCCTCCCTTGAAGTTTCGTTTGGAAAAGTGAAGTTTTTCCTTCCTCAGGTCGTGCCAATTAAATCGGTTTCCGTCTGGACCATCACAGTTGAACTTCTTCTCATCGGAAAAAACGACCTGAAGAACAAAAACCATCAAGAGAAGGAAGGTCAGATGTCAGCACATGACGAACACCTTATTCCACTCTGTTCGGCTGCACTGTCTGGCGAAAGCGACCCGATTTCCTCGATGTTTTTTTTTGTCATGAAGGGTGCCTTACGCATTTTCCTCTTGACGATGAACTGAGACTTTCTGATGACCCTCCAAACAGTGTCCTTTGAGGCATTGAGGTTCAGTGAAGATCGGATTTCCATGCAGGACTTGGTGGAGTTCGACGCTTCTCTCAAAATACGGCGCTTGTCCCTGTCGAAAAGGAGCGAAGGACGTCCAGCACTTCTTCTGGTTCCATATTCTTCAGGATTCTTGATGAAGTTATCCACAACTGTGTGAGATCGACCCAAATCTCGCGCGATTCTGCGATTTGACAATCCCTGCTCCTTTTTCGCGAGGATTTGACCTTTCTCGAAGTCCGGAAGCAAGCTTCCTCTTCCCGTTGCCTGAAAATGAAGAACATTTCATAAACAAAGCAACTTCGCTGCGTTGAACTAAAAAACGACACGAAGGCTTTATCATTTTGCGACGTTGGAAAAGCACCCTTTCTTGAAAAATTGACCAAAAAAATGTTTGTGTTTTCGAGCTGGAATTTGGTGATAATAGGCGAATTGCAATTCAAATTTGACACATTTTTTACTTTGGCAGTTTTTCAGAAACATCATATACTGTGAGTTTTTGGGAAAATTAGAGGTGGCTTTATCATTTTGCGACGCACTGTACTTCGAAAGATTTCCCTTTTTTACCGTCCAGTTAAGCAGTAGGAACATGCTTTGAGATTTACATTTTCAGTTCATGATGGTCCTAGAACGTCTGATAGCGATGTTTAGAAAAGGCAAATACGAGAAGAGTAACAGGCTACTTGGCCCAACATTTGTGATTGCAAGTGTAAGTTTTACGACCATACTGAATAAATTGATTGAAAATTTTCCGAAGGCACTTTACGTGGGGTGTTCGAGGTCCCCGAAATTCTTTGATGAAATTGTGCCATCTGTAATTGTCGAATGTGAAGTCTATTAGAATTCGTTTTCAAGTTTTCATCTGATACTCCAGCCCTGGAAGTTATCGAGTGGCACGCACTTTTCTGTTTGCGAGCTCTCCTTTCCGCCCAATGCTAGCTTAACCTCGTTCAATCTATCGAAGAAAAAAAATCATTGAAATTCTTGGTTTATTATAGTCTAAGAGAATGAATCTTATCACCTAAAACCTGAGGGCTCCTAAATGCCTCCATGTAGAGCTTCATAGAAATGCTTTCCAACCGGATGGACCATTTCCAGATTGCCTCCTCGGTTTTCATGGCGTCGTGGACTTTTCGACCAGAAATTTACTCGAACTATTATGTGTACTGCTCGTCCGGTTCAGTCCAAACGATAAGTCGTCTCGTGAAAATCAACATATCTTTATGTGTCATATGTGCCATATCAATGATTGGAACACTACTGCTGAAGATTTACAATAAAGGCGCACTGCAACGGTAAGCATTCAAGTCATAGAAGCCGCCCATCGGAATTCTCCAGCAATCGGGTACTTCTCCCCGAAAATTGCGTTGCCGCTCCCTGCCACGCACAGTCGCGCTCTATGAATCGTGAGAATTGAATTTTAAGTGGAAGGATACGGTGACCCCTGCGAGACTACATTGGGTAATCCGGGGAGAAGTGCCGCTACCCCCAGCAATCAGATACGTCGCAAACTCTCCGTAGTTGATCACGGTTGTAGGGATATCCGTAAAGCTTTTAACAGCGCCAGAATGCCAACTATGCATGAGTTTTAGGCACACAAATCCCGAATGATCCGGATAGAGCTAGCTTACTAATTTGAGAGTTCAAAGCGATAGAAGACCAGTTCCGCTATGCTATACCCCGCTACGCTCTCGCATTGTGGATTTTATGGTTAGAAGCATTTGAGTCCGTATAAGCCTTATACAGTGACTTACGCAGTTCAGCAACAGCGAGTCCCCAGTTATTACCTTCCCTACAAGGAACTGGTGCAGATCTTTGACCTGAACGATGAGGGCATTACTGAGTTGTGGTGTAATCCTGTCGAGTCTGATATCATCATGACATCTGCCTCACGGAACATCACTCGCGAAATGCTCGGCCTAATTTCTTTTCTTTGAATGAACATTCATGGTTTCAGGAGGACCTACAAATTAAGCGAATCGTTCCATCTGCGTGAAAATAAGCGCATTATTCAGTTACTCTATCCGTTGTCGATTTTTCAAGTAATCTTTCTATTTCTGTTCACGTGCAGTGGTCCCATTGCAGCTATGTTCAGACATCGTTTATCGGCTATCACATATCGCACTATTTTTGATGCTACCTATGCAAGTTTTCTTCCACTTGAAGATCCTCGAAGGGACAGTTCACGATGAAAATAAGATTTCGCAATAGGATGAACCTGTGGTCTCAAATGATAGCCCATGGAAAATCGTCGGGTCTCGCCAGCGCGTTATTAGAGCCCTAAAACTGCCTTACTCGACGTACACAACGAGAAGTGGCCGTGTTACGACAGCCTTGCTAAGGATCCACCGTTTACACTGAAGCCTTAGGGCGACGACGAATAGTACACACACGAGGGAGACACCCAGACGGTTACAGACAGACAATCTCGCACAACTCCTTTTTTACAGCTCTTTTTGAAGCCTTGTGTTCCTTAAAATCCACCAATTTTCGCGCACTCTTCGCCATTCTTGCCCATTTTTGCACCGTAACCCTCGTCATTCCACTGTGGTACAAAAGAGCTCAAAAGCCTTCGGTGAAGTGGTTATTCAGCCGTACTTTTCAGTCGTAACTCCTTCCATACTGATACTGGGATCTAATCATACGAAATTTCTATATTTGGAGCGTGGATGTAATGTGAATATTTACCACTATTAACCTGCAATCTGATCATGCTCCACATATTCCGAAGAGCATGAAATCAAAATCGACTGAAAATACAAATGATGGCCCTTCTAGAATCTCTTTCATTTTTGTCATGTCTTAAGTGTACGAACGCTAATCCCGAACACAATAGATGAGAATAACGCACATAAGGTGCGAATAAATGCAGACGTCAACAACTTTATTTTTAGCAAAATCTGCTACCGCAACAAACACCTTGCTCTGTCTGTGGATGTTGCAGCTTTGTAGTCAAATAGTATTGGATAGGGTGAAATATGCTCCAGTTAAACATATCCAAATTTCGCGCGATTTGGTCTACTAAGAAAAAAGTTATGAACGAAAAAGCGTCAAAGCATTTTACCGAAGACTTTTGAGCGCTACTGTAGATACCTTAGGTATGTATATCGTGAACTGTGCCTTAAAAGTTGGTAACCGACGTTTCAAATGATCGATCGATCTTTTTACAGACTATACCATACTATACGGCTTTAACACCTCTCGGAATATTATGGATTATTAAAAAAGCGAATCGACGAGAAACGAATCGTCTGGAAGCATTGAAGAATGTTAAAAACAAACGAGAAGTGTATTTTTCAAATTACTCAAGGTTGTGGTATAAAGTTTGATATCTTTTGTAAGACTGATAGAGACAAGTGTATCACAAGCAGAGCCGCGAAAGAGAATGCAAGGCTTTATGAGGCCAAACATCTGGGCCCCGGTCAGTGGTTGGTATTCCACCGGTGCCGGAACAGTGGGTTCCTACTCATAAAGCCAGGGGCCACGGGCTTTAACTTTTTTTGCATGCTCTGGCCGACATTTGTGCAACTGCACACAAACGACAAGTCGTTCAAGCACCCCTTACATTGGGGGACGGTCAAGTCGTGCGTCCGAGGTTGCGCGCGGCAAATTGCGCGGCGAAATCCATAACTATTCTGACGAATTTAGCGCCTATTTTTTGTGCCAAATTTTGAAGTAAAGTAGAATAGTAGGATCAGCTGACCTTACTAATCCACCCTACTTCAGATTTGGTCCCCAATGATAGGCGCCGGAGTAGTCCAAATTCGTCACGAACTTCGCCGCGCAATTTGCCGCGCGCGCCCTCGGACGCACGACTTGACCCACACCCCTTACATTACATTTCCGTCGTCATAAAGGATAAGGAGATAACGTTTCTGGCGTTAATCAATCCCGTCTGAGGGATGCGCCCCCGCACTCGACTTCCATACAGAATCGTAGTGGCGTAATGAGTACGTATGTGGCATATACAATGAATTGCGGTGGCCAGCCGATTGACAAGTCAGTGCTTTTATCCTCCCAGACCGGCCTGGTACCAATTCATGGACCCCGGAGAGATGGAAGGCTTGGTTAGCCTAAGCGAGCATCGATCCGGGATTCGACCCCCTGACCGTGCGTGTGAGATAGTGCGCCATTTGGCACTGCACCGCCTCCGCCTTCTCCGTCGTCACAATCTCGTGAATCCCCTCATTTTACGATGTTTTGGAAGCCTAATGTTCCTCAAAGTCCACAAATTTTACCGTCTTCACCTCCACTTGACATTTCGTATCCTCTGAGAAATGAAAGTAGACGGACATGAACACTGTCAATGGTTGTACTCGTTGTCTTCACGAAATTCATAATTACAATTGGTCTGGAATTCCAGCCGTCACGCAAATGTCGTCAAATAAAGAATGTCGCTGTTCTTGCAAGCCTTGATTAAATCACGAATACGTAGTGCCAAAAAAGGCTATGGCGAGGTATGAAGAGATTCTGGAGAGATTCGAGAGAGAGCGGCAAAGAAAAGAGATCTAAGATCTCTTGCTTCAGAGACAAACGCATTATCCATTGCCCCAGAATTGTTCTATGCGGACGTATTTGTCTCAAATGCATAATCAAGCATTTTCGGCTGAACTATTTGTCCTCATTTTCTGTCATTTGTTTCTGGCAAATGTATCAAATATGTAATACAACTGCCTAGGGATAAAAATACAAGGCTGCCTGAGGATGCGCCGTATCTATGGCATTGGCTTATTATGTTTGGATCCCCTCTAGGTTTATACATACCTTTCATTCATAAAAACCCTTAGCCTATCCGATCTAAAAGTGGTCCGTTTTAATCCTATTCGATCTATGCAATGGCTCGTCGTAAGATTCATGTACAACTCAGCGGTTTTTATCTTCCTCTTCCAAACTAGCACCAATTAATGGGCCAAAAGATAAAGTCACAAGGTTCCCTCCATAGCAAAGATCGATTGTATTGTGTTCCATGCACTCGATGCAAATTTTTGTGGTAGTAAATTTTTTTTTGAAATTTATGTGCACTTACTACGAGCCTCCTGCTCTAGTTGATTACCACTCCCTTTCGCACTGTTCCAACTTTGAAAGAGATTCCTAATTTTGTAAATTGACGGCACTTCTCTCATGAAAGTTCATGGAGTTCTGTCTCATGAAAATCCACGAGATTCTAAATCAAAAAGGTGGAAGATATTCGTAAAAGTCTAAAAGCTTGTAAAATATAAAAAAAATACCGGAGTAGAGACAGAAAATCCGTTTTCTATCAGTGACCGAAGATGGCCATCTCATTGCGAAGATCCTATTCTGATGTCATCACACTTCCTTGTGGCCGAATATAAATCTCACGACAGACGATCTTCTGTTGGTTTATTCACCAGACTGGAAAGGAACCTGTGAAGCGGTGCTCATCATATACAAACCTCAATGCATTTATAATGATGTGACGTCTTTTGAGTCATTAGTTAGAGCCATGAATTTCAATGTTCAGAAATTGGGGAAAAACATAACACCTGGCTCGGAAGTGTGCTCCTGCACGTTGGCCATTTACTAGGGAAGCAGAATCAGGATTGTTTTCATATGAATACGTCACTTTTCAAAATCAAAATTACTTAACTTCTTCATCCCCGTTGCTTAAGCGTTCAAAAAGGATGGTCACCATTTGTGGTATCTGTGACTAAATGGTTCGGATCCCATCCAGGACAATTTTCTCGAATAACCAATCCCTGGGGTGAGGATGCATTGCCATTCAAATGTCTAGAGGCTAGACCAATCAGGTTGTGGGGTTAAACACTATTTGTATTTCACAAAGACTTAGAATGCATGGCGTATAATGGAAAAATGAACAATTTTGACGAGTTTGTGAAAAAAATAATGATAAATACATTAAAAAATGTAAGAAGGGAACGTCAGCTCCATAGTATGTATGACCAACATATTATTAGAAACTGGAATATCATAGTGCTTTTTTGAAACCTGATTTTACTTATTTTTCCACAAAAACCGTTTGATTAGGTTCCTATGAGAATTTCAAGTTTGGTGTTTGGTTCTACTTAATTAATAGTACGGAAGAGAAGTACTGGCTGAACTAGACCAGTTTATAGACTAAACACACAATTGCGTGTATTTCAAGACGAAGCAGAATGTATGGCGTACCATTAGGAAGGTACTGGTTTCCATAGGTACCGGTTTCTACACACTATACTGAAATAAAAAATAAAAAATAAATAGAGTACAAGAGAAACTCATACGTAACTCTGAGAAATCGTCTACTTTATCGTTTGCTTTTCAAAATGGTCGACATTTTACGAAGGTCTGAAATACTCCATTGTTTCATGAGAATGATTTTCAATTTACTTACTGCTGTACTTCAATAACCTGATTATCTACCTATGGAAGCCTTACAAGTTGGCTATTTTCAAACCAATGATATAACACAATAGCCCGGAGGTGGTGCAGAGGCAAATGGCGCGCTATCTCACACGCATGATCACAAGTTTGAGTCCCGGATCGACATCCCTTCCAGTTAATTCGTACCGGACTAGCCTGGTAGGATGAAAACACTGACTTGTAAAGCGGCCAGAAGCCACCGCAAGCTATTGTATAGGCTACACACGTATTCATTACTCCACTATGATTCTGAATGGAAGTCGAATGCGGGTGCGCATCCCTCAGACGCCATTGATCAAAGCCCAAAGACCGTATCCGTTTATCCTTCAATGATATAATGTTTTGATAAGGTCTGCTCATATGTACAGACGTAATAAACCATTACTTATACTCATGTGGTTATCCCAATAACACTACCTAATCTGCTGTTACCTACTTTTATCCTAATGAATCCATTTGCATCAGCAGATGACGCCTTTGCAAGTGATTCTTGATTATTACATAGCAGCTACTTTCGAATCTTTGTATAGGTTTCTTTGTATGAATTCAGAAAACATTTTGTTTACCAGTCGCCAGAAAGCACATCCCTTCATTTCAGCCTCCTTCTTTCCGTAGCCTCAGTATGTTAGTTCATTTTGTCGGTATTGTCAAGCCTCTCGAAGTTTTGAAGTGGAAAATTTTTTCACAAACCCCTTGCAATTCAAAGTAGTCATACTCTTCATAGTCCAGGGTTCCTTTGTAAGTGCATTTGTGACGAGAATTCACAATTGAGCCTGGAAGGGACAATAGATTCGAGACGTCGAGCTGTCTTTCTATTCTTTTTCACCCTGAAACCTCGAAGAATCGAACAATACTTACAAAATAAACTGAAATTTCACTTTAACCAGATATTTACCAGCAAAAATTAAATCTACAGCTCTTCGCTTTTAATACGGTTGCCATTAAGTCCAATTCCAACTGGTTTATCCCCGATAGCTCCAAAAACATCGCTCAGTCACTGGGACAACCACCTCCATGATTATTATTTGTAGGTCTTCCCTGCAAGATAGACATCACAAATCGCCTGTTGTCCTGATCTGAACTCTGTTTCCCTAGAAAGGATGTTTCCAGGTATCGGAGAAACGAGGAGGCGCTAGTTCCTGATGACTATGACTTACTATACTTCCGGGATCCTATAATGAGGGAATAGTCAGTGTTTAGCATGCAGCACTAGCGACGTCGATCCAATGGTCTAACAAAGTTATGCAAATGGGTGCAACCTGCAAATCAGGCACAGGTTCGATGGAATAGGAAAGTCACGAAAATCTCAAGATTCTCCCTCCTGAAGCCTGTGACATTAGGTCCGATTTTCGGTCCAGCGCTGTCCACTGATAGACGTCCTTAAAACGTCCTTCAACTGTCCTCAAAAAAAGAAAGCATAAGCAAAGATAGAAAGCAGAAACGAAACTGTTTTGGAGATAAATATGTCAACAAAAGTATGAGAATACTAATCGAATAGGGGGGAGGGGGGAGACTTTTCGAGCTTCGAGGCGTTGCACTACAAAATCTATCAGCATCTATGTATGAAAGAGCAGGGTGCCCGGGCAGCACCAGCCGGGGTTCGCTTTGGCTCGAAGCCAGAATTTTGCCTATAATTAAGCAACCTTGTTACTCTAAATAGTCACGATGCTAGTCCCTATTGGAGCAAACTTTCTAAACGCGAGCCTGGGGATGAAGTTTGAAGTGTGTTAGTCGACAATTAGCTTGAACGCTCATACTCAAGACTGAGTCATCCTCTAATGAGTAAAAATGTTGGCAAAGTACTAGAAGTTCTGTGTACCACCATCGTCACCTCTACTGTAAACACTCTACCTCTACTTTGACAAGAGCCTGTACCACCTAGTTGCTTCCTAAAAAATTGCCGACACTTTTGCTAATTGTATTTACACATTTTCTTGCCTTCTCTTCTTTTTTCTCTTGTTCCATTTGATTCTCTTTATTTCTCCCCTTTCTGGGTGCTCAAATGGTGGTATGCAATCGAATTCCCAACATTCATAATCCAATTACGTCGTGAATCCGAGAGGAAGATGAGGGTGTGGCGCACTGGAGAGGACTCGAAACTGATCTATGGATAAAGCTCCCCGATAGGATGATGAAAGATGAGTCTCCTGTGAGTGGTACTTCCTGAATGGCCCTTTCCTAGAAATCATGCATGAGTGCGTTAGTTTCAGCCTCAGGATGACGCAAGAATTGGCCCAAGCCTCGACTACTGTCGTCAGCTTTTAGGGGAATACGCGTGGCTCTCATCAGCTCCGATCTGTTAGGCCTAAGCCAGCGACGTCTGCATAAGCCGTAAGAAGCTTCTCGGAAGTGAAATGGGTCTGAGCTGTTTTACCTATGAGTAGGATAAAAGCGATAACTGTCGGATAAGTTGAGTCATAGCTTCGATGTAGCTGGCTGAAAAACAGGTCAGCCTCTCTCACTTCTCGCACCTCCAGCTACCAGTGAGGTGCCCCAAAGGAGTGCTCCGATCTGCTGCTGGGTAGGGGCTAACCTAGTTCGAAAAAAACCCATTCACGAATGGGTCACCTCACATTCGCATTTAAAGCATACCGCCCATGACATTCCTATAGTGCTGCACATTTGGTACGAACTCTTCAGAAGGCTGACTGTACTTGTGAACCTGTACTGAGCGAAATATACTTTATTTAGGCTCAATGCTGGTTATCTGCGTGATCCGGTAGGGTATAGGTAAAGAGATTTCAACTAAAGCTATTCGTGAACTTCTGAACCCTGGGCAGGTTCTCCAAAAGAGCCAACTGAAATGGGCGCATTACGATGTTTTCGGGAAAGCTAGACCATCTGCTAAAGTGCCTTTCCAGGTGCTCTGCCTTGGAATAAGGGGAACGATCAGATGTCCGCCGGTACATCACGAAGAGGACCTCTTCAAGTCACAGATCATGGCAATAATTACTTTCTTCTAAAAGTGAAAATCTGAAGGCTCCGAGACTTTTCATTGAAACTACCGGTGGGGGAAAACAGCCTTAATAGGACGCGATAAGGTCTCGAGTACGGTCAGCGATCTCACCCAGAAGTGAACGTATTTCAATGGCTATGCAGAGGTTGCACCATTATCAATGGAGCGCAGATGTTGAAAATTCGAAAGTTGATTGTTTGGAGCCTACACCTATGGATATAATGAGAAGCAGTTTCTGGTAGCAGGTATACTATAGCCAATCGTTCATGGAATGGCAAATTAAGGGAATCAACTCTTGTCCAAAAACCTCTTCCGTCATCATAATTCCGTACAACCCTACAACCCCTTTAGGTAACTGGTTTCAAGTCTTAGCCATTTTCAAGTTCGGAACCTTGTGTTTCGCAATTTTGAGGAATTCCTCACTTTCTTCACCTTCCATGCACTTATCTGGGCCGAGACCTCGAGATCTAAGGTTAAACGGGTTCAACGGTGCACTATTCTGTAACGGCATTCCGGAAGTTAAGGTCAGATCGGGCAAAGGGGGATGATTGGATTTCGAAACACCCGTGAGACACCCGTGAGCGCCACCCGTGAGACACCCGTGAGCGGCATGCACTTCTAGGGAGGATGAACTCGCTCTATTCCCCATATGGCAGTAAAAAGTTCATTTTTCATGTCATTCGCAAATTATTTTGTTAAGCTCCCTCCAATGGGATTTTTACAGGCTGACTAATTAACTTGGTTGATGAGGATACCTCCCCTGACCGATTATTTACGCCTTGTTAAAGCTCATTGCTGAATCATTTACGCATGATTTAGTCGCTTCATCCTTCGAAACGTTCTTTGATATACACTCTGATCTAATTTTATGAGTTTACATTTATTTTTATATTTTTAATGAATTCATTCACGGATTTCATCTCTCTTACTAAAGGCGTGATGGTAAGTCGTTCATAAGAGCATTACCCTGAAGAAAAAATAGGAATTCCGCCATTGATCAATCTTATTTGCGACAACCCCACGCGCTCGACTTCTTTTGGAATCTGAGCTCACCATTTATATGTACCTGTATTTGGGATGATTTCTGGGAGTCATTCCCGTACAATTTACTCTCCAACGAATTCGTTCCCAAATAGGAGACATAGAATCAATGGAAGTCTCAGAAGGCTCAGTAAACTGGGTGTCGATCTGATGAGTTCCTGAACTATGCTTTTGATGGCTGAGCTACTTGGCACTTGCGACCACGTACTCGCAGGTGTTGGAGTCTGATTTCTGTTCTCCATGGAAGACAGGGTTGTCAGTTGCTTCTGAAGTCAATAAAGCCAAGCATCAGGATGCCCGTTGTTGATGAGCTGATCCTTTCAGAAACTTTCGGTAGGCTTTGGGAACGATTGTGCTATGGAGAAGCTTCAGCTGTGGGGATGTTTAGGGCACATAAGTGCTCAATACGCCACTACGATTCCGAACGTAAGCCGAATGCGCGGCGCATCCCGTAAACGCTTTCGACTAACGCTGAAGGCTCTCTGTCCTTTATGCCTTCAGGATTACTGATGACCATGTAACCTTACATAGGTGCTTTACATGATCACTAGAAGGAATTTTATCAATAGTGGAAGGGGTCCCGAATTTGATCAGGCTCTTTTAACAGTACCAGCAGGTTTCAGGTCAGATACAGCGGGGTAAGGACAGCACAGATTGAAGCTTTCATTAAGATCAGTTGTATAATTATTTCACAGATTGACTTGTCCTTCAATTTTATAGTTTTCCTTTTCTTTGTTTTGCCTTCCATACTTTTCGTCGGCTCAGTTGAACTTGTTTTACTCGTAGTATGTACTTCAGTACCTCGTCCTTCAAAGTGCGAAGTAAACAAGTAAACAGAAATTTATTTATTTAATTTATTAGAAAGACAGGGTTAGAACGAACTAGCTCCCTTTTTCCATTTATTCCTCTTGAGACTAAGCAACATTCTGGGGGAAGATGACGTGTCTCTTGAGGGATAATTCAATTTTTCGTAGCAGAAGAAAGCACTCGATGGCTCACGATTCATATAGGACATATTTGTGTTCGGCGACCCTAATCAGGAATGTGATGCTATGAAAAGCTCGGGACGAGATGATTTCCTCTCGTACGAGGTCGCTATGGAACAAAGGGCATGGGGAGGCTTTGTCTGACAACCCTGCTTTAGAATGCGCCATGCATTTGCTTTTACAGAAGTATTTACTTGGACAATCTCCTCTACGAGTGGGCTGTATGAGATTCAGGCTGAGAATCAATTGAACCCAGGAGCGTTGGAAGGCTTGAGTAAAACTTAATCCAGAATTTCACCCATTCGCAGAATGAGTGCCCCTCTGGGCCGAAACGGCTGCTCAAAAACTTGTATAATCCTGGTAAGGCTCAAGTCAGCATAATAACAAATCCATCTAGAGAGCATATTAGGAGAATGTCGATCATGGTCCAACAGTCTATGTATTTGCCGCCAAAGTCGATTACATGGCGTATCCGGAAAAGTTTAGTCCTCAACCGTGAATGACCAATTCTTGAGCTTTTGAATAATAGCGGAACACAGGAAATCCCTACCCTCACCCCTAACCTACCATGATGGGATGGGAACATTTGTATGTATCGGTGGATGGGCAACTTGAGGATGTACTTTTGAGTTGAGCACATACGTCAGAGATATCTTTAGACATGGGAACTTGTTGTCCTAGTTTGTGACAGAATTGAATTCAGTAATCAAGAAGGGAAAATCTCGACATACGTCAATCATATTTTACTCAAAACAAAAATCATACGCAATCACGTGGCCTTCCAGAGGAAGAATGCTTAGACAAGCACTTTCGAATCGTCCCCAAACCATCCTTTTAGGACTCCCAGTTGGTAGGAAGATGTAACCCACTTGAGCATTTTCCCACCGTTTTTCATAACCCCAACGTGTTGATTGGACCCTATCAGACAGGCTTCTTTGGTTCACTAACTTAGTGTTGGTGGGGAAGTATAATCCACTTATATCTGTTTCCGCCGTTTGTCGTAACAACAGCGCGTGTTTATTGAGACTAGAAACGAGCTCCTTTTCAGATAGGTCGTCTTTCGACTCTCACAGATCGCCATTATCATGGTCTCATAGACCGCCACTCCAGCTTTGGCGGTGACGGAGGTAATTCCAGGCCTCTAAAAACTGTGATTCGATCGGGTACATGGATGTACCTGAGCATATCCTGCAGAAGTGGCCCTGCCCGAAGAACAGTGAAGATGCGGGTCCCAATGGTCTATGGGATTTCTGAAGGAGAGCCGTTCGTATGGCGTATGACTCAGGAAAGAAAAAATGAATAATGTAAAATTATGTACTAAATAGCCGTTGTCAACTTATGTGCAAGTCAACACTTTTATCCTTCCGGACCAGTCCGGCACCTTGAAGAGATGGTAGGCTTGGTTGGCATAGGCAGATACCTATCCAGGATTCGATCATCGGCTTTGTGATGGTGCGTTTCCACTACACCACCTCCGCCCTTAATGTGATATGATAGTATAATAGTAATCACGTAGTAGCAAATAAAATCAAAGTCTCCTTCTGAAATATCTGAAAGGACGTGCACCTGGAGCAGCTTGAGAACAGGTAGTCCAGGCAGGAGATCTTGTTTTAGTAAGTGGGTAAGTTAACATTAGGCGAGGGGATGTTCGATCAGCACAAGGACGGGGTTAGACAGGACCCTGGGGTGCGACTGGTCTCAGAAAGTAACCCATAACCCGTCCCCCGAGGGAAAAGGTGGGTTTTCCGAGCAACTGGAAACGCGCAAGTGGGTACAGCGCCAGGCTGGGAATGCAGAATCACGATGACTCGGTTTCCTCCGGAATTTCCAGCTTAGCATATATCATCTACTTGTTTATTTGTTCAACTCCTTCCCTATTTTTTGCCCTTGAAATCATTTTTGAAGGGAGTTTATCCTCCCTGGCGAATCCGTGGAAAATGAGCCAGGCCAGTCTCTTTGTTCATGATTCAGTCGTTTTTCAGTGGGCCAGCGTCACTCGGTCACTTCTCGATGCCGTCCACTGAAAAATTCTTTGAATTGAGAACTTCGGAATTCTTGGAAGGCCATACGTCACTTTCGTCTTCGCTTTGTTCCCTCTGCAACGGATCCATTGGCGCATAACACAGGTCTTTGTCATTCACATGACAGCTCCACCTGACTAATTAGAAAGTAAGGCTGTTGCTGATGGTTATCCGGTCATTATGAGGTGATTTTCTCAGGTGAAAGGAAAAGCATGGGTGGCAGCAATTACCTCTTCTGATGGCTTTGCATTACTACTCTATGAAGCCATCGGATCATAGCTGCAATTTCCCCAGGATAGGCCTCCCAAAGGCCTATTAGCAGGTCTGGGAAGTTTTAATGCCAATGAAAAATGCCTAATTGGAATCACCTTACCCTCCCCCCCCCCCCTACTTCCACCACCACCCACTCATCCAAGGGCGTCCCTGGAGAACGATTAGGCGACTAGTTGTTGAAATGCTGACGTCAAGTCAAGTTCAAAGTGCACCACTGATTAACCGACCAGACCATAGTGAATTATCCGTTAGGTCCCCTGCCCTACCACATTCGGGACACGTTGTTGGGTGAAGGATTTGATTACATCCGTCCCCATCTGATTCCCCCGAAAACGCCCATCAAAAACAAGAGTACACGAGGTGAAAAGGAGCCGCGTAGCCAATTTTACTTCGATGTTGTTTTGGGTGTCAGCTGTTTCTTTACCACATTGGTATCGTCATGTTTTATTCATATCCATCCCATGCTTCTCTCTATCTCTTCTAGAGAAAAATGCCCAGAATTGCTGTCATCTGAGCCCTACGACAACAACTGGCTATGGGAAAGAACGCCTATGGCCCAGAGAGTTGTGTTCCACCTGTTCCGGAGGAAAACATCGATGAAGGCCGGGAAAGTCAGGAGAGGCTGAAAAGTGGTCACCGCAAACTTTTCCTTTTCCTTCCTCTCTTTCGGGGAAATCATGCAGTGTTCAAGCCAATCAAAACTTCCTTTGGGATGCGCCATGCATTCGCTTTCCATCTGGAGTCATTAGGGTACGTGAATGGGTTTGCGGTTCCATGCTTATAACCTAAGGGCCAAGATCCAGGTACGAAAGTCATATGCGCCTTACCAATTCCAAAAAAGGTTGTCGCTCCGTTTTTCTCTTCGAATAAACCTAAACTGTCGTACTCATTGCTTTTGAAAACGACAATTTGCCGACAACTGCCTGCTATAATTTTGGGAATGGCTTTTGTCGGAGTGAATGAAATCGCTCATTTTAGGGCATGTCAGATTGCATGGCCTCTACGACTTCAAATGGGAATCGAATTCTCGGCATACATTTTATAAAAACAAAACCATAAGCTCCAAGCATTTTGTCGTTTGTAATAGTACAAGAACAGTATAAGTACATAGAACAAGTTAAATGAGCCAAATTATGCCGCAGGACTAAGTTTTTGTGCGGGACTAAGGGGGTGCGATTGCCAGTTATGTTCAAAAGTCTCAAGTCGGCTGTTTCGATTTCTCCCAAGGATGCCGAGCTTCAGTGGGACTTTTTATTCATAAGGCTCTCTGTAAGCTGCGTGGTGATGCCTCAATGAATTTGCCTCTGAAATTTCTGGGAATATTTCAACTTTTCTCGAAAAAATTTTCGGATCTCTCAAGTGAACGACTTTCTCAGGGTTTTTCACTTTGCTGGCTTATGAATGACTGCTTCGGGCAGGAGGAAGAAGAATTTCACTTTATGTGAAGTCAGAGCACGATAAACCCTTTCGCTTTCGCTTTCCCTTTCTAATCAAGAGATTGGTGACAGGGAACGAAATTTTTGGTCCCTTTCGAGAGAGTGATGGGTATGGAAGGGGGTTTCTACGTATTTCGTAGAGAAAATCTAAAAATGCTAACCATTCTTGGCTATTATTTTCCCAAAGCCGTTGTGGGAAAATGTCCTCAGCTTTGCAACTCTAAGTTGGTGGGAAGATGCCACTCACCTAAGCATGTTTGCCATGATTTTTCGAAACCTGCGTGGACCGGAACCTTCGTTGATGGAGCCTAACAAAAGTCTTCTTTGGTCCACTAACTCGGTGCCGGTGGGGAATATAACCCACTTATATCTGTTTCCGTCGTTTGTCGTGACAACGACACGTAACTATCGACGCCACGAACTACTCCTTTTCAGATAGGTCGTCTCTCGGCTCTCAAAGACCTCCAGTTAAGGCGGTGAAGGAAGTTAGTCCAGGCCTCCGACAACCGTCTCCCAAGTTCCAAATCTGTGGTCACTGGGGATATATAATGGGGCACAGGTGTGTTCCACAAGAGCGGCTCTGTTGCCGTTGAATAGCAGCGGATTTCCAAATTCGGAGTACCTACTGGAAGCCTTGAAAGAGAACACATGACGTGTCTTGCGCTACGAATTCATAAAGTGGGAATAATTAAACAGAACCCACCAAAAATACTACTGCACTTTAGGGTGTCAAACATATATGAATGGGATTCCAGAAATTTCGAAGAGGGAAGTTAAGACGGATTCAAGAGCCCCATAGTTTGCAGAATCTAAGGAAATCCCCAAAACATTAGTGGGACGACAAAGCGACACGAAGCCAGGTTATTTGGGAAGCTTGTATAGTAAGGAATCTACAAAGAACTCCTTAGGAGAAACGCCTGAGCGAAGGTCACGTGGAAAAAGAGCGTATGGAGGTGGAAAAGGCAAGTAATTGACGGGTGTACAAGCAGAAAAGCGTTAACCGGCTCAATTACAGGAACGACCCGGTAAAAACTCCCAGATCTAATGATTCATGTCAATGTCAGTGTCGTGTTTTTGACATCCGGGCAGATTTCCGAGAGGAGGACGGGTTTTATCCTGAGATTTGGTCGAACTTTATGTGTCGTCTAGGCCGCGCCTCCTAGTCGAGCTCTATTAGACCTTCACATATCATTCGCACCCTCGCAGCTATGAATCCCCAGATTCATGTATGCATATGCCAAAGTTGATGTTTGACCTATTGACACACACGCTGTAGTGTGGGTTCCCCCCGACATACAGTATTGATATCCATACATCCACTTCCCCCTGTTTGATTCTTTTCTCTTTATCTTCAGTTATTCCGTTTTCTTCACTCATTCACATGGTGATTCTGCCCTGAAAGAATTCTCAGCTCCTCTCCGAAATCTCTGTGAGCCTAACTGTTACCTTCCTTTCCTATTTACACTGGCATTCTTGTAACACCCTTCATAAATAGTAAATATTGTTAACCAAGGGAGACAAAGTCTTTGGCGTGAATCCCACTCGGGAGTGCGCCTTGTATTCGGCTCCTATACAGAATCTCAAGGGGGTTGGGCACTTACGTAACCTATGTGGCCTATACAATGAGCTGCGGATGCCAGCCGGAGTGAGTCCGCTTTTCCTCCCAGGCGATTCTCAAATCGAGTTACCGATCCCAGTGGGATGGAAAGCTTTATAGCTTTGGGCTAGTTTCGATCCTGGATTCGATTTTTTCGATTTGCTTGTCATAGTGCGCCTCTCATCACTACTCTACCTTCGCCTCAATACATACTCCTGCTATTACTACTTTCGAACTACTTTTACTTTGTAAAAACGAGTAATTAATGATTTCTCTGGGGAATATTTTTACATCGCAATTAACTAAGTGAATGAGTTTCTTTGTAACGTTGTGACTATGTAAAGTACTCATAAATCTACTATGCTATGAGCTTCATCCTTATTATCCATGGATTTTGAGATAGCAGATGTCCTTTCAGGTAATTCCAAAGTACAAAGTAAAAGCAAACTCCTTTTTGACAAGTACAGAAAATTGCTGAAGTATGTACCCACCACATGTGCTGCCCTTTCGCTCTTGTTCGAACTTGAAGAGCTTCAAGTGGGAGTAACGTCGGAGGACAAGAAATTGGATGCTTCTCAGACAAGGTCCCCCCCCCTCTTCCTCTTCCTGTCCCTCCTTTCCGACTCGATTTTCTTGGCGGGTTCTTGTTCTGCTCAATATGTATTCTCATCCCATTGTTAATGAGGTGGAGGCTGGTGAGTAAGGGAAATGTCAGTAGAAATAGGGTCGGAAAAAGGCCAATTTTGTCATCCTGTCTTTCCTGCCCTTCACTTATTCCATTGTACATCTGAGAAGAAACTCTTCTGATCCCTCTTTTCAAAACCACTGACATTTTTCTCTTTTGAACGAAGTCTATGAAGTTTCCTTTCCCTTCAATCGCTTCTTCAAAATTTCAATTTTCCGGGTTTTCTTCCAGAAAATACTGCATTACTTATGTGGCACCGACGCAACTATTACTTACTGAAATTTTTTGTTAGATTGGAGGTCCCCTTCGTTACAAAGAAGACTCAGGACTCTGGGGGAAACCTTTATTTCCTGGGATTAACATAGAGTCTGACTTTAGCTCTTTCGACTAGATATGGCTACCAAAGGTCTCCTACCAAATTGTAATCCTTTGCGATACCTTCGGAAAGGTAGTCGTACCTACACCAACTAACTCATGACCAACGATTTGCTCTTTGATTCCTCGTTATCGAGAAGTTGTTGACTTGCTCATCAGCTAATTACTGCTGTGTATGCCCTTTATATGCATCAAACTCCTCGCACTAAAGCTCTTTTAGCTTTCGATGCCACGAATGGATCGTCAATTTGATGGTCGCCCCGTCTTTCCTGATATCGGAAGCCTATTTACTCCATACTTTGCACACCTATGACACCCATGGTTTTTATGGGTTTCTTCAAGCCCTTTGGTGTTGATTTGTTTACGAATGATAGTTTGGTGATCGAAAACTAGTTTCTACCGGTAATTCTGTCGAAGAAAATGAAAAATGTGGAACAGTTACCATGTTCGACTTCCAGAATATCACGGAATGGAAGGCAGCTCCCTCGAATATACCTGGGAGGCTGTAATCATTTAGTTCAACTCCATTCGACTAATCTACCGATCTTGTCGTATTCAAGGGGGCTCAAGAGCCAGAAATGTGCTTGAGATCCATTCGGGAATCCAAACAAATTTCCAACCTCAACAACTATTCAAAAGTGAACATCTCTGGTTCTCAATCTCCGACGGAGAAAGTCAGTAGATTAGTCGAATGGAGATGAACTATCTGGTCCGGCAGAATTATTTGATAGGAACCACTTTTCATCCTTTGAAAAGCGGCGTGAATTGAAAAGGCATCTAGGGACTCCTTCAAAAGGCTTTGTGGATAGCGTATATCAGAATCATAGAGAATGAAATGAGATTGCTAGAGGAGAAAGATCGTAGTTCAACCCTCATCACCCGTGCTGTCGTAGGAGAACGGCTTATGGATAGACGAAAACGATGCAGGGACATCATGGAGGGGCAGAAGAGTCCTATGAGGCTACACGTTGAAATGGGGACAGGGACTATGTGATGGAGTATGTGGGGATATGTGTGAATTTTGGGATCAAGCTCAAAGTTTGGGGTTTGAACTGACCTCAGCTCGAGTCCAATCGGAAAATCCCTTGCCTTCCACACACTGAGGGGAGTGACAGTGTGCGAGTTAAGCCTAATCAGCAACTATACAATTGAATATCGAAATGCCTGTTGGCTTTTTGCCAAATGATGCCAAATGAAGTCTTAGGTGGGAATTGGTATTGGTAGGCTTGGACAAGAAGTTTTTCGTATTCACAAGATGACTCAAATCATTTGACTAACAAACTTCCCTAACGAACCCCCCCCCCCCCCCTGCCCTCTAGCTGTTCAGTCTCAATTATATTGTTGTGACACTTCAACATATCATACAGCTAACATCATGTTTGGTGGATTTTCCGGGCGTGGTAATTCCCGCTTATTGTTGGGTCCCTGAGTTGGAGCCAAAGTGCCTCACTTCATTCTCGAAGCTGTGGCAATGGTGTTCATGTCGCCCATATTATATTAGTTCGCATGGTGATAGAAAATGCAGAAAGTCATTCGTATCAAACAAATGCTGTATTAATTTATTCATTCGAGTTCTTCCTCTAGACAATTCAAAATAAATGGTCCCTTTTTTTGATGGCCACCTAGCGTACTTCGCCTCTGTATACCACGATTCTCCCCGTGGCACCCTAGTCATCCACCTGTATCACCTGCTGTCCCCTTGATCATCGATCTTCGTGAAGAAGTCTGACCATGGCGCTGGCGGCTGTCCTGGTGTTCCTCGAGCAGGTATCAGTAACGCCTCTATTCGTCCCTGTAGCGAGCCAGGTGGTTCACTGGGTGGTCCTCACTCTAGGGACGCGGGGCCCAGCATTCCTTTCGTCCAGAGCTTTCGTGAAGGTCTGACCAGGGCGTCGTCCTGATGTTCGTTTGATATCCCGAGGGATCCAGTCCGTAGCCGCCCTGGTCCAAGGGTCACCACAGAATCCCATGTCGTTTCGATTCCTTCGCGACCGGCCATCCTGGTAATAAATTAAATAACTCAGAAAAAATCCTGTACAGCCTTCACGGTACAAATTGAGTTGCTACATAAAGCAGACCTTCAACAAAGCTCAAAGTTCTGAGGACCCCATAATGGTAACGTTTTCCAACTTGATAAATGCGTGTTGTTGTTGCCGGTCATTCAGTATTTTGTGATATATTGGCATGGTTTAGCCGTTACTAGCTATATATATTTTGCTAATGCCTTCAAGTGTAATCGTTTTTCTTCGTCAATGGTATATCCCTGGATTCTACGGACGTACTGGCTAGGCTTACTCGATAGCTTGCTGGCTTGGCCAACAAGAAATGGTGCAGTCTACTCGTTTATAATCGAATAATTCTAGAAAACAGGTCGACTATTTGATTACAGGCAATACATTAGATTATGGCAGGGGGAGGGGACAGGGGAGATTTTGAGCTCGCTCTCCTCAGTGTTCCGGGCAGTCTGCTTACTGACTTACCCGAGGTCATTTGGCACTTTGCTGCCCTTGCCATGTACTGGTATTTTTTCTGGCAACTACAAACGCCACCATAATCTTTCCAAAGGATAGGGAATGGTCCTAAGGTTGCATGGGCTTGGAACCCAAAAGGAGAAATGGGCAGTATGTGGAGTTACCCCTTCTACAGGCTCACTTCACTGTCTTGGTTGATGTGGACGGTAGATTTCGTCCTTCTGGACGAGTTCCCGAACCATAGAATAATAGATCTCTTGAGAAGATTCTCTCAGAATACTCCCTCAAAAAAGAAAAGGCAAACTCCTGAGCAGGTGGAACGACGTGGAAATCGCTCGGTCGACTCATTACGCCACAACTGGATCCAATAAGTTTTCTTTTCAATTCTGCCCTCTTGTCATAAGTCAATTTCCGATTCTTCTTTTGCCATCGTTGACTGGACTAAGTTTCCATGGTTATGGGAATGGAGACGAATGTGGTCAGCAAACGTCGTATCCACTTATATGGTCCTGCAATTGACATATTAGCAGAAGCGCAATCTGTTGTGCTGCAAGAATCTCAAAGAGCAACAATTCAGAAGAAGAGGGGTTTCCCTGACTACCGCTGGTGCTTTCCTTGCAGTAACCGTGAAAGCTCGGGGTAATATTGAAACGCAATAATTAGGAGGAGGTCCATAGGTGGGTGGGGACAGGTTATGCAAGACAAGCTCGTTAGCTTTCAAATCAACCGTTGAAAAAAGGGTGAGGGCCGAGGGAAGCTAAGGAGTTGAGTTAGGTGTGCCGTAATTAAGGATCAGACAGAACTTTATCATGGCACAATACGACGCTCCGCCTTCAAAAGGACGAGTGGACGCCGACTGTGGATAACCTGCCACGCACGTTGTCTGTGCCGACAGGCATGGAGAAGCCGCCTTTAGGTCACGTACTCCCTCGGAATCGATTGCAAGGGCTGGGGTTTTGTATTCTCTATGAGGCCTTAAAGGTTTCTTCCTCAGTTATAAATCGCTTGTCGCCCTTACTTAAATCGAGCCTCTGCCTTCCATTGAAGATCAGGAGAGTTTGCTAGTCAGGGAAATACCCCAGATGGATCCACGAGTTAAGACAATCCCAGGCGAGTCAGCTTATACGTAGATGGATTTATCCACTTGCTCAAATCTCTGTGCAGTTCCCGAGTTGTTTTGCTGGAAAAAACGCGATCCGATACGATAAAATCGGATATGGCTCTTCATTAATGGGTTAGAGTACCCTACCTTCGTCACTGCAGCTCTGTATAGCTCATCGTCTTTCTAGAATATTCTAGTAGTCTGCCTGAAGAGGGATTAAAAACCGAATTTAAGTGGCTGTCTGTGGGATAATCCCTAATCCCTTGATGCCGCTACTTTGATATTGAGCACGAACGTCACGTTGGGTGACGGCTGGAAGTCCCGAACGACATTCCTCTCTGCGAGGTAACTATTGAAGATATACCTCGCAGCGAGACGACTGGCTAAAAATCGCTATTCTCTACTAGCGGATCGGGATCCTGAATTTTCCTGTGTACTCCTCTGTCCCCCATCCTCGCCTCACAAAGAGTCGAACGTGTTGTCGAATATTTCTCTCATCTGTTCAAGCTTTTTTTGGTCACCTCAGAGACGTAATAGACTTGTTATTTCGAAATATTTTTCTCGATTCTGTATATGATGTTGTGGAGCTTTCTTTTCCATTCGATAGCAAAGGATAAAGTCTCTGCCGACACTCAATCGCCCTTTGAGATAAGCCCAGCACTCGACTTCTATTCAGAATCGTAGTGGCGTTAGGTTTCGTATGTGGATTATAAATTGCCCAGCGGTGACTAGCCGATGTAAGAATTAAAAATTCCGTCCTCCCGGGCGAGTTTGGAACCCTTGGACCGACGCCGAAGTTGAGCGAGTACCTATCCGGGATTCGATCCCTGGACGATGCGTGTGTGAAAGTGCGCCACTTATCAACACTCTATCTCTATCTCATAATATCAATGCAAAATTTTGATTTCAACCATCTGTTTAAGAAAATTTCTGATGGTTTGTAAAAACGAAACCTCTCCGTAATCCCTTCAGAGGCAGTTGAGCCACTTTTGGATGGAAGGCTTCAATCTCATTGAATCTGCACCCTTTGGTTATTCCCTTGGCTGCTTTGCAACTTGCTATTATTAACTTTGTTAGAGCTAGCTGAGGTAAGGAGGTAATTGCATAACATCATTTCGAGCCACATGGCTGTTGCATAACCATCTGAAATGAGCTATAAGGTTGGAATATAAATTATTGTTTGAGATGGAAATGAAAATTGTCAAAGAAGCGACAGCTCAGCCTAAATTATAGCTCCTTCTTGATTTCTATGTCTTCCAAGAAAGAGTTTGAGGCCCCTCTAAAAAATGCACTGGAGACTTTGATTTCCAAAGCTGAGCGTTTTTTCGACACTCCATACCTATTATTTTTTATATGTGCTATTTATTGTCTAAAACTAAATGCAAGATGGCTCGAAGAGCTAATTTTTCTAATTTCCTCATGAAATGTATCAATAAAAATAGAAGGCAATTGGATTTGTTACCTCAGAAATTTAGAGGAACAAATTCCTCTAGTTCCGAGTTCCCTATTTGAGCGGAACGGTCAAATATTTCTAAATTTTCACTGGATTTTTAAATAAATTCCAACAGAATTACCTGGAAAACACCACAAATCTTCATGGAAACTGGTTATGTGAGAAAAAGCAAAAATTTTTAAATGATTCCTTGATTTTCAGAATAATTTTTGTGGTCCTTTTCCCGAAGGAATCGCGGTTCATTTTACGGTGGTGTGTGATTCCCACGGGCTCATAACTGGGCGTTCGTGAGTGAGTTCAGCTCCTCAAAATGAATGAGTTATCTGATGCTCCCCTAGAGACGCACTGTCTCGGCTTCCATCGTAGATTTTCCGTCACTGCCTGACAATCACTGCGATGCGTCGTTGGAATGGATTTAGTTCTTATCCGTAATGACGATGGGATATAAAATATAGCCCTTCTAAGCATCGTAGATGGAATGTTAGGAGTTTTCGGGATGCCGACTGTCTCTGACGGTTCTTCTTGCCTTCTAGGTGAATTGGATTCAAAGATGTTGATTTTTTCTGTACCACCAACACCTCCTTCTGACATCAATTAAGTCTTGTAAGGCTGGGGAAGGTCTCTCGTGTAGGTAGGAGAATATTTCAGGAGGAATCATAGCTTTTTCAGTCCGAAAGCAGTTGATTTTCAGTTGTTTTGTTTATTATGAATGCTACTCTCTACACTGATGTGTTTTCTATTTTTTGCTCATTATTTTCCTAAATTGTCCATCCGTCAGTGAGTGTTGATGACGTCACGCCTTCTTTTGTTTTGTTGTTTACATTCATTTCCGTCTCGCGAACAATGATCGCCACACAGCTCATCTCTTTGCAAAACATGATGCTGTCGAGTTGTGCTTCATTAGATAACATTCATTAACTAAGAAATCAAACACCCCAAGTTGGGGTGAGTGTGCAAACTCGTCCCCCAATCACTGCAAACTCGCAATTTCTTTTTTTTTTATAAAATAAAAAGGTGTCTAACCGAGCGATGGCCAGCTTTTTCTGGGAATATCATGAGGCTAGAAGAAACGGCAGGCGATTTTGTGATGTTTCAACAGCTACTCTAGAAGGAGAAGAGAAGGTCTGGTTGTACCATTCCTTTACTTGCTTGCCTTGGAAGAAGATGAATCCAAATGTATGAAACCCACTACTATGAACTCATAGTTGACCAACTATGCCTTTCACTCTTTCGGAATGAGGTGGGGTTTGTGAAATAAGCGGAGCTGAGCAAGACGTCTATGTCATGATATTCTTGTGGTATTTCCTCACATCCAAAACTCAAATTAAAAATTCTTTGGCTGAGGAACTAAGCAAGATAGAAAAGGCTAGTCATAACCGTCTGGGAACCTTCTGCGTTCACACACTGGAAACGTTCACATGAGGTTTACACTTGAGTCGGTATTAAACTAGGAATATATTTGGTGAGGAAAAGGATGGGAATAGGAAGGGTCTCTTTTTAGAAAGTGTTTTTCCTGTGGACCGACTAGCTGTAGAGTTTCTTCATAGTGAATGCCATCACGATCTCTTTGTGACTATCCATAATCATAACAGGACAAATTTTCATAACAGGCGAAATTGCTATAATGCATTCTACCAATAGGGCTTTTGAACCTCCCACTGTTGAATCCATGGATAAGAAGGAAGACTTAATTACATTTCAGCTATTTGGTGGCTTCTTCAACCAAGCAATATTGCCAGTCCATCAAATTTCTCGATTGAGGCTTCGAATATCTTTCAGTTCGCATATGCTTTTCGAAAACCTGCAATCGAATTCTATGCCGATCGATGAATCGATTTCTTTTTCTGATAAAATGGTATATTGAAATGGTATAATTTGATATTATACGGTATATTTTATTTCAAATAACTGACTTAGTCCATGTTTACTTTACGCATATGTAAACAAGGAAGTACCCTGGAAAATGCGTCACTCACTTTTTAGGCCAAGTTATGGCCTACATGGGTTTTAGGTTACTAGTGGTGTCGTCTTCGTTAGGAACATGCTTTAAAAACCACATCGTCTTCATATGGGTTGCCTTGCGAAGTGTCTACTCTTTGGCCAAATGCCAAATGGATTAAAACTAATGCCATGAATTAATAGCCATTCAACTAGAATCCCATCCTAAAGGTTACATTTACCCAGATTATGGGTTATATGTGATGAACCGGAGATCGTTGACAAAACCATTTGATTTTACTGTTACTTTTACATTTGCACAGTTTAGGATAAAAGTTCCTTTGATGTTGACTAATCCCATCTAGGGATCCGCCCCGCATTCGCCTTTTATTCAGAATCGTAGTGGCGTATTGAATGCGTATGTGGCCTATACAACGACATGCGGTGGCCAACCGATGTACAAGTCAGTGCTTCTTTCCTTCCAGACGAGTCTGGTACCAATTAACCGACCTCGGAAAGATAGAAGGCTCGGTTGGCCTACACGGACCGATCGATTTGGGATTCGATCCCGGTGCCATAGGAGTGATAGTGTGCAACTGCCTACTTCCACATCTCCACAGAACAGGTCCAAAGACTCAAGGTGCTCAAGCTCCACCGAGTCCTGTCATTCAAGGTGTCCAGCGGTTATAGTGTTATGTTGTCAGCTTTCCTCGGTCACCTTATACCTTGATAGCCCTATAAATCAACAAACAGAGGAAAATAATCGTTTCTGCCTGTGAAACTGCTTCCCAATGACGGAAGTGCGCACACCACGGAAATGTTTCGTGATATTTTGGAGACAATTATGCTTACATATCACGTTTTATGGCTAGATTTATTATAACAGCTCGAAAAGGTTCAGAACGGATCCAATTTCCTACCGTAAGACACTCATTGCTTCATTCTACAAGTGCGTAGTTATAACTCATTATTGTACTACATTCTACGATCTAATTAACTGTAGAACACGAGTAATTCGAGTCTGTGCTGAAATTTCCGTTCTAAAGAGTCATTTGATTCATTCAGAAAATTTACAAAACTTTTTTCAAACTCTCTCAACTTTTGTGTCTCCACTGAATACCTGGGAATAACTTTATAACTGCACAAGGCTGCGAGATAATAGAATTCAGAGTAAGTGTATAAATAGAAGGATAAAAAGGGTAAGGCTTTTAGGCATTAATCAAACCCGCCTGAGGGATGCGCCCCTGCATTCGACTTGAATTTAGAATCGTAGCAGCTTTTACTGATTGCTTCTGACCGACTTCTAAAGTCCAACCTATGTAGCCTACTGGTACAAGTCTAGGAGGATAGAAGGGTAGTACGAATCGACCGACCCTGAAAGGGTGGAAGGGATGGTTGGCTTAAGCCATCCGGGATTTCAACCAGCCCAGGCAGGGTAAGCTGTTTTCGAAGTGCAATCGAAGCTTGAGATGGAATCAGTGAGCAGCCGTTCAGGTTCTACGAAATCCATTGAGCGTTGGAGCAGCTCTCAGGGGAGGTCATGCAGGATAGGTAGCTCCCACAGGCATAGGTCACGGTTGAATGGGATAAGATTCAACCCTACACTTGATGTTACTTATTTCAGATGAGATCTTTACTAGGAAGGACCGTCGCCAGTTTTCTCGCTCTCTGGACTATAAATGGGTATTCGTGCCTATATATGGACAGTTTCAGTCGAAGCAGTGACGAGCACTCCGTGGATCGAATCCTTCCTAGGACAAACAGCCCCTTCACCTCTTCTCAGTGATTTACCCTGCTTCAGACCAACAGTATTGTATGAAGGCGTTGACCAACCATTTGCCAGCCTACTGCATGCTCCAAGGTTCAAAATAATAACCTATTCTATTGATGCTTGCAATTCTTAGTGAATATTGATTGTGTGGCGCATTCCCTAGGATTCGGCTCCATATGCCCTTATGGGAAAATGTTACCCTGCTAATGAATGGAGGTTTGCCCTGGTTCAGTGCTTGCGTCATTTAATTGATTTGTCCAGGAAAAAGTTCATTTGGATTAAAGCAGAGCAAAAAATAACATATGGACGAGTTAACGTCCAAATGGACGAGACCGAGCTGATTAAAAGGACATGATGGGAAATGGTAAAGGGTTTTTGCAGTTCCCTTGAGATAGTTTTTATCGATCAAACATGAGCTCGTTTACTTCCACAAAGAACTTATTTATTGGATTTTCACCTTGTTGTCAATTTTTCTGGCCTCATAACCAGCTTGTACTTCTACTATTTCAATGTCCCTTTCTTTTCCTTTTCGCATTACAAAAAATGCATTTTTCTGAATTTTTTAGGGATATGGCATGAATAGCATAGAAATTACATGCGAAATATTTTTGACTTTTTCTGAAATATTTGAAAGCTCTTTTTTGTGTGTCTGGTCATTTTTTTTTCTTTTTTTTTCTCATAATGCTCCCAAAAGCTCATCAAATGGTTTTAATTTGAGTGTGAAACCTAGGTTTCTCCTCGATGGACTCGAACTTCACTTTGCTTTCCTTTTCTCGTTCCTTACTCAATACTCTATCATCGTTGGACATATTTTTCACTGTCCCATAATTCTTGTTTTCTGACGGAGCCAGAGGCTCACATCAAAAACCCATGAATGTTTAGCCTGTCCCATGGGAGATATGGCAGTTTTCCAGTTATCCGCAGTAGAAGGAAGACATTGGGTGGACTGAGATACGATCCCTTAGAAACTCGCCAGCGAAGGCGTCTGCTTTTGGATACACTGGTGTCGGTAGTGCTTCAATTGTCTCATGGGAGATATGCCAGTTCTCCAGTTATTCCCAGTAGAGGGAAGACAAAGGGAAGGAGGGTGTTCGAGGAGGAGGGGAGTCACGGGATGAAATCGTTACCCTTCCCACAAGTCCTTTACCTTTTCTCCATTTTCTCGACTCTTTCCTGTCCCAAATACGACTCACCCCCCACCTCCCTTACTCCCTCCCCCCGCGCCTGTCCCGACTAAAACAGTTGCTCACATGGGCTTGCTTGTGGGTACGGCTTTCTTCCCAGTAAGAGGTGTCATATGACATAGTTGAATCCTCTGATGAGCCAGCCGTACAGCAAGGTCTACCCACTTAAGCTATTAACTTTTTAACTGGTAAATGACTAGTAATTCTTCGGAGAATCATAGTTTTCGAAATAGGAATTACTCAGGTAATTGTCATATGTAGACCCTCATTTCGACTTAATAACCGATCTATTACTCAGGAAAAAAACTTATGAGTTATTCGATTAGGATGGTATCTGAATTGTAGACAATCAACTCTGATTGTAACTCATACATAGTACAATGCCCTTTCGACTATATTTCTGGCTCTGTCCCTCCCGCTGCCCCTCCCCGTCCCCCCGTGCCCCTTTGGGTTCCACTTATTCTTCTGAGGGAAGCCTTCCGAAATAATTAATTTAAAAGCCCCTCATCTTCTTTTTCTATAGATCATCTCGTCAGCTTTGCTACATATCTATGTATGCTTACATTCTGGGAAACTCGATGGCTGCGCCATGCACCCGAGTTGCACCCAATACCGCAGCAGTATTGCACTCCTTGACTACATAATTACATATCTTTCCATTTGTTTATTTATTTACGCTTTGAACGCCCATCAACGTTTTCAAAAGATTCAAAACTTTGCAGAATTGCAAGCGTAAGTTGGAAAGAACAAAGCGGAGTGTAAAAAACTCGTCTGAGAAAATTCGATTTTCTCTTTTGTCAACTAGAAGGTACTCCTGATGTGATGACGAGGCTAGCCAATCTACTGAACGTTTTTTATCTCTGGAAAAAAGCCACTGCTATGAAGAGATTTCCCTGTCAGGCCCTCTCTTGACAGCTTCGCCTTTGATGTATGATCCTTCCATTTTCTGACATTAAATTGCACCATTTTGTCTGCTGTCCAATTAGTCCGGGGGTTTTTGGACTCTATGGCTGAAGCACTTATTACTCGCCCTGTCCGTGGAGCTTTTGAGCTTCTCTCGATCACGATTATCGCTACTAGTCGACTTCTGATGATACCCACTCGTCATCGGTCATTGTTAGTGTGAAGTACAGTTCCAAACACCTCTGTGACCCCACAAAGTGCTGAGTGCCTGGCTTATCCATTGATTTGTTGGTCGATTACGGCTTATGACGTCTGAATACATATTTCGCCGTAATGAATGTTCACCTAGACCGACCGTTGTACTCAAATCACGTATTTCAGGTACTAATTGTGTACTGGTAATAAATAGAAGAATCCGTGGAGATTAGCTATTAATTATGCGATCAGTATCATTATAAATCTCTCTCTTTGGTGGCATCTACATCTTTGTGACGTAGGCTCCGCCCATTGCAACGTTTATACGTCGTATCCATACACCAAGGCCACGCCCTCCGTGGAGGTCCAGCCACCCAAGCCATCCGACGACGATTGCTGGTAAACGCTCTGAAAGCACAATATTATACATAGTCTACATTTACTACATATTACTCTAACTGGCTACGGACGATCTACGTGAATCCGGACGAGTTTTCCGGTGATGTCTATTGATTACAATACACTTGAATATGTGGTCTATTCATGGCTACTCCCTATTGTGAGTTTATTTACAATGAATTTTTTATTTTTGTTTTTTTTTTCGTGATTTTCGATGATATTCTGTTGCTGGCGTAGTATGTATGACAACGGAATCTGTTTGTTTCTTTTCGTAAGCGACGAGCGTTTGATCGGTTTTCGAGCCGTTACTAGTAATACTATTTAAGGACGGGGGCCGAAATCGGTAGTAATGATCTAGGTACAGCTGACTGGGAGGTTAGACTTGACCTTTGCCTGAGGCACGAGTTTCCCACTCGGTTGGCTTGTCTAGCCAGTGGTTTCTTATTCATCATTACTGATTTGAAGTCAACCGTGAAATTAAATTTAATGATTACTCATGGTAATTGTTGTTATTCTACTAGGATAGGGAATTAATTCCAGTTTTTGCGATCTTGGAGATCTCCGAGCATTCGGGAATGCTTCAGAGGGAATTCTCATCCTTTTTCCGATTCCCCTTCTTTGCCTTTCAACTGGCAGTTCCGCCATTTACTTGCTCCATGAGAAATATCGATAACGTAATGTAATCAGAGTTAGGTATAATAGAAGGTAATCTGTATAACAAGCTTGCTAGTCGCCCTGGTCACTGTTCCGGTTTCCGATTTCCGATTCTGACACTGATCTAAGATTCCTATTTTCCCATTTCCTCCTGTGTATGAATTTCGATTCGTCTTTGAAATATAGAATTCCTACTTTGAATCGGAAAAAAGTAATATGACGTCATTGCCACAAATCTCGTTGCTTTTCCGATCTCCCATATGGGAATCTCTCTTTTTCCTTCAACTATAAAGACTTCTTCCGCCTTGACTTTTCACAGCTCAGCTGCTATTGTGTATTTAAGGTTATAACCTATGAATTTACTGTTTATTTTTTATTTTAAATCACTTTTATCGTGAAATTTACCCCGGTTTTCTTTCCCCGATTGCCGTTGTACTTATCGGTTACCCACCCAGAAAGGGTATGCTGCCTAAAGCAGCTCTTCACAAATTGATTAAATTATTATTCTATTTACTGCAGACGGCCCTCGCCTCTCCTTCAAAGTGCGTGTGGTCTGATTCGTTACCAAAGAGCCCGTGAGGTAGGGTAGGGTAGGGAGGGGCTGCCAGAAAAGGAGTAGGCGTCTGCCCGTTTGGCCCGTTTCTGATTGCCCACGCAATATTTCCGGCATAAATGAGTAAATATATCGGAGACATCCAAAGCAACAAGCCCTGTTTCAATTTTTTCCGTCGTCGGGCTCGTGTCTAGTGGCTTGATTTCCGGGTGTCATGTTAGTTTCCGCTTCCTGGACGCAAACCCATCCGTCAGTTTCATGCTTTCATAAAAGCAACGCATGGATAGATGTGCATGAAAACAAGATGCCACATCAAAAGCAAAATTACTTCGGGGGTCCCACAAGCGAGTAACATCAAAAGTCGGATTAATCAAATGCAGTCGAGTTGGCGTATTTGACATCGGTTCCCTTTCGTTGGCTTCCCGAACGGTGACAGGGAGCCCAGGGAACTTTTTGGTCGTCTAGTCCGTTTTTTGGCTGCGATACTTGTCTCGTAAACTACGGGACACGTTGATAGGGTGCACTACTGGCAATTCCTCGTACCTCCCTAAATTATCCTCTTCCTTTTCCTCCTTCTCCCTGCTCCCTTGCACTGTTTTGTTTGCAAAAGTGCACCTGGTTCCATGCAGTCATGAATGCTTCCTCTTTTGGAACCGCACAGCACCCACCAGTCCTGCCCGAGCTCTGTCCTTCCTTCCTCATGTATTGTCAATTTTTCGACTCCCTCCCAACCATTTGTTCTATGTAGTCAAGTGCATGCTGAAATGCTGGAAATAGCCATAAAGTCACGTTTCTGCAGCCGGAAATCGGAAATAGAGACTTCCGGAATCCCTCGGTGGCCAGTAGTGTTCCAGCTCCTAGAAAATGGATTCCGTGGAAGGGGTATGAGAGTGGGGAGGTCTGTTCCATGCCCATACATACCACTCCGTTAGTGATTTTCAATTGAAGCCAAATCCATGGCTTATTCTTGTTGATTTGACCGGTGCAATCAAAAACTTCCCCGTCTACTCGAGTGTAGGACAGGATTCCTTCCAAACTTCAACAAGGAAGGACTTTCGATCGTAGCTCCCCTTCTTCGCCTAAGCCTACAGGGCCATCCCTTACCCTTAACTTTACTTTACTCGGCCTATCAATATGGTAACGGGGATTATTTATGCTTCCTCATGCACAAGCCTTCTTTCAGATGGGTGGGAAAAAACCGTGTTGATGAATTTATTGAAAGAAGGTTCCTTTGACGAGGTCCGTCTTTCTCTCCTCACTTCTTCCTGCTGTTCCGAGCGTATTTATCTTTCCGATTATCACATTCGCTTAGGAACTCAATTTACTGGCCGTGGATTCGATTTTTCAATTGATTGTAAAGTTCATTGAAGGGACGGGACCTCCTATGTGGGAAGGGATCCGAGCGTCCAAACGACGCTCGGATCCCTCCCCACATAGGAGGTCCCGTCCCTTCAATGAACTTTACTCCAACTAGTTGTAATAATCTGATAAGTAAGGCATATCACATTTCTTGCCATGTGATGTGCCTTACTTATCAGATTATTACAACTAGTTGGTTGGTTCAAATAACTGCCGATAACTAGGCCAATTAAAGCAAGCATCCCTTATTCTTGGCATTACTTCCTCCGTAGAAACCCACGCATAAACATCCTGCGCTTCCCCTCCATACATCTTGGTCTTTCGGACCATTTCGAAGGTTGCTATGTAGCAAGTGAATCCAGAAAAGTCGACAGCACGTCCCTCAGCTTCGTAGGGCATAGAGGGCAAGAGTTCCAGTGTGGACCTTTGGGGGAAATCCGCGTTTACGTTCGCGAGTGAGTTTATCGCCTTACAACTTCCGTACTAGGTGTACGACTTTGGACTAGAGTTCTTCGAATCGCTAATGCCAGCAATGTTCTTAGAAGACTGCCCTTTAAAACCTCGAAGAGGAAAAACAGGGTGCAAAACGAGCTTGCCTCCATCAAGATATCGTTGAAATTGGGATATGCCAAAGTATACGTGGGGATATCAGTAAAAGTCACTTGTGACCAGGCTGGCTACTGATGAAGGAGCCCCGGAAATGTCCAACTCATACTTACTAATTTCCATTGGTTAAGGGAGGAATCGGGCGAACCCCACGGGAAAGCATGCGGGTGAAGTATTTGACGCTAATCGATCCCCTTTCTGGGTTGCATGGGATGGGCCGTCGCTTTTGACTTCCATTCAGGATCTTAGTAGCGTTTTGAATGGGTTATGTGACTTATGCAATGAATTATGGTAGCCAGCCCATGTAAAAAAGATGGTTTCATCCTCCCAGACGAGTCTGGTACCAATCAATCGAAGCCGTAGGCATGAAAGGCTTTATTTGCGTGGGCGAGTATCGATCCGGGGATCGATTTCCGGACCATGCGTGGGTGATAGTGCGCTAATTGTTACCACACCACCCCCGCCTTTGTTGGACTGTATTCAGCTAATTGAACGTGGTCTAAATTGTGACAATCTAGACTATTCCCCGAACGATTAACTATTTCCGCTGCCGTACGCGGTAATCAGAACGATTAGGTCCTATTAATTTCCCCATTATTATGTCTGATACTCGTCCATCAGAAATTATTGTTCATTCCTCCGAATAACAGCGAAACCCAGAATTTCTCGTATTCCTTGCCGTTCTGGCCAGGTTGGTGAAGCACAGCACACACTATCGAGCGGCCCTTCCTTCTGGAATACGCCAGGCATGCTACTTCGGTTTGTGACTATAGTGACATTCGAAAGGGTTCTTCTTCTATAGAACAGCTTTCCCGTCCGTTTACTGCAATATATTACCCATCAACTTGGACCAGGGAGTCTGAGGTCTTCGCTAGCTTTGAATCGAGCAGCAGCGAGCCAAGCTGGTCCGTGGGCCCGGCAGCGCCTTCTGTTTCTGCCCTGCGCTGCTCACCCTCTCCCGTGGCGATGTTCCTCGATGGCAACTCAACCACCTGTCAGAGTCAGGCACATAGTTCTAGAAATAGGCACGGAAACGACCGTTCTAGGCTCCATTAAATTTTCTCGCTATTCCATCATCTTTATAGTTCCGGAAATGGGAGTCCATGTCGGACACAGTGGCAGCTCAATCCATAACCGGTTTTCAGATGTCTTATCTCTTCATCTGAAGTCCAAAGTTAAATCCCAAGGGACCAAAGTGAATTTGTAGGATTGAGCGTTTGTCGTTGTCCTCAAGCCTAACTCGTCATTCACTACATCCGAAGTAATCCGGGAGATTGGTTGTGGTAGTCGGTGATAGGAGAATTGTCAGGAATAGCACCAACACAATCCATCCTTGGATATGGGGCTCACTGTCGAGGGAGAAAAACGAGCCAAATGCTTCACTACGGGGATTAGTGGATCCTCTTCTACATAGCTCAGCTCACGTATAAGGTTGAGTGGCTTGAGAGCTCCATCACTCAGACTGGTCATCATACTATCCTGTCTTACAACTCCTTACCTCCCCTCCCCCCCCCCCCCACCTCCCCAGGGATTATACACATGAGGCCTTCGATTTGGGCAAAAACCGATCAATCGGCCTTGAGATTTGTAAACGGCGCCACACCACTCCTCCACTTCACCCATGACTCTGCTACAGGGTCACTCCTTTGAAAGGGGATAAATGCTGCGAAACTTGTATGTCTGAATGAGATTTTTAGACCTACTACTGAAACAGCCATAAGCTTGTGTTGCTCAAAAATTGCCTTCATTTGGATCTGTCAATGGGTAACTAGTAGTAACCACTTCTTGTGAAAAAAAGCCATTATCCCTCCGCATGCCAAGAAACTAAACGCTCCGTGTAAACTCGTTGAGAGGAAGTAGGAGCCTCCTGGAACCATCGGTACAGGGTTTAACTGAGAAGCATAGGTGAGATGGCTAAGGGAAGAATAATGGAGTAGGTCCTCATGCAAAGTCGTTTCAAGTGACAGGCAAGAACCAGCTCAGGCTTGGAAATCCTTATGGTACCAGTTAAGTTAAGAGTGGGGGAGGAATGGGAAGAAGCTCTTCAGTGGGCAACTTCCGGTTCGAAAAAAGCATTCCCCTTCAGCCTTCACCCGCGTTTTGGTGTCAGAGGTGTAAACAAGGGCTTATACATCAACACTTCTGATGTACTGACTCAGGCAACTAGTGAAAGAATGCAAGAAAGAGGATTCTTGGGGATGTCGATCCCGTTTTTACGATCCACCCACTATCCATTTCCATTAGGATGAGCTGTGGACTTTGATTGGAGCGTAGGTGTGACCTAAGATGAATGAGGGTTCCATTAGGATAGGTTGAGGTCTTTGATCGGGGCTGTGCATAAGGGAGGGGGACAAGGCTTTCATCCCCTTTTATGGTCTGGCACCACTTAGCCAACATCGGACAAGAGGGATCGTTCCGAGCGGGTATCAATTGGGATTTGACTCTCATCCACTCCACAAGCACAATCCTTTAATTCTGTCCCATCGCCTTCATTCCAGTGTGGCCATAGATCGGGCCACGTTGCGTGGTGATTACGACCAGGAAGTGCCTGGAAGTCGAATGGTTAGAGGCATTTGCGTCAGTGGCATTCTTGAAAGGGCAAGGTATAATGTGAAGAGCCTTCTGTGTTTTAAGTTAATTCATTTGAAGCGATTTGAAGTAGATGAAAAAGATGAAGTGGTACTCCTTCGGGAGCAGTGCTCCTGAGAAACAGGAAGCTTCCTGATTCGAGAATGTATGGGAAAGCATAGGTGACCCACTATAGACATGCATGGGAGATGGCATACGCCAAGAATCCGTCCCATTCGCAGTTGTAGCCAAATTTCATTGAGATCGTTTACCTATAAGGAATTCTGGGATTGACACCGATAAGGATTGGCTAAAGAACCCATTCAGAGTAACGGGTTTCCTGAATGGGTTCTGAATCGCCTCAATGGGATCCCATTACGAAGTCGTTATTTCTTTGCTGGAATTCGGGGAGAAATTTTTTGAAATCAAAATTTTATGCTCTGGAGACTGTCTGAAGCAGCTCTATAGCTGTGATCTCCTACTAGAATTACTCCATGCGAAGAAGTACTCAGTATTTCCCATAGGAAATTGCAGAAAATGCATCCAGAAAGAATCCATGTCTAGAATTCGCCATGCAAATCACCTCTGCATCATATTAAAAGCCTTTTTCAAAGGTCGAGGTCGTTTGAGAGGATTCTATCTGGTCATTGCATGATTTGAACGGTGATGTTCCTGGACCTGTCTGCTGTTTTCCTGGTACTAGACAGGTTTTCTCTCCTTTCGCCCCTGTTCTCCTCTGTTTCTATTCTCTACCCCTCGAATGTTCCCCGAGACCGACACCACTGTTGTGTCCGGCTTGAAGATGCCCTGTTTGCTCAATCGTGGAGATCTCTCACCCGTCTGTGTACTATTAGGAACCATGTAGGTACATACTAGAGTGGGTATTTAGCCAGTTTAGTAAGGTCATGGAATAGGCTGGTGTACAAGTAAGTGCTGCTGGCTCTTTCATGAAAGTAGAAGGCTCAAGCATGGCGCGGAAGAATGGACCTGCTTGGACGATTAACGCAAAGTTTTCCTCCGAGTTGCTTTACCCTTCTTCCCCATATGCAACCGGCTTCCAGAAGACCACAAGGCAATAAAGAGTTTTATGTGTGTAATAACTTGTTCATGAAAAACCACCTAGCATCCATAAAATCGTACCCGGATATGACCCAGTCGCTGTATTGTGGTTCCTGTATTGCCTTGTCCAGAGCAATCTCAAGCGAGATAGAGGATGAAATTCTTCTAGCTCCAAACAATTCCCTTCTGGGGTACGCCCACACGCCCGACATCTAATCCGAATCGTGAGATGTTTGAATGTGTATGGGAGTCATACTTTTGAGGATAGAGATGAACAAATCAGTATTCGTATCCTCCCAGACGAGTTCCGGTTCCAATAGGCCGACTCTGGAGAGATGAAGCGTCAGATGGCCCAGACGGTAAGGTGCTGTGCAGGCCTTATATGAATTCGAAGCCTCACTACGGTTCTGAATGGAACTCGAATGGGGCTATGTATCTCAAAAACGGGGTAGAACAACGTCAGGGAAATTTTCTCTTTTTATAAAGTCGAAGTGCCCGGGTCCGCTCCGGATCCGCGCCGTTATCCGCTTTAGATCCGCACAGCTATCAATTCCTTCAAGCTCCTTTACACTCCCACAGCTGTAAAAAAATCTAGGACCTTATGCCATTAGCACGGCATTCATGGATCCGATCTATGTCCTTTAATCCCATTGTAAAGTTAATCTTCGCAGATGCTATAAGCCTCCCTTCCTTCAAAAACTTTCAGAGCTTATATCATCATACTTGAGCGGCTGAGCAGCAGTGCAACCCATCATGCATTAATTCAACGAGTTTTTCAACTGAAACATCTTAAGGGAATAGTAAATCTGTCGTGGGCATGGAAAGAGCGTTCCGTACATACTTCGCCCTCGTGGATGTACTTGACCAAGTGGGGGATCAGTTTAAAGTTGGGGACCTGGGACCAGCGTTAAAACTATGTACATAAAATCTGATGTTAGTTCTATCCAGGGACGAGGAACTTCTTGTCTACAACTCAAAATCCTTCTGAAAATTCCGAGTCTCCAGGAATCCTGAAATGTAGAGATGGGAGAAACGTTCATTAGAAAACTCTCAGGCCGTTTCTCGCTTGATTACTTTTGTGGCTCTAGGCCCATCAGGTCGGGATTTGAGGAAATTACGGATGCCAAACCTTGAAGTTGCAACCTTGCGAATTGTTCAAAGCTTTAAAAAGGAGGAAGCGGGTGGCGGTCAACAGCAAAGCGCTAGGTGTTAATCTTTTTGAGCAGTTCTCCGTTGCAGATGTCTTTCTGGCTGATGATTAAGCCCATTTTCTTCCATGTTTACATCTAAATAAACAAAATCCTTCTTGGACATAATCCTTCTTCAACTACGAACAAAAAGGTCACCTCATTCAATTCCCATCGAAGAACTTCGAGCTAATTCCTCTAACTCCGACCAGGGAACATGGGATCACCATGGGTTTGGTGGGGGCGCAGGTAATCCTGCAGTGCCACCACAACTCACCAGCTTCCTCACCGTATTCCTACCACTCTAATTACCCGAACCCTGTTTCTTGCCTGAGTCTCCTATCCCTTTAATGCCGATCACCTGGGCCCACTTGCCTGGAATCGTAGGAACGCCGACTGATACCAACTGGTCTCTGGGAGGCATTGTGCAAGCAGAATGGGCAGTTAAACGTCCCCTTAATTGCCAATGGTTGTCTAATTAGAACAAATATTTTCGTTTTTGTTGTTCAAAGCAGGCAAATTCGATTTTGAAGGAGAGTTTTCATTTGTTGGGCTCCCATAACATAACCCATAACCCAAACATTAATGGGTAATAAATGTTTATTAATGAGGGCACGGTAAGTGACGCGGTCAGTTGCTATGGGGGCTTGCTTTGTCTCTGTGAGCTCACAGGGGTTCTTCAAGGAGGATATTCGCTAAACTGCTATCTTACAGAAGGATTCCTGAGAATTGTTTTTGAGGGGCTTTTAAGTGAACCTCCCCTCTGAACTGAATGCCTTCAAATCCCAGCAAAGCCTTAGGGAACACTAAGCTATTCAAAGGTTTAGAGGGACGAGTGTCAGGGAATACAGAAGAAAGTCTGGAAAAATGCATGATGATGGATAATTCATGAGAAGCACTTCCGATGGGAAAGGGGCAGAATGGAACGCAAAGCTTCAAGCTCGAGCATGAGACCTTACTGGTAATCGGTGGCAACTGGAAGATCCAAAGTGAAAGTTCTCTGAAACTGGCTCGATTGCTCAGCTCCCTATATGTCTTCCGATACCACCACCACATCAGGGAGAGGTGGGGGTGCAGGAAGTGGGTGAAAATTGCTGGGGGCAAAGTTTCAGTGTACTTGAGTTGTTTTGAATTAATACCCTACAACCATAACAAGCCGGTGGGGTTCTAATAATTAAAATTAATGATGTGATGTGTACTTTTGTGTCATCTTCTCAAGTATGTAGTGGGACAGGAATGACAAGATAAGATCAGCTCCGTAAAAACATCCTATTCCTTCACACAAGGAAGTATTCATTCAGGATCCCTTGGAGATGTAGAGATTAGGCCTTGATGGAACTTATTCTAGGGACGCGCCAAGCACTTTATTCCATCGAAATTTACAGAGAGGCTCGAAAGCCAGCTTAGCGTAACCAGACATCAGATTTTAAACAACGAGCACTTTCTAGAGGAACAAATGCATACCTATCTGTTTATTTATCTATTTACTAGTCTATTTACTTATTTATTTTCTTACTGATGAGCGTGCTTAGAGCCATTGAGGGCTAGTCGAGTCTAAAACTAAATACCCGTTCCAGGAGTTGTGCGGTAAGGTACTTGACTAGCCAGTGTCCTGTACTACAGAACATCTGCTAGCGAACGACGTTCCCAGCCGTTCTGACTAGTAAATAAAGAAAGAGAAATAAATAAATAAATAAGTAAACAATTCAAAAAATATTTATTGCTCGAAGAAATGTTCGTTGTGGAATTTCCGATACCTAGTTGTTCCCTGTAGATCTTTTCATATGACATTCCTGACAGGAACTGGCGGTAGCGCAGTGGTTGAAAGGGGTTACTCGCATTTTTCTGGGTGGGTTCGGTCACATCTGGGACCAAATACGATTGCATCTGACTCGTTGATTCCGGGTTTGTTTGAAGGGCTCATTTGGTAGCAGGAGATGGCCTGAATGCCAGACTGAGTAGCCTAAGTTGTCGCGCTGGTAGGTGAGTAATCCACAAATTTTCTGCAAATCAGATAGCTGGTTATATTCATGGCGTATTCCAAATCCAATGATCACATCTCATTTCTGTTTTGATGACTTATTTATGATTACCATCAGATGATTCAATTATCTCATTAATGATCATTTTCTGTTTTGTTACGTAGGCATGGCTGAGTTGGAAAACAACTATTTTCATCCACAGAGGTGGCGTAAAACGATATTTTTCTCAATTTTTCCTAATTATTATAAGTAAAAAGAGGTCGGCGTCACTTCCGTTCCCATAGTTATTAGACGTTGGTGTCCGTTGGTACTTTGTAGAGGAATGATTGCTGTGAAAGGCAAGGGCGTTTGAATTACATGCACTTCGGGATTTTTCACTACAATTCACTTGAAATCCTCCCTAGGGAACGTCCTGATTTCCTATGAATTTGGGAATCCTACGTATGCATTTAGAAGCTGCACGTCATTGGTATGAATGGACCACGTTATTTCTGGATGTATAGCGTCGTACAACATACATAATGGCCCTTCAGGACGAGAACGATATAGCCGTATACGGTATAAAAATAGGCCATGGGGCTGTTCAGTTTTTAGAAGATGACGATTGGAGTTGTAGGTCCAGAATCATATTCCTTGTAACAGCCATGCGTCTAATTCCCATTCAAGATTGTGGGAAAGCGAATTTGACCTTAAGTAGAGGTGGGCAGTGCCAGGTATTTGCAGGAAATACCTATGGTCTACGATCGATACTCGCCCAAACTACTTAGGCCCTGCACCCATTCGGAATCGGCTAGATGATAATCTTCTGATCTAGGAATAAAGAAACACCGGCTCAGCCCCTACAGGTCGTGGGTGGAGTTCCGAGGTATATAGGTAACCCACATTCAAATACCGGTACGATCCAGGGTGGAAAAGGAATGCTTGACGCATTCCAACCAAGGCTATTCAGGGAATAATATTCATCCTCAGGCTTTGTCCAACCCATACCCTCTTCTAGGCTATCTACAAACCACTATATTCATCGTTCCGGGCGGTTCAGAAATCGGTTATCTGGTCACAGGAGCCTTTAGGAGACCAAACGAAGTTCCTCCTTGGATTCGATGATTTCTGGACATAGGAGAAGAAAGAAGCGCCAGATAATCACAAGTAAAGTTCATCGTGGTGTTATGGATTAAGGTAATCTCCCCTACAAGATTATCTCTTTCACGATCCTTCGGATAAAGTTCACTTCCTTGAGAATCACTCCCGCTTCGGTCACGGTGGGTATATGCTAGGTGATAGGCGTAAATGACAGTTCCTGGATTTCCTGAGAAAACTTCGAGAAACAATTTTTCCCTCAAGCTCCAAAAATCACAGTTCACGCGCAATGCTCTTCGCTCCCTCCCGGCTTCTTCTTTTTGACTTCATGGTGTAGTCCACAGGCAAACTGGGTGCCACTACCTGATGGATGAGTTTCCACTTAGGCCAATGTAGGCATGATTATTTCCATTCGGGTAGTTTCTTCTGAAAAAGCTGGAAAACAACGTTCGCTCACATGAATTGCTTTACATTGGCTTTTCTTCCATCCTGTAAATTTCGAAGAAGTCGGAGGTAATGCCAAGTGGCACCCTATCACGTGTATGGCCCAAGGATCGGATTTCGGATCGGCACTCACTCAGGAGAACCAAGCCTTGCATCCCCTGTGAAACGGACCATGGCTAGTATAAGCGTTCGGGAGGGACTGCATCCTAAAGTCATATAGAGCCCTTTGGTGGTTTGTGTCGCCTGAAATACGATGTCGTTGGTTAATTCACCATTTACAACTCTATCGATGCTTTATGGCCCCCCTAATGGCATTTCAGTCAATGAAATTTTCAATTGAAGCTGTTCCTTTCAGCTGGAATTGACGACTCAATGCGGAAGATTTTTATGGGCCCGAAATATTGCCTGACATTCTCGAGAAAGTGCAATAATACCTAATTACCTGATGAGAAATGTGTTGGGAATAGAGCTCGGTATTAGGGAAAAGGCTCTATCTAACGGGCTTTGTTTGTGGGGTGTGACGCCCTTAGCCACTGCACTACGCTGCCCAACCGGATGACTTTAAGAGTCGCAAACATGCTGAAGGATGCGGAATCTTAAAAATAAGCAACGAACGAAGCAAAATACTGATTGCCAGAGCAAAACAATTAGAAAAACAAAGACCCTATCTGTCTTCCGCTTGGAATCTGAAAAAATTGCTTCTCGTCTAAGAAGTAAACATATTTTCTGAGGGGATGAGTCAGAAAGGATCTTCGTACCAGGAATTAACACATTGATTTTCAAGTTTAAGAGTATTTATAATCAAAAGTACTTTACAATGAATGAATATATGAGAACTATCCTGTATTGGTTCAGCAATGGAGGTTACAGCCTTGAATGGGGAGTATTTTGTAATTCTAGTCTAATCGAATTGGGGCGGACGTGGTACAGTGGCAAATGGAGCACAATCTTACACGCACGGTCAGGGTTTGGATCCCGGATCGATATAAGCCTGGGCCAAGCAGGCCCTCCATCCCTCCGGGGTCGATTAATTGGCACCAGATTCGTCCGGGAGGATAAAAGTACTGACTTGCACAATGGCTGGCCACCGCAAGTTATTGTATAGGTCACATACGCACTCTTTACGCCACTACGATTCCGAGTGGAAGTCGAGTGTGGGGGCCCATCCCTCAGACGGGATTGATTAACGCCGCGAACTTTATCCTTTATTTATCCTTCAATCTAATCAAGATTCCTGAATTCGAATTCCTTCCCTTTTGGGAGCCCTACATAGACATGCTCTTCAGACTCGATACTACCTAGGCTTTTCCCATGCACCAGGAAGCTCTTTTTAGTGATTTCAGATTAATTTATCGGAATCTGAATAGGGATTGAAGTAAGTTCCTATTTTTGCTCAACGTGGGAAATGAAGTGGGAAGTGGGAATTTTCAGAGTAAGTGTTTTCCCAAGTGTTCTCGTATTACCATCACCGGAGAATTCCCAAAAGGCTTATGGAATATCATAGGATAAAGAGTTTTTTGCTCCGTCGTTATCTCCAGAATGTAATACTGGTGGATCTAGGCGAAACTGAGTAGAAAGAGAGTGGTCGAGTTACTGATTCGCTCTTTTTTTCGTCATTTTAAATATGCTTTGTGTTATATGCTTTTTACTTTATTACTATTTTACATTTTGAAACAGATGCTTTTGAATAATTAAAAATGAATGTGGCTCATGTCCTACTCCTAATAAGGTAATATTTGGTAGTAGATATTACGTGAAGGGAACTAAGTCTGGGCTGTTTTAAGAGCTGTTCCTAATTTGATCAGTATTGGCTCTAATACAAAACACCGTGGTCACCCAGGATCGAATCCTGCCCCCGTCAAGTCCATCCTCCAAACCCGCTCCCCCCAACCTTCCTCCCCAACCACCTCCTCCCTGCCTCTCGAACCTGTCAAAAAGGTGCTACCGCGCATTCAGGAAGGCGGACATACACTTCAGAAATTCTTCTAAACCTTCTGGTACACCCAGGGTTCCATCTATTTTCTATCTTGCGGGGGGGGGGGGGAAGTTCAGGTAATGGTTTTCCAGTGCAAAAGAGGAAAGGTGTACTGGATAAAAATCGTCTCCGGTCAGCTGTATCCGATTGCACCCGGGATGTACATACGCGACTGCCTGTAGAGCTTTCTGTGGGTATTTTGGTTTCGAATAGTGGAAGGCTGATGTTGTGATCCGTAGAGCGCCCCCACTTGAGCTCGCGGCCCATAAAAAGGGAGCTCATAGATATTTTTAGGAATATTTCATTTAAAAGTACTGGAATTGGGCCTTTTTTAACCGACTTATGCGGAGAATCTCATTGTCCGACAGTGATCATTTCGTCCTCTACATTTTCAAGTACAATGGCCTAAAAGGGCACCCGCAGAAGAATGCTCTTTGGCGGTTGTAATCCCGATGTAAAAGAGCGTCCTGCCATAAATATTGAGCCAACTAGCAATTTGAGGGGAATTCAGATAAAGAAGATGAGAGGATAAGGGGCTCAACCCTTTGGGATACGCCACAGAAAATCCTATTAGGAGAGTTTTCCCGGATACATTTATTGGAGTGACCTCAGCTTTATCCCGGATTACGAGATGTCGTGGATTCCTCGGCGTCGAGGGTGTGTGAGGGTGAGAGAAATGAGAGAAATTCTGAATACTAGAGGGAAAGGGAACGTAAAATTTGTCATTATTTTTTTGCCGAAAATCAGTACTAAGTCAGCAAACATGAAAAATACTGGAATCCCAAATCCCTTCGGGAGTATCACAATGAAAAATATTTAAATAAACAAAAAGCAATCAATATAGATGGTAACAGATGAATAGTTCTTTATTAGGAATGACAGGCCTGGCTCCATATGGGATTGCAACGGGGGTCCATGACTCACGACTCTGCCCTTATTTGCCCATATGGGGCAGCGCCATGCGGCACTGCTATCACACATATTGTTAGAGAAAGAAATTTCAGCACCCATTTTGTTCATGAATCGAATCCTACGTGAAACTAAGTCAGACCCAAGGTTCCCGTCTTTCTGAGAAGTATTCCTTGAAATTTGTAAAGGTGGTGTAGCGGCGTGGGCCCACCGTCACATGCGCATGGTCACAGGTTCAAATCCCGCATCGGTATCTGCCACGCAGACGGAGTCATTTCTCCCAATTGGTACCAGACTCGTCTGGGAGAATAAAATTATAGTATACTCATCGATCATCGCAATTATTGTATAGACCTACGCTTCTAAAGCGCCACTGCGATTCTGAATGGGAGTCGAGTGCGGGGCGCGCACTCAAACGGGATTGACCGACACTGACCAAAAGACATCGTCGTTCCTGGAATCGTTCAGAATCGTGACTCGGGAAAGGTCAAGGCATTTACATGAACAATAGCTAGCTAGATCAATAAACAAGGCTAATTCGTATTAAAATGATGGCATGATCTGAAGGTGCTTGTCGGATCCCATATAGAGGATAAGCCGGCACCAAGTGTTCTCTGCTTGATCCTCCTAGAAATTTGCAGTTCTGATGTCATGTCCTCGAGTACGGCTTTCTTGGAATCCTTAAATCCGACCCCTTCTTTCCAGTCTTCCCCTTCTCTTCCTTTGTCATCTGCTTGATCCTCTTAAGAATTTACAGCTCTGATGTCATGTTCTCGAGTACGGCACGTTTTTTTAGACTTCATTTCTTAGAAACCTCAAATCGGCCCTCCTTTTTTCCCCCTCCTCCTCCCTTTTTCCTCGAATCTGGTGCTAATCAGTTCCTGAGTAGATTACTCACTGCGGACCCTCTTGGCTGAATGTTGATCGATCGGGCATCCCAGACACTTCGGGAAATTTCATCTCGTTCATCTGTTTTTTCCTACTCGATGCAGATTCTCTGCGTTGATGTCGTCACAGCACTTATCCCTGAGTAGTTTAATGTGCTGATACATGTGGAAATTGATTCTGAATGACAAGAGATTTGCACTTGCCCAGTAGAGGAGCTAGCAGACGGCTAGAATTCTCTCGTGGTAAATGCCGTTATGAAGGGCATCATTAGTAATGGGATTATTTATCCGTCTACATCTGCAACCCCCCCCCCTCTTTTTGGACAATGTCTGGAAGGGATTCGAATCGTCTCATGGCAGTAGGGTATGTAGAAGGTCACCAGTGCCTTAGAAGAAGGCGCTACCGCCGTTTGCTACCACTGTCTGGTTCGATCCCACTCTGAACAGCCGATGGAACCAAGTGATCCATCCTTGAAAACTGTTTATGTAGAGATGGGAACTTTGACAGGTCCTTTTTCGGGAGCTTTCCGACGATGTGTGAAGAAGATTATGTCAGTAATAGCGTCAAAGTTAAAGAGTCGTTGAAGGCCTACAGTATCCCATTTTTGGACGTGACTTGCCGGGTTTTCAGCGTGATTGCGGCCATCTCCTATTTTCGCTCGACCTTCCAATGTTGAATCTGAAGTTTGGTTCTGAATTCCTCCCAATTGATTTCTGAGGGCTTGTTGGCTAAGGTAGCTATAAACCACTCGGAGACTTTCGAATGGGGATAGGAAGGTTCCCGGTTATCACGGACTGACAAACTATTTATGTACATACGTCCGGGTTAAAGTCCTAGCCAAGGTTGTAGGTCTTCTTCATCTCTTAACGCTCTCATAATGTTTCTTCTGTACTGTATCCCTCTCCTTGGGCACCATATAAAACCCTACTCAATATGTTTAGTTACAAAACCCGAATTCCAACGTTCGATTACCAGTTACCTACTTATAATTTATTCTTTTGCTCTCGCAAAAGGAGCGCTCAGCAAACACCCCCTAGATAATTGCCAGTCGAGAGCAAAAAACTTATTAAAAACTCAAACGTTACCACATCACCCTCACGTGGTTCCGGGTCTCTTCAAGCAGCCGCTCATCCGCATCCTCGTGCAAACTGATCATATGAGGTTACTACGTACGTGTTTGTAATATATTTCATGTCATTTTATTGACAACATAAAAGGACAAGCATTTGATGTGCGATGGACCGCTTCCGTTTCGGGCCAATTGCTGAGTAATTACGTTCAGCCAATTGGTAGTGTCCCATGAGGCTAGACGGCAGGTTGAGACTGCTGATCAGCCTTTTTCCGTGTGATAGTTTCCTGGTTACACTATGAGGGAACCAAGGGACTTATTGGTGGCAAGTACAAGTATAGGCTCTGCCTATGTCCTTCACCGAGGGATTGCAGGCTCGAAAGGATGGGTGACCTTTAATTTTCCAAATTGAGACTAAACCGGAATGGTCGAAGCAAAAAAATAGGGGCTCAAAGCAGTAAAGGAGCGGTAATGGGATAAAAAACTAGAAAGGAAACTGTGGAAACTAGGAAAAAAGTCTTAAACGGACTGCAATCTGCAAGTTAATCGATAAAATCAATCAATTCCATAGCTATTTTTCAGATATGTATTCCCGGTGTCGCTGCCGCTGCTCTATCGGCCATTGTTTTTGCAAAAATGCGGCACACGTCGTTGGAGGTAGGATTTTTCAAATTTAAATTACAGAAACTTATCGGTTCTGAGATATTTCGACCGTGTTTTGGCCGTTTAGAGGTTTGCTAGTTATGCGAAAGTGAAGGAACCAGTAGATTCAAAGATTCGAAATTTTCAGTGATACCATTCATTCACGAATAATCAATCAGTCTAGGAGTATCTGGTGGAGGGGCTACCCTGTGGTACCCCTGCCTACACATTCCCTTAACTGGAAAAACTGTCATGGATCCCCTCTAGAGTCACGGTGACCTGATTGCGAACGACCAAGATGGCAACTCCTGACCATTTTCCCCAGAAAAAACTGGTTCAATCCCGATGTTTTGATTAGTTGCCCGCTGCATTTTCTTTTTTTGAACTACCTTAATACGAGCATTTCTCACTACGATCATCTCAGGTACTCCTATGCGGATTGTCCTTGTTCGATGTACTGGTATTATCGTCAACGTTATTTATCTATCCAGCAATGAATGCTTGCCAAAACGAACCTGATCCAGTGAGTTTCTTTCTGTTTTTATCGTGTAATAGACAACACGTAAACCAGAAAATCATATGAAAGTCTATGCTAAGCTCTGAGTAAAGATGAAACCTATAAGGATGTGAAAGTTGGATTTTGGTCCCGTAACCCACTTACGGAAAACTGTAATTTTGTTAGAAACTTGTGGTTTGATCATTCATGCCTTGTCGGAGGATGAAAATTTGAAAGTTTTTCGATCGAAGGTAGCTGGGATTTCATTATGTTGTCATAAACAAGCATGGATTCATTCTGATTCACACTTTCCATAGAAAATCGCCTTGGGACGTCTTTTGGTGCTAGTTCGTCTAAATGCAGTACATTGATGTTCCTTTGGGGCATTTCAAATGGTTGGTTAGAGGGGGTGTCTTGCCAGAAGACTCACTATCATTCACATGATCTGAGGATAGAATACAGGAATGATACTAAAGTGCCGTCTATTTGGGGTGGGTAATTGGTAGAAAACTCGTCTGGGCGAGTAAATCCACTGACCCGCACGTCGACTGTCCACTGCAGTTCATTGTATAGGCCACTTACTTACTCAAACGCGACTATAATAAGGGAAGTCGAACCTGGGAGGAATTAAAAAAACAGAATTGATCAAAGCACAAACTCTTCATCTTTGGAAGAGCCTCTTTGAGCCCTTTTCTAGGCTTCAGTCATTTAGTCATCTGTCCACTTCCTTAAGGGCAGCAGGCATCTGCTATTCTGAATCGTATTCCTTGAAAGCCCTTGTTGGACGAATGAGGAGATCAGCCGGTGTACGGGAGCGTTCCAGACTATTTTTCTACCATTTAACTGCTTCGGGAGGGTTCTAAGACATGGCTCGCCGAAACATGATTAAAATCTTGAATCTTCAGACGACGTATCCAATAATGGCAAAATTTCTGCTGTTTGTTTAGTCTGATGCTCTTGTCGAGTTGATAGTGCGAAAGGAGCATTTTTAAGCTTTTAGGGAGTAGGACACTCTATAGTGAAGTTAGATAATCTTCGGCTGAAGTGGCGTCTACCTTAATCACGAGTTCTTGGGATTTAATACGAGCCGAGAACTTTTTGATAGGAATTTCGTAAGTCTCCGAAAACATAGACGATTCATATTATATCAGCGTTATTACGTCGCCGTCATCATCCTTCCTTTCCGATCTGCATATTTCCCTATTTCCGCAATCCAGCGGAAACCGGAAATCGGGACGTCATCAGTATTTCACTTTATAATCCCCAAAATAGCTTCAAACAATTTTTGTCACAACTTGAACGATTCGGTTGATTAGGGGCATTTTGGATGCTCCAAATTCTGCTACGGCCCACAGTCTAAGAAACCAACCGATGGGACAGACTTGTGTTGATTGTCTGTCAGCAGAAGCTCACTTCACTGGAGTGACAAGGTCTACTTCCGTAGAAGAAATGCTAAGTCAGGTGGTTTGCTTTGGAGGCAGTTCACATGGATCTTTTTAGATGTTGGATGCCCAGATTAACCCGGGAATAGCCATAAACACTCCCATAGAAGCCATATATCCAATTTATAAAGCTAATAAGATGATCAGCTGTATTTGTTGGACATCTTTGAACTCGCAGAAGCCATGGCCTGAGTAATCCCCAATAAATGTCCCGGATGTCTAACTGTGTGGGAACGTCAGCAAAAGACGATTAGGGCCACCTTGAAGGAGGTCCTTAGGGAATAACCTATCAAATCTATCGTAAATCTTTCAGCTTGTTCAGTTAAACTAAGTAGATCTGGCTACAGATTCGTACTAACCTCTAGAGATGTCTTTTCAGATTGAAAGTCGAGTTTGTCACTTTTTCTGGCGATCAACATTGGTAGCCTACCCACTGTCGCTGATCGCTCAAGCAGGTATGCAGCGATTTCTCGGTTCCAAGAAACTCCAAAGTTTTTTTTATCGTATTACCAACTACCCTTGGGATCTCCCACTCAGGGAGGTCTCTTTTACTTGTAATTACAGTACCAGTTGTCATTTAGGCTCGGTATGGACATGTGTAGTGATAGCGTTCGATCGCTTCATCGCCGTGTTCTTTCCGATCAAAAAACGGGTCTGGGCAACTCCACAAACCTCGACAACTGTTATCTGTGGAGTTGCAATCTTTAGGTGAGTACAGAAATTTATTGATTGAAAACACATGCCAAGTTCAAATCTAATTGATTTATCGACTGAAATTCACTAGCTTATAAACAGTTTTTCAGCTTGCTGTTCAAATTGCCTGCGTTCTTCGAGATTGTCCTCAACGAATCCGGCCAGATCACTCCCTCATCACTACGGCTTGACCCCACTTATCAGCTGATTTATATGACTTATATGTATGTGATATTCATTCTGCTGATACCATGGACGTCCATTATCGTCGTGAATGCCATCGTCATCCAAAAGGTATGACCAGAATCTTTTTCATCTCCTCCACCTCATGCACCGGCGACGCAGCCGCTCGCGCGACTATAACTAGCTGGGATACATTCTAGCGGTGTGAACCTCAAGGGGTTAATGTAGTGAAACTCAGCTCATTCACTGCAGGCGATTCGTTAGATTCCTTGCTACCAAGGAATCCTTTACGTCCTCAGGTTTGTGCGATCGGGTTTAGAAGGTGTTACGATAGATGTGGATCAGCTGAAAGTTGGTGCCCTACACAAGCGTAAGGAAGTAATTGGCTCTGTATCTTTGGCTCCCGCTACCCCTACCTTGGTCTCTACATGATTCCTTTGAGCTACTCGAGATTGATCATTTTTGAGGGTTCTGATAATAATTTTGGCCGTTTAATAATTTCATTAAAGGTTCGTGAAGCCTATCGAACCCACAAGCAACTGACGCAGAGCAATACTCGGACACGAAGGGATGTCGACGAGCGAAAGTGAGTTCGGAGCTGTTCATCAGAAATTTGCTTTTTGACTTTTTCTGGTCCATATTAATGATACATTCGGAAATTTAGTGAGAGCTGAATTAACCCGTTTTTTTTTCTTTTTGTGGCCACAGAAAATTGAAAAAAATTGCCTCAACTTTCAATGTAAAAAGACTAATCATTTTCAGAATGACGGTGATGACGATAGTAATGACCGGTATCTTCGTATTATGTAACATACCACCGGCAATCAATAATATCATTGAATCCTATGCACCACAGTATCGAGAAATGTATCGCCATCGTATACCGCTTTCTACATTACTCGTTTGTGTAAACAGGTAATTCAATTTGTTGATTTCTCGTTTATACTCTCTTTAAAGTTGAAATCAGTCAATTCTTGGCAGTCCAGCCCAGGTATGGGTTTCCTATGTGACCCATAACCTAGATGGGTCTCTTAACAGCGATCCTGGTCAACGGGCAATCGCCGCATTGATTATTTGCCATCAAATTGCTGAATTTCCATGAATTTTTATCCCGAAATTTCGTTTTCCCCATTTTCTGCCAAAAAACTCCATTTCAAACCTAATCTCCTCAGAATAAAATTCATTATAAAATCAGGATACTGGGACTGTTTTGAAGTCAAACTTGGACTTTTTCACTGGGTTGGTAGAAGTTTTCGTACATATGTACGGGCAACCCCACTAAGAATAAACAAGCAAATATAAAAATAAATACCTTACTTGTATCACCTGTAGTCCCTTTGATCACAGAAACGCCTCCACTCGACCCTTTTGCGAGCCAATGTAGCCCAGTGGATCGTACTCGCTCGAGGGATACGGGCAGAGCATTCCTTTCGTTCAGAGCTTTCAAACCAATAATTATTTCAGTGCCTCCAATATTCTCATCTACTGCTGGTTCAATCGACAATTTCGCCGGACAGTTTTCCGTATTTGTTCATCATCCACTTACAAACGTACGAGTTCTCAGTACATGCCAGCCTCAAAAGTTGTAAGTAAATCCTACTTTCTCAAGCCAAAATGGCCATTTACAATCAGGAAACGATCCCACATGTTTTAGCATCGACCAAGTGAATCCAGTACTGCTCGGCCTCACAAGCTCTCCGTCATTTGAGGCCAACGAGCAGCGACAACCGCCAGAAATGCATTTCATTTAATGCTTTTATCGTTCTGACTGTGTTTGCTTTCATACGGGTGATTGCTTTTAACAGGAAAATTGTTTTATTCTACTATTATTATTTGTTGTTAATGTCAAAAAACACTTAAAAATAGTAAATATAAAAAAATCATGTCGTTTCATACGCAGGAGAAAGAGTTCGATGTTTGATGACTCTGTAAAACTCGTCCAAGTCGTTGAGACTAAGGGATTCGATCGAGTACCTTTTTATTTTTACCTTCAACGCATGCTACACAAAGAAGGGCGGAGTCATGCTCGAATTCCCGAACCGTAGGCAAGCACACGTGGAATCTTTGATAGTTGTCTTGCGGCATCAAATTGCAATGACCGTAATCAAAAATTGAAACCGTGCCATTATCTCGTCCATAAATTTCCCCTCCCCTTCTTCCCTACAACTTTGAAATAAACGTAGCAACTGGTGGTGCCGCATGGTATAATACAAGTGTTTGAACCCTATTTCGGTCTCTGAACATTTTCGTCACCCCGGTATTCACCAGTAATAAAATATCGGCTTGAAGCCAGGGGTTTGATGATGGGCACTCAATGCTTGTTTAATGCCTTCAAAAAACTGGACAGCGATTGAATGCAGGGCGTAAACTCTCGATTGAAGTCGAATACTTTATCACTTCAGAAAAGAAGTCACAAATAGAGAAGTCCACATATGTACAGAAATAATGGCACGATATGTTATCTGAAAGGACTCGAGTACGGTAGCGTCGGATCGACGTCATCTACCAAGAAGTTCGATCTCATCGAGGACTTTGTCGATCTGCTCAACAGCTGATAGTCCCATTCCAGTCCAGGTTTCGTCGTCGAGCTCCTGAAAAAGCTCGTTTTATTATAGAACTACATAAAAGTGTTGCAACCCTAAAAGAATTTTTTTCTCTTACTTCCTGGTAACAAAGGTTTAAAAGGCCTTTGTATCGGCATAAAAGATCATTTCGGATTCTCCATCGAATGCTTTCGATTTCTGACCTGCAACCTGCTAGCGTACGTGTAGGATGAAATCACGGCGACCATTCTCTACAGGACCAGCTTTGTCTGCTTTCGTCTGCGCTCTCTCACCAAGTAACGCCTAATGCTACCTCATGCCCGTTTTGTATCTGATAAATGAGTCCGCACTCCCCTCCTCACCCAGAAAAGCTCCTGAGCGGTCCGAAAATTCTTTTAATTGAAAAAATGTTAAAAATGAAAATCAAAAATGTAATCTGTAGTCCGACCTGTTGGGTAGGGTAGTCTTTGCGATAGGCGTTACAGCCAGCTTTAACTAACAAATTACCCAGGAAGGAAGAACGGGTTAGTCTTGAGACGTCACACTCGGTGCACTCGCTATCTTCAAGCGACCCAAAGCCGCTCAAAACCTGCACTGAAGTGTTCCCGGTAGATTGCCGTTAGCACGTCACGGCTTTCAATGAAGGGCTCTCTTCACCTCCCTCTATTCTCTCATTCTTCATGATTTGCTCCCCTCTCAACCATATATGAGGCCATAGAACAGCAAGGAAGCCTGTTATAACTGCTATAACTGCGGATCATTGCGACCACTTCTTGAACCCGACCACTTATTGGACCACGTTCGGGATAAGGGAACCTATTGGGAGCCGATGAAAGAAGTTTTCTCTGCAGAAAAAGACACCTAGGTTCTTGCAGATCTACTAACCATCGCATAAAAAATGGGAGCATTCACTGGTAGCTCAGTTCCCTTCCGGGTTGCGCCGTGCAAATCGTTTTTGCCAGGCTTACTTTCATTAAATCCGTGAAACTTCCTCCTGCTGCTAGATCTGTCGCCTCTTTCAAGGAGCTGCTCTCATTCTCGGTGCAGTTCTCAGCTTGGGAAATCCTTTTTGTTCCGTCTATCCTGAAAACAAATCATATTCGAATGAAAACTTAATTTTACCGAAATCTGGTATGACTATAGCAAAGATTTTTTATTTCAACATTTTTACTTATTCACAATGGTAGACGGGGAAAGCTGACGAATTGGATTTCTCCCCGGGAGTATTTGCGCTGACACTTGTTCTATCCATAAAACCACCTGGCAATTTCAACCAAAACCGGCAGGAAAGTAGACCCATTCAAATATTATAATGCATAACTGTGTCATTAGGTCAGAGTTGATAAGAAGTGCCTACAAAATGAAAAAAGTCAAACTGACGCAGTGTATGTGGATGTCTTCTCGACAGAAGAACATCTTGGAGTGGGCTGTGGCGATGAAGCTCGCCTAGGCATTGGCGAGAGCGGGATTGATTGGCATCGACTACTGACGGATGTGCCGAGTAGTTGAGAATCAATCGAACGAGCAGGTCTCGACGGCAGGGTCTTATTCTTGCCTGAACGACATTGAAGAATGACTGGAAGGAAAGTCGGAACTGCACAGCTACCTACCGGTATATTCACCGATGAGAGTTGCTAAGTCTTGATTGCCTTTTCTGAGGGCAATGGCTTGGGGGCTGAAACCACAAGCGTTGATTGCTTCCACGTCCGCGTCTGAGTTGAGCTGAAAATGAGAATCAGGTTTTCAAACGGTTTTAAGGGGTGTTGACAACAAATATGGTGAAGGGACTATCATACCGTAGCGGGAAATCTCAAACTGCAACACCGTAACCCATGCATACTTCGACAAACCTACTATGAGGTGTACCTACACAACCTCTTCATATTTGTAAACAACAATATAAGACAAATAAAAGAGTTTGGAGGAAAAGTAACCCAAGAACTCTAACTCGCTCAAAAAATTTAGAATTTGGTAATAATCAAAAATTTCAAAGGTCGAGCTCCCACTTATGAGTTTTTGGACGGAATAGCAGAGGGGAACTTGAGTGTCTAGGAAAATGACATTACCAGGAATAAAACTGCTCCCGTGTGTTCGTTTATAGTTGCCAGATGAAGAGGTGTATTCCCACGACTGTCTTTCAGAGCCAAAATGATCCTCCTTTTCTTACGAGACCATGGTTCCAGCAGAATACGCAGCACGGGTACACTTCCACAGTCTAAATTAGGTTTTAATAATAAAAAATTCGATAAAAAAGAGGTAGTACTGTTGGCGTGCGCCATGCCACCAATATTTGTTGGAATTTTCGATTGAATCTGTGGAGGGCCTTTTCATTCGATGAATTGTAAGTCTTAGCTAAGTTTGGATTCAAACAAATTAGACCCACCCACATTTAAGTTTGCACCATTACAGCAAAGTATCATGCATTAGGGTGACTGTAGTGCACTGGCAAAAGGCGCACTATCACGCACGTGCTCTGGGGATCGAATTCTGGACCGGAACATGCCTGAACCAACCGAGCCTTATATCCATCTGGGGTAGGTTAGCTGGTATCAGACTCGCCTGGGAAGATAAAAGCATTGGCTTTTACATCGCCTACCCACTACACCAACTGCAGGCTATTGGATAAGTCATATAGGCATTCAAATAACACGAAGATTCTAAATAGACTCAAATACATGTGTTTCCTTGGGTCCTTGGGGTGGGGTGGGGGGAGTTCCCGACTACCTGGCGTTTAAAGGACACCACCCCTACTCAAGAAATGTTTGAAAAGGTTCTTACAAGCAGCACAATGCAGAGCATTGGAATTGTCCACAGTTGACAAAAGAGTCATGTGGGTCCCAGAGCGATTCAGAATCCACTGCACAATTTTTTCGTCACCACACAGAGACGCAATGTGAAGAAGCGATTGACCTGAATAAAGTTCTTCATCTTTACGTATTGTTTCTAAACTTATGTTTCCACAGCTCTTAAGGAGCACGGTGATGCCCATAATTATTGAGATATGTGCAGTCGCGACTCTTGCTCTTGAAATAAGTGGCGATATTTTCAATTTGTGTTACCTCCAAATTTCAAACTGATTGTGAGCTAGTAACACCTTAGTGTGGGACTACGGCGTTACTTTCAAACTATGCGAGTGCTCTGCCCCTTTGAAACCAAGTTATTCCGCTACTTCAAAACAACCGAGATAACTTTTCTTCGTCTTAATTTTAGGGAGTCGTGGGATCTGGGATCTGATTCCTGACTCCTGGGTCGTATAGATAAGGAACCAACTATTCCGAGCGGAGGGCTAGGTTTTACGAAAGTGGAGTCATAGTTCTTGCGAAATCAGTCCTCCAGTATTACTACATTCTCATCAAATCCCGAACCGATACTTCCGCAGAGTCCAACCAAGTCTCTTAACTGACCCATATGGTCAACAACAAACGAGACCGAACTGGTCTGTGAAAGTTGAACTGTTTGGGTTCTACATTACCTACTGGCGCAAGTTATTGCACAGCCCATTTAAGCATACGGCAGGCATAGCGACTCGGAAAGGCCACGCAAGTCGAGAACAACATCGAGCAAAGTAGGACCAATGATGGCTTGAAACCGGCCCAACCAAATATCGCATCCGAAAAAAAGCCTGCTGTTCGATTGAGATCTATTGCTACATCCTTCGTGTTTGGTCAACATTGTTTCCTCGAAGTGTCACCCTCATCGCGAGGTGTTAGTTTTGGCTCCTTGAACCACTCCAAAAGATCCCAAATTTGACATCGATCGACTATTCCTGGATATTTGGAAAACTTGGTTGATATGGGAAATGTTCCAACTGCTATGGGGTCATAATAGCGTCTTTTGCTGCTGTTACGGCTAGGCGGGTAGGCGCCAGTACGGCTTTAAAGCGGTTAGGATCTCACCCACGTGAGCAAGGCCCATAACCCAAGATAATGACGATAGTATAGTTTGTCCATTGACCTATATGAGTGACCCTAGCAATAGCCAGTAGTAGGGATCATTCATAATATTTTTATTGATTACTATGGCTATTACTGGCTACTACTATTATCTACTTGACCATGGTCAGAAGTCAAGCAGACCTGTCGCTAATACTCGTGAAACTACGCCGTCGCTCGCGGCACAGTGTGCATGCAGCGAGCGCTGACCCAATTTTGCGGCGGCCATCATGGTGCCTCCTGACCTTTCCCTCAAAGTTTAGAAAAAGAAAATATATAAAGTTGAGGCTTTTTTGACTCAAATACCTAATCGACTGATTATTCAATTGATTGTCCTTCATTCGCCCATATACTAAACCATGCGAAAACCTACTAAATACTTTATGAATATAGGAGTTTATTTAATGACCATAAACTGTTACCACCTTTCACACTGATGCATCCCAGTTCTGCTCGAGCCGTTTCAACCAAGTATTCCAACACATTCAGGAAACCGCCTTGCACAGCATATGCAGATGGTGTGCAACCTAGAAACATTTTTTGAATGCCTATAACAATACTAAGAAAATTAGCAGCTAAACTCAGTCATGTGGAACTAACTACAATATTTTATTAGAGAGAACCACGGAATGGTTGTTGAATCGAGAGGTACACTGGATTTTTTTTTGGAATTTCCTTTGCCATGTTATGATTCTTGAGCCATAAAGAAGTGTTACAAACGAAGAAAAGATGTTTTCTTCGTTGAGTTCCTAAGGCATAGATGGTCCAGTGGGGAGTGGCCCTATCTCACACGTATGATTATGGGTTCCCGAATCGAAATCCGCCTAGGCCAACAAAGTTTTTCATCCTTTTTCAAGGTCGGTGGACCGCTAGTCACTGTAAAGGCCACATACGCATTCAATACGCCACTACGATTCTGAATGGAAGGCGAGTGCGGGAGCGCATCACTCAGATGGGACTGATCAATGCCCCAAACTTCATCCTTTGAACTTTAAGTTCCTTAACCTTTATGACTTCTAAGAAGACGAAGAAATGCGGATTAATCGAAGTAAAGCCTCACCAAAAACATCCCTGGCGTCAACTGACATCGGATCACACTTTATGGCACGCCTAATGTACTCGAGGTTACCTGAAATAACGTCTTCTTTGAAAATGCATAATTGAAATGTCAGTTTTTGTAAAATATGGAATCTTGATGTTGAAATCATCTGAGAGCTCCAAGTTGCCATGTGTGAGCGTAGGCCACACAGATACCGTAGGTCCCGCACTTTGGAGAAACTCTGCATGGATGGACCATCCCAGTAAGCTGCGAAGCGGCAATTCTCAAGACAGTCGGGGCAGCTAAGGCCAAAAGTGTGAGCAATTGAAAGCAGCGTAAGCCCCCGGGACAGATTGCCCCTGCTCAACCGCCATCTCCATTCTGGGCACCAATGTGCGGGATCCGGGGAATCAGGCCTCAGCCGGCGCGACAGATACCAGCGAGGAGAGAGCGGTACTCCTGCGGACTAAATGATTTTACTTACCTTGGGACGCTGCCACATGTAATGGAGTGATTCCGTAGATGTTCGGGAGTGAAGTCAGGTCTTTGCCAAAGTGTTTCAATAACCATAGAGCAATTTCGTTATTCCCATGAGTAACAGCAGCTGTTAAGATGGATGTACCATTGCAGTCCCTGCAAATTGATACAGTATGGCATCAGACTAGATCCTTTCACAGATCACCCAAACGGGCTAAAAGACTGGAATGGAATGGGTTTATCACCTTACGTAAGCCGTTCATTGACACTCCTTTGATTTGCTTATCTTCTTTTACTTCTGGCTAGACTAAATAGGTTTGCATCAAGTTTCCACTATGTGGCACGTCCCCTCTCAAGGGAAATCACAGCAAGCCAGACGTGTAAATTTAAATCCCTCCCAACCACCGTATTCTTATGGCTAATTAGATGCACGATTGCAAGGTTCGAACGCCTATTGGGTTACTGTAGGTTGCGCGTATCTCAGCTATCAGAATATGGTATTTCTAAGAGATCTACACTCAACGGTAGAACGCCAGCCATGTTTGGTTCCCGTTTTAGTTGCCTTCAATTCACGAACACCATGATTAGGTCAACTAGCTCTGGCTAGATGCTAACAATTTTCAATACCTGGTCAGTGCAGTTTTCTTGACGTGCTTTGATCGACCCGACAGTATTAGTTCAACCACTTGAAACTCTCCAAAAGCGACGGCCAAATGAGCGGGAGTCTCACCACGTCTTGACGCTAACTCGCGAAGTATAGGCGCTTTATCCAGCAGCAATCTGCAAATCATTTTTGCACTAGAGATTTTTGGGCTTTTTCGAAAAAAAGATTATAGGTCCTATGTCCGCTCTTCATCGAACCCTGCATGTTGAGCAGTGTCCTACATCACTGTAAAAAAATAGCTTAAAAATTGTAAAATAATAGATTTTAAAATCCACAGCTAATCAACAATAAAATAACAATCACAAATTGAAAAAGATGCAGGGATACAAAAGAATCCAGTGGAATCGCTTGTGCGTACCGCAAATTGCGTATTGCACCTCAAAGACGACGCCTTTTTCTGAGATGAGTATAAAGCGAGCTACGAGCTGCTCTAGAAAACCTAGTTTTAAAAGCTGAAGTATGTTGAGATGCTTCAAGACGTCTCAATAAATCAACCAGGTTTCGATCTGGAGAGGAGCGGTCGATCTCCAAAAAGTTGAGCGACTGCAAGACCATCTTCAATCGTGCCGCAAATCGAACTGTGTTATCTGAAGTTGCACAGAAAATATTTACTGTGACGGCACAGGCTTTCATACTGTATTTTTTCCTCTTTTTTCACGGAAAACGTTCATGCATAATGCCAGTCATGCGTGAGGGCCTCTTATACACTTGCACGCGACAAACCGTCGAACAAACACCGACTGGTCGCTCCTGTCCGCGTCAAGTCGAGCGAGGGCCAACAACTGAACTTCATTCTTTTGAGAACCGCTTAGATACGATTAGAAGGAGAAGTAAAAGAAAAAGGAACGTCTCAATGGCAGTTCTGCTTGTTTTCAGCTCAAAGAAGGTTTTTGAACACTGGTTGATAGGGAACAGACTTTCTTCCGCTTGACGCTGGTAGCTCATATCGAATGATTCCATATTTTACCAGAAATATTTCCAGGAAAGTCTCCCTTGACCACTCTGATCCGAATTATCATGATGAGTTGCCTGCGGGTTCTTCTTGGAAGCCTCCTATACTTGGAAGGAGGGATCAAGGGTTTGAAACTGCTATGAAATACATATAGGTGACCCAGTAACCAGTGCGAATCAAGCTCTTGGTGGATTCGCGCCATGCTTTTGATTTCCATCCAGATTCGTGGCGGAATTCGATGCCCAGGCCTATACAAGGAATTACCAGTTTGGGTCGATGTCGCACGTCAGTGCGCCCGGACTCCGGAAACGAATTGAAACCCACCATTCCGATCTTCCCAAATGACCCCGGTTGATGCCGCTGTTTTTCCACTCTAGTTTCCCGGCCCTGGAAGATGTGGGGATTGAATTAGTGCCATTGATGTCATTTGATTAGATTGATTTGATCTGGTCTGATTAATTCGATAACATGAGATTGTGTACATTCTGTGCCCAAATTTTCTCCAAACGTGATTTATTACCATAGATTCCTAGTGCACGCCATGTAGTCATCCGTACTGACAAATCACCCGCAACTGATTGAAAGGGGCGGCAGACAAAAACTTATATGCAAGTCATAGGTGAAGCTGACAATATTATACCCATCTGGAGCAAAACGCGGACAGGTAATTCTAATGAAATTAAGGCCATACAGAGGGTCTGGAAATGCCGGGGTGTGCCCCGTACCTAGAACCTGTGGTTGTCGCGGTTGCATGGAGTAGCAACCACTGTTCTGAAGATTTTTCGAAGCATCACGTTTTGTTGTTTGAAATGAGACCATCAATAAGTACTGACTATCCAGTGGATCACTTATGAGCGACTAATCGGCTCAGACGCTTAGATTGCACTTGACGAGACGTTATGTAAACAGATGGCCGACGGCGACAAAGGAGGAAAGCCGATGAAGCTATGGAGAGCTCAAAGAACTTAATCGTCTTAGGTTCAATCACCAGTTTGCTCGATTTCAGAAAAGCTACCAGATTTTACGAGAAAAAAACTTGATTAAGTAAGAAAACAGGTTCTGTTAGTCAGACCTTCCGGGATGTGCCATGCACTCGACCTACTCTTGAAATTACAGAACAGGTACAGGTTAGTTGGAAGAATGGCCTAGGCATCGACGAAGACCAGTCGTTTCGATGCCAGAGAATTTGTAAATTTCAAATATAAATGAAAACACAATGAGTAAATAGAAGTGTTTGTTGACGTAGGCAAAAATCGATTCCTCTCACTCCTCGGTAAGAGGGAGGTTAGGTCGATCAGGAAAAACCCACTTGATAGAATCGTAATCGCGATCCCGGACAGCTCGATGTAAAACCGTCTCTCCGTGGTCGTCCCTTTTCAGCAACTCCTTAGTAGACATATGTGAAAAGCACTGAAGACGTGCCAATCGGGCCGATATCCTGTTGTCTACGTTTGGAGATTTTGATGATAAGCAGTCCGTGATGGTGACATTCGCTGTCGCACTTGGAGCCCTGAAACTCTTGGTCTTAATACTATCCAATGGAAAAGTTCAGAGAATCTTCAAAAACCTTGCTGTCTCCGAGCCCTCACCTCAGAATAAGCCACACACTTCCTTCTAGCTTGAAATTTGAGGGAGAGCAGAAAGTATTCGCAGCTCATACGATTCTCCCCGATACAATGCAGGCTGGGCTAGGCCCAGTGAGGCTCCGTTTCTCCAGAAGGCGAAAGCTACAGCGGAAAGGACAGGACCATGTGGAACCGAAATTAGGCTCACCGGACAACTTCTAGGAATTGGTATCCATTGTTGACCATCGGGACCTACGGGAGTCAGCAGTTCGACTCGGGAATAGGCGAAGTGAATCACTCCCTTCATTGTTTATTCACTCTTTTCTCGTTAACTCGGCCTTTTCTGTTAGGGCTGTACACAGGATTTGAGCTCCCTGCCGGGGCTTTAACAGCAACCACGGTGCAGACCATGTTTGCTCCTAATGAGGTCAGATTCTCTCAAAAATCGACGAATACCGATAAGTATCGAATCAAAGTAATCAAAACAGTAGCAAATTAGTAAGTCAGACTAGTTTGATGTAACCCACCTTTCAGAGACCATTGGAACGAAGTGACTAACGGCTGGAGACGGGAAGAAGATCATGACCGCCTCTGCACCATCAGGTGTCCTGGGCGTGGCCAGGCTAATGGCTGGTTTTCCTCGCCGAATATTTGACTACCTCTTCGTTCACGTAGGCAACTAAACACACAAACATTATTCTTCTATACCCGGATGGATTCCCGTCCTATTTGGACAAGACCATTCCTAGCGAGATTCCCGTGTCGAGGATCCCCAAAAACGAAATAATTCGGGTTAACTAAACTAATTAGCATCAGGTAACCTGGGGATCACATCTAGTCCTCCTTGGGATACCAGAACCAGATTACAGGCCAGACAAAAAGCTATTACACCTATGACTCTCTCTTGACATTGGAGGTAGTGGAGTGGTGAATGGCGCCTCAACTGTGATGTCGGCATCGAATCCAGTTCATCAAAAGCATCCTGGGCTAACAAAACTTTTATCTACCCACTGATTCAAAAGTACTGTTAGATAAGTGTCGTCTGGGTAAAGAATCGGATTTCCCAGGTACTCATTCCTGATCCAGTTTTTTACACACAAGCTCTCGACGTCCTTTCTGTGAAGCAGAAATTTTGATGCAGTTCAATAAAACAACAGTAGATACATAAATAATATTCATTCACTACCACACATGGTTCATAACAACTTGAAATCAATAAGACAACAACAATCAAAACTCACCAAGAACACACCAACAACAAACAATTCAACAAATAATTCTAACAACGTTGGTCCTGAGCTTTAATGCTTGACCTTTTTCACAGTTTTCTTCATCTTTTCTACCCAAGCTTTTCGATCTTTCCGGAACAAATACATATCACATCTCAGCATTGCAAATTTCCAGAATTTGGAGTCATTCTAAAAATTGCTCGGAATCTCAAGGAATGGAATAAAAATGGCTCGCAGAAATTTTTATTTTCGTCACTTACATGGATTGGAACCAGCTTCTTCATAAGCTCTTGTCGCCTCTTCACTGTGAACAACGAACAATCCCATATCGACTCAAATACGTGACTACCGTATACATCTGAGATCAACGATCCCCAGTCATCCTAAGAATAAGAATAATATATGTTATTATTATTACTACTATGAATTGGTACAATATTTGAAGTAAAAAAAAAGAACTTTAGACCAGATAAAAAACACGAACCAAGATAACAATTTCGAAAACAAGTTTGAAAAGTTAACGAAGGAGAAACTAAAGCTCACCTCAAAGGCATTTATTAATTTCTCCTTCACACTTTCCTCCAGAGTGTCGCTTTTGAAAGCAGCTTGAAGAACATGGGAACCGCACTTGTTCTTTGCCTACATTAAACTTTATTGAATACTAAAATTAAAAATTCGGCAGTTTTGTTATAAAGAAACCCTTAAAAAATGCTCCAAGGTAAATACTGAGAAGAAATCTAAAATTAATTTTGACGAAAAATAAAAAAGTAATGGGCGAAACAAAAACAGAAGCTTGTAGTGCACTGTCCCACACGCATGGTCAAGGGTTCGAATCCCGTCTCGAAATCCGCCTATGCCAACGAAGCCTTCCGTTCCTCCGGTGTCGGGTAATTGGTACCAGCCGCAAATCATTGTATAGACCACATACGCAGTCAATACGCATCGTCGAATGCGTGGGCGCATCTCTCAGACGGATTGATTTCCAGCCCAGGATTTTTACCCTAAAATTCCATAGATAAGAGCGGGTGAGCCTTCCGGTGAAAAATTAATTGGAAAAAATCGAAAGTGAATGCAGTCACCCCTCTAACTTGATGGATGGGTAAATTAAACCTCGAGGAAGAAGTTAAGAAGAAGCTCCGCCCCTCAACTCTAAACCCCGCCCACTTAATAAACAATTTATATAAGAAAAACAGCGATCCGTAAAAATCGCTGTTTTTCTATATGAATTGTTTATTAAGTGGGCGGGGTTTAGAGTTTAGGGGCGGAGCTTCTTCTTAACCTCTTCCTCGAGGTTTAATTTACCCATCCATCAAGTTAGAGGGGTGACTGCATTCACTTTCGATTTTTTCCAATTAATTTTTCACCGGAAGGCTCACCCGCTCTTATCCATGGAATTTTAGGGTACTTCTAGTCTTCAAACTTCTGCCTTCGCGAGCTTTGAGCAACAACCCGAACTGTATTAATCATGCTACTTGGAGTGAAAACACGAATAGTCCACTTACCAGTTTAACAATATCCGACGCTTGAAGTGCTTCGAGACAGGCAGTTAAAGTTTTAATCTTATTAAACATCAGTAACACCTCCAGTAGCAAGCAGCCCTAAAATGAAACAGAATTTCGTTTGTAAATAAGGAAAGTGAACTGTGTAGGCCTTCCAAAACTTAACATCCAATTAGACTCTACGCGCACGCATCTGAGAGAGACGAACGCGTGCCTCTTTGCCACGTAAAGCGACTCTAATTTTTTGAAGATAAATCAATCACTCACGTGTAAATGCAAATCATAATCATTAAACGATTTCCCATTGTACTTGTTCATTGTGGCAATATTAAGCAAGAAATTGACTTTGTTCTCTTTCTGAAAACAAAAAAAAATTCAACTACATCTTTTCGTCCTACGCAAACTAGACCGTGGCTTAACCCATTGGCGACCGCGCCTTTTACATTGTCCTTACATTTACCATTAATTCCTCTTATAAGTGTAGTTGGAAATGAATGATTCCTGGACCACAATGCCTCAAGATTATCTAGAAGGTTGTGAGCTCAGCAGATACTTGAAAAAATTTAAAAAAATTATAAGACTACTTGATAAGTAATATAAATACTACAGGAGCACGATATGGTGTGGCCCGCCGCGGTCGTCAATGGGTTAAATCTCTTACATTACGCTCCCACACTGTCAGAAAAGAAATCGTACCGTGCCGGCTCTGAAATACTGTCTCAGCGCTTTCAGGAGAGGTTCTTGCAGATCTTCGTGCTTAGCAGCGCATCGCAACAATGCCTGTGCAACACCCCAACGATCACTTGATAAGAACTTTTGGATTAATGGTGTTGCCTCATGGCACACGTCTGTTGCCTAAAAGTCAATCAGATAAATTCAATATGGCCCTTACATTCGAATGTAAGAAGGAGATCATTAAAGTGCTCAAAAAGAGCTACTTCTTTCGAAATCGTACCAATTCCAGCGATTTCACGCTACTGATGAAATTCTGCAAGGGAAAATTGGCAGAAGGATGAGCCGCTAACTCCGACACCTGAAAAAATGGTAATCGAAGCTTAGTAGCAAGTCTGTTGAAACTGTTCGTATCTATTTCTAGGATTTTAACTAACATGGCCCGTTACAATAGTTTCCCAAAGCGATTGTAGGGTTTCCTCACGACATGTCATTACTAACTTTTCCCACACTCGTGAGCTGTTCTTACCCATCCACAGCTGACGCAAATCTGCAAAAAAAAATACAGTGATTCAGTTCAAAATTACTATGACCGTAATATGACGCTATTTCTAAACAAACCAAACAACACACCATTTCCTGAAGTAGTAGAGAGAATTTTGTCAACAAGTAAGGTGGATTTTCCTAGCTTAGCAACTCTGTCAGCTTCCAGAACGTCTTGAACAACTAGTGAAAGATGCACATTTTCAACTCGAGCTGAAAAAAAACAGTTAATTAAATAATACATGGGTTGGGACAGGACTTATACTTATATCTACGATACCCGACTACTGAATATACTTATTGACTGGCAATATATCAGCCACTGAGCCTTAGTAGTACAGTAAACAAGCACCTACGTAAAGCAATGGATCAATTCAGTTCTATTTCAGGGAAGCCCTCAGTTAAATACCCATTATTACGTCCTCATCACGTGTGAAAGACGAATGGGAAAGACGTAGAAATGCCTGTCCTGCTCCTCTGAACCCGCTACTAATCAGAGATGAGAAGTGGAGGTTAGAAACAAGAGAATGTTCAAAAAACATACGTGTGGCTGCGCTCTCCAATGCTAGTGAAGCTATTCGATCGAAGACTCGCGACAGCCCGACTTTTATATCTGCGCTTTGACCCTCTATCGATTGCGCAGTGGTTGAATCCTCATAAGAACTCTGAAAAACATTAATGAAAATGCGTTTAGTGGAAGAAGCCATGAAAAGAGATAGATTAAAGGAAGGAATGAAAACAGAGGTGGATCAGTTTTGGAAGACCTCCGATGTAAAATAGTCAGTAACAACAACAAGAGCAAAACGGACGGAATAAGGGTTAGAAATTTCTAATAACTAAATACTCCTTAAGTGTTAAATGCACATTAAAACAGTAACAATACCTTGTCTTTCTTCTTCAATCCACAAGCAACCCAGGCAAAACACCGAACAAGGAATGCTGAGTGCTGGCAACCCACTGCATCATTCCAATTATCACAAAGTAAATCGGAAAACTTCTCAAGTAGCTGAAATCAAACATAAATTTCAACAAGAATTTCCATTTGATTTCGAAATCCTCAGGAAAAAACTGCTTACCTCAACAGGCTTGTTTGTTTTGATCGGTAGAAGTGCATAGAACAATGTTTCGATAGCATGTGCTGATGTTCCAGAGAAAAACAGATCAAGCAACCGTTTATGTTTCAGCCGTGCTAGACCAGACAAAAATAGTTCTGCTCCACGTTGTGAAGAACCTTCAACATTGGCATTTTAATCTGGGTCGTATATTTCTAGTGATATCTTTGCCATCATGGGGAGCCATTCAATATTAAAATATCAAGAACAAGATCAATCCAAGATCGAAAAAAATGAAAAGGGAAAAACAGTACCGAATACGCTTTCAACAACAATGGACGAATCCCTGAACGATAGGAGCTTCTCTTCTTCACCCGTACACTCTTCTGCACACTTATCGATTACCATATTATCTAAAGATCAAAGCTTTAAAAGCAACTAGGCAAACGCAAACCTTCAGAATCACCCACCTAAATGACCTTCTGTCACCTGCATTTGTTCAATATTCTTTAAATAGGCCACCAGTTCTGCGGGGTATGGCTCTTTTTCTTCCTTTCCTTTACCTTCTTCTCTTATACTTTCGCGTACTTCATCTTCATTACCGCCACCGACTCGTCCATACTTCTGCAATTGTAGCAGGAACTTATTCGTACACCAATGGCGTATCTTACCAGTTTCAAAGACGTACCCGATCGAAATCATTAGTGTCATAGCTTCGACCTCTTCCCTTGGTAAATTGATGATTTCTTTGTCCTCCACGGCCGCGATAGCCACCACCACCTCGATTTTTGTTTGGAAATGTTCGCTGGTACTGGTTGTTGCTTTGAGTTGGATCCCTATCCGTGGAAGGTCCTTCTTCTGACGAGTTCTGGTAACCATAGTCAAAAGATCGCTCTTTTTTGTTGTCTCCGACGTCATTTTCACTTTGAGTGCTGTCAATTTTTCGTTTTCTTGTCATCTGTAAAGAATTATCAACTCTCTTCAAGAGGACGATTCCATGAAATCAGCTGGCGCTCCTCATACAAGGAAGTTCGGTTGAACAATCACCATTTCCCATGACTCCTTGAGCCAGGTCTTCTAAAACACCCCAAATTGGGCGTTAGGAGATATAGCATAGGCAGAAACGTGGAGGAAATTTGGGAAAGAAATCAGAAACGGAGAAGCACCACGGCTCTGTCACACCACTGCTTTGTCATAAATGTGACCTTGAAATGACGATTCAATCGCAAAAAATTGGTGTTCCATCAAATCTGTTGTCAGAACTAACGGGTCTCCCTTACATTGCTGACTCGATAAGACGCAGGCATGTTCGAAGGTTTTGCCTTTCGGTAACTTGATTGAAAAAAGGTATGGACAAAGGTCATGTCGCAAATTTTACATAAGAAATCCAAAGGTCTCTAAGTCTCGACAAGAAGAACAGTAGAAGTACAAAAATACGACCAAGAGTAGTTGATAGGGTTCTTACAATTTGTGCTCATGGCCCGCCTAGCAGCTACAAATTAGCCCTGTCCTTGATGCAAAGCAGCTCTGTTTAGATAGCACACCCTTAAAAGAACCCCTCAAACAAAAATCGAAGGAAGTTCCTCGTTCAGTTCAGTTACAGCAATTATAGCTACGACCGCCTGATTTTCACCGAATCACAAGAGAAAGAAAAACTGATAAGAGATTCCTTCAGAGGTTCACTGCCATTCAGACAAAAGCCCCGATGAAACCAAAGTGAAAATCTAAGTTACGCGACTTGTCCACTACAATCCCTCAAATGGTCAGCAGCCGTGAGATTCAAGGACAAGACCCTCATAATTTCGCCCTACAATATCTCGAAGTGAGCTAGACCATCAATACCCTTGAAAAGATCTGACCGTTTTAGCATCCCGGGATTAAGCATAAAAGAAATGATTGGAAAAAATAATCAAGAACCATGTAAGCCTGAAATATGCAAAAACATAATGGTAACTTTGCGCGACACACCTTAACAGAACCGCAGATTACTTTTAGAATATTTTACTGGAATCTGAACGATCTTGAATACAATCAATCGTCTACAATAACAAAAAAAAAACTTCATATTTGCCCATTACATAATGAATTGAACTCTAAAGTTGTTTTCTTAAGACAGGCATTCGAATGATACTCACTAAAACGTCGATGCATGTTAAGATCGGCTTTGACTTAAGAAACAACGGGAATGGAACAATAGAATTTTCAAGCTTCATATTTTAAAAAAATGAAAAGATAAAACTTTTCAGATAAAGATTAGTGGATTTACATTCACTCATCGTTGTAATCAACACTAACGTATCATTAGAATATCGAACTTAGAAAATCGAACGTCGACGGCATCATTGACATAACTGCGACAAACCGTACAACTCTTAAGACTTCGAAGAAAATGTACAATTTGTGGTACTGAACAAAAAAAAACGATTAAAAGATAAATATCTGAGCGGCAAACATTCCTTTGCAAAACATATAAAAGTTATAATATATAGATCTAAAGAGAAGTACTGGTATATAAAGTAGATAACGGGTCCGAAATGCCATCTAAGTTGCCGTCAATGAGTAAAAGCATTTTGTTTCAGACCCGTTTGACCAGCGGTTAAAGTCGCGTTGAGAGGGAGAAGAGGGCAGCAACGGCGCAGTGGGATGATGACTATATTGGGATCGGGCCCGATTTGAGAGACACTGACAGACAGAAAGAAGTACCAGCAAATTACCAGGAAGTATAGAACCGAGGAAAAACGAGGAAACATGTGATGTGCACAAGTACGAAAAGTAATGTAACATCAAATAGAACCACCAAGACGTTATCTAGTGACAGGCACGTTGAACGATGAACACGACAACAAAACCAAGGAAACGCTGCAAAATTATTGAGCTTTATATATAATATTACGTAATAGCCAGGCGTGGTTGTCACAAACGTGACCGAAAAAAAAAGAAAAAAATATTGAGAAGAAGTAAAATTCCTAAACGGAATTGACTATGGAGAGGAGAGCGAAATTGATATGAAGAGGCGCGGAACGCTCCAAACAGAAGGCGCACATTACATAGCACACGTATCAGCAACTGCAGCACTCACATTCACAGAATTGAGCACTTTTTCTTCTTTCTCGGTGCATCACGATTTCGCTCCCGGTGCTAAAACAATGACTAGTCGGTCTTTGCCTAAGTAGAAGAAGCATACCCTTTGTTTTGATATGGCAATTATTTTCAGAATCAGAGACATCACGTTCCTTAGACTATGACTACGAATCTTATTATACGACCCACCCTCAAAAGTACTAGGAAAAATCAATAAAACAGAATTAAAAGTGCACTCACCCTTCTAATTTCACGTACTAGTGTATAAAAAGCGTCATCAACGCCCATTCTTGTCTTCGCAGATGTATCAACCATAGGTATTCCTTAAATCAAATAGTTATCTTCATGCACCCACGGTATAAATTTCGCTAAAAGTGTATTTCATTGTTTGAAACTTTAAGGTGAGCAAGTACCAATAAGTTATAGTTAGTATCGGAATCATAAAAACCGCTTGAAAAGAGAATCAAGTCCGATGAAAAATGGCGTCTAAACCATTAGAAAAAAGAGAAAGAAGTGATAAGAAGCCAATAAGAAGCCAAGAAGTTACCATAAGCCCTAGCTGTGTCGGATACAGTCCGTCCGTCAACAGCACGTTGAGCAAGGTCGCACTTATTTCCAACTAGCACCATAGGAACCTGAAAGAGAAAATATTCCATTTCCGAGATTAATGAAGATACTCTCCTATTCCAGGTTTTTAGTGAGAGCCCATCCGATGGAAAAAAATAGGAAAGCAGCACAGAGCAAATGAACCAAACCTACAAAATAAACTGGGAAAGAAAAGAAAAACTTTTCATGCCCAAACTCACATCGTCACTATCCTTTACCCGTCTTATTTGTTCGCGATAATTGGCGACGTTTTCGAAAGATTTTGATTCATTAACAGCAAATACGAGAAGAAATCCTTCGCCTATAACAAACAGATAACCGCGACAAAATGACTGACATATCATGATGAATTGCCGAACAGGCATGGATAAATCAAGAATCAAACAACCAAAAAAAACTAAATAAACATATGGCTAAAAGACGTAATTTTGCAGTTAGAGTCAATAATGGAGAAGGTAGTCGGATGAATGGAGCTGCATAAAGTCATCGTTTGCAAGCCTTCAAAGCTCAAGGTAAGAGTCACGTCCGGCTACACATCGAATATTTAGAAAAGATAAACAGTAATTTCATTGCCTAAAGGTATATTAATATTATTAAGCGCTACTCCATGAAAGGTCTCGTTACGCAAAAGAATAGAAAGCATTTCTGACCTTCAAAAGCGTAGATATATTCTGTGATCGGATTATACTGAGCGCATTCAAAGTATGTGCATTTTTACGCAGATATGTACGTAAAAATGCACCTACTATGAATGCGCCCATGATAGTGTTGCATCTAGTGGTGAAAAAGGTTTGAAAAATAGATTTCATACCGGTACGCATGTACTGATCGCGCATAGCTGAGTACTCTTCCTGGCCAGCCGTATCCAAAATATCCAGTAGACACGTTTCACCGTCGATCACGACCTATAAGAATGTCGCCCATATCTTTAAGCACAGAGTGAAAATAATGCTGACCATCCGCTATGTCCGCGGAATTGGTTAATGTCTTGTTAACTGCCAATTAACCGCAATAAATGCGTCTCTAACGGGCATCGTAGAGATGGGTACGATAAGAAGTATAGTAGGTTGTACCTGTTTTCGATAACTGTCTTCAATGGTGGGATCATATTCTTCGACGAAATGATTTTGAATTAGTTGGATTGTCAGTGCCGATTTGCCGACACCTCCATCGCCCACCACTACCAGCTTATACTCCGTCATTACCCAATCCTGAAAGCTATCGAGGGTTATTTCTTTTTTTAACTGCATTGCAAAACAACAAAAGCTGCTATCGCGTACAAACGACTAAGGGTGTTGGTGGTAAATTTAATACTTTAATGAGATTCCAGTAATCGCGACAAGACTTACGAATAAAGGAGATGATTTCTGAAAAATATTCGAATAATCAAACACCGTCGAAGTTAAAGTACAATGATCAAGAAGTTTGTATAGTTTATACTCCACGATGTGTCAAGCGAAGCTCGATTTTCAGTACATGTATTAATTTGCAAGAAGGAACGTCTACGATGAGCGAAAATCGAGAAATTGAAAGTAAAGCTTATCCAATCTTTTCTTGATCATCCTAAATGAACAATATAGTTATTTTTAAGTGGTGGAATTCAGTCAAGAAGTAACAATACCCATCACTTTGTTGTTATGCCTTTGGAAAAAAACCGGACAAAATTAAATGAATTGTGCTGAATCACATCGTAAACGGAAAACAATCTCTCTGATCTGACCTTTTCGAAAATTTCCAAAGTCAGCGATTAATGAAAGTAATAATAACAACAAGGATCACTGGAAAAAGTCAATCACATTAATGGAATCCAGCTTCTGCTTACTTATGCTGATTTACAAAATAACGTTACCGAGAGTTCTCACAAATGAGAAAAGTAAAGGATAAACTTCCGATTCTCGTAAAGAAGAAACATAGTCGGTGATTAACCAATCTATTGCTTACTACTAAGAAAAACAAACAGCAAGACGGATGGATTTCATGTAATGTGTCTCGGCAGATAAAAACAATTGGTGAAAGCTGGATAAAACAAATCGAGAACAGGCCTATACAACTATTTGGTAGTTCCGAATTCAAATCTCGAAAAAATAGAGCTTATGAAAGTTGGAGCATCATACCTACCTGTACTTAAAACACTAGATGCTGGAAGATTCCATAAAAGAAAAAGAGATTACGATTGCGTCAAAGATGCAGTTGCTATTCTGAATAAACAAACCGATGTTTATTACAAGAATATTTTTGTGATAGGGGTGGGGTAGGTTGACCTGTCCCTTCTTCGCAACAAATTTTGATCATTTTCAAGCATTTTCGCATTCAGTTATTTGAAATTTTCAAAACATACGAAGACTTAAGGATCTTAATGTTCTTCAACATTTTATATAGAAAAGCAAAGGCGAAAGAATAGGTAAAGACAAACATTGATTGGAATTTGAACGGTATTGTAGTCATTAATATATGATGAATGAGTCAAATGTATAGATAGACCTAGATAAAAACGTACAACAAGCTCAATAAAATCCCTGCTTGAGCGAATGAATAAGGGCTGCAAAAGGCCTGAAGGGGAATTTCGGTACTACAAAGTCATACAGAAGCAGACAGACGCCTTGAAGACGTCGTCGGTCATTTACCACACATGTCGCCGATCGTGCCAGTCGGTGATTCCAAAGGCTACGATGATGAACGGCGAAGAAAGCCGTCGTCGCCGTCGTCGTCCAACCAACCCATCAAAGTCGTGCCGACGAGCCGCAACGCAGCCGCGCGCCCCATTCGTCGCGGTCGTCGCGAGCGGCAGCACCTCGGTTGCTCCGTTGGCAATTCGCCAATTCCTCCTTCGTGAGGAGCAAAAAGTTCTCAGATTTTCTAGGCCTCAAATCATCTGTCCTTCTTGATTGCATTTGTGCTTTAACTTCTCGTGAAGATAGACTCCATTATTTGACCCATCTGGGAGTTTTTTACCCCAACATGAACTTGGAACTTCAATGTATGTGGATTTGTAGACTTTTTACCTTCACTTTTTTACGATTAGATCATGACGAAGAGTTTTTATCCTGTGACACCTATATGGGGCTCCTTCATGATCGCAAGTCTGGCATGCGAGCGGTTGCCCCGCGGTCTTGGTTATACTTACGCTTAATTTTCACCTATTATGAGCAATAAATATTTATTACCGCCTTGAAATCGCAGATTATCCTTTTTACATTACTATCATGAATAAAATTCTAGTATAAACGCAAACTCCTGCCGTAGATCGCAATGTTGTTTGAACTACAGCTGTCAACTAGGAGGTTTTACGGCTTGTATAGTTAGAGGCAGATGATTACGGTAAGAATTTGGATCTTCACTGAAATTACCCTATTTCTTATTTTTTGACGTCTTATGCCTGGCTCAATGGGAACAGAATTGTTGCTAGTAAAGCTGCATGGGATAAGCCATGCATTCGCTTATCGCCCGCAGCCGCCGTAATCGTTGGTTGCGTGTTTGCTCCATGCAACAACTTACGATTTCTTTCTTCGAGGCTCTTTTATCCTTTTGAACGAGACTGCCCCAATTCAAAAACGCTATACTTTGTACTTGCTTTGTTTATCGTAAACAACCTAGCGGAGGCGTTCTAGCGGCAATTGGCGCACTGTCGCAGACGCGTGAGCTGGGGATCGAACCTGGGTCGATATCTGCCCAAGCCAACCAAGTCTTCCATCCCTTCGGATTCGTTGGATTGCCAAAGACAAGTCTGGGAGTATAAAGGCTCTGACTGTGTTTCGGATGTTCATTGCAATTCATTATAGAGGTCGCACTCGCATTCAAACGCGTCATAACGATTCTGAATGGAAGTCGAATGCAGGGAGCATCCCAAAATGGAGTCATTAACACTAAGAGCTTTATTTCTTATTACCCCTATCGTATAACATCACTAATTATTAGATCAATATCGCTATCCTTCATCAATAGATGTTTTCTTGCTGCCACGGTCCGATCTGCTAACCTGTTCGGCATTTGTGTTTCACGTGCACACAACCGATAATGATCGTTCATTGCTAGTAGTAGGACGAGTTCGTGGTTCCTGGCTGGATTCCTTGTAAGTGGTCTGGGTGCCGCACCGCGTCCGCGTGCATTCGTGGCACATGAACAGCACAGGCCCTAAGAAATTGTGCTTACTTTGAAGGGAAGAAATCTTCGCGATCTCTAGACTCTTACAGCGTTTACACTTTGCTGGATCCCTTTCATATAGAACATAACGTAAAACCATTGAAAGGATAAAAATGGAAAATTCATTCCATTCAATGCCCTCAATGGAGAGAAAGTCGAAAGAAGTATTTTCACGTTTGAGATCGTTGTAGGTAATCGGATTGAACCTCCGACCATTTCTTTTTGGTTACGCCATGCATTCGATTTCCATTGCGAATCGCATGGGCATTTGAATGCGTTCACAACGGCTTGCTAAGATGGCCCATACCACTGATTAAATCTCGTAGAGGTAGAGAGGTCTGCTGTTTTGTTATGGATTCCACCAGATCCGATCTCTGCCTCGAGTCCTTACCAGAGGGAGCATACTATCCACCTCTGATGTGTTTAATGTAGCGTTATGGCCACCGACAATTCTACGTGCCTGTCGAAAGTACAAAGCCAGTCATCCACCAAATTTTTCTATGGTTGTTGGACATGTTTCATTAATAGTTATGCTATGAAGTCAAGTATGCTTAGCTTGTCAATAATGAGCAGATTGCAAAAACACGACTTACTCTCAAAAGGTCATAGTTTTTAGAAAGAAAGGTTAAGCGAAAATAGTATCAAGAAATGGGGTAGATATTATCATTACCGCTCTCTTCAGTTGATACTTGAGTAGGAAGGAGAGAAAAGTAAGTTCTAAAAAGCAGAATAAGGTTTAGATGAACATTTTTTTTTAAAGTCAAGTCAAAATTTTGAATCTTCTCGACCTACTATCAAAACTATTGATTGTATTGATTGATTATACTATCGAAGCTAATTCAAAGCTAGATACACAAGAAATGCAAAATACTGAAATCTGGGGAAAGCGATAGCAAATCGATGAAAAGTGAGAATTTCTGAAGATTGTTGAAAATTTGTTCCCTAGCATCCACTGGAGGAATAAAAAAGCTCGGACAGGAAAAAATTTGAGCTATAATAATCGTAAAAGAGCATGAATGTTGAGTTGATTAGAAATTTTGAAATAGTAAGGCGTGGAAATGAAATACTTGTAAGGATACCTGCGTTACCTGAGTTATAACAAAGGATGAATGATTGGCAGCCTATGGAATGAGATCCGGATTCCTGTCGAAGTATGCAAAAGAAAGGCGGTCAGCAGCAAACCCACCCCAACTCCGCCCAGCTCAAACTGGTTATGCACACACACACGCTTGTACTTACTATTCGTAGAATTACTTTATATGCAAATTTTTGGATAATAAAAGAAACATTCTTCGAATTCCTATGTGAAATGGAGGTTTTCCTTACCACTGTATAGAAAATTCATCAAAAGACTTAGGTTTTCCTTGCCAAGGAGGAACGATTTTTGTTAAAGCCCATTTCAAACTACTGGGCAGATTAAGCCGGGAAATGAACATTACCATCAGTTTTTCACGAATGGAAAGGGATAGAAACACGACATGTTTATAAAAACGTGCTCAAAGGTAAGGTAAAAAAGTTGAAGGAGTGGAGTCGCTTACATTTTCTCCCCAGGGAAAAACACCACTCAGTTTTATCGATTTTACTTGATCACGTATTGATTTCTATCACATTATACAGCACATTTGAGTAGTTCTTTTCGCTGCCAATCGAGCTTCCATGAATGTAGTCAACTCGTTTCGTTTCCTCGTTGCAACGGCTTTCCTTCGGACCATTTCCCATTTCCTACGTCTTCCTCTTTCTTCTGCTTCTGAAGTAGCTAGCTTCGTGGCCTTCTTGCCATCTTCTTCCGCCCTCTTTGTAACAACCGTTGGTGCAGTGGCCAGAAATGTATCGCGATTATGCGATCCACTGGATCGAAACCTGTCCAGTGCTTCGTATTTTTCGCGGTTGACTGGGTAGTATCCAGCCTATCTTGGTGAAGAACAGTACCGTCAGCATTCCTTATTTGATCGCTCTGGAGATGAGTTCCCCCAAGGTTGTGCCTGGTTCAGTTGTGATTCAGACACTTCTCTGATTCCCATGGAAGTCGAGAGCGTGGCCCACTCTTCAGAGGTTACAAAGCGTACCTCAATGTAATCCATCGTTGCGGAGAGTTTATCCTACACTGTTCCGGTCCGCCGGGCACTCAATCAATTCAATGAGCCTCATTTTCTGGATTGTTATCCTTTCTTTGTTGTGAGGTGGGCCCGCGTTTTTCGTTTTCCTCAGAGTTTTTTCTGCCCCTGCAGTGATTGCCTCTTGGAATAGGGCCATTCTGGCGAGTTGGGGATGATAAAGTAGAATTGGAGGTCTCTCAGAAGGATGAGTTCTCTTGAGAATGAGTCACCTCGACCAAGTTATAGATGCCAAGTACAACTAATGAATGATATCATAAAGAGACAAAAAATGGCTTCTCAAAGGTGAACTGAAGGGCCTGTTGTGAAATGCATTGTTGTTTCGGAATGACATTACACTGCCAGCTCATGATCCAAAGCATTTGCTGCAGCTGGTGCAGCTCACATCACAGTTGAGAAATTCGTCATTTTCGTTGAAGGCTTAGAGATGACTCAAGGGTGTGGCACTTCCTGGTTGATATCAGATGGTGACAAATGTTTTGAAAACACAATAAAAAGTACTAGTAACATTAGCTGCTTACATCTCCCACGACATAAAAAGCTAGTGACTCATGAGGTTAATCTTTTTTGGATTGCGCCATGCCCTCGACATCCACTATCGATAATTGCTAGCTGGATATTAGGGGCAACTGGAAAGTTACGGCTATCGGCTTTGCAGGATGGAACCCTTCTACTTCTCTTAACCCAAGTTCTCCATCACTTTACCTCGCTGTCACCTCTCTGCTAATAAAAATTGTAAAAGAAAAATATTTTTGAAGGGGGGTGAGGTGAGGATGGAATTTCTCAAAACCCATTGAATTGTCATCTGATATGAACCTTGGTCCCTCGGCTTGAACGGATTGGATTCGGGTTGAACCGAGTTGTAATTGATGACTCGCTCCAGCTAGGATAAGATCAGGTTGGAACTTCTCTGTGAGTTTTTTCAGTTTCTTTTTGTTGAGACTAGTGACCGACATAGCAGCGAGGGAGAAGTTCGAGTGGTGAGTCTATTCTGAATACGCCACGAACTCGACTCCTGCCTCTGATCACAGAAATATTTGGTCTCTGTGATGGCCCCAAGGACGAGATCATGTTCGTTTAGGTAAGTGACGAATGCGAGGACCTCCATGTACAAAAGTGACATCAGCTGCTGAATTGGTTTGCCCAAAATGTCATCCGGAGCGCAGGTGACTCATACCTCAGCAATGAAGGTTGGAGGGAAACGAAAACCGCACGAATAATCGGATTAGTATTGTGAAGTACCTCTGAGCGGGTTAAACTTACAATACTTTTCAACTCGGAATGGAGCCATGGTCATGGTGAAAAAACTGCTGCGACGATTGCTGACATACTCTGGCCGCGCCGGTACTGACCGCTTTGCAAACGCGCACTCGGTTTTTATGAGTTCAGCCCCTGTCCCAAGGATTTCATTTGAACGTGTATTTTTATTATCAGCTATATTTAGTGTAGGAGGCAGGTTCAGAACCAACAGTCACCGCTAGCTCATGCACCGCGTGGGGGGGGGGGGGTAATGAAGTCCGAATCTAATTTTCCTCAAGGTAATCAAATAGTTCGTTTCTGCGGGGTCGGCTAATTTGTACCAGATTTGTCTGAGACTATAAAAACACGTCTTGAGCCAATTCAGAGCCTAAAAAGACAGTGTTGCGAATAATTCTTAGATTCTGGTTACCCTTCAAGGAGTTAACTCATGAAGTTACCACTAAATTTTAGACGTCTTCCAAACGGGAGAAAATGTCAATGAGTATTCATAAGAGACTTTTAGGAGAAGATTGCCCGAAGATGAAAATGTCAGCTTACTAATTAGAAAAAATAATCGAAGCGAAGGAAGGAAAGAAGGAATAAACAAGGTGTCAATGTTGCGAAACGCTTTCGAAGTCCCTTGTAATTCCGGATTGCAACCAGATGCACGGCGCACTCCAAAACATACTGATTGAAACGGAAGTTTCGATAGATTTCCAATGTTTAGATAGGATTTTTTATTCCGTAAGCATAGAAGAAGATGTAAAAAAATGATTTTGAACATTTTTCAGGAAATCCGATGGTATACCGAAATTTAAATAAATATAAATAAATGAACAAATACCAAAATTAAAAAAAGATGAATTGTCTAAAATAGACTGAAGGACCACAGGGTGGCAAAGCGTTATGGTTTATAAGAGTAAAAGATGACTCATGATGTTTTTGCAATGATATGAGTATGTTTATTTAGATTACTCATACTCATAACCGATAGAATTTCACTTAGGAATCGATCAATAAGGAATTTGATGAATTCGAAAAATTCAAACAATTGATTGGATCTCAAATACTTCTTGTAAAAGCTCGGAATGATTTAAAATATCTGTCTGTAGCGGTCTGAACAGATGCCTTCCTTATATGAGCTCTATTTATACTAATATGATCAAATTTGGCCACGCCCACATGGGAATCAAATTGTTTCATACGGGATAACATTACTTATTTAACACTATCTCTCTGTTTTTATAAAGAAATACCTCCAGTAATCGAATGGTATTGAGTATTACCCACGCATTATGTTAGAAAAACCGCTGAGTCGACGACGAGAGGAAAGAGGAGGCGTTCAGTTATGCGGCCCCCGCCTAGTCGGTCGTATTTCATTATAGGAAATGGCTTCTCATCAACCTAGCACTGACTAAAGTAAATGTGTCTACAATTAGATTCATGTTCTCGTTTTTCATCCCTATTTGGAACTTAGCTCCTTCACAGACTGTCTATCAACACCTATTTGACTTCCATCCGAAATCGTAATGGTCTGTTTGAATGCGTGTGTAGCCTATACAGCGAATTGAGGTGGCCAGCCGATGTACAAGTCAGTGCTCCTATCCTCCCAGACGAGTCTAGTAACAAGTAACCGACCCTGTAGGAATGGAAGGCTGGTTGGCCTGGGCGGTTATCTATCCGGGGTTCGATCCTAGGACCATGCGTTTGACAGTGCGCCACTTGCCACAACACCACTTTCGCTCTTTTTGTGATATAGCCCTTAATCGGGAAACGGTGCCGTGCATAGGCTGTTTATCCTTGATTGAACCTCTTTAGCGCAATGTCTACGTCTTCTATTTAGAACTGTTTTTTGGCTTGTACAGTGTATTACCGTTCCTGAGAATCTACAGTATCCAAGCTCCCAGCTCTGAACAGTTCCCATTGACTGGTAACAGTTAAACAATATCAAGGAGGATGGTTACTTTTATTAGTCTAGGCAGTAATGAATGTGGGAGTCGATCTCTAATCCTTAATTATACATGAAAAAAATCATGTAATTAGTAGTATCGAATTGGGAATCTGATCTTACACCGTCCTTCTCACGTTCCTCTTCCTACTCACCTAATTATAAATTTCAAGAAAAAAACTACCCTATGAGTAGCGTCTTTGAAATCGGTTGTGCTTTTTTCCTGTTCTTCAACAGTTAGCTAAAGTTTTGCCTAAACAAGTGAATTTGAGTTGCCCTTCTTCATCCCACAGTTGACGAAGTGGGTAGACACGTGGTTACGTCTTACCTCCTTTGAGGAAACTTCTTGACAAATTTTTCTTGGAGCGGGGAGAAGAAGCGAATTAACTAACCCGCATAGTTCACCCTACCTGAACAGTGTTTAAGCGTTTATTGCAAGGCGAACAAAAATCTCAACCCAACAAGTGGGATCAGCCCCAACCTCTTTGGAGAAGAGCTTGAGGTGATTGCCATTCTTTCACCGCTAAAGGCCTTTCTGTCACTCCTCTTCCTTTCTCTTTCAATCTGTCAACTACATCAAGTTTATAAACAGCCAGAAATGCTGGAAATGAAGTCCATCCTGCTCTTTCCATTGATCAGGCTGTTCAGCAAGGAGTCATGGATGTATTTGAATGGGTATTTGGCATATACGAATAAGGGAATGATGGTCAGAAAAGATACCTCTTGACCCTCCCCCTCCCCCCTTCCCTAAACAGCCTTATTACTATAATCATCCAATGCAATCGAGTCATTTATTAAAATCTTGTTCAGACCGTCATGACCCCTATAACGAACGCATCCGAATTTCGTCTCTTGTTCACTCCACTGCTGTCGCGCCTGCTTTTATACTTTTTATCGCTGACCTGTGGAAGATAGATATCGACTGTGCGCGCGCTGACTCGATGATTTTTTTGAAGTTTGAGCTCCTATTAGAATTGAATTAATTGAATTGAGGTTATTTTGAGTTCGAGAACCGCATCGGACTGATGGATTTATTGCTGACTTCGTTCAAGCCGTCATTATGTTTTTTGCTTGTTAGTTGTTTAAATCGGGAATTTCACAACACACTTCAGGATTCACTATGGTGGAGGCCGTATGAGCACTACCGCAGTTGGCGGACATAATCAGAATCAAGGGGGATGACCCTAATAAGGCTACGCCGTCGAAGCTTTTTCAGATTATTCTCAACATTCTATCCAGGTAATGCCTGCTTCCGTTACAACCTACTATACACTAGTTTCTTTTACCACTTTTTTTTTTATGGTCTGGGTGTCAAGGTAGGGCGATGAACAAAGCGTAGGAAGTGGGAGGGTGGAATCCTCCAATCCTTAGGGTACGATGGGCGGTTGCCATTAAGGGTAGGGGTTCGCATCAAAAGAAGAGCATCATGAAACAGAGCTCATTACAAATTGAGGGTGAAAAATGATAAAGGAGTAGGTGGATACCTCAATACAACGCCTACTCGTCTGGTTTTCTGCTCGTCTAGCCGTACTCGTCACCTAATAGCAGTTTTCACGATAGATTACCATAACTGAGTTGAATTATCTGTGAAATAGGGTAGTTGTTGCGTGAATGTAAGTTTTTCTTCATAGTAATGAGGGAAGTCATAGGGAGATATTCTCCATGTTCGACTCTATGAGCCCTAAGTGTTTCGTTCAAAGTTCAGAATTGATTCAACTGGGTGCAAGACGAAGATTTTTCTATCGGATCATCCCGTCGTTGGTATGCGCCGTGCATTCGACTTCCGTTCTGAAACGTAGCAACACTCGAATGTGTATCTAGGCCTTACATTATCTTGGAGTGCACAGACGGAGAACAAATCAGTGCTTTTGCTCTCTCAGACGAAAGTGGTACCTATACGGATCTTGGAGTGATTGAAGGCCTGATTGACTTGGGCAGGTGTCGATCGAAGATTTGATTTCCTTTAAGGGGAGATGACAGGATAACAGTCTGCTCCACCTGGATGCTCCGGTGTGTATCTTTTCGCAAGGCTCAACCGTCATCAGAAGTGGTCAATGAAGCAACCTGTGCTCTCATCACTGCTCATTTCCGAGCGTTAACTAGGTGGAATAGCTATATAGCACTTAGACCTACGGATTATGGCCTCCAAGGTCCGTTTCAGGAATCCAAACTAGCTTTCGTTTAGGATTTTATTAGGTTATCTAATCTGTGATGAAAAACTCTTACTAATGTTATTCTATTCAGTAATCCTACTTGTATGCATCATATGGGGTGAGTCGCTGAACTACTACCACTCAAGGCTGTTCTGGAATGTTGCTGAGCCGGAATTTGACGATGGAAGATCTCTGGGAATTCTAATCGTTGCGGATCCCCAGCTGGTTGGATTCAGGAACGAGAACCATATGATGGGGCCGTTAACGAGATGGGATTGCGATCGGTAAAATTGGCTTTTTAAGGATCAATCAAAAGGAAATAAAAAGTCAATGTTTCAGATTCCTCTCAAAAGGATTCTCCCATGCCGTATCAGCTACGAACCCTGATTTGATCATTTTTCTTGGCGATCTATTCGATGAAGGTGTTGAGGCTAGCGATACGGAGATAGACTGGACGGTCGACAGATTCAAAGCCATTTTTGACTCGAGGATCCCTGTAGGAGCTATTTTTTTCTTTTTCCTTCTGAAGCTCCATTTTATTTTGACTTTGATCAGCTCGGTTCAGACCATCTACATCAGCGGTGACAACGACGTCGGTGGTGAAGTTGAACCTGTGCAAAGTCTCTTGACGGCTCGTTTTGGTCGGATATTCACGAACTCGTTTCCTTCATCGAATGACATTTTCAAGTCTCTATCTTTCACTGGGGTGAGTGCTTAATCCGAGTTTCGCAGCTTCAAGTCGAGAAGAGTTTAGATTCGGAATCCAAGCATCGATCAAGGTTGTTCTCCTTCTTAGCATCCACATTTTGCATAGTTTTCAAGGATATTTCATACTCTCCCTTATTTCGGATCCAGGCCATGTACATGGCGTACCTTGGGACATTGAATCCGTTATTTTTATTGACCTATTTCGTAAAGGAAAGGGTATCCAGGAGGTGAAAGTCCCCACACTGAATTTCATGTAAGCGTGTTTGAGGCCATGCCAAAACATTCGAGCTCAAATTCATGGCGCACACCGAAAGGAGCCGGGGAAACCGTAGTATTACTGCAGAGAGTCATATGCAATTTGGAAAAATATCTTATCCTTTTAAGCGGAAGCAATTTTTTCATTTCATTTCATTCTTTGTGATAAACCGAGCGGAAGCCATCCGGAAGTGCTATCGAAATCCAGAGAACTTTACTTACAGAACAAAAAAACTCGACAAGGATAAATGAGGTCTCGGTAGTGTAAGGGTTAAAGAGTACAGTACTCGGATAGCCCTGGATTGAATTCGAATTGGATGGATTTGAATCCCGTAAACCGAGGTTTTGTCCATAACTCGCCAACCTTGTGACACAAAAAAACCATTGATTGTACCATTATATATATTTAAATTCTTTTTTTGCTTACGATTTAAATGGCAATTTTAGGTCAACCTGATGAATTCCGAAGTGACCACAATCCGAGAATTTTCCGAACCGCCGGAGATGAAAGTCGTGCTGAGCCATGTGCCATTTTCTACAGCGACTTACATTGATACCTTGAGAATCGTTAGTTTTTAATACCATTTCTATCATTAAAGCAATTATATCGATTTTACGCATTTGAATTTTATAATAATGCCATACGTATGGTTAGTGATATCAGTAGTACTAGCATACAGCGCTTCTTAACAAGTTTAGTCCCAGATAGAGATTTTATTGCCTTCATATGCTATAAAAAAGAGGTAATTATTATAATAATGTTAACGAAAAGAACACCAACACTTTCCTCAGTTACTCACGGTCCTCAGTAGCACACTGAGTTTCCCTCTAGATTTCACAAAAACATCCTTTCCTAACTGATTTTTACTGGACTTGTCGGATTTGTCATTTGATTTTCAGACATCAGAGCTCAACCCCGATTTGATACTGAGTGCTCACGATCATAAGGTGAGTTATAGTCGTTCATCTATCTATCTTTCGTTAGATAGTACTGCAAGAAACAATTGGGGATGCGCCGCGAATGAAATTTCCATCTGGATTAGTTGAAACAAAAGAGCTTTCTTCGCTCAATTTATTTTACGGAGCTTCTCGTTACGATACATTATTTTGTCAACTTAATCGAATGTTCATGAAAGTAAAGCTCTCCAAGATTAAAATAAACCGTGAGCACTTATAAAAATTAATGTGGTCTCATGGATTTCCAGCCTTTTTAAGGGATTCCAACAGCTTCCTGATTTCCAGTTAGTAGCGAATGCCTGGCATATAAGTGAATGAAAGTGAACAACAAGTGTTACTAAAGAAGCTCTTCCAGCTTTATAAAAAGATTTAATAGTACAACGGTAGTTTCAGGCTGGTGTTCATCATATATCACGAGACAGCACGAATGCTAAATCCAAAGATCTCACAGGCATTCGTGAAATTCAGGAATTCATTTTGGATTCAAAAGAGATACTCGAGTTACAGACTCCCACCTGTTCATATAGGTATTTGTCAGTTTTTCGGCATTTTGAACATTTTGAACAGCTTTCAGGTTGTCTTGGTCATGAAATTGCTTTTTGACTGTACGCGCGTAACATCAATACCTATCCTGAAGTGCATGGCTAATACCATTGCATTGCTGGAATGAACGTACAGCAACGTAATTCCGTCGTAATTTCAGAATGGGCGTATACGATGTGGGCTACGGGTTTGTTCGAATAGATCGATATGTCGGTGATGATTCAACTAATCGATATCGAGTGGCATTTTCGATTCTTTGGATTCATAGTCGTTTTTATGCTTTGATGCTTTACGTGGTTATCGTTACTGTAGGCTTGTTGATTCTTTTGTTTGAAATGGGCATTATTTTCTTTTCTAGAAGACATAGATATTTATGCTTACCCAAATATCGATCTACTAATTGATATTGATTTTTTTCTCTCGCTGTTACTAACATTGATTAAATAATGTTGTGCTGTTTGGGAACTCACCTCCTTACCGGGTATTAACTGCCATAACTCATGCTTTACCATTTTCATGATTACCTCTTGTACGCTTTGCTTTAAATTTAATAAATATTCAACAGCTTACTGTAATCATCTTTGAAGTAAAGGCTTTCTTGGCACTGATCGTCTTTAGCACGTTTTTGTCTCGTTTTATTATTCGGAATTAGTAGCGGTGAATATTATCGCCTTTGCTGCGTGCGTAGTCATTGGATCGAATCATTGCTGAGTCAACTGAGTCCTTTAGGTTGATAGGTCCACCCTTTTGAGTACACAAAGTCATCGAGGTTTATATTGATCATCGTAATTCGTTGTATTTGCCACATTCGTCTTCGAATCACACTGGAAATCTAAATGGACTCAGGCGCGTGCATGGCGCATCCCATGAGCAGAATCACCTCCATTAAGCCACTCATCCTTTCATTTCTATTATGACTTCTATCTTTTATCGTTGTTCCTCTTTTGTTTTTGTTGTTCTACAAATGCGGTCCTCTCTATTCCGAATGGGAGGGATCCGAGGCAGAGGCTGCTCTGGCAGAACCATGTCCATAGCGAAATTTGCGTAGTGGTCCAAAGCGGAGCGTGGCTCTATCTAGCCCTAAAGGATCGGACCCTGCTGCTTATCTCTCTGGGTGGATAATTCTTATTACGAATATTGGATTGAATTACTTTTCACTGGTGGCCCTGTTTTGACCATTACGGACTTACCTTTGAAGACAAGGTAGTGGTGCATCTGGACGCTTTTGCAATCGTGAATGGAGCTCGAATGTGTGGCGTAATAGCGGAGGGCGGACGGAAACCTCTCGAAAAACTTAACTGAACAGATCAGATTCCTCATTTTGGTTACCGACTACTAGAAAACGAAAGCAATAGCCTTAGCAGCTCCTTCATATACGAAGACCTTTCGAGTATGACCATCCAAAGACCCATGGTCTTTGTATAAAGGATGAACGCAAGGCGCAATCTCGGCTATGTTGTTACGACACTTTCTTTTGCAATCGCGAGTTGGGTCCGTGCCAAAACAACACGTTGATGACCGGAAAATGCCCTCTATCTATTGGCTAGGCACCTCCCGTCCGCCTTCGCCGCCTAGACGCAGCCTTGTCTGAAGCTGCAGCTACTGGTGTGCAGTCTTTGACGTTCAGACTTTCGCTTGTGCTCTGTTTATACTCTGATATATCCCTCCTGTGTTAGAGGGCTTAGGAGTGTTCTAAAACACCTTTGCATCTGTTTTTCATCAGATCGCCCACGATTTTTCAATCTTCCTTTCAGCTGCTGCTTGTTTATTGATCGGCGGCTGGAGAGCCGAAGGGAAACAACATCATCGCCGTCTGACTCAGACGCGCTATCACATAACAACAGGCTTATATGTATGGGTGCCCAGTGACTCAGTGCTGAATGACTTGAATGAATCATTCCTTCCGTCCCACTTGTCTTCTACAGTTCTTCAAGCTAATTGCTCTCTCTTAGAATAAGCCATGCCTTAATCCCATTCTCAGTTAGTCTCTGTTAGTTTGATGGTTTGTGTGAGTAGAGTAAGTCCAGCACCGTAATCGATACCCATTGCCGCTTACTGCCGCATACCGGCTCAAAGTACTCATTTTTAGTTTATTTATTCATTTATTTACTTTTATCTTGTTTGTTGATTGTTATGGGTAACGAAATCCCTGCAATACCTAAACTACCATTACGATACCAATGTTTCGTATTATATGGGGAAAACCATGGAGCCATGACCCACAGTTGCAACATTTTTGGGAAGGGGGGGGGGGGGGGAGGGGGAGAGGGGAACGGGGTAAGGAATGGGATCGGAAAATTTATAATCTATATAACTTTTTTTGTTTATTTTATAAGTTTTATTTGATATTATTTTACTGGGCATCTCACAAGTGGGCCATTCCTGTGGGTTCAGCCACGTATTCTCATTTTTTTTACAAAATTTGTTTTGCGTCAACATCAGTGATTTCTGATCAGATGTCATTTTGAGGTGCTCTTGTAATCGTTCCGTCATGCTTGCTAATCCTACTTAATCGTTGTTTTCTATTTCTTTCCAAAATGTTGGGTAACTTCGAAGATTGAGCCAGAAGTTTGTTTTCGGTTCCTACTTGTTGATGTGATTGATAGGTGCGATTATTTTTGTTGCCGTCAACATGTCTTCTGACCTGGAGCAATTTCTGGTTTCCAGAAAGTAAATTACTTTGAAAATTTGGTTCTTTCTGTCCATCATCGTATCCTCCTTGGCTTATTCTAGAAACCTCGATAGCACTTGGTTGACTATCAGGGAGGTTCGGCCTTCCTTCTCGGTAAGGTGTTCCTCGTTTCCACTGTAACGGTCAAACTTCTGTTGGTTAGACTAGGCATAGGGATGCTAAGAAATTCCGGAAATGGAGCAGTGGCCAATGGCGCTACTACCAAATGCATGATCAATGGAACGATCTTCGTACTCCGCGGTTCCCAATCTGGTCTTGCCGAGGCCAAACGAGCTGTTTATTTTTTTGAAGAAGCTCCACAACTCAGAAAGTAGGACTATCATATGACGTTTCCAGAAAGCTTTGTCGTTCCGCTGTCTCAATTTTTGCCAGTTCGTATTCTTGTCGGTTGAATAACTGGTTTGCCATCGTTTACTTTGCGGCGCGATGGCTTTGTTTTTGACTTTGTTCACATAGGTAGTTTGGCACTTGGTTTTCACCGTTCATAAATATTTTACATGTGTGAAGAATTAGGATAATTTGCTATTCTAAGGGATGGTAGAGGAGTAAATGTATGGAGGGGTGCAGGGTAACTGCGGGATTGGCTTAAGCATAGATAACTGCTGCTCCCATATCCCCTAGCTGGTCTGGTCTGATTAGACCAGTCAGCTAAAATTGATCAACCTTCAAGGATGTTTATTTGGTCGGCATTGTGATCGATATTGTCCCCACAATTTGATCCCCATTCAATGGCCCCCTTGGCCGTTGTCACACCGTTTTTCGAACGTATTGAGGAGGTTTTCTTGTGTTTGAATAGGAGAGCACTTCTTTTTTCATTTTCTTTTTTGTTATCTGAGATTTTGTGTTTACTTTTTTCCGTACTTGTATAATTTCTTCTCTTAAATATTGGTTTTATTGTTAGTAATCAGTTCTTTTCGCGTTCTCTTTTTGCTTACAAACACTACGTATAAATAAATTTTTTGAGTACTTCACGGACCAGATTTCATGCCATTACTAGTATCATACTCTATGTAAATGTCTCCCAATCCCTTCCATAGTTGATTTACTGGTAAACGTTGAACACTCAGGCATGGTTGTAGCTCGATGGCGGACGCAACATCAATTATCATCTCAGCCACTTTCCCAATTGTCTCCGATGTCGATCGCTTGTGGTCCCTTTTACCTCGTGAGTCCTGACGACACAGCCTTCCTTTGAAAACATCCCGTTTGGGAGAAATGGACTGTTTGCGTAACATATCATAGCTCAATGTCTCCTTAGTTGGTTCTTCTCTTCCACTCTGTTAAGGCAGGCTCTCTTACAACGAGTTTGGGTTCTGGTACCTTCAGTTCAACTCGAGAACCAACTTGAAGCTGTAGGAGATAGTAGAACAACTACGCTCTCCTCCTTTACTTCGATCATCCGTCGAATGCGATTACAAACGAGTACGGTAACAAATTTCTCGTAGGACCTTCACTAGGCGTAGGGCGATTAACCATATTCGGGACGCGCCATGTTCCCCAACTTTCAGCCATGGTTGTGGTCGCACTTGAATGCTTATCTGGTGTTTACAACGATTGGTAGGCTTCCATCGATGAAAATCGGCTACTATTTATGCGTTAATCTCTTGTATCCCTTATATTGTGCAAATTATCGGTCGGAATTGAAGATTAGTTGGTCTACGGAAGAACCTAGGATTCGATCCACGAGTCACATCGGTAGTGTAGGCGCCAGTTGGTTCTATTCCATGTTCGCCCGATGGCTGATGTTCTGGCAGTATACTGTATGACGAACCTTAAACTTTGGCCTTACCACCCAAAAATCTGGAAGATACCAGCTTTTTTTCTGGAATTGCCATTTCTGAAGGTTTACCAGTTCGGCATTGTTCTCATTCTTCCTGACAGGCGATAGATCTTCAGCATATCCCTTTACCTAGGGTTTCTATGACATCAACTGGTAGTGTAGAACTCCGTCCACTTTGTTTAGAGACCCTATCGGCGACAAGTAAATAAGGTAAATAAGAAACTAATATGGCAGTTGACAGTTGTCTTGAAGCTTTCCCCTTGAAAGGGGACATTAGCATCAAAAGCGGGATACGTCAGTGGAGAGGGTGCTGTAGCCCGTCTGCCGTCTCCCATATAATTCACTCATTGCTAATAGCACCATTATGTCCCACCGTAACTTTCAACGGTCAATCTCATCATTACTGAGTTCGAAACAAACATGTCCCATTGTAGATCAAAAAACCACTCATTTTTTTTTTTGGTTATTTTTTGTTTTTGTCGGGTCACTTTCCATTTTTTCTTATTTTTCTTGCAGAAGTCTCATTTTGTCCACCATTTTTTTGTAAATTATTTTTGCATTTCTACTTATTAGATACTATCTCGACCTAATTTTTTAATTTATTTATCCATTTATTTATTTTTATTTTATTTTTTTCTTTGCCTCATCTAAACATGTTTTCCATTTGCTTGTGTCTAGTCGGTTAACTGAGTTGGCAAGTAGCCAACAAACGGCCAAGCATGAGTATTGCATGCGATTCAGCCAATTTGTTCCAGTCAGATGATAGCAAAAGCGTCGAGAAGCGCCGCTTCCTTGAAACTGATGAAATCCTATTTACTAATCTTACTTTTTTGTAAATATTTTCAAGTCAGTTTAATCGAATTGATAAATTTTCAATTACAATTACTGGTTACTACTGTTGTTTGGAGGTTTGGCGTCTTTCGGCGATTTTCTAGTTACTGTTTTTGTTGTTTAGTTGTTCCATTCTATATAAATACATATCTATCAGGTTCCAGATAAGCATCTCCACCTAAACGTTAGAAAGTTTTTAGTTTAATTATAGACTTGAAATCGATCAACTGCGATTTAATAGTAACTTGCTCGTTAATAGATAAGACGGTCTATCTATATAGCTGAACCCAATTGCTTTGTTTCATGACTCTGTAAAGATTCTAATAATAAAATTACTTGAGAAGCAGGCAGACGTGGTATAGTGGCAAGTGGTGCACTATCTAACACTCATAGCCACTGGTTCGAACTCGATCCACTCGATATCCACATAGGTCTACCAATTTTCTATCCCTCCAGGATTGAGTAGTGGAACAGAGGCTCATCTGAGAGGATGAAAGGACTGATTTGTACATCGGTTTGCCACAGCAGCATTGTATCAGTCGTGTAGACAATCGAAACGCCTCTACGATTATGATTGGATGTCGGATGCAGGGCGCATCTCTAGCGTCTGGGAAAAGAATTGCATTCTTAAGATGGATACCCTCGAACTTCCTATGTATGATGGAATAGATGGCGCATTCCAGCAGAGGAGATTGTCACCTCAAGGCGTTATTTTCTACATGTTGGCTAGAATCAGCTGTTCGGGTTCGACTAGGAAAGAATGTGGGGTTTTTTCGTGCTGATCTGTCAGATGTTGCTCATCAGTCTAAGTTTTGCTGATGTCATTGCTCATTTTGTTGACGTACTAAACAACGTCGAGCAATCGGGGCGTATGGCGTCAATCGGGTATAATTGGCCAGGTGTCCAGACGAAGATGGCTATTTTTAGTTGATTTTGATGATTCAACGGGAACCGTTGAGAATTTATGAGCTCATTGCATAATGTGTGTCTAAGCTGACGTATGCTTACTTTCTGTCAATAATAGTGAGGGCTTCAGCCCTAAAGTAAACATCTTACTATTGTGAAATCGATGACCTGCATTTTTTCAACCATTACCCATTGCACCCGTCTTATACTTTATTTCTAAAGCAAAATGAAGTCTTTGACATTTAACAATCTCATTATGGGATGCTCCCTGCATTCGATTCCCATTCAGAATCGTGGGGGCGTATTGAATGCGTATGTGGCCCATACCAGTGGCTTGTGGTGTTGGGCCAATTCACAATTCAATCCTTTCATCCTCCCAGACGAGTCTGGTACCAATAATCGGCCCAGGAGGGATATGAGGCTTGTTGGCCTAGGCGGATATCAGTTTGGGATTCGAACCCGTGACCATGTGTGTGCGATTGTGCGCTACTTGTCACTATACTACCTAGACTTTTGAAAAAATTGTTTTAACTACTCCGTATTTTCCACATTGAACCGCTTTGTCATTAAGCTCTATCCGTTGGGTTGCTGAGTGAATGATTTCAGCGCTCATGTATTTATACCTAATTTATCGTAATTGCTGTTTTGTTTACGACTACCTTATGATGATAATGGATCAACTGTTATCAACTTTTCGAGATCATCTTCGACGCTTGTACATTGCATGCCGCCTAGATTTACCAGTATCTATACTCATCTACGCTTTAATAATACTGTTCGATGTCATCGCTATCGAGTATCTCTTCAAAACTCATCTTCTTCACTTCTTTCATACTCCTCTCGAGCCATTTGTTCCACCCATGACTTGGGAGGGGATGGTTTATGACTTAGGAGGTAAGTACCGTACACTATGGCGTCGTTGTTCAGTACCGTACATGGTTTTTGCTCGGTTTTATATTTGTCTTGAGCACCTTTGCACAAGTTTTTCCTGAAATTCCAATAACTTTATCTATAAACTGGTTCCGCCTTTCTCACCAACAGCTGTAGAAGTCATTTTGAAGGTGGACTATTTGGAGAGCGGTGCCTTCTTATTTTGTCGAATGGGGTTGTTATTTATGATACTTGTTGTTATTTTTGCTGTCTTCTCTTTTTTCTTCTTCACGGAGTGTTTCTTTGCTTTTTCAGTCCCTTTATGTGCTCATATAAATTCCTGGGAAAAACGATTGTAGAAGGGCGTGAAGCAACGCGCGCTTTGCATGCGCAGCCAATCAATACGCATCTATTTGTTTTCGCGACAATTTTCTCCAACTATAAACGCCGCTGAGTCAATGGAGCAACTCAATAAATTCCATTTCTCCTGCAATAAACTTTGATGTCCCTTTCCATTTGCTTTTCGAGTGCATTTTTTCTTATCAATTGACGGTTAGGTAAACATATTGATCATGCTCTATTGAGGCTTAGTCTAGAATGTTCTATCTCGTTTTTCATGACCTCGTGAGCGCCTTTATCATTTTTATTGATTATAATCTGAAATAATCTTTTATTGATTATTATTTTGTTTATTTTAAAAATTTTATTAGATATTGTTTTACTGGGCATCATTACGATCCTTACAAATGGGCCATTCCTGTGGGTTAAGCCACGTATACTCATTTCTACAGAATTTGTTTTCTGTAAACACAGTGATTTCTGATCTGTTGTTATTCTGAGGTGCTCTTGTAATCGTTCTGTCATGCTCGCTAACCCTACTTAATCGTTGTTTTCTATTTTTTTCAAAATGTTGGATAACCTCGCAGATTGAGCCAGGCGTTTGTTTTCAGTTCCTACTTGTTGCTGTGATTGATAGGCGCAATTATTTTTGTTGCCGTCAACATATCTTCTGACCTGGAGCAATTTCTGGTTTCCAGAAAGTAAATTACTTTGAAAATTTGGTTCTTTCTGTCAATTATCGTATCCAGCCTACTTGACTTCTTCTAGAAACCTCGATGCTAGGATATTCCGGAAATGAGTTTTGGCCCTCCTTCTCAATAAGGTTTCCCTCGCTTCCACTATAACGGTCAAACTTCTGTTGTTTGGACTAGGCGTAGGGATGCTAGGATATTCCGGAAATGGAGCAGAGGCCAATGGCGCTTCTATCAAATGCATGATCAATGAAGCGATCTTCGTACTCCGAGGTTCCCAATCTAGTCTTGTCGAGACCAAACAAGCTGTTTATTCTTTTGAAGTAGCTCTACAGCCCTTAAAGAAAGTCTGTCACCGTTGGCTCAATTTTTGCCAGTTCGTATTCTCGTCGGTTGAATAACTGGTTTGCCGTTGTTTACTTTGCTGAGCGATGGCTTTGTTTTTGATTTTATTCACATGTCCAGGTAGTTTGGTAATTGGTTTTCACCGTTCATAAATAATTTACATGTGTAAAGAATTATTCTAAGGGATGGTAGAGGAGTAAATGTATTGAGGGATGCTGAGTAACTGCGGGGTTGGCTTAAGCCTAGATAACTGCTGCTCCCATATCCCATAGCTGGTCTCGGGCTGATGCAATGCTATGAGTCAATGGCGAGATGAATGTCAGCTATTCTATCAATCAGACCAGCCAGCTAAAATCAATCAATATTCAAGAATGATTATTTGGTCGGAATTCGTGATCGATATTGGCCCCACAATTTGATCCCCATTCAATGGCCCCATTGTCCGCTGTCACGCCGTTTTTTGAACGGATTGAGTAGGTTCTCTTGTGTTTGTATAGTGGATCGCTTCTTTTTTCATTTTCTTTTTTGTATTCTGAGATTTTTGCGTTTACTTTTCTCCGTGCTGGTATAATCTTCTCTATTAAATTTTGATTTTGTTGTTAGTAATCAGTTCTTTTCGCTTTCAAAGAGCTAATCTCTTTTTGCTTACAAACATTACGCATACATGAATTTTTCGAGTAACTCACGAACCAGATTTCATGCCATTATTAGTATCAGACTTTGAATGTTTCCCCAATCCCTTCTATAGTTGGTCTTACTGGTAAACGTTGAACACTCGTGCATGGTTGTAGCTAGATGGCGGACGCAACATCAATTATCATCTCAGCCACTCTCCCAATTGTCTCCGATGTCGATCGTTTGTGGTCCCTTTCACCTCCTGAGTCCTGACGACATAACCTTCTTTTGAAAACATCAAGTCTGGGAGAAAAGAACACCCTTGTTTACGTAATATATCATAGCTCAATGGTCTCCTTAGTTGGTTTTTCTGTTCCATTCTGTCAAGTGCTGAGCAGGCTCTCTTAGGAAGAGGCTAGGTTCGAGTATCTTCATTTCAACTCCAGAGACAACTCGAAGCTGTAGGAGATAGCAGGACAGCTACGCTCTCCTTCTTCAGTTTGATCATCCGTCGAATACGATTACAGACGCATACTGTAACAAAATTCTGGCACCACCTTCAGTAGACGTAGGACGATTACCCATATTCGGGAAGCGCCATGTCTCCAACTTTCAGCCATGGTCGTTATCGCATTTGAATGTTTATCTGGTGTTTACAACGATTGGTAGGCTTCCATCGATGAAAATCGGCTACTATTTATGCGTTAATCTCTTGTATCCCTTATATTGTGCAAATTATCGGTCGGAATTGAAGATTAGTTGGTCTACGGAAGAACCTAGGATTCGATCCACGAGTCACATCGGTAGTGTAGGCGCTAGTTGCTTCTATTCCACGTTCGCCCGGTCGTTGGATGTCCTGCTAGTATACTGTATGACGAACCTTGTACTTTGGCCTAACCACCCAAGAATCTGGAAGATGCCAGCTTTTTTCTGGAATTGCCATTTCTGAAGGTTTACCAGTTCGGCATTGATCTCATTCTTCGTGACAGACAATAAATCTTCAGCATCCCCCTTCACCTGGGGTTTCTATGACATCAACTGGTAGTGTAGAACTCCGTCCACTTTGTTTAGAGACCCTATCGGCGACAAGTAAAGAGTAAATAAGAAACTAATATGGCAGTTGATGGTTGTCTTGAAGCTTTCCTCTTTTCAGGGGATATTAGCATCAAAAGCGGGATGCGTCAGTGGAGGGGGTGTTGTAGCCCGTCTGCCGTCTCCCATATAATTCACTCATTGCTAATAGCACCATTATGTCCCACCGTAACTTTCAACGGTCAATCTCATCATTACTGAGTTCGAAACAAACATGTCCCATTGTAGATCAAAAAACCACTCATTTTTTTTTGGTTATTTTTTGTTTTTTGTCGGGTCACTTTCCATTTTTTCTTATTTTTCTTGCAGAAGTCTCATTTTGTCCACCATTTTTTTGTAAATTATTTTTGCATTTCTACTTATTAGATACTATCTCGACCTAATTTTTTAATTTATTTATCCATTTATTTATTTTTATTTTATTTTTTTCTTTGCCTCATCTAAACATGTTTTCCATTTGCTTGTGTCTAGTCGGTTAACTGAGTTGGCAAGTAGCCAACAAACGGCCAAGCATGAGTATTGCATGCGATTCAGCCAATTTGTTCCAGTCAGATGATAGCAAAAGCGTCGAGAAGCGCCGCTTCCTTGAAACTGATGAAATCCTATTTACTAATCTTACTTTTTTGTAAATATTTTCAAGTCAGTTTAATCGAATTGATAAATTTTCAATTACAATTACTGGTTACTACTGTTGTTTGGAGGTTTGGCGTCTTTCGGCGATTTTCTAGTTACTGTTTTTGTTGTTTAGTTGTTCCATTCTATATAAATACATATCTATCAGGTTCCAGATAAGCATCTCCACCTAAACGTTAGAAAGTTTTTAGTTTAATTATAGACTTGAAATCGATCAACTGCGATTTAATAGTAACTTGCTCGTTAATAGATAAGACGGTCTATCTATATAGCTGAACCCAATTGCTTTGTTTCATGACTCTGTAAAGATTCTAATAATAAAATTACTTGAGAAGCAGGCAGACGTGGTATAGTGGCAAGTGGTGCACTATCTAACACTCATAGCCACTGGTTCGAACTCGATCCACTCGATATCCACATAGGTCTACCAATTTTCTATCCCTCCAGGATTGAGTAGTGGAACAGAGGCTCATCTGAGAGGATGAAAGGACTGATTTGTACATCGGTTTGCCACAGCAGCATTGTATCAGTCGTGTAGACAATCGAAACGCCTCTACGATTATGATTGGATGTCGGATGCAGGGCGCATCTCTAGCGTCTGGGAAAAGAATTGCATTCTTAAGATGGATACCCTCGAACTTCCTATGTATGATGGAATAGATGGCGCATTCCAGCAGAGGAGATTGTCACCTCAAGGCGTTATTTTCTACATGTTGGCTAGAATCAGCTGTTCGGGTTCGACTAGGAAAGAATGTGGGGTTTTTTCGTGCTGATCTGTCAGATGTTGCTCATCAGTCTAAGTTTTGCTGATGTCATTGCTCATTTTGTTGACGTACTAAACAACGTCGAGCAATCGGGGCGTATGGCGTCAATCGGGTATAATTGGCCAGGTGTCCAGACGAAGATGGCTATTTTTAGTTGATTTTGATGATTCAACGGGAACCGTTGAGAATTTATGAGCTCATTGCATAATGTGTGTCTAAGCTGACGTATGCTTACTTTCTGTCAATAATAGTGAGGGCTTCAGCCCTAAAGTAAACATCTTACTATTGTGAAATCGATGACCTGCATTTTTTCAACCATTACCCATTGCACCCGTCTTATACTTTATTTCTAAAGCAAAATGAAGTCTTTGACATTTAACAATCTCATTATGGGATGCTCCCTGCATTCGATTCCCATTCAGAATCGTGGGGGCGTATTGAATGCGTATGTGGCCCATACCAGTGGCTTGTGGTGTTGGGCCAATTCACAATTCAATCCTTTCATCCTCCCAGACGAGTCTGGTACCAATAATCGGCCCAGGAGGGATATGAGGCTTGTTGGCCTAGGCGGATATCAGTTTGGGATTCGAACCCGTGACCATGTGTGTGCGATTGTGCGCTACTTGTCACTATACTACCTAGACTTTTGAAAAAATTGTTTTAACTACTCCGTATTTTCCACATTGAACCGCTTTGTCATTAAGCTCTATCCGTTGGGTTGCTGAGTGAATGATTTCAGCGCTCATGTATTTATACCTAATTTATCGTAATTGCTGTTTTGTTTACGACTACCTTATGATGATAATGGATCAACTGTTATCAACTTTTCGAGATCATCTTCGACGCTTGTACATTGCATGCCGCCTAGATTTACCAGTATCTATACTCATCTACGCTTTAATAATACTGTTCGATGTCATCGCTATCGAGTATCTCTTCAAAACTCATCTTCTTCACTTCTTTCATACTCCTCTCGAGCCATTTGTTCCACCCATGACTTGGGAGGGGATGGTTTATGACTTAGGAGGTAAGTACCGTACACTATGGCGTCGTTGTTCAGTACCGTACATGGTTTTTGCTCGGTTTTATATTTGTCTTGAGCACCTTTGCACAAGTTTTTCCTGAAATTCCAATAACTTTATCTATAAACTGGTTCCGCCTTTCTCACCAACAGCTGTAGAAGTCATTTTGAAGGTGGACTATTTGGAGAGCGGTGCCTTCTTATTTTGTCGAATGGGGTTGTTATTTATGATACTTGTTGTTATTTTTGCTGTCTTCTCTTTTTTCTTCTTCACGGAGTGTTTCTTTGCTTTTTCAGTCCCTTTATGTGCTCATATAAATTCCTGGGAAAAACGATTGTAGAAGGGCGTGAAGCAACGCGCGCTTTGCATGCGCAGCCAATCAATACGCATCTATTTGTTTTCGCGACAATTTTCTCCAACTATAAACGCCGCTGAGTCAATGGAGCAACTCAATAAATTCCATTTCTCCTGCAATAAACTTTGATGTCCCTTTCCATTTGCTTTTCGAGTGCATTTTTTCTTATCAATTGACGGTTAGGTAAACATATTGATCATGCTCTATTGAGGCTTAGTCTAGAATGTTCTATCTCGTTTTTCATGACCTCGTGAGCGCCTTTATCATTTTTATTGATTATAATCTGAAATAATCTTTTATTGATTATTATTTTGTTTATTTTAAAAATTTTATTAGATATTGTTTTACTGGGCATCATTACGATCCTTACAAATGGGCCATTCCTGTGGGTTAAGCCACGTATACTCATTTCTACAGAATTTGTTTTCTGTAAACACAGTGATTTCTGATCTGTTGTTATTCTGAGGTGCTCTTGTAATCGTTCTGTCATGCTCGCTAACCCTACTTAATCGTTGTTTTCTATTTTTTTTCAAAATGTTGGATAACCTCGCAGATTGAGCCAGGCGTTTGTTTTCAGTTCCTACTTGTTGCTGTGATTGATAGGCGCAATTATTTTTGTTGCCGTCAACATATCTTCTGACCTGGAGCAATTTCTGGTTTCCAGAAAGTAAATTACTTTGAAAATTTGGTTCTTTCTGTCAATTATCGTATCCAGCCTACTTGACTTCTTCTAGAAACCTCGATGCTAGGATATTCCGGAAATGAGTTTTGGCCCTCCTTCTCAATAAGGTGTCCCTCGTTTCCACTATAACGGTCAAACTTCTGTTGTTTGGACTAGGCTTAGGGATGCTAGGATATTCCGGAAATGGAGCAGAGGCCAATGGCGCTTCTATCAAATGCATGATCAATGAAGCGATCTTCGTACTCCGAGGTTCCCAATCTAGTCTTGTCGAGACCAAACAAGCTGTTTATTCTTTTGAAGTAGCTCTACAGCCCTTAAAGAAAGTCTGTCACCGTTGGCTCAATTTTTGCCAGTTCGTATTCTCGTCGGTTGAATAACTGGTTTGCCGTTGTTTACTTTGCTGAGCGATGGCTTTGTTTTTGATTTTATTCACATGTCCAGGTAGTTTGGTAATTGGTTTTCACCGTTCATAAATAATTTACATGTGTAAAGAATTATTCTAAGGGATGGTAGAGGAGTAAATGTATTGAGGGATGCTGAGTAACTGCGGGGTTGGCTTAAGCCTAGATAACTGCTGCTCCCATATCCCATAGCTGGTCTCGGGCTGATGCAATGCAATGAGTCAATGGCGAGATGAATGTCAGCTATTCTATCTATTAGTCCAGTCAGCTAAAATCAATCAATATTCAAGAATGATTATTTGGTCGGAATTCGTGATCGATATTGGCCCCACAATTTGATCCCCATTCAATGGCCCCATTGTCCGCTGTCACGCCGTTTTTTGAACGGATTGAGTAGGTTCTCTTGTGTTTGTATAGTGGATCGCTTCTTTTTTCATTTTCTTTTTTGTATTCTGAATTTTTGCGTTTACTTTTCTCCGTGCTGGTATAATCTTCTCTATTAAATTTTGATTTTGTTGTTAGTAATCAGTTCTTTTCGCTTTCAAAGAGCTAATCTCTTTTGCTTACAAACATTACGCATACATGAATTTTTCGAGTAACTCACGAACCAGATTTCATGCCATTACTAGTATCAGACTCTGAATGTTTCCCCAATCCCTTCTATAGTTGGTCTTACTGGTAAACGTTGAACACTCGTTCATGGTTGTAGCTAGATGGCGGACGCAACATCAATTATCATCTCAGCCACTCTCCCAATTGTCTTCGATGTCGACCCTTTTACCTCCTGAGTCCTGACGACACAAGCTTCCTTTGAAAACATCCTGTCTGGGAGAAAAAAACTCCCTGTATTTACATAACACATCATAGCTCAATGGTCTCCTTAGTTGGTTCGTCTCCTCCACTCTATTTAGGGCTGAGCAGGCCCTCTTACAAAGAGCTTAGGTTCTGGTATCTTCAATTCAACTCGAGAGACAACTCGAAGCTGTAGGAGATAGCAGAACAGCTATGCTCTCCTTCTTCAGTTTGATCATCCGTCGAATGCGATTACAAACGCATACTGTAACAAATTTCTGACAGCACCTTCAGTAGGCTTAGGACGATTAACCCATATTCGGGAAGCGCCATGTCTCAAACTTTCAGCCGTGGTTGTGGTTGCACTTGAATGTTAACTGGTATTTACAACGATTGGTAGGCTTCCGTCGATAAAAATCGGCTACTATTTATGCGTTAATCCTTGTATCCCTTTATATTATGCCAGCTGTCGATCGGAACTGAGAACTTACTTGGCCTGAGGAAGAAGCCAGGATTTGATCCTCGAGTCACATCGGCAGTGTAGGCGCCAGTTGCTTCTATTCCATGTTCGACCTATGGCTGATGTACTGGCACTATACTGTATGACGAACCATATACTTTGTCCTTACCACCCAAGAGTCTGGAACATGCCAGCTTTTTGTGGAATTGCCATTTCAGAAGGTTTTCCAGTTCGGCATTGATCTCATTCTTCTTGACAGAGAATAAATCTTCAGCATCCTACTTATATAATCGGCTAGCGTGTGTCTGTTGGTGTGTCTGTGTGTGTGTGTGTGTTTGTGTGTGTGTTTGTCTGACCGGAAATTCATAACTCCTGTCCCACTGGACCTAGGGCATTCAAATTTGAAGGAGAGATAGGGGGCAGGATGGGAACACTGATGGCACGTGGTAGGAAGTGACAACTATCGATAGAAACTGATAAGGAGCCTTAAAAGGCAAAAGCCTGAGTATCCGTAACTCCCTTCGTATTAGCGATGAAGCCTTGGCACTTGGGCAGGTGGTTCAGGATGTGAAGGGAACGTTGAAGATTGGTGAAAGAGAATGATAACAAGTGATAGGGACTGATAAGAAGCCACAGAAGGCGAGGGCCTGTAGGTCCGTGACGCGCTTCCCGTTAATAGTGGAATCTTGGTATTTCAATAGGTTATGTAAGATGTCACAGGATCGTAGGTACTCGGTGACAGGATCCAGAACGGTTGGTACCAGACCAGGAGCTGATAAAACTGACAAGGGCTAATGATATCCTCGAAAGCGTAGGGCCACTATAATAATGGCATTAATAGTGGAGCTTTGACAGTTTGGCATGTGATGTAAACTATAGTGGGGTCGTAGACGACCGATGATAGAAACTGATAACAGCTGATAACAACTGATAAGAGCACTTTCGGACTGAATTTACCTCCTGTGGTATTTGCGATGTATTTATGATTACGGCTATTATATAGATTACGACCGCTACCCAGCAAGGTCTGTAACTCAGTGGAAGATCAAGGTTGCTATATGTTTTGACCAGGTGGTTTACCCGAGAAAGACACCGACCAACTATCCAACATGAACAGCACGGATTCAGGAAGTGCCAACCAACAGCTGTATATTCCGCAGTTAGTTGGCACTGCATGTGAAGAGGGAAATGTGAGAGTTTCGTTGAAAGAATGGGTTTTCCATATCACCACCTTTATCATAATCACAAACGTTTGCGGACGGACACACCGACATACCGACATACCGACATACCGACATACCGACATACACACAAACCGACAAACCGACACACCAAGTTTCTGCTTTATAAATGAGAGAGATACCATTTACGACAGAGCTCATCCGACCGCCAATAATTTGGGATTCTCAACCAATGATGTACCGTGGAAGAAAGAAGTCTCAAAGATAACGACATCTGATAATGGTGTTATTATCACTCGAGAACATTAGTGAGCACTGCACAATTCTTTGGTCGCCTATCAGTTAAACCTTTAATGATTCATAATTTTCGAGATGAAAAGCAACCATGTGACCCATTCATTCGTAGGCGTAAGCGTGGGCATGTGGTGCACGCATTGTGGCGTGCGTAGCCCAACTGGTACCTCTATACCTGGCGTCCTATGACATCAACTGGTATTGCAAAACTCCGTCTACTTCATTTAGGGGCCCGATCGGCAGAGAGTAAATAAGAAACTAATATGGCAGTTGGTAGTTGTTTTGGAGCTTTCCTCTTGAAAGGAGATATTAGCATCAAAAGCGGGATACATCAGTGGAGAGGGTGCTGTAGCCCATACTCTCACTCATTTCTAACAGCGCCGTTATATCCCACCGTAACTTTCAACGGTCGATTTCATCATCGCTGAGTTTGAAACAAACGTATCCCACTGTAGACCAAAGAACCATTCATTTTTTTAGTCTTTTTTTATTTTCGTCGGGTCGCTTTCCATTTTTTCTTATTTTCTCTTGTAGAATTCTCACTTTCTCTGACATTCTTTATATTTTATTTTTGCATTTCTACTTATTAGATACTATCTCAACCTAATTTTTAATTTATTTATCCATTTATTTATTTTTATTTTATTTTTTATTTGCCTCATTTGGACATGTTTTCCATTTGCTTGTGTCTAGTCGGTTAATTGAGTTGGCAAGCAGCCAACAACCGGCCAAGCATGAGTATTGCATGCGATTCAGCCAATTTGTTCCAGTCAGATGATAGCAAAAGCGTCGAGACCACTTCCTTGAAACTGGTGAAATCCTATTTACTATCATTACTCTTTTGCTGTTACTTTTAATTTAATTCAATCGCGTTGATGAATTTTCAATTACAATTAGTGGTTACTACTGTTGTTCGGAGGTTTGGCGTCTTACTGTTCTAGTTGTTTAGTTGTTTCACTCTATTTGAATATCTAGCAGGTTCTAGATAAGCATCTCCACCTAATCGTTAGAAAAGTTTTTAGTTTAATTATAGACTCGAAATCGATCGACAACGATTTAATTGTAACTTGCTCGTAGAATAGATAAGGCGGTCTCTCTATATAGCTGAACCCAATTGCTTTGTTTCATGACTCTGTAAAGATTGTAATAATAAAATTACTTGAGAAGCATGCAGACGTGGTAAGGTGGCAACTGGCGCACTATCTAACACTCACGGCCACTGGTTCGAATCCCGGATCGATATCCACGTAGGTCAGCCATCCCTCTGGGGTTGAGTAATGGTACAGAGACTAGTCTGAGAAGATAAAAGTACTACTTGTAAATCGGATCGCTACTGCAGCACATTGTATCAGTCGTGTAGACATTCAAAGCGCCTCTGCGATTATGATTGGATGTCGAGTGCAGGGCGCATCCCAGAAGCGGAATTTGTTAACGCAAAAGGCTTCAACCTTTTTATCCTTCAAATTATGTCTCCTGTGTAGTCAGTTTATTTGGTGCCGTACTTGTCTGGAAAATAGAACTGATAATGTTTAGGGAGTACACATTTGTACAAGCCAAATGCCCATTCGAGTGATCTTGTCATACAGAGTGGACTTCAAGCTCGTGGCCTATTCGAGAAGCAGTTGATGACACAACGACTTTTTCTTTTCGTTGACCACTTTGTTCATTATTTTTGACGGAAGCTAGCGTCTGGGAAAAGAATTGCATTCTTAAGATGGATGCCCTCGAAATTCCTGTGTAGGATGGAATAGATGGCGCATCCCAGCAGAGGAGATTGTCACCTCAGGGCGTTATTTTCCACATGCTGGCTAAAATCAGCTCTTTGGGTCCGACTAAAAAAGAATATGGGGCTTTTTCGTGCTGATCTGTCAGGTGTTGTTCATCACTCTGAGTTTTGCTGATGTCATTGCTCATTTTGTTGACGTACTAAACAACGTCGAGCAACCCATGGCGTCAATCGGGTATAATTGGCCAGGTGTTCATACGAATATGGCTATTTTTAGTTGATTCTGATGATTCAACTAGAACGGTCGAGAACTTATGAGCTCATTGCATAATGTGTGTCTAAGCTGACGTGTGTTTACTTTCTGTCAATAATAGTAAGGGTATCAGCCCAAAAAGTAAACATCTTACTATTGTGAAACCGATGGCCTGCATTTTTTCAACCATAACCCTTAGTATGTTGCACCCGTCTTATACTTTATTTATAAAGTAGAATAAAGTCTTTGACGTTGAGCAATCCCATTATGGGATGCTCACTGCATTCGATTTCCGTCAGAATCGTAGTAGCGTATTGAATAAGTATGTGGCCCATACACTGGCTTGTTGTGTTCGACCAATTCACAATTCAATCCTTCTACCCTCCCAGACGAGTCTGGTACCAATTATCCGACCTCGGAGGGACAGAAGGCTTGGTTGACCCGAGCGGATATCGATCCGGATTCGAGCTCGTAAACGTGCGTATGTGAAGTGCGCCACTTGCTACTGTACCACCTAGCCTATTGAAAAATTGTTTAACTACGACATATTTTCAACAGTGAACTGCTACTGTCATTAAGTTCTATCCGTTGGGGTGCTGAGTGAATGATTTCAGCGCTATTTAGCGTATTTATACCTACTTTATCGCAGTTGCTGTTTTGTTTACAACTACGATACGATGATAATGGATCAACTGTTATCAACTTTTCGAAATCATTTTTGACGCTTGCACATTGTACATCGCCTGGATTTTTCAGTAATTTATAATTTATCCTTATCTACGCTCTAGTATTAATCGATGTCGTTACTATCGAGTATCTTTTCAAACTCACCTCATTCACCTCTTCCAGAAACCTCTCGAGCCATTTGCGCCTCTCGGAGTGACCTCAAAAGAAGATGAAAGGAGATGGGTTATTCCTTGGGAGGATATTACCGTACCCCATGATGCCAGTGTTCAATACCGTACATGTTTTGCTTGCTTGTACACTTGTACATGAGCCCTTTGCACAAGTTTTTCCTGAAATTCCAGTGACTTTATCTATAAACTGGTTCCGCCTTTCTCACCAACAGCTGTAGAAGTCATTTTGAAGGTGGGCTAATCGCAGAACGGTGCCTTCGTATTTTGTGGAATGGGGTTACTATTTGTAATCTTTTTCGTTAGTTTTCTCAATCGTTTTCGTCAATGTTCCTTTCCTTCTTGGTTCATCCCATCACTTGTATAAACCTCTTTGAAAACCTGGCGCACATGCGTAGAGCCGCATGCGCTTTGCATGTGCGCAGCCGAAAGGCTAATCGATACGCATCTGTTTGTTTTCGCGACTTTTTTCTCTAACTGTGAACGCCGCTGAGTCAATCAACTAACTCAATAAATTCCAATTCTGCTACGGTAAACTTTGATGTCCCGATCTATTTGCTTTTCGAGTGCACTTTTTCTTATCAAGAGATGGTTAGGTAAACATATCGATAGTTCTTCATTGGGGCCTGGTCTAGAATGTTCTAACTCATTTTTCATGACCTCATGGGTGCCTTTACTGATTTTATTGATTACTATCTGCAATTCCAGTGCGGGAACTTCATTGTACTCGGAGAACTACTCAGAACATCGAATGTTCAATGCAAATGACCCGACATCGAGTACGCCATCAGTGATCTTGCTTCTGACGTTGAAAGCAAAGTATGGGAAGCTTTTTCTGACTGGCAATATTTTTTTGCATTTTCTTCGGCAAAAATTGAAATAATGGACTTATAGTCTTGTGTCGTCATAGTTGTTTATACTGTTAATAGAGCTTGTTTACATATTTGAGTGGAAAGTAGTTAATTGTTGTCTTAAGGAAGCTTCTCGACAAGGATGTGTTCTCAAAAAGCGATCCCATGTGCGTTGTATCGCAGTTTGTCGGACGGCTTACAGGTACGCATTGCTGCACTTGATTGAGTTCTTTCTTCTAAAAAATTTGGACCGAGGAGAAATAATGCAAAGTTGCTTAGTTTGCTACTTTTATGGCTCGGGAACTATCTCCCTCAAGTCATTAAGGGGGAGAAAAGCGCTTCCAACAGCTCGGGATAATTTTCTATGAGAGCCGTGCATGTGGCGCAATCCAAAAGGCGATCGATCGGCATCAAAAGCTATGCGACTAGTGCCTCTGCTATGTCTGCATTGCATAGTGCTGGATTAGAAGCGCATTCAATTAGAACCGCATCAGCGGGTAGGAAACGAATACCCGGCGCATTCCAGTCGTATAGATCGATCACAAGCTTCCAATTTTGAACTGGTACAAGTGCAATTATTCTATTGATGCCTGATGGCGACTTACTTTCTTCATAGTTGGTGTTCACGTAGAATAAATAATCCAGTAAGCAAATAAGTAAATAGATTTTCAGGAAAGGGAAAATGGTTAGAATGCGGTCGTACCGAGTGCGTGAAGAATACATTGGATCCCGAATGGGCGTCCCAGATCCGAATCGAATACTTCTTCGAAGAACGGCAAACAATGCGATTCGAAATGTAATCAGTGGGAGATCTTTCTAATTTACTTTTTTCTTCTCGATTACAATTTTGAACTTATTTTATATTTTTTCTATTACATACAGTTTTCCTAGTGCTTTACTAGACATTCTCCTTTCCAGTTATGATATCGATGCACCTACCAGTGAACTATCCGCTCATGACTTTCTTGGACGTATGGAATGTGAACTGGCAGAAATTGTAGCGAATCGGTCGTTTACGAAATCGCTCAGGTTCCGTTTTGAGTTTTTTAATTTGTAAAACATTCTGGGTCCCTATACGAATAGCGGGGACCCCCCCCCCTCCCCCCCCCCTCCCTACGCTCCCTCCCCCACCGCAGGCTCACCGAGAATTTTGACAAGGAAGTCTCTATGAACTTCCGGATTGCAACCCTCAGTTCTAAATGATTGATATGAAATTCCAGCCTTACCATCTACCCAGAGGAAAAGAACAGGAAAGGAGAGAGCTTCTTAAAGCGGATTTTCTCTTCTCGAAGCATTCAAAACAATCCAATTCTTACCAGTTTATGAAGTGGATGGGAGTGGTCAGTATTGGCTGTCTCTTCGGATACGCCATGCACTTGGCTTCTGCATAGAATTGCAAAGTACTTATTCACGCTTTCGCTCTACACTATGACTTACTTAAACAATTTCGATGTGCAAACAGACCCTTCCGAACGGGCCTGATACATCAGAGTGCATAAACCCTGACACTTCAAACAATACTGTATTAACTTTGATCGAATTGGATCAGGATAGAAATCGATTCGATGGTTATTTACCGTATCCTCTCCTTTTTAGCGGAACAAAACGGAAAAATCATGGGGAACTCACAGTTTCTTGTGATGAATTGGATGATGGTGCGAAAGAGAACATCAGATTCCATTTGAGTGCGAAAAAACTGGACAAGAAAGATTTCTTTGGGAAATCCGATCCATTTTTGAATATCTATCGGATAGATGATGGTGGAAAGTGAGTTGTAATTAATTTCTTCCTGAGTACGACATCGAAGCTTCGGTTTTCAGTCGTCAGCTAGCTCATCGAACAGAAGCTATCAAGAGAGAGTTGAATCCAGTTTGGAATCCATTTGAAGTGAATGTGAAGATGCTATGCTCCAACGACTATAAACGGTATTACTGAAGTTCTTAGTTCTCGAATTCGAAGAGTAGAGAGGTGGCAAGGACGGGGAATGGATTCGATAGGGAATTGGAGGAGAAGTTTAGGAATCGAACTGGTTTTATTTCAGGCCAATCCTGATAGAATGCTTCGACTACGACTGGGATGGAGGGTAAATTTCTTCTCTTCTCCATCTTCTTATCGACTTCCACTGTTTCCACCTTTCTAAAAGAAATCTGGGCGACTCTCAGAAAATTTTGAGCGGCTCTAAGAAATTTTGAGCAACAGTCGAAAACATTCCCCGCGTTTTAATTTCGTATGCTTCAAAAGGGGTGCAAATTATAATGCCGCGACGCAACCGCACGCTGCACATCTTGTCGAACCAGACCTGCGTGTGAAATGCTGTGTTGTCTTCACCAATTTTCTGTGTAGCTGAATGTATCTTTATCATTTCCAAGAAACCTACTGGTCTTCAGTTTAAGCCATGACTTCATCGGTAACTGCCAAGTGAGTCTCAATCAACTCCTGTCAAATGAGGTGAAAACATTGCCGGTGAGTGAGTGCTAACCTTCTGTTAATGTTTGAAAAACAAAACTGGATTCAACACCTATCTTCTTTTTGACTTCCTTATTTACTTGTTTATTGTTTACAACCTTTGTGAGTGAAGTTTTTTTTTCCAAATTTGATGGATGCCTTTCAAGTTGATAAACGAGAAGAAGCGGGCCAAGAAGGGCGATAAGTACAAGAATTCTGGAACGTTGGAGTTCAACAGTGTGGAGCTTTTGAAGCAATATTCATTTTTGGATTTTATTGCTGGAGGGTAAACTATTCTGACAAACACTCGTACCTTTTTGGGTGCTTAATCTCACAACACTACGCTATTCCTTTCAGGACCCAACTTGATTTTGCCGTTGCTGTTGATTTCACTGCGTCTAATGGTGCCGTTCATAAGCCTACATCACTCCATAGTATCAGTACTGCTCAACCAAATCAGTATGAGATTGCTATAAGGTTAGTTCCCACTTGCGCGACTTCGGGGATGACGGAGCGAACAATCAACAACGGCCGCACGTCTTCGAGTGGCATTGCGGTAGTGACTCCTAGCTAGTTGTCTCACCGGTGAGGCAACTAGCTAGGAGGCCCCGTTTGTTGTGAGCGAATAAAGAATAATCCCACAACGACCTTTTATTTTAAAATCGGCGTACTTTTGCATGGTTGTGATTTGCGTTATCTTCTCACGGAGATGTTCAAGAATGGTCCCCGTGAAAGTGGTTGGGATCCATAATGGAGATACCGAGCGGCAAGGACGAAGTTCTAGAGGGATTGACATGAAGTGCCATCTTCAATTATGCTAAATTTATAGTTTATCATATGAATAGCCGAAGGGAAAGACAGCCCAACGCCGGGAGTAGACGATTGACATTTTATAAAATTGATCATGCGATCAACTTCAACCCTGTCGATCATTGTAGCCACTTTGCCATGTTTTCTTGGTAATACTGAATAGCTTTCAGAGCTGTCATCGATATTTGTCAACATTACAATAATAGTAAACTATTTGATGCCTTCGGATTTGGAGCTATCCTGCCGCCACAGACCTGCGTATCGCCGATCTTTTCATTGGTAGGCGCTGAAGATTCTACCTGCTGAAATTTTACTGAAGCCGATTATGAATCAGTTCTTTTTCAGAATTTCGATGCAAATCCGTCTGTGGTGGGAGTACGAGGCGTAATGGAAGCGTATCGATACGCACTCAATCGAGTTACTCTTTACGGGCCGACGAATTTCAAACCAGTTATCCAAGAAGTAGCAAAGAAAGCTTCGAGAATATCGTCGAAAACAGATGGATCACGATATCAGGTGAAAGCCAGAGATAGGAATGGATGGGTGGATGAAAGTATAAATCCCTATTTCAGGTGCTTCTGATCATTACCGATGGAGCGATTTCTGACTTGGCCGCTACAAAAACTGCTATCATAGCGGTAAGTGAGCCATGAAGCGGGTAAACAGCTAGAATTGGCAGGAAATTGAAACCTGAGGTCTTAAAAGGCCTCTGTCACCGCCGTTTTTAAATTCTCAGTATGTATTTTCTGTAATTAACAGAAATAGATTCCTCTTTGTTGACTCATATCTAAATGACTGTGCTATATTTTGTCTCACTGGCCGAAATTGCCTAGAATATTGGAAATATGTTTTGACTATGACTTCAATCCTTATCATTTGATTGATATAAAAGCCTAGAACAACCGAGCTTGTCGCTCTGGTGAAATAAACCTTCCAAGAAGTCGTCCTCGTCCAACTCAAAACAAGTGGCGACCACGGACAGAAGGCCAAGGACCGACACCTCGCATACAACGTGCAGCTCTTCTTCATCAGACACGATCGTCAACTCTTCTTCGCGGCTACTGCCCAACAAACCGATACGATCGTAAACCTTCTCCTTCGCGGCTCCTGCCCAGCACCCGAACGATCGTCAACGCTTCTCCATTGCGGCTTCTGCCCAACCACCCGACACGATCATCAACCTTCTCCTTAGCGGCTTCTGCCCAACCACCCGACACGATCATCAACCCTCTCCTTAGCGGCTTCTGCCCATCCACTCTACTCCCGCATCGCTCCTGTCGAAAAAACGACATCTACACCGCCGACACCGGCAACATTCTGATTCCTGCGTCAAGAACGACGAACCTTTACCTCTCTTTCCCAGAGCACCCCTTTGATTCCAACTTCAACTCATCTACTTCGACAAGCTATGTTCGACAGCGTTAAAACTCGTCGGCAAATCAGCTTCCTCAAGAAACAAATTCAACGATGCTGCACGTCAGTTACTCAAACACTTAAGGATTATGAAATTACTGTCAAGAACCCAGAATTCACGCACTTGGACGACGACCAACTTGAATCCTTTCGCTTCGAGGTCCACAGTATAAAGTCTAATCTTCTCAAGGCTTACAATCGAATCACTTCTCTCCACGACGAATGGGCAAAACAGCAAGAATCCAATGCCGACGAAGCACAGTCATTCCACGACTATATCACGAAGTATGGAGACTACCGCACCGCAATATCGGAAGCAGTTACTTACCTAGAAGAACTCGATCTTCTCCTCGACGACCTCGATAACGAGCTCAATAAACGCAACATAAACCTCCCTTCCGGTTCTTCAGACGTTACCATCGCCGATGACCACGCCAACATCAATACGAACCAACATGATCTGACAGCACCGACCGACAGACAGAGCCACATATCCAGGGTGAGTCACTACAACGTCACGCCGCCTTCCAATGCGTCACTTCTCAACTTTGTTGACGCATCAATATTGAGCAAAATGGAACTTCCTACATTCGACGGAAATATTTTGGAGTACCCCGAATTCTCGTCTCGCTTTGCAACCTTGGTCGGGAACAAAACAGAACTCGACAACACAACCAAGTTTTCACTCCTGAAATCATGCTTGAGAGGGCCCGCATTGAACTCCATACAAGGACTGTCAGTGACGTCTGAGAACTACAAAATCGCCATGGACATTCTGAAGACACACTACGATGATAAGGTAACTATTAAACATATACTTTATTCAAGACTGGCCGATCTTCCTCCCTGCGACCCCGAAGGGACATCTCCACAGTCTTTATAATCGAATGTTTGCGCTCGTACGACAATTTACAAACGGCTATGATGACTCAAAAGAGACTGGACTCGGTGCGATTCTTTTCAACAAACTCCCATTACGCGTAAGGAGTCAGATTTATGACAGAACATCAAACTCTCATAATCTGTCACCCAGTGAATTACTTCACATCTTGACTGATATAGTTCGCAAGGACGCAACTCTATCTGAAATGTCCTCTCATATACGGACAATGGATGAGCATCATCATCAAACGTACTTTATCTCCTCCAGAGCTCGAGGAAACCGGTCATCTGCTTCTAAACAACGCAGAAACCAACAACGCCTGAAGGCCTGTCCATTCTGCATGTCAAGCCAACACCTTCCGTCCAACTGCGACACCTTTACTACACCACAACGACGGATCAAACACGTGAGAGAGCGTCGTCTATGTTATAACTGTCTTTCGAATCGGCACAGTACGAGAAATTGTCCTTCAAAACGCGTCTGTACGTTCTGCTCCAAACGCCATCACTCATCACTCTGCCTGACACAAGCTGAGAAGCAGACAAGGACGGCATCAAATCGCACCACACTCCGGCCTCCAATGAAAAAACTTTCATCAAGTAGCCGCCAACGCTTCATACACGTGGCTGCACATAATTCTGAAAATCATGATGAGGAAGGAAGTGCGCAAGAACATGGGGACGAAGAAAATGAAGTCATAATTACATCAAGCTCTTCCGCACTTACCACATCTTCTGCAGCTACACTCATGTGCACAACGGTGACCGTTTTCAACCCAATGGACAAATCAAAAACTATGGACGTCACAGCCTTTCTCGACTCCGGCTCAAGTCACTCATATATATGCAGTAACGTTGCAGAAGCTCTAAATTTACCAGTGCTGAACTCTGAATATGTCTCTATATCTACCTTCGGAACGGACGTACCACTTCACGTCACTTCTAACGATCACTTGATTGGAATTCAAACAAAGACAGGAACACAACAGTTAGCCGTTAAATCAGTACCTATGTTAACCGGACGCCTCAAGTTCGCTCGACAAGAGAAGACAACCAATGGAAGCGCTGTAAGGATCTGCAACTCACAGGCATCTCTCCTAATCGGAAACGACTACTTCTGGGACATTGTTCTTACCAACGACTTCTCCTATGAAACACTCTCAAACGGCTCCCGATTGCTGCACACCAGTATTGGAGACATCCTAACCGGTAAAATCTTCAACCTCAGGAACACAAATGCTTTCATTTCAGTATTATCTGACAACAGCATTGAGCATCCAGCTAATTACGACACCTTGACGGAACTTGTGCACAAATTTTGGACCTTGGAGTCAGTTGGAATCATGGATGATCCAAGCCAGAGGGATGATGACGTATGTCTTCAATTTTTCAACGACAGCATATCGTACGACAACGATGCTAAGAGATACGTCGTACAACTTCCTTTCAAAGCAGATCCTCGTCATCTTCCAGACAATTACTCAATGGCATACTGTAGGTTGGCAACACTCCAAAGGACGCTACTACAGAATCTCGTCTATATGAAGAAATATCACGATATCATCATCGACCAATTAAGGAAGGGCATAATTGAAATGGTTCCAGAAAACGATTTACGATCCCCTTGTCATTATCTTTCTCATCATGGAGTAGTAAAAAGGAACGAGATGGAAATTAAACTCCGTTGCGTATTCGACGGTTCAGCCAAGCGAAAAGGAAGCATGAGCATTAACGAAATGCTTCACAGAGGCCCCGTACTCCTTCCAAACTTTACAGGAATCTTGATACGCTGCCGAATTCCAAAAATCCTAATCAGTAGCGATATCGAAAAGGCCTTCTTGATGGTCAGACTTCACCCAAACTCGAGAAATTACACGCGGTTCCTATGGCTTAAAGACCCAACGAAACCAGCCCTCACCGATAACGTCATTACTTATCGGTTCACTCGCGTACCCTTCGGATTGATATGTTCTCCATTCCTTCTCTCCGGGACCATTCATCATCATCTCACGACTCAGCAAACGCCACTTTCTTCAAATCTACTCCGGAACACTTATGTAGACAATGTATTTCATGGCGTAGAAAAGGTCGCAGAAGGAAAGGACTTTTACCAAGCGTCAAAAGATCTTTTTCAGAAGGCAGGTATGAATCTCAGAGGATATGTGAGTAATGACAAGGACCTTAACAACTTCTTCGAAACAAACGGAGACCGAATCACATCTACTCAACAGAAACTTCTAGGGCTTCAGTGGGATACTACAACAGATGAGATATCCATCCCGTTACCGTTTATACAGTTATCTTCTAGACAGTCTAGAAATTGGACAAAAAGAAAAGTTCTCAAGGAGATCGCCAGCATTTACGATCCTCTAGCATTTCTTACCCCCACGACCCTCCTGGGAAAACTATTCCTACAATCGTTATGGAAAGCACAGAAAGGCTGGGACGACATTCTCTCTCCAGAACAACACGCACAATGGTTACGAATAACTGAATCCTGGAATGCCCCCCAAATATCATTTAGACGGCAACCTTTCTCCAATGATCACGACAGCTTTGCTACCTATGATCTTCATGTCTTTGTCGATGCTTCCGCCGATGCCTACTGCGCTGTTGCCTACATGGTTCGACATCTCCAACATAATGGAAGAGAAGCCTCACTCATAATGGCAAAGTCCAGACTAGCCCCCCTCCATCAGACCATTACCATTCCCCGCCTTGAACTGTCTGCTTTAGCAGTTGGAGCGAAGCTCGTCACCTATGTCTCACAACAAATGGACATTTCCTTTGAACATAAGTTTCTGTGGACTGATAGCACGGTGGCCTTGGCTTGGACTAAGAGTGACAGACAAGTTCCCGTATTTGTTCGCAATCGCGTCAAAACCATTCAGGACCACACTACAGACGTAACCATAAACTACGTCCCCACGAACAGCAACCCAGCAGATATTGGTACTCGCGGAGCTACTACAATTGAACTTCAAAAAATGTCATTATGGTGGAATGGCCCTCCATTCCTGACAAAGAACCCAGAACGTTGGATGGAACAATCAACAACACCGAGCCGTGCACATCATACTGAGGATCACGATGTCAGCGAAGGCGTTCTAATGGCGATCACTAGAAACAACAGCCAACGTGATAACCTTGTACTTCATCAAGTTGTCGACTGCACGAGGTTTAGCAAATGGAAGACTCTTCTCAACACCATGACGAAGGTTCTACATTTTCTTGTAGCAAAATCCAAAAAGGCTGCATCCATTTTCGGAACGAATCATATACAACTGATCCGAAAGGCCGAAGTCGTTCTACTACGTATCGCACAACAGGAAGTGCCACCAACTGAAGACCAAAAGGTACAACTTCACCTATTCCAATGCGAGAAGACCTTATTATGGAAATCAGAAGGACGAATCAACAACGCCAATCTACCACAAGCTGCAGTTACTCCTACATTTCTTCCGAATGGACATCACATCACTAAACTCCTCATCTTGTACACTCATGGCGAGAATAACCACTGTGGAGTCAACCACACCTTAGCTGAGCTACGTCAAAAATACTGGATTCCTAAAGGAAGATCTGCAGTAAAAAAGGTTATAAGGAATCGCTGCTTCCATTGTAGAAGATATAATGCCAAACCGTTCGCCCTACCCAGATTTCCCACTCATCCCACACAACGTGTCACGCAACCCCAATATCCGTTCCAGAGAATGGGAATGGACTTCTTCGGACCAATGCAATACAGGTCGGATCATAATACAACACAAAAATACTGGATGTTACTTTTCACCTGTCTCAACTCACGAGCCATTTATGTTGACATCGTTCTCAACATGACAACTCAAGCAGTACTCCATGTACTACGTCGTTTCATTGCAACCGTCGGATGCCCTACATGGATCATTTGCGATAATGCTCTCTCCTTCAAAAAGGTAGCCGAATGTTACTCTTCATTTCCAGAGACAACTATCGACGACGATATAATTGATTATTGCACACAGAAAAGGATACACGTCAAATTCATACCGAGTTTGAGTCCCTGGCAAGGAGGACTATACGAAAAAATGATCGATATCTTCAAGAAGTCTTTTAGGCACGCTATTGGTAACAGTCTACTTAATATAGACGATATCCGCACAATAGCAAAAGAAGCCGAAGCAATCGTTAATACGAGACCACTCACCTACATTACCGATGATCTCGACCAAAATCCTCTACGCCCCATTGACTTCTTGCGACCATCCGCCTTATTATGCGGACCTCAACCCGCCGAAAATCCTTCCGATGAATGGCAACCATGGAGCGATACCCGAGATAACCTCCTCATGGTTTGGCGTCACACCACTGGAATCTTGGACACCTTTTGGCAAAGATGGTCAAAAGAATATCTCACATCATTGAGGGAACAATTTAGAAGCACCCACAAGACGCCCCGATCATATCAGGAAGAACAACCGCGTCTCGGAGATATCGTTCTAATCCATGATAGTACTCTCCATAAAGGACAATGGAAGGCAGGAAGAATCACAGGATCAGGCGACAATTACAAGAGATCAGTAGAAATACGCCTAGCGTCGCAGAGAACTATCACTCGACCATTGAATCTCGTATACAAATTTGAGATATCTTCAACCAACGGCTCATCCCTCGATATCGACAAGCCAACAAGCAACCGAAATGAAGAAAGGAACTCCAACAACAACAAAACCAACAGGACTGATTCGATCCATCCGATGACAACAAGATCAAAGGCCCGTCAACAGGTGAACACCTTCTTTACATTCATCAATATCGTGTTATTTTGTCAGCTCGCTCTCGCCATCGATACTCGTTGTCCCACAGATTTAACGATCAACAAGACAATCCTCTACGCAACTAATTGCGCGAAAGAAGGTGTAGCTGTTGCAAGATACAAAAATATCAATACAGAAGGACTCTGTTGGTTCCCAGTTAGTTGTCCGTACGGAGCTATACGATCCGCATTCCCCATGAAGCCCAATGCGACGCTATGCGGCAGCTCTTGCGAATGTCCAACGTGGGCTACTTCATGCTCCTACACTGAGTCAGACAGAACTACCTTTTCCAGCTTATCCCTGCTACCTCCAGATATAAGAAGCTATCAGCCAAAGCAAGTTTGTTCCTTCGAGGCATCTCAGAAATGCGACCAGAAACGACAAATAGGAAGCTTTCATCAAGTTCAATTATTTGATGGCAACGTACTTCTGGTAGAGGAACTAACAATCGACATAAAGGAGTATATCAGCGAAATGGACTTCACATGTGTAGATAGAAAAGGATGGAAACGACTGCCCAAACGATCAATAACGGGAACCTCAAGCTTTTGCGAAAGACATCGATGCACACCAAATGCGAGACTATTTTGCGCATACGGCAATCCTCTAGCGGTACTCGTCATTAACGCGACTGATTCATCGATGACGATTCCAATCAAAGCATGGGGAACCGTGACAAAATCATTCTTCGGGTTTCCAGAAATCAATGCAATCAAGAAAGATGAAAATCTTCATGTTTTTACTTTGAAAAGAGAGTGCTCACTTGGAGGAGTAACTCTAAACACTGACAACACAGTAGAAGTCGCAGAGGTATGTATCAGAAATTACTGAGTCTTCCTAAGGAATTGGACATCGCAGTCAATAATATTCCCAAACGCCTTGATAATGTACGACCATCTGGTCTCAATCAAAACGTGGAAGAACGGCGAATTGCAGCACGACTCCAAACTGACTTGCAAGGCACACGCCATTTGTGAAACTCTTCAATGCCACATTTGTTGGGAAAGGTTATACAATTATCAATGTTGGTCGTACAAATACGGTATTACGATTCTCCTCATCATTGGTCTACTATTAGCAATGGCACCAGCAGTCTACCTACTTTCCAGAATGATACGCCTTGCCCTTCACGTCATACGACTAATAGTACGCTACTGCTGCTTAATCGGTTATATGCCACCAAAGCGACTACATCAAGCACACCGCTTACCGAAATATATAAATCGAAGGAAGAGAAACCGACGGAGAGCCTTTGTATCCTGCACAATTCTCATCCTACTTCAACTGACCTGCACCATTGATGGATGTTCCGAAGTTGTCACTATAAGAACAAGAGAAGAAGTCTGCGACTCCGATGGAAACCAAGAAACTTGCACATTCAACCACGCCACCACAATAACACTTCAACCTTTGCAGCAACAAACTTGCCTGACGCTGAACGATCCACAAAATATACCAATGGGAATGTTGACGATCAAACCGGAAGGCATCAAATTCCGATGCAACAAGAAGATCGAATTCTACACGCGTGATCATCAAATCATATCTGAATCAGTCCACCGATGCCATCGCGCAGGAAGTTGCCATGCAGACGAATGCCATAAAATAAAGGGAAATGATAAGCTCAAAGAGTTTTCAGATACTGCAAATAATAGCCCCGGATATTCTTCTTGCTCCTTGAGCTGTAGCTGGCTCACGTGCGATGGTTGCTTTCTTCCTATACCTAGCTGTCTCTTTCACCGACTCTATGCTACTCCTACGACGTCAACAGTATATAGCGTTTTTTAATGTCCAAGTTGGGAACTCGAGGTCGACGCAGAAGTAACCCTACAGCAGGAAGACAAAGTAACAACTTCGACAGTAGTGCTACATCCAGGACGCACGAGTAGCTGGAACAACTTCCACTTTTCTTTGATTGGCACCATAACACCACAACTTCCAATACTGTCATCCACCTTCATCACGAACGGAAACAGAACATCTATCATCAATTCAGCTCAGAGCGGTCTACTACAAAGCCACTCCGTGGGACAACTACAATGTTCAACGCGGCATGCAGCAGAACAATTCGATTGCGTTTTCTCGCGCAATATATGTACATGCACGACGGCTCTACATAGCGCGACCTGTACCTGCAGTAGTGGAAGCGTACGAGACCGTATGGACTCTCAACCACTTCCACAAGCTTCGAAAAACTTCATTATTTTCGAATCCAACAACAACATCTACGCCAGAACAAACGTCGGATCTGCAATACAACTCCATATTGTCGCCGAAAACCTTCGCATAACGGCACTAAAGCACATCAGCCGTTGCCATGTAGAAACAACCACCTTATCTGGATGCTATAGCTGCACTACCGGCGCCTCAATAATAATGTCCTGCACAAGCGACAACCACGAAACACTGGCGCAAGTCAAATGCGGTCAACATTCTCATGTGCTCAGATGTACTGAATCCGGCTTCCTCAACACTGTTTTCTTCATGTTCGACACTCCTACCGTAGCCGCCGATTGCATCGCTGTTTGCCCGGGAGGGACCATGAATTTCACGATCGAAGGATCTCTCGTCTTCATCAATGAAAGAACGATTTCTTCAGATACCAGCGCAACACAAGTGGAAGTGCAAAACGATGTGTCATTCGTGAATGACATTTTTAGTAATTTCAAGAATAAGCTCATAGCATTTGTGTATGGAATAGCATGTTCTTCAATTTTTGGAGCTATTTTTTCCTTCTCATCATTGCACTAGTGCTATTGAACTTCCTTTCCAGAATCGGTTCCAGAACGTCTTACGATAAAGTCCATTAAACTTCGCTTGCTGTGGGAGTCTTTCTGTAATTAACAGAAATAGATTCCTCTTTGTTGACTCATATCTAAATGACTGTGCTATATTTTGTCTCACTGGCCGAAATTGCCTAGAATATTGGAAATATGTTTTGACTATGACTTCAATCCTTATCATTTGATTGATATAAAAGCCTAGAACAACCGAGCTTGTCGCTCTGGTGAAATAAACCTTCCAAGAAGTCGTCCTCGTCCAACTCAAAACATGTATAGCTTAGTCTAGGTGCACATGGCTGACCATGGTAGATGCTGAGGATGACACCAGTCGTGCCCAGAAACTGTTCCCTGTAGGAAGGACACTTTTGGCTAAATGCCATTGTTTAGGCATCATCCCTGCCGTTGTCGATCATCATAGTGGGTGTCGGTAATGATGAGTTCGAAAACATGAATGAATTGGATTCTGACTCGCATCTACTAAATCATGCTGGACGAACAGCTCACAGGGACATTGTGCAGGTGAAATCAATATTGATTACTTTTATCGATGGCCACGTTTTTACTCAGAAGTATTGCATGTCGCTTTAGTTTGTTCCGCTACGAAATTTTCTACGGGAAGGATGTACGGGAGCTGAAAGTGAAAGGGTAATGGGACTATTGGCAAAGGAGGTGTTGGCTGAAGTTCCTCTACAACTTACCTCCTACATGAAAATGCGAAATATCGTTCCACGACCGGCAGACGATCCATTTCCAAAGGATCCTGAAGCAGGTTCCTGAAATTCATCCTTTCCTACTTCTTTTTTGTTCCTACACTTCTTAGGTATTAGTTTTCTCATTGGGCTGATATTTTTGAGATGAGCCAGCTTCGAACCCTTTTTTTCTGAAGACTCCCCTCGCCTTCTTCAGCTTACTTTCTGGAGAAGGACGAGTTGGGCAGGTACCACTGTCACATGGGAGAGTACGGGGGTCCAATTGACGTCCACAAATAATTATTGTTCATCTTCCTCTCCTTCTTTCGCTTCACGGTCCACATTTCTTGGGTTCTGGAAAGGGTTAAATTCTCTACTGTCGTCCCTGAATGAGTAACCCGTACGTTATCAGTATCTCTAGGAGACTGAATATGACAGCTTATCCACGAGGTAGACTGATAGGATGGCCGTTAGGAGATGATAAGTTACTGAAAATCGATTACATAGCTTTCTTAACTATCCACCCTCAGTTCATCTTGATTTTGCCTATCTACCGTGCTGATTACTTTTTACTTTTCACTTGTTTATTGTTTATTCATTAAGTTTTCCACCTGGAAGATTAATATAATATTTTGGTGAATCTTATACTGAATCACGCATTGTGGTAGCATTCTGAATTTTTTTAGAATATCAGCCATTAATGCCGTCGGATATGTCATATCTTGCTGACCGTGGAGGTGCAGCTTCAATGCATCCGGTTCAGCCACCCGCTCCTCAGTATCCTGGTCAACCACCAGCTCCTCAGTATCCTGGCCAACCACCTGCTCCTCAATACCCGCCATTACCTCAAGTAAGTGACTTTGTTTTTCAGAAGTTGCAGGTGAACCGAGAGGCTCATAAGTGTAGGGAAACAGTATTTGGACGACCAGGACATGCCACTGAGTCCTCTGTTCTCCACCATCGAACTACCTATTACAATTAAATAAGTAATATTGTAACGTTATCCTGTTTGCTGTAGCTGTTATCACACAGTTTTGATTGTTTCTTTCATTCAGGGCCATCCTGGTGCTCAAACGGCTCAACCCTACCAAATGGGATATCCACCTCCGATGCAACAACAGTATGGCTATGCTCCGCCTTATGGAGTTCAATTTCCACCCACAGCATTTCCTCAGCAGCCGTATCCCTCACAACCATATCCGCCACAAGCTTACCATTTCCAACAACAAAATCCAGGTTACCCATCTGTTGCTGTTCCACCGTATCCCCCTACTGGACCTGCTCCACCCATGCATCATGCTGTTCTTCAACAAAGTGCCGCTTCCAATGCTCCAACAGCTCCTCCAGTCGACCTCAGTGATATACAGCCATCATGGAAACGGTGAACCTCAGGCATTGTTCTTTGTTCAATCCTGTTTTTATTGTTGTTCTTATATTTGTAAATAAGTACAATAACTGTCGATAACCATTGTTCTTCTTTGTTTGTTCACCTTTCTATCCTGCCTTCAGATCTCTGCCTGTCACTTGAAGCCGTTGATGAATAATTTCTTGTCATTATCAAATGTATTCAACTCGTTCTTGTTACAATTTGCTCGATAAAATTAAAAAAAGCTAATTTTGTTTGGAAGGTCATTCGGATTGGAAGGAAGGGAGAGTTCAATCAAGTTAGAATGATTGATGATTAGTACCTGGTACTACTGACTACCTCGACTGTTATTGGCTCTATTTCGGAAGATGCCACTCTTGGTAAGCACAAGTACAGGTTCGAGTCCCATTCGGGACTTGAGGTCTGCCCATAAGTATTCCATCTTGTGGGGCATCGAAGAAAAGTCAGGGGGAATTGCATCAACCGAGTCATTTTCAGAGTGGACATGCTTGACCGATCTCTAGCTCCAGGTTTACTAGGGATAAAGATAAGGGGTGGGCTTGAGGAAGGCGTGCGATCATATAAAAACAGAACAAAGCGAGATCAGCTTCTCGCTCGAAATTCACTATTGTTCCTGGTCGTTCCTTTCTGATCAGCTAATTGAGTCCTTGCTCTCCTTAATAGAAATCAATACAATGATCTTCCTCATCATGAACTCCTTTACCTTGTGGTGATCTGAAATTTATTTAAAAATTTTTATTTGGATTTCCTTTCTCTATTAAAATGCCCTGTGGAAAGGCGTAAATAATTTGTATTAAAGAGAATAGAAGTTATTTCGGCTCCCCCTGATTGAGTCAGGTTCTAGAACTATAAGCTCGCATCTAATCAAAGGCTTTGAAGTCTGCGGATCTAGTGATACAGTAATGAAGGCTGCTAATCCCGGCCTGAATCTGTTCGTTTGAATCCTTTCCTGATGCGTCCGGAAAAAAAGGATTGTTGGCATGGGGCACGACCCAACAGTTAATGGCTTCTTGCCCATTCGGATTACACAGTACCTTCCTTCGTTGCTACAAAATGTGAAATACGTTGACGAATTCTCTGATTACTTGGTGTCTCTTTCATCTCACCTGTTCGGTTACTGTAGGAAGGGGTCCTCATAGGTGGTGAGGTGTTAGCGGTTCCATGTGGTCGCAGGAGCGGCCATATAATACCGTTGTGTGAACACGAACCAATTTTACTGATATTTCTGCATACATTCCTAATGAAACAGGAGCTTTCCCATATGCATCAGTTTTTCTCCCATTGTCTAGGGAACCGGATTCTGGAAAGGCAACATTTCAAGGTGTTCAGGATATACATTTCGTCGAGCATTCAATCAGAACGAGTTCTTTTTTCAAGAATTTCACCATCATCGGGCTAAGCTGCAAAGCGATTTTTCATTTTCGCAGTTCAAATCAGCTAGCACGCGTTCCACCTTCTTGACACTTCCTGCTATCATCAGAGATGGATGGGCCAAAGACGACCGTCAACCTTCCTTATATGCCTTTTTAGCCTTCATAATTATTCATTGTAATCCTTGAATCCGGTCTATTTCGACCGGTTATAACATTCAGCCTCAGGCAATATCTCGTCCTCAAGGAAGTGATCGAACGATTTCGAAATTTAAAACAATTAATCATATCTAAAAATCATGGAACACGTTTCTTGATTATTTGCACTTTATTTACACTTTATCTATCTTAAAATTTGTTTGTTCTCAGAAGGGAGCTGAGTCATGGTATAGATCGGACATATGTACATAGTTCATTAAAATTAAGCATGAGCACTGAGAATTACTCGAAATAGTATATCAAAAAGCCAAAAAGAAGGCAATGGGCCTCAGTGGCTCAGTGGATAAGCCCAATGATACAAAAGCACAGGCTCAGGTTTGAGCCCTCCTCGAGTTCGGATGTTCTATCTATGATTTAAAACTCTTGTGATGATGTTCGTATGAGGAATCGCAGCTCTATCAGTAACAGGAAATAAAAATAGTGAAGGAGTAATCAGTAATTCCAACGATATCCATCCAAATTAGAATATTCAGAAAAGGCTCACTAACAACCTGCTCTTGAAAATGGTCACGGCTACAGCTGTTTTTCTCCTATTCCTATTAACCTCTTGGGTTCAAGCCCAGGTTTGAAAATGATACTTTCTTCGGCCACAGAAGAATGGAAGCTCATTTTTTCACACAAATCTTTTTCAGTATTTCTATCCTCCCGTCCACCCCGTCACATATCATCCGATAATCAATCCAATGTTTCCGGATGTTACTCCAGTGGGTTTATATTTCCTTTAAGATTCAAAACTTCTCACTTTCACTTATGGACAAGGCTGTAGGAGTACGTGGTTGATTCATCGGATTAATGTCTCCTTAACCCATTGACGACCATGCAGTCCACATGTGGACTGCAGTTGTATATTTTATTTATCGCCACTTTTTAACGATCTTTCTTGTCGAAACATAAGATCAGGTCTAAGTTAAACTATATACTGTGTGGTCCCAAGAAATCTTCTAATTTTGCAATTAATAGATAATAACAATAAGCATAGACATCATACATACTTATATTTTAGCCTTTGGTTTTTAGGATATATCTACCTTCCGCACTAATTTAGACAGTTTTACACCACACCGGTGTTTTTTTGAAGAAACATGTGGCCCTTTAACGATTTCTTTTTCTGAAAAGAATTAGTGAATGAGGAACTTCCCCTCATCAGAATCCATCACTAGCTGACTAAAATTGAAGTGCCACTTACCATCATCGTTAGTCATGTCCTAAACTTGCGAACTCAGTAAAAATTAAACAACTTCCAGTTCAAAATTAAAGAAATTGGCCGTCCGGGACCATGCAGTCCATATGTGGACTGCAACGGTGGTCGTCAATGGGTTAAGGGATCTTACAGTCATTGTGAAGGGTTATGTGACGCCGGCAGTGACTAGCCAACTTAGTTTGCATTCAATCGTCATTTTCGTACTCTTAGATCCCTCGACTAGCACTCTCAGACTCCTCGGGATTTGGGAAGTACCCGATTACGGTGAGCTGGGTAGATTAACTAGCTACTACCGGTAAAACACTACATGAAGAGACTACTTGCCAGAATTAGTCACAGCGGCTTCTACCTCTTTTTTACCGGGTAGGCCTAGATCCAAAGAGGTCCCTACAGTGTTCAAGCAGTTATACTAACTAGTGAACAACCTCTACAATCCAAACTACAAGCGCCACTGCTTTTTTTGGCTATTTCTGATTATTTACTTGTTTGGTAAACACTTTATTCAGCCTGGACCGTTCAATCCTGATTGGGGAGCAAGTGTACTCTACCAGTTCGAAGACGCCTTGGCTCGCCAGATGCCGCCATTATGAGTAAGAAGCCATCGTCCACCGACGATTTCAATCTCCTTTACTTTGCGATGATGCCACCAAAGAGTAACCGGAATTGTAATTGTACAGTTAACCTTGAAATAGTTCATAATCTATGGGCTTGCTGCAATGAAATGTACCTTGATATGAGGTTATTGAGGTATCATTGATTTTTATTGAATATTTATCATTAAATATTAATATATTATCAGTGTGTTATGAAAGACGGAGTAAACAACCCCTTAACTTCTTGAAAGACTATTGCTTGAACGAATCTTCGGCATAAGCCATGCTTTCGGCTTCGCCTTGGAATCGGTTACAAACTTCCATGTCTGCTCAACGGGTTCTTAAATTCCGCTGACTATCTAATTCGTAATCATGATGATCGATGATTAAAGAACCATCAAAATTCGTGGGTATACGTATATAATAAAAAAACTCATGGAATTTCCCGGAGCCAAACAATGGCAAAAACGACTGGTGGTCCGAAGATATTGAAGAGGCCGTGACGGCGCGAACACTCGCGGACGCTATCCCTCCACTGCGTCGCACGGGGGCTTTTGCGCGCTTCCCCTTCGGGCCTGAGCCGTGCACCCTCCTTGACCGCATGGGGACCACCGTCCCTCGGCAAAGGCAACTTGGCGACACAATGCTTGGCGCGGACGCCCGGTCTCCGTGCACCGCGATCGTCACGGGACTCCTCTCCTTACTCCATCCACAGCAATCTACTGCCAAGAAACTGGCTCCCAGGCGCATGCCACGACGCCCAGAGGCAGAAGCTGCGTTTTCGCATTGGATATATCGCCTGCTGGGTGATTGAATAGGAAGGTGGGACTGGGCAAGAGGGAAAAGTAAACCACTTGTTATCGTTCGGATAGATCGATTTACTTACTAACAGCTATGATTCTTTCTTTCTCTCTTTTTGTTACTTACCTTCAACCGGATCACATCTCCTTTCATTCATGATGCAAGTTTAATTACACCTACGACGTTGCTCCCCAGGAAGACCAAACCCATTATTCAATTCCGTTAGTATCAACGGTTTTTCGCATTTTACACTTCGTTCGGAGTAAAATTTCACAAACTATTGTATGCAGACTGGAGGTCGTTTACTTTCTTGCTATTGCAACTAACTGCTCAACAAAGTGATTTCTTCTAGAAGAAGCCTGGATAATAAAGAAAATCTGGTTTCTCATTGACTCCTTGCTGATAATCGAGTTGTTGAAAGTTGGTCAGGTCTAGGTTGAGGAGTTTTGCCTTTCCCATGAGTGCATTCCTGCAGTTCAAGTGATAATCAACACTCCAATAGGAGCTTGACTTTAACGCTGGTAATCTATGCGAATAAACCACAGATCAGGAGCTCCGAACTGTTCTCAAGTCCTGAAGACGACGATTTGTTCGAAACGTCGACCAAGGACGAAGACGTTGTCGGCAGTCAAGGGATGTAATCTTTGTTTTTCATTTTAATATCTGATACAGGAAAATAACGGAAGAGATACTCAGTTTGTCCCACTACATACAGTAGCGCTCAAAAGTCTTCGGTGAAATGGTTCTTCAGCCGTACTTTTCAGTCGTAACTCCTTTCCTACTGGATCTAATCTTGCGAAATTTCTATATTTGGAGCGTGGGTGCATTGTGAATATATGCCACTATTAAACTGCAATCTGATCATGTTCCAGATATTCCAAAGAGCATGAACTCAAAATCGACTGAAAATACAGATGATGGTCCTTCTAGAGTCTCTTCCCTTTTCGTCATGCCTAAAGAGTACGAGCAGTAACGCCGAACACAATAGATGAGAAAAACGCACATGAGGTTCGAATAAAAGCAGAAGACGTCAGCAACTTTAGTTTTAGCAAAATCTGCTACCGCAACAAACACCTTGCTCTATCTGTGGATATTGCAGCTTTGCAGTCGAATAGTGTTGGGTAGGGTGAAATATGCTCTAGTCAAACATATCCAAATTTTGTGCGATTTGGTCTCCTAAGAAAGAAGTTATGAACGGAAAAACGTCAAAGCATCTCACCGAACTTTTTTGAGCGTTACTTTATTCATCTAGACCAATATTGCCTGGAAAAGGTACCAGAAGCAATGAAGACAGCTGCTGCAAAGTAGCAGCAGGCTTCACCCTCTTGAGTGGGCACTGTCGGGCTAGTGTAAAACGCCTAATCCTTCATGACCTCATTCCCAATTCATGGCCATGGTCCTACTTTCGAATATATACGACATACTGATGAGCCGTCGGCTGGCTGCTTGGTAGAAAAGGGCATCGTGAGCAGAAATGAACCAGCGGCAACGAATATCCCTCATTGCGACAACATCCGCAGTGAATCAGCCGGACGAAGGTATTCCCAGTAATCGTACTTGTGATTATATCTTTTGGACAGTGGTTTTTCGTTTATTTCATTCCTGTTGATTTGTATCGGGAACATTTGATAATACAGCGTCAATTCGTCGAAGAAAACTGATAGTGTTGATAATCAATCAGAAGTTGGGAGAGTTCCAGTTCAAAGCGGAAGTATAAAAAAGCATGAAAAGACATCTTGAAAAACAACCCTCCACTGTATCCCCAATTGATAGATTGGGAATCCCAAATGGCATTCGGCACGCGAGGCAACCAACCAACATTGTCAATTGATCCTAAGACATGGCACGGCGAGACAACTAGCAATCGCCAGCGGATCATGACCCCTGTGTACACACCATCCCTCAGAACCCACATATTTTTTCTTTTTTATTCCTAGCTTTCCTTTTCAAGCATGACGACTTGAGGAAGGAATTCTCAAGGAATTGTACATGATTCTAAAGGAAATTAGGGAAAATTATTATTTCATTTCGACAACTTTTCAATACAATTTTTCACAGAAAGCATGTCATCCTTGATAACCTTATTCTTTTACATCAAAATGATTCTTTTTGAACTGTTTAGCAACCATCAGTTGTGAATTAGGCGGTTATCAAGGATCTGTACAGTCATAACAATAAATACAAGGCGATTTTTGGTTGAAAATATTTCCATTCACTCATCTCTCCATGGTTAGCCAATCTGAAGAGATGAAACACAGATCAACGTCGTACTGTAGTTATTCCTAGACATTTATCCTGACCATGTACGTACCAAAGCATCTTCGATTTCATAGAGTAATACTGCCGGCCAGTCTATTATAGAGGGCTGAAAATATATTAATTTAATACTTAGAAAAACTGTTACATTACAATTTCTTGGATGAATATCAGCTCTTTAAGCTTATGCTCACGCACCTAATGGGCCAGCTAGCCGCTATTAAGGGTCCCTTGGGGATACGGAGGTACTACTTGAAAGGATAGACCTAACAAGTCAATTTCTAAATCAAGATAAAATATAAGAGCCGAGTTATAGTGGAAAGTGGTGCGCTACCACACACCCATGGGCACTAGTTCGAACCTGGACTCGACATCTGCCTACGAAAATCAAGCCTCTCATTCTTGCGGGGTCGGTTGATTGGTACCAGACGAGCCTGGGAGGATAAAAGCTCTGACTAGCACATTGGTTGAACATCGCAAGTCACGGTACACGCCACGTATGCGTTCAATATGCACCTACGATTCTGAATGGAAATCGAAGCCAACGGCGCATCCCAATTTGACGTCAAAGAAGTTTATGATCCCCTAAGGCGAAATGTGAATGGGGATGCTTCCCATATCAAACTCGGGGCTCAAGTGCCTAACATATCCCACAAAACTAACTAATTTTTCTGTATTCTAAATACAACTTTCACTTCCTCTCTGTATAAATGGAAGCGAATAGCGAAATTTCCTCCCTAAAAAATCTTATGTATTTACCTGTCCTGGAATGGCGGGAACGACTTCTGGACGGTACGTAACGGTGTATTCGGGATAGTAGAACTGAAAGAAATATGCATAACATTCAGACAGTCACTGAGTATGGTGTAGTTTCATACCTGAGCTTGAACACAGAAGGCGACTAGCAAGAGAATACAAAGCCTTAAAACGAGAGCCATCTCAGTACTGTAATGAAGTGCGAATTTTTCTGAATAGGGACATTTTGGTATAATAAGTTGATGTTACAGAACTCGACAGACAGCGATTCAGCGAGCAAAGAGCTTGCCTGCTGGTTATATCTGGTAATATCGGATCGAGGAGTTATCGAGAAATCTTCGTTAAAAAAATAAAAACAACTTGCCAGAAGGAAAAAATCCGGTCAAAACTGGGGAGCAAACCTCTCCCTGGATGAGCCTTATTGCTGAGAAGACGTGGGAATGTGGGTCGTGAACCAAGAACTACTCCATCTCTGGTTTGCTTACGAAATGATGACTAAATCACTAAATGCCAACTGAGTGGAACGACTGAATTGATCTATGAGTGTGAGAAGGAGTGAATTCAGAGATGAATGAGAATGATGGCATCCGTGGGAAACGAAGTGTTTCTGACACCATTTCTACACCCAAACAAACAAAACTTGCAATCATCTCAAAATGTTCATTTTTGCGTATGTACGGTAAACGGTGGGAGGAGGCGAATATCTACTCTTTTTCCTCCCTGTCCCATATATCCCATATACGTTGTGAAAGCTAGCCTTCGAGCCACTTCCTAAAGACCTTGGGGAAGTGTACTGAAGGGAGATCAGAAAAAGTCTTGGATGGCGTCAGCGACCAATCGAGGTACCGAAAACCAATTTCTGATAAGCACCAGGCCAAAAAGGTCTCTAAGAGCGTCAATCAGCGTCTTCAGGACTTTCCAGCACAGCGGCAGCGCTGCAATTTTTCGAGTCTAAAGAATCAAAGGGAAATCGGACGGTGATTTCATGTTCTCCATTTCATAAAGGGGGGGGGGGGTATGGGGAAGTGGAGGGAGGAGGGGAGAGGGTATAAGTTAAATTGCTAATCATAGCCTCTTTACTATGTGCATTTAACTGACGAGTAAAAGAGAAAGACTGGTAGGATGGAAACTGAAAGGTGGAGGATCAACTGCTTTTGCCATTTCCGAGCTGCATATATATCCTATCTTTATAAGGAGCTGAACTGTTTCTGGCTGCCACACCCCCTTGATCGGCGATTGCCACTTTCTGAACACTGAACTCCTTCTTATGCCAATGAATACAGTTCTTCAAATAAATGGCGGTCATGACACAGTGATTGAGTATGCATACGTGTTTAAGTACATAGACATTACAGTATATCCCTTGTACAAAAAGAACGCTTCCTCACTAACATCTCGTACAAGGCTGTAACAAAGAAAATGTGTTTTCACGTATTCCTTTTATGCAATCGTTACACGTTAGAACTCCTTACAAGCAAATGGTGCTTACTCCTTCAACTCCCGACAGGCAGTAGGTGGCACAGCACTTATCGGTGCTTTCCGTGCGTTAAACAGCTCGTGAGATCGAGTCTGGAAGAGGCGAATCGGATTTCAAAATATCCAGGGACCCTTTCTTATAAACCTTCCGACCGAGAACTGTTATACAAATAACTTGCTATGTAAAACCTATTAGGTTGATGCATAATTATTGCGGATTTTTTCACGGCTTTTTTTCTCCCGATAGAATTTGAATATTGAGTTCGGGTTTTTTCTAGAAATGATCTACTTGATTTCCTCTACAAGAATAGACTCAAGAAACCCTCCGCATATTCGCGAAATCAGGCTTAACTACTTCGAGAAAGATCGGAAGGTGACACGGTCATTTCGCGATCTCAGTAACTTTTCGGCGATCGAACAATCAGCCAGAGCCAACCAAGAAATGGGATTTGCCCCTAAATCTGCCATAATCTCCAGCAGAAACTTTTATGGATTATCTCGTCAACCGTTCTTTGAAAAAATGGCTAGAGAGTAGAAATTATGTCGATTTAGATGACTTGATGGCGATGTCAAGGCGTGGGTCGCCCGTAAGGATCAAAACTTCTTCGCTTTTGGCATCCGACTAAGTAATCAATGGGAAGCAGTGCTTGACGTAGATGGTGAATAAGTTTCGGAGTAATTATTTGAATATGTCTTTGCTTAGTATTTCTATAGTTTCTTTACGTAAAAATGGAAAAAATGGAAATGGAAAAAATCCGCAATAATTATGCATCAACCTAATATATAGAGGCAGTAAAATGCAGGTTAAGTAGAAAATATCAAAATAATCGTGTTTTGACCGCCAGGAAGTCGTGTGTACTTTCACTAGGTTCCTAATGAACGATCGCCGAAAAGTTACTGACATCGCGGAATGACTGTGCCACCTTCCAATCTTTCACGAAGTAGTAAAGCCTAATTTTGCGAATATGCCGATGGCTTTTTGAGTATGTTCTTGAAGAGGAAATCAAGTAGATCATTTCTAGAAAAAATCCGAACTCAATATTCAAGTTCTATCGAGAAAAAAAAGCCGCGAAAAAATCCGCAATAATTATGCATCAACCTAATGCAATCATCCTTTCCTTCATCATAATTTCCTAGAGTTGAAGAATCCATACAGACCCATTACTTGTAAGCTTGAACAATTCCTTAGTTCAGACCTCCAGATTTTAAAAAGGTGAGTTGAAAATCTCGAATTAGACAAAGCCGTCGAGAATAGTCTCGGTCTCGATATGTAACCCTTTCTGCTTGCAATTTTCCAATTCCTCGCTTATTTTTAAGTGGGCTTTGGGAAGGTTGATGAACTTTACCGTGGTCGTTATTCGGTGGAGTTCCTCCTTCAGTGGATGAACACGAGAATACGGCATCCACTTTTCATTCTTCTCAATACTATTCACTTGCATTGACGTCATAAGTTTTTTCTCTTTGAAAAAAAAACTTATTCGGCTGAGAATTTTCGCGAATTCTTACGCGCAGGTGAGGTCGACTTTTTCATTGTAAAGAGCTACACATTTTACGATGTTCACAGTTTAATCACGCTTAGCATCATACATCACAATCCTGCATGTTCACTAAACAATCGTCTCACGTGCAAAAAGCACGTGCAAAAAGGGCAACTGGTTTCATCTGAGACCATCGGAAAATTTTGACCGCTAAGTTGGTGAACTATCTGCATTTCCACCAGTCCTAATCTGGGGAATGCTTCCTTCTTCCTTGAGCTATTCCAAGAATACCAAGTCCACGGTGATTTCCTCAGCTGAAATACCGAAGGGATGGAGTCTGTGAGGTAGTCGGAAGGTTAAATTCGAAATCCTGGAAAAGCAGGAACACATTAGTTGCTCTGGAAGACGACGTCCAGAAGACGTACTCGTGCTGTTAAGACGTACTCGGTAGCCTGTTTGAGTCCTTGCTATTGTATTGTATTCGACGAAGGCCGATGTTGCCAAAAAAGACAGCGCTGCAAAGTACTGAAGTCCTCATGTCCTAATGTAAACATTGTGAACTGGACCAAAAAGTAGCAGCGAAAGACAGGATAGACCAGATCACGTATTACGTTCATAGGTGATAGGTGACCACAAGTGAAAGTGGCTCAGTCACGTATTACGTTCATAAGTGATAGGTGATCGCTAGTGAAAGCGAGTTCTTGGAAAAAAGTTCATCATCACTTACGTAGACGTTCTCAAAGGGCAATGAACATTAGATGGCGGCAAATTCCGAGTTATTCGGCGACAAGTCAAAGCACTTATCTCATATCAGGGGTAAGTCATATGCCAATTCAAGTAGTTAACGAACTCATTCGCTCCATGTAGTCCAGCTTCATCACCTAATCAAAAACGGCAATTCAATATGTAACCATAAAGTCGTGACTACAGAGTAAGAACGAAAATCCAGTATCTGCAGGCAGTATCAAGCCGTTTTAGGTAATATATAAGTAGTATAGTATAAAGTACTATTTAAAATCCGATCACATTAAGATTTAAATGGCTAAGTGACAACAGAAAATGAAAACCTCTCAGTAGTGAGTCATGACTCATGAGGCGGTATCAACAGTTTTGAGAGTATAACGAAAATGTCAATGAAATGATTCTCCTTTTTCGCAAAGGTCTTGAAAAATGAAAGTAACAGAGTCTGAAGGCAGCAAAGAAAATCATCCGGTGTCACAGAAAATGACCATGTTGAAACATCAGGAAACGATTTTTATAGAGAGTGAACAGATAGTGAAAGTTGAACCCACCTCGCCAGGCACCAACAGGTCTGAAGATCCAGTACTTGCTGGCAAGGAACCTGGACTCGCCACGAAGGTGAAAGCAAAACACTGACGTGGGGCGGTAATAAACTGATGGCAACTTCATGCACGTAAGCTTCCTATCACTCACCTATGTGCACCCGATGTGCATTCCTGAGTTCCCATTACCCATGTAGTTCGTTAGCGTTCCTTAAGTTCGGGCCCAGATTGCAAGACTTAAGTGCGGCCTTTGTTAAGGTTCTAATCGGTAATGGCACGTGAATTAGTGCAATTGGCAATCGCAATTGAATGCTAACTACTAAGTAGGAAATGTTTATTTGCAAATTAGTGAATTGAGGTAATCACTAGATAATGAATAAAATCAAGAACAAATGCTTCAAACGACGGTACAGGATCCTCATCACGCTCCCGCTCTTTCCTCACATGTAGTCATTTCGCAGGCGATTGTGGCGCTTGATCTACTTGTGTGGGAATAACGTTGAGACGGCCCGGCGCCTCTCTCAGCAACAATGACTTGATGAGAACGTAATGAAGATATAAGAGGTGAATAAACAGTAGATGTACAAATGTAAAAATATTAAACGGTTATATCAGATTATTTATATATATTGATTGACCGTTTCCTTCAACTTTCAACTTACTGTCATCTCTCATATACTCTCATGTTCCTGTCCTTCGATAGCAGTTCTTCCTGCTCAAATAGCTCCTCCTGTGCGTTTTCCAGTCGTTTTCGTGCTTCTGACTTAGTGTCTGAGATATTGCACAAAGCTGTGTTATGATGTCCTCAGGAATGAGATACCCCAAGTATGTGCATAGTATGCGATATCAGTAATAATGATTTTTCTTTATGAATCCACAATTTTTCGAATTGCCGCATCGGGCTGAGCAGTACATACTTACGGTCTCCTTTCTCTAAGGCTATGCTTCATCCCTGTCTTCCATTTGTAAATGTTGGGCATTAATCGGAGAAGGTTTTGCCTCCACATCGCAAAACGCGCATGCCAGTCTCCTCTTGATATTAGGAGAATGCCCTCTTTTCGATGTAAAGCAAGATCCAAATGTCAAATCAGAAAGTGCAGTGAGCTCCGATATTGGGAGCCTAAGACCGCAAACGATCTGATGGTTAATCAAAATACATGATTTTGCAATTGTTCAGGAGAAGTTTGAGAAGTTGAAAAGAAAAGTCGAATGCTATACTGAGTTTTTAAACTGATTACGCAGCTGGAGGAAAACCCAAGATACCTTAGGTTGCAAGATTACTGAAAAGACACTGAGGAAACTTCGACAAGACATAGTTGACTATGAGGGAAAGTCCGGTTAAAAACGGTTATTTATGGTTCACGGTAGTCAGAGATTGACATTGGACAACTTTGCATACGACATTTCCTTTCATTAGTGAACAATTGAACAGCCATGGGTTTTCTCTGAGTGCTCATTGGAAAATTACGCACAGAAACGCGACAGCTTGTCTGAGCTTTGCACTCTCTTACCTTGCCATACTTTTAGGCACAAATAAAACTTTTTAAGACATAATAAACGGCATAATGGTTGAACAAATTCCAGACGTTGAGCACAAAATGACATTTTTCTATTGCTCTGATCTAAATTTCGAAATCACCGTCTCAACCTGTTGAGGGACGTATCAAAGGAACCGAAGAGTGACCACTCATAACGCCAGCAAAAGAAGCACATATACTCATGCGGTGCATTTCAGATTGTATTGCTGTTTTCATTTTCACAACCAATTCCCTCAGAATGAGTGCGAAGAGCTGTCAATCAATGACATGAAGGTAATTCAAGTCTATTCAACGGATAAATCTTTATCAGCTTGGCATGTGCTCCAGTGGCCGAAGGGGAGACACAAATAATTAACAACCCCGATGGTTATTGATCGATTCTCCGCGAATTCCAGGAATATCAATACGATTTTAGAAGACACCTTGGCGGAGCTATGCAAGCCGACAGGGAGCTGGGAATCGCATAGACTCTCGTCAACTGTAGCTTTGTGCATTGCCTTCCTCTTCAATTGCCAGAGCCTAGCCATGTGAGCTAGTCAATGTCTTACGCCGCTATCGCTGCTCATACCCTATCTCCTAGATTGAAATGGAATCTTGGCATGTTCGCAGCACGTCAAGGTAACCTTGGCGTTATCCCTTTGTCGTACAAAGTATGCAAGCCATATATATGCTATGATATTGTATACATATTTACAGCCCGCATTGGATAAAGGGTTGAGAATGCTAGAACTATTTATGCTATAAAAGGACATGCAGAATAGTGAAAACAATTAATGCAAGTACAAGAGAGATTTACGAGGAATTTCAACCTACTTTCAGTGTAGGTGTCCTGCGTCATTTCATACATGCTGATTTCGAGACTGCTCTCTTTTACATTCCACAACCTACCCCGTTGTCCCAGCCGATCCGCTGCCAGGACCCTTCTAAAAGATCTTGAGATGGATCTCATCTATTCTGACCTCAATGGGACGTTTAGGAATGGACGCAGGTAGGAATAGAAGCAAAGCAGGAGAAATCAGATGGTCGTTAGCTCTACTAGGACGTCGGCGACGACTGGCTAGGATGAAAAAACTACACGTACTCTCGAGACTTGCTGTTTTCCTCAAACCTTGCCGTACTGTATTTTTCCTGATGGGACCATGACGCGCATTGGCTTGGGGCCCTACGAAGTTATTTGGAAAACATAACACAATCGCTTTGAAATGTTGACTGCTTCGCAATAATAACAATAACTGGAAAATTTTTTGTTAGTTGCAATATGTAGTACACAACGAAGGACTCCGATCCTTCCAAATAGGCATAAACAACTTTACCCCCCGATATTTTTGCATTCTTTCTTGACGTCCTCTTCCAATTTTCAAATGAAGACCAGTCTCTTCATCACACTTCATCCCACTTATTATTGGTGGCTTTAGTTTCGTAACATTCAATTAGATACTCTAACAAAATCACAATCACTGACAACTTCATAACATCCAATATGATTTATCTTCCTCTGATGCTTTAATCCCTAAGTCATGGGGTTAGACGTCTCGATAAAGCATATCTAGGGCCACAAGGCTAATCACACCACTCAGTAGTAAACAAAACAACCACATAACCAAATATATCGAATATGAGACAACCGACGAAATGTTACAGCTCAGCATCTGTTCTTCGCTAGCCATATCGAAAAACTAAACAATCACTCACTGATGGTGACTTCAACAATGCGTGCCACGAATGCAACCTAGGGATAGGGAACCTTAAACGGGCCACCGTCAGTGAGTATCCTTCCTTGGGCATCGGTGGCTGTTGTATGACCATCAACCGTAGTATAGGTGTACGGAACGCCGTCGACTGTAATCGTGAACACTTCGATTTGATGTCCATTTTGAACATACTGGTTTTTCGAAGTGTGAATCGAACTGCCTCTTGGGAACTGAGCTGTATAAGGTATATCGCCGATTGTCGATCGTACAGAAGTGACTCCGTTCCCTGTGTCCACTAGTACTCCCCATCCACCAAGTGATACTATGTCATTCATCTCAACGCCAGCATTTCTGAGAGAATTCCAAGCTTCTTCCAACTGCTTTGTTAAATCTGCTCCCCAGTTTGGATTGAGTGCTACTCCCTGAAAACAACCAATGAGTACGTATTTTCTTTAACCTCCTAATGTATGAAAAAAGGCTAATCTTTAGAAACGTTGCCAAGGATCAAGTCCGCACCGTCTCTAACCGAGAATGAAGAGGGCATCCCACACTATTCCTTTTAATCTTCAGAATAAAAAGGAAGAGCAAGATGTTCTGGAGCAGTACGTTCGAAAAACTTACCCGGTACGGACTTGGAGGGATTAGATTGGAATCTGGACCAACTGAAGGAATCAGGTTGAAATCCAGACGAGGCGGGGCCATAGTGAATCTTGGAAATAGCGAATTGAAATAGTCGATTCCATTCATCTGAAAAAGGTTCAGAGGTCAGGAGAGACTTCGTCTGATGATGCTTGCATCCTCATACCTGGGCTTGAGCCCTCATGGTAGGAACGAGGAGCAGTAGTGTTACTGTAGTTCGGAGCATTTGCAATTGTAAAGTATATCAACAACTTTTCTAAACTTGAACTCAAGTTGTCCTCCGTAGCTAAAATCGACCGAGAACCCTCTGTCTAGCAAGCAGACATTACCGAGGTCGAATAGTTAAAGCAGAACTTTGCTGAAAAATCAAGGACTGTCGATAAAGCGAATAATGTAAAATGTATTGTAATGAAAGCAAGCGGATTTGCAACTCAGAACTGTTGTATTCTTTGACTCAGGAGGAAATGTTGCTTCGAGTGAATAAAAGAAACGTTTGGACAAAATCAAAAACTTGAACAGCCTGAATAGAGAGAAAAGCATCGAAAATGTGGGAGAGAAAGTCACAATGGGCAGCTACATCATCGCACCTTCTCTAGTGACATTGGGCTTATAACTTCGAACCGCTATGCAAGTGCAAGCATATGCAGGGTGGCTGGTTCCAGCTATGCGCCTGGAGAAAGCTGCTTGAAGCTGAACTTGACGACAAAGTGAATCATTGAGAAACAGACTGTATCTCTCTTTCTCATCCCACCTGTACGAATATGACAATTGAGCTCTTTTCCGGCTACAGGGCTGATGTTTTCGAGCAGAGTAGACTATCGGCGTTGAGTCTCACAAGGTTGGCGACTTGTGGGCAAAAGTCCAGTCTCGGACGGGGCTCGAACCCGTACTTGTCCTTTCCTGGGACCGTGCTCTTATTCTTACACTACCGAGACCCCGTAAAGGACAAGTACGGGTTCGAGACCCGTCCGAGATTGGAGTTTTGCCCACAAATCGCCAGCCTTGTGACACCTTCGCTTCGCGAACTGCGGCGTTAAAACAGCAGTTAACAAAAACATCAAGTCAAAATTATATCGGCGCTGACGAAGACGAGGGGAGCGGGAAACGAGGAATTCAAAGGTCTTACTCGAGTTTTCTATTTCTGACAACATGTTTGGACTAGTTAATAACGACGAATGTTTGGACGAGTTTTCGCGTCGCTAATAGATGATTAAAGTCGCGTCAGCTGCTGATTGCCTTTTAAACAAACCTGCTCCATTTCGAATGGCATCAGTCTCTCAAAGGCAGCTCAACAAGTCCTTTTTTGAAAGTATGGACCGGCAGTGGACGTAGGGACCGGTTTTCGAGCCCCTATTGCGCCCTATCTCAACCGCTTTTTGTCACGACATTGTCCATGTGGCCTTCTCAGAAGCCAAATAGAAAATCAACCAGACAATTTTGATCACTACCTTCGCCTTTCAGAGCTTCAGGTTAGGGGTCTGATTCAGAAACTCGGCTTCATCAGAGAGTAAATTCGAACTATGAAAAAGTGCTTCGTGGCAATAGTGTTTAAATATCTGAGCAGAAACAGGGCAATCCATCCTCTTCTCCAGCCTCCGCCACTCCCGCCTCCCCCGCCTAGGTTAACCGATTTTTACACCAATTCAGGGCCGATTAACTGGGGTTAGACTCGTGTGAGAGGATCAAAGCCCTGGCTTGTGCATCAGCTAGCCATTGCCATTCATTGTGTAGGCCCGCATGCGCATTCCAAACGCCATCACAATTCTGAATAGAAGTCGAATGCCAGGCGCATTTCAAAGACGACAATGATTAACTCCAAAGACCTAATTCTTCTATTAATTAACACGAAGTAAGAGTAAGTCCAGCAAGAAAAATGTGCAAAGAAATCTGTTCGTGTAAAAAATTTCAAATTTTTACAAAAAAATCTTTATACCCATATGATATGGACCACAACCTGCATGATATGAATCTACACAGTATAACACAGTTGTAATTGGTGAAATGTTCAAATTGGAATCAAATTTACAAAGATCGGTTTCCTAGAATCTCAGATCATCGACTTCCTGATCACTGCATACTGTAACTTGTTTTCCATATCATGAATTCAGTGCCATAAACTGTAAACAAATAAGAAGATTCAGCGTAACCGAGACTGTCTATACAATTACAACATCAAGTACTGGCTGGTTACTCGTAGATTGTGGTTCTGCGCAAATTGTCACCTTCTAGTTCTGAGGGACATGGAACGGACCACCATCGGGGAGTACGTTCCCTTGCCCGTCTGTGACAGTAGTACGGCCACCAACGGTTGTATAAATGTATGGTACACCATTGACTACGATTGTAAACACATCAACAACATTCCCGTTATTATTGTAGACATTTCTGGAGGTGGAAATAGGGCCGCCTGCAAACGTGGCCGTGTAAGGTCTGCCACCGATCGTTGTTTGAATCGTCGAAACTCCATTGTTGGTGCTCATCATTACTCCACCAACACCACTGGCTGAGCTCGCCTCCGCGATGGATCGTTCAATTTGTCTGGCTAGATTCGCTCCCCATCCGGGACTGAATACTCCAGTCTGAACAAAATAAACTTTGATCATTTATTAATGAATGAGGATCAAGAGAATAATTTTCTAGAATGTTTATTTCGATCATTGTCTTACTTATGCATTAATTGGCATAGCTAAGAGTCAGTTCAAATTAAAATCTCTTTTTCAGCCATTTTCCTTTCTTCTTTCTCTGTTTTTACTCAGTAGGACTGTTCCACTCTCCTTCCCGAATTATTTGGTTTTTCAGTCTTCCAGTGTCGACCTTCGAAATTTGATTATTACGATCAACGATTGCCCGATGATGTTGTTAGGTTTAAAAGAAAAACCAGAAGTAAAAACTCTAAAAGTTTATTCGCCAACTTAATACTTACTATAATTGAATATACATTCTCATTTTTATGCAGTGCGGAGACGTGATGGTGTGGAGCAGGACGGCTTTCATACTTATGTTCACGGGATCGTAAACTTAGGGCGTGGTACAGTTTGCCTGATATTGTCGCTTCGCGAGTAAAGCGACGTCGCGCGCAACGGAATTTAGCGGAATGGAGCAAAAGCATCGAGTAAGAAACAAAAGAAACAACAGTAGATGCATGCCAAAAATGATAATTGCATATCGGTCGAGCTGTATTAAGATTGCTAGAACTGCAATACCAAGGCAACTGATCCGCGATTGCCGCGTGCGGCGAATCGATTACACAAAAGCGATTCAACTGCCCGGTTGCCGTAAACTCGGACCGATACCAGCCTAGGTCAACCCTAGGCCTTTCATCACACCGGGTCGGGGAAGATTCTACTAATGTTTTAATCACTTCAATATTTTTAATTCTTTTGAGCAGGTGGTGTTGTGTTAAGTGCCGCAATATCATTTGCATGCTAAAAAGTACTGACTCGTACATCGGCTATCCGCAACTTGTCACTGTACAGACCAAATACTTAATTGAACAGCATCAAGTTTTCAAAAAAAAAAAAGTCGAATGGGTGGGCACATTCGCCAAAAACTTCAAATTCCTAACCTTCCGTCGAATAAATTGCAAACGATGTCTTAGAGTTTACCTAAGTACAAGGAGAGCGGCTAGCACTGCTAAATTTAAAGGCTACGTGCACTGACAATTGGTACTACTATCTAGTTGATTTGGAATGGCGCATCTCGATAATAAATTGAAAGCTGCACGCACTTTTTCCCCCTTGGAAGTTCCGAATGGCAAAGACGGGGAAGACTTTGTGTAAAAAATGAAAAAGAATCCTGGCAAAGGTTTCACAAACTTACCTGGAAGAAGTCTGGTGGAAGCGGATTGAAATCAGGGCGGAATGGATCATAGTTGTTGTAGCCGTTGTAATTGGGGTACTGAAAAGAATCCGGATGGAACTGTTCTAATCAATGGTAAAATATATCAGTAGGTCCATACCTGAGCTTGGGCCCATGTGGACATTAGGAAGAGAAGAACAACTTCTTTCAGGGGGAACATTTCCCGTGTCAAACGGGCACGTTAATGTTTCACTGAATTCCTGTGCATTTATGTGGGCACTCTCTCGTCGGGTGGCATCGATCAACGATGACTCACATTGAAAACAGACGAGACGAAGAAGTCGAGACGGACGTAAAAACCAGTCACCGGAAAATTGGAAATCTCATTTGAACGTTTCAAAAACCTCCTTTTTGACCACTCTAATTCCAGCTAAAAACTCGCCATTAATGTGGAACGGCCTTTACAATTCATCAACAAATAGTGCCCTCCAAACAAAGCTAGTTGCTCCATTAACTGGGTTTGGGAGCACCATCATCATCGTCTTGAAACCAGTTAGGATGAGTCCTATGTGACTTTTATGGAATGCCTCTAGAATTCAGCAAATTAGCCTTGCAAGCGTGAGCATTATGCCATTTCCAACCTGCAGAACAGACGGGTCTGAATCGATGACTGGCTCCATGACTAGTCCGATGACTAGCCTGATGACTACCCTGTTAGCCGTTTTCCCAATGGCTGCTTTCATAGTCCGCAGGCAGGCGCGCTGGCGCGCAGGCAGGCGCGCTGGCGCGCTGGCGCGCAGGCAGGCAGGCGCGCTGGCGCGCTGGCGCGCAGGCAGGCAGGCGCGCAGGCAGTGCTAGGGGGGAGGAGGGAGGCAGACAGTGTAAGGCAAACAGTCCACGCCCCTTCGAAGGTTGTTTGTTTTCAACTCCTCGAAGGGGCGTGGACTGTTTGCCTTACACTGTCTGCCTCCCTCCTCCCCTCTAGCACTGCCTGCGCGCCTGCCTGCCTGCGCGCCAGCGCGCCAGCGCGCCTGCCTGCCTGCGCGCCAGCGCGCCAGCGCGCCTGCCTGCGCGCCAGCGCGCCTGCCTGCGGACTATGAAAGCAGCCAATGAGCACCAAAGAATTCATTTCAAATCGTGCTACCTGCTACAGGGGGGGGGGGGGGGGAGAGATATCAAAACTGAGCGACTACTGCACACGACAAACGGATAGAGCATTTGAGCGGGGATAGGTCTCGTTTCCGGATTCGATTTCAGTTCTATTCAGAATCATGGTGATGTTGTATGTATACATACATAGACGGACAAGACTCATACAAAAACGTTCGATGAGGTCAGGGTTTTCATCATCTTAGACGAGATTGGCTTCGATCATCCAGGACGGGTCTAACCGAATCCGAAAGGAGGAAAGACCTGGTTGGCCTGGGCGGATATCAGTCTGAAGCTCGATATGTGGACCATTTTCAGGGCGCTCCTGTGCAAAGTGGCCCACTGTCGCACATATGGCCTAGGGATCAGATTTCGCGTCAGCAATTTGGTTGTTTGGTGCAGACTTCTCCGTGAAGGCATTTCTATTTTTGTGATAGGAGAGTTTAGAATAATCCCGAAGGAAGTAAAGCTTTCATTTTTCGACATCTGGTTTTTTTGCATGGGAATGAAATTCGTGAATGAAATTACTGTCGAGATTTTATGTGCAAAGTTCGCTTGAAAAAACAAACGCTTTCTGTTTGAGACGTTTCAAACCGTGAACAGCTTAGAATGTCAACATAGTCCTTCGCTGCAACATTTTTCTGATCGTGTTGGCCGCACGAATTGATGTACTGGAAGGAGACAGACAAGGTCATTTCCACGTTTCTTACGTTCACCTCTACAACTTGTTGTCAACCAGTAAGAAGAAGGTTCTCGATGATTGAAGGGCTTTTTTGTTTGTAGCTTTTTTGTCCGTACAGAAAAATCAGATACAGTTCAGAGTGCTCAAGGACCCAAATAGCATGCACTAACGCTAATTCGATCGGAACTCATGAAGAAAACGCCTTTTGTCACTTGGAACGTTCCGATTCAACTGGGCGGGTAACAGTTGATCTTATAAGTTCTGAATGTTGAAAGGGCCGGAACCTGGTTCTGGCAATCAGGGTTTCTAAACTATCTATACCTTCAGTCTCAGGCGTATGTCGTGTGTCGTACGTCGAGAAATCCTAGACGTAGGGAAGGTCTGTGGGGTTGGGTAAGGGAGGAAGGGGATAAAGGGGAAGGAGGAGAACAAGAGGACGCCGTTCTCAAGCAGTTGGAGGGGTGGGGTCTCAATTAAGACCTAGATCAGCATCTAACCCAGCGATTTAAACACTGATATCTCTACAAAAAAGATAATTGATACTTCGTGTTAAAACAAAACACGTGACAAAAAAGATACTTCGTGAAGATAATTGTTTATGAATTTCCTACCTTCCTCTCTGCTTTCGACATTACCTTTTGTCACTCAAGGTTTACTAGTTTTCCAGAAAGTAAGAAAGATACTCAAATCACGCTCATTTCAAAGTTTCAGAGTTTATTTCTATTCTCAGAACATTTTTATGATGCCAATTCAATAAATATTCAAAAATTGAGGTTCTCAAAAATTAAAACGAGGTAATTTCCATTACTGCCTGAAGACCATAAAGAGTACAGCTTCAGTTAGTTTAATAGTCACCATCAGCACAGATGAATACCGAATTTCAGGTCATCCGTCGTTGCACTGGAGGTAATCTAGTCCATAGGAACATGGAACGGACCGCCATCTTTGAGCACGTTCCCCTGCCCATCAGTCACAGTCGTTTTACCATCGACCGTAGTATAGGTATAGGGAACATCGTCAATTGTGATCGTGAATATCTGGATCTTATGTCCATTATAGAAGTATTCATTTTTAGTGGTGGAGACCGAACTGTCAGCCGGCAAAGTGGCCGTGTAAGGCACTCCATCAACCGTAGCCCGTACGGACATCACACCATTTAAGGTGGTGATGATTAGTCCACCAAGTCCATCCGTTTTTATATGGTTCATATGAATACCGGACGTTCTGGCTGTCATTAAAGCTCGTTCCACTTCTTTGGCTAACTTGGCTCCCCAATTGGGATCGAACGCGCCTCCCTGAATGAACCACATGAGCATCAATTGAAAAGCAAAAGTAAAAAAGAAGTTAAACAAAGTGTGATTAATCCTGTGAATATAACTACGGGAAATAAAAACCAATGGAAATTTGCTTACCTCTAGATCTCCCTAGCGGAGCTCTCATTCCAAGCAGAGCTCCATACGAGTATTCATAAGAACTTACTTGCGCAGGATTTGGTAGAAGTAGACTGAGATCCGGCCGGAGTTGATCGAAATTTCTTTCGAGATTATTGTAACTATTGTAACTGCCGTACTGGAACGTAGCCAAGTTACTTAGTGTTTGCTGTTCAGCACCTTTAATCGAATAAATCATCATACCTGAGCTCGAATCTCAGTTGTGAACAGGAGCAGAAGTGCGGCTACGGTAGGCAGAGCCATTCCCAATGCAAGGAAGCCGAGCAAAGGCTACTAAATGTAATTTCTAGACGCAGTAAGATTTTGCAAACACGAGAAAATGAAGGATAAGTATTTTGACGTTAAGCAATCCCGTTATGGGATGCACCCTGCATTCGACTTTCACTCAGAATTGAAGTAGTGTTTTCGGAGGTGTTATGGCCTATAGAAGAACTTGTGTTGGCCAGCCCTTGTACAAGTCAGAGCTTTTATTCTCCCACACAAGTCTGGTGCCAAATCGGTGCCAGTTAACCGACCCAGGATATGTGCAAGGCTTAGTTGGCTTGGGTAGGTGTCAACAACGATTCGATTCCCAGACGATCCTGACAGCAACGAGGCTGAGGATGGTTTTGTGCAGGAAATGGGGAATCAGACACCGATGTTCAAGAGAGTTCAGTTGCAGATTGGTCGTTTTTGAAGCGGACGGTGCAATCGCCCTACGTATAGCTAAGATGAGACTACTACTTTTTTGAAAAAAAAAATTCTGTCAAAATCATTTCACTGAAGAGAAGAAGCTAATTCGGAGAAGCTAAGAAGTCGAACGAGATCACCAAATGTTCACTGATGCAGTCGTGCTTGAAACAATTAACATCAAGCAGGTGGAGTGGCCAGTGGCTTATTCCAATTACGCAGATCGGGAAAAGACAGATTGCGGATGATCCCGACAACGAAGTTGAGCTTTAGAAACGACTGGTTTTCCGTACCCGATTAGCGCTCAATGAATTGAACATCTCGAAATCCTTTGAACAACAGTTCAGTGTTGTTTGCCTGGGTCGGAGGGTCACTAAAGTAAACAAAATACCTGCAAACTTGTTTAGGAGTGGGTGAGCACCATAGCCATAACTGAGAGCATCGGAGGAGCAGTGGAAGTAATGCAGAACATTCGACTTCATTCGATCTTTCCGCCTCTTTCCTATTCTCTGCAGTAGCATCGGTCATTTCCAGAGACTAAGCCACTAAGCCCAATCCGCTGCAAATCAAAAG